>CM028133.1:531252500-531860000 GCA_016271365.2 Neoceratodus forsteri
TTTTGGTCCTTGCTGTTCACTACTTTGCAAAAATGGAACACATAGACAACATGTGGATAGAAACAGGCACCATTACCAGCACAACTGACAAGCGTTGCTTCATATCTATGCATGCAACTTGTGATGCACTCACTCCTGACTTCTGCAACATACTTCCTGCTGTACACACACTAACAGGATGTGACTCGGTGTCATCCATATTTGGGACTGGGAAAAATTTGTGTTTAATGTTGTCAAAATTAAGGGAGCTTACCTCCTCACAGATTTTGCCAAATTAGGAGAGAGTGATGAACAAGCCACACTTTCTGCAGCAAGGAAGTTACTAGCAGTGCTGTATGACCAGAGCAGAAAGAAAAGGAGACCCACAGAGACCTGAATTTCTTTTGCCCCAGTCTAGCCATCAAAAAGGACATATCACTGGCCAAACTCCCACCATGTGAAGACAGTTTTGAAGAGCATGTCAAAAGAGCATCTTGGCAAACAAAGATGTGGATGTATTTGCACTTATGTAAGTCAGATATTGGATCACCAATGCAACATGGTTAGAAAACTGTGGATTATGAACTACTTATTGTATTCTTCAAAGGCCCATTAGCATCTGAGCTTCTACAAGACCTTATTTGTGCCTGTACCAGTAGGGGCAACTGCACAATCAACTGTGTCTGTAGTCAGAACAATCGTGCTTGCACAGAACTGTGTACATGCCGAGGCAATGAAGACTGTGGTAACCCACACACTCTCAACATAGATCATGATGATGAACAAGATGATTATAATGGTGTTGACTAGAAATGTCACCCGTGCTATTACATTTCAATGATACCTGTACAAATTTATAATTAGATTTTGTTTTACCATTTAGATTGTTGTTGTGATGCTTTGCGGTCACAAAAAATCCTATTTTATGTCTTGAAATAATACATAGTGTCATTAAACTAACAGAAACAAATGCAAATATTTCCAAGTGGTCATTCTAATGTGTTGAGGTTATCATTTTTTAACCCCATTTCTATGGTAAAGGCACCACTTGACAGGCCCACATCATACCTCATCTTAAAATAGACATAATAATCTTTCAAATCATGTATGATGTATATGTGTGTGTGTGTGTGTGTGTGTGTGTGTGTGTAGAGAGGGTACATTAAGTCGACCAAATTGATGGTGTCTGCCACTCGCCTACAGGGGTTTGTATGATAAGATTCCCATAGTGCCTCATGAGTCTATGTTTAGAACTGAACAGCACAACTTTGGTTTTATTCTTATTGACAATGAGCCTATGTTGATTGTACCAGTGAATAACTGAGGAGAAATCTGTAGTGAGGGTCACTGCTCTATTATAAGATCATCAGCATACATGATCCTGTGAGATCCTGAGGGTTACAAGAGCAGAGGACTGACAAAGAGACAGTAGAGTAGGGGACCTAGGATGGACCCCTGGGGGACACCAGTCTGTACTTGTAGAGGGCTATATAAGACTGCCCCAATTCATACCAATTGAGTCCTGTTTGAAAGGTAGCTGTGTACCCAGTTTGAAGAGTTGGGTGCAAAGCCTAAGTTATCTAATATTCTGAGGAGGATGCTATGATCCACCATGTTGAATGCCTTTGAAAGATCTATAAAAATGGCACCAGTGATTTTCCCCTTATCCACCTCCCTAAAGATGTGATCTGTAAATTGAGCAATGGCTGTGGCAGTGCTAAAACCTTTCCTGAAGCTGTGCTGGTTATTTGATAGATTATATGCAGCAAAGTGATCTGATATTTGATTAAACACAACCTTCTCGAGGATTTTGCTCATATGTGGTAGGATGGAAACTGTCAGTAGTTATTGTGTTTGTTTGGGTACCCAGTTTTAAAAAAAATGGGACATTTCTGGCCTCCTTCAAAAGCATAGGAACAGTTGAGGTAGTTAGAGATAGATTGATGATATATGAGAGAGGTTTGGCAATGCTGTCCATCACCAATTTTAAGAACCTGGGGCAAAGCCCATCACTCCGTGCGCTACCAGAGAGAGGTAGCATTCTGAAGAGATGATGTATCTCCTGGAGAGATGTGGTTCTGAAATAAAAGGGGAGACAAACAGGTCTCTTACCATTTTGAGACATAGACTGAGTACCCTGGGAGGTTGGGGGTGCTGGGCCTTGAGTGTCCCCAGATTCATTAATTTAATTTTGAATATGTTGGACACTACTGTCAGATCAGTTTGTAGGCCAGAGTCAGTGCTCAGAGTAATGCTGTTAGGTCTATGGACTAGTTTAATGACTGAATTAGCAATACCCCAAAACTACAGGAGTCACCCAGATTTTTTGTTTGCTGTGACTTAAATAAGGAGGATTTAAGCAGTTTTCGTAGTATTTAGTGTTGTAGACTTCCTTGTATTGTGTTTGAAATTCAGTTTCATGTCATGATGAACCCTTTGTACTTGTTATTTTGTTTTATAAACTAGTTATGCGCTGTAGCATGTACCTTGCTTTGTACCCTCGTGTATCCTCACCAATATTCCACTCTGTATTATATTTTGTATCGTGGACTTTTGTAAATGACTACCACTGTGTATCAGTGTCACTTTTTGTACCTTTTCACTTGTTATGACATCCCAGAATGTGAGTAAAAAGAGCAACTGTCTGTCTTGTGCAACTACCTGTTAAATAGAAACTAACTAAATAAAAAGACCTGACTGGTATTAAGATTGAATTGGGGGGTGTGGGGGGCTTACTTGCTAAGCCAAGAAAAAAAATTAGCTGACATTTAGATTTTAAAAATTCTATTTGGATCATAGTGATTCACTTTGTGCTCAGGCAGGTTGTCTCTATGACTTTTTTTTTCAGGTCTCTATTAGAAACATAGAAGTTGATGGCAGATAAGGACCGCAAGGCCCATCCAGTCTGCCCCATTTCTTTCTATTGATACTTAAATGTACCCATAGATAAGGGGCTTTGTCAATCAGAGGTCGGGATCTTTTCTACCCATTTTCTAATTCAATTTTGAACCATTTAGTTCAATTTTCAATAGTAAAAAAAAAGAGAGAACAAAGTTTTAGGAAATAACTTATAATAGACAGAGTAAAGGGAAGAAAGATGTGAGTATGGTATAAGAATAATATCACATTAAGCAGCATTGGTCTGGATCATAACCTTAATATTTTTTACTTAGATCATGTGAATGCTTTGCTAGCCTAAGTGCTTCTGTTAATTCCAGTCTTTGCTTGTTTTAGGTTTGGGGCCCTTCCTCTATCCACAGCTTTTTTCACAGCAAAGCCTAGAACAATAGAATACCATTACTTAGAGGATAAGAGGTCAGTTTTAAACAAGCATTTGTCAATGCTGAATGTTTGCTTGCTGGTATTGGCATTGGTAGTGCAGGAGTTAAAGAGTTGCATAATAGGAATGGCAGTGATGTATTAAATTAATGCCAACCCCCACCCTGCAAAGACTGACAGGCATTTTGGGGTGTGCCTTTGGGTCATCAGCCATAACACTCACACCATTCCACCTCACTCCACCCTGCAGACACCAACAGGTGTTGCGGTGTGCCTTGGGGTCTTCAGCCCTCATGTTCACCCCATTCCATAACAAAATAAGCTGAGATGGCTGCAGTAGAGGAGAATGGGGTGATGTTAGAGCCGAAGACCCCAAGGCACACCTCAGTACCTGTCATTGGCTGCAGGATGGGGGTGGAGGTGGAATGGTGTGAGCATTACAGCCAACAACTGCAAGTCAAACCCCAAATGCCTGTCAGTCTATACAGGGTAGGGAATTACAGTTGGAAATGACAGTGACAGTGTTCATGAGGTGGATTCCCAAGAACCCCATGTTGATTATTTGGGGTTAACATTCCTAAAAATGGCTGAGATATCAACCTAAGTGAACCCCCCCCATTGACTCCCATTATACAGCTTACTGTCATTTCTTTAATTTACTGGTTGGCTTTGAAGAGTGCAGACGTGTCCCGGTCCATAAAAGATCACTGCCCCTGACCTCCGGAGGTAAGTATGGGGTAAGGGGAGTAAGAAGAGGTGGGTCCGCAGAGGGAGGGTGGGAGGTGGGGGAGGAGGGAATGGGGAGACAACGATGGACTGTTTTCTTTTTTTACAGGAAAAAAAAGACTTTTGGGATGGTTTTATTTATTTTACAGGTTACCAAAAATATTTAAGAACACCAGGGTGGGCTCCCAGTGTGCCACAATAGAGTGTGTATGTGTGTGTGTGTGTGTGTGCATGATGGGGACAGCTGACATGGGGAATGGGCACCCCGATGTCGGCACTTGAAATATTCATGCAGATGGGGGTCATCTGACACTGGGAGTGAGCATCCCAGTGTCAGAAACATAAATCAAAAATCATTTTGGCACACTGGGATGGTATCCCAGTGTGTTACATTAATGGAGGGTGGATACATACCAACATGGGGATTCGGCACCCTGATGTCAGCTTTCCAAGGAGTGTGTGGTGGGTGGCAGGAGCTGCCAATGTGGAAAGCCAGGCCATGGCCCATTTATTTATTTCTTTATTGAAATGGTTCACCAGGAAAGGCACACTGAACAAACAAGGTGCTCGGCGGCAGGAGCTGACAAGAACCATAACTCAGGCCATGCACATTACTATGCACTGTAATGCACATGGCTGGAGTCTTGTCAGCTGCTGCCAACAGAGAGAAGGAGCTTGCTGATTCATTGGTACTTGAGGAACGAGCCCCATAAAGCATCAACTCGTAACCATCCTTGACTGGAGCAGCACTTTTCTTTCAAGTGAACACCTTGTCTCTTAAACTGCTGTCATAGACAGGTTGCCAATTCATTGGTGCCTGAGGGACAAGCCCCATAAAGTGTCAACTGCATTTGGCAGAAACTCACACACCTCCAAAATTTCGTACTGTCCCAAGATGTTTCTTGTGCATGCGTGATGTGCATGCGCACAAGCAAACATAAAAAGTGTCCAGATATACACCAGATATACAGGTTTTACCATTTAATTTTTGTTTAACTTATAAAAAGGTAATAATGCTTTTTTTGGTTTCCAGAAGGTGCCAATATGGGGACAATTCAACAAAAAAATGTAAAAGAGGTCTACCTACATGTTTACATTGCAGATACTTGCTATCAGTTTTGATAATCATCTTTTTAAAATGTTATAGAGTGTAGTTAACCGTATGTATTATGTTATATTGCTGTCAAGCAGTAAGATATGACAGGACATTTGTTATGCTTGGCTTACATCATGCTACTTGTATTTTCTGATGCTAGCTATTATGTCAAGCATTGTCTGCCCCCCTCTGGAGGTATTGGACATCTGCTTTGTTTTAGATTTCATGTGTGCTTAGTAAGCAATAAGTAATGGGGTCATGATTGTCATGGGTCAGTGCATGCCAAAGGGTGTTGTGAGACACTTGCTTTATGCCTTAGGGTAAGCAATAACTCATGATAACCCCCAGTCTCTCTTAGTGTGCTTATAAAATGGGTCCTCTTGCAAAAACAAAATTAGAATAGAAAAAAAAAATTTAAATTAAAAAAAAAAAGAAAGAAAGAAAGGAAAAAAGCAACACATTTTCACAGTACAGAGAACAGAAATAGTCCAAGTGTACCACTGTGTGGTGCTGTTGTGTATGAAACCCTATGGAAAGGCTTCTTATTTAAATCTGATTATCATGTAAACTGGTTCTTATTAAAGTGTTTCTTTTATTTGGGAGTAGGTTTTATCTTTTATTTTACTTTTATGCTTGATCACAATGAAAGGTATACCCCATCACTGTTTGAGTGTGAGAGGTAGAGCTGATGAGACAGGGCAGTGCACTTGACATAGATGGAGAGAGTGTTTATGGTCTTCTTTCTACCATGGTTCCTGGCAGTGGAGTGAGTGAGTGAGTGTTGCCAATCAGCAATTGCACTAGGAGTAGCAGTTTCAGTGTCCTGGGAAGTGGATAGGCAGGCAAGTGAGTGAGTGAGTGTTTGATATTGGGCTGGCCAAGTAAGCAAGTAGGTGTTTTGTGAAGTGGATGAGAGGGAGCGAATAAGTACTCAAATAGTACCATAGATTTGGCGGTGTGGTTGGTCCCTTAGTACCGGTGAGGGAGAGAGAGAGAGAGTACTGAGTTAGTTTATGAGCAAGCTGGTGTACCATGGAGCAAGGGGGGGAAGCAATGGGTTGCTCCAGGAGTACCACAGGGCAAGGGGGTAGTTGCTCCTGTAGTACTTGGGGGACAGCATTTAGACCATGTGCTTGGTGTAGGCAGGTGGCAACAGACAGCATGAAATCTATCCTGAGCCTATAGAAGATAAAATGATACTTTACAAAAAATTTAATAGATGGGTTTAAATGTTTTGTTTAAAATATCAGGTGTGTTTTAGGCCATGACTAGGAGTGGGGAGGATTTAAAATGTTGTCACATGTTTTTTAAGCAATGGCAAGAAAAGGTTGTTAAGGTTTATGACCTTTTAAACATGGCTGCCAGAAATAATTTTTTGAAAAATTTCTGGGAGGCATGTAAAGTGTATGTAGATGTGCTGCATCCTGTTTGCCACAGGGTTTCTGGACCGATTGTTGCCACATGGTAAGGCACTGGGGTTCTGATCACTCCTAGCCAATCAGAATGAGGCAAATTCCCTACCCATTTTATAACTCATTTTAACAGTACTTTAAGTGTATTGATGTATAGACACAATGAAGCTACATTAATAGGATATAACCATGTTGACCAGATTACAAACATAAATTAAAAGTTAAAAAAAAGACAATATGCTCCTTTCCCTTGTTTCCAAAGTTAAACCTTCATAAATGAACTTTCTTTAGAAAGGTCTATTTTTGAAGCATTAGGGATAGGAATTCATAGGTTCATAGGTGATTTCAAGCTAGGTAGACTTTCGTCCATAATGCTTGCCTTATTATTTATAACCCTTTATCTATTCTATCCAAAAGGAAGTTATCGAGTTTGTTTTTAAAGGAGTCCATATTTGTACTAGACACCACTTCCCTAGGCAGAGAATTCCATCCTACCACAACTCTGTTGCTGAACCAATATTTTCGTGATAAAGTCTGCCATTTTTGTGTTTCAAACTGGAAGGGGTGCCCCCCTGGGTTCGTATCTTGATTTCCTTCAGACTAGTCCAAGTTCTGACAAGAGTGCAGGATCATTTATACATCTGTATAGTAGACAATAGTCCCCCCTAGTTCTTCTATACTCCAGGGTAAACAAATTCAGCTCCCTTAATCTCTCAGGGTAAGTCTTCTTTTCCAACCCTTCAACTGACTTAGTCGCTCTTTCTGTATTCGTTCAATATTATGTATATCTGCTTTTTTATAAGGTGCCCAGACCTGAGCACAGTACTCCAGGTTTGGTCTAACCACAGCACCATGAAGAGGGATCAACACCTTCCTATCCCTACTTGAGATGTGTCTCAGAATACAATTCAAAATTTGATTTCCCTTTCTTATTACTTTGTTACAATGTGTACTAAATTTTAAGTCTGAACTAATTGTTACCCCAAACCTCTTCTCTTCTATTTTATTGAGTACAGTATTATCCAGTTTGTAGGGAGAGGGTTGTTGTTTTTTACTTTACCCAAATGCATAGTTATACATTTGTTTTTATTTAATTCAAGTTTACTCTTTACAGTCCAATGAGGTATGTAATTTAGTGCTTCTTGTAGATCTTGCTGGTTTTTTACTGTATTGGTTATTGCACCAATTCTGCAATCGTCCGCAAATTTTGTCAACCAAATATCTTTATTTTCCAGTTTCAAGGAGGTTATGTAGATGTTAAAAAGGCAGGGTCCAAGTACCGATCCCTGGGGGATCCCACTAGTCACAGTCTCCCAGTTTGATTTTTCTTCTTGTATCACCACACTTTGCCTTCTTTCACATAGCCAAGCATCTATCCAGTGTATTATATTGGTGTCTAGTGCATACTGTTTAAGGGAAAGTATTAATTCTTGATGTGGGAGTTTGTCAAAAGCTTTAGAAAAATAAAAAAAAATAACGTCAACACAATTTCCCGCATCTAATGCCTTCCCAACCTTTTCATAAAAAGTTAAGAGATTTGTCTGACAGGAACGTTTTTTTCGGAATCCATGTTGTAGTGGGTCCTGCAGTTTGTTAACCTCAAGGTACTCAACTATATAATTCTTTAGAATGGATTCCATCATCTTACCCATGACCGATGTCAAACTAATTGGTCGATAGTTTTTTAACTCAGATTTCGATCCGCTTTTGTATATAGGAACTACCATCGCTTCTCGCCAATTTTGTGATACTTGTCCTGTATCTAGGGATTTTTGGAATATGTGGGTTAGAGGTGGTGCAAGTTGTTCTGCCAATTCATACAGTACCCTAGGATGAATTTCGTCAGGTCCTTGTGATTTGTTTATATGTACTGTTTTTAATTTATCTAGAACATCTTGTAGTTTAATTTGTATCCTCCCTGGTCTGGAAGTAGTATTGGGAGTAGTATTTAGTAAAGTAACTGGATTAAAGACAGAGCAGAAATATTTATTTTGTAACTCTGCACAGTCTCTATTACTAAGTATTTCTCATGCATTATTTTTAAAAGGTCCAATAATAGTACTCTTTTGTTGTTTATTATTTATATAAGAATAAAAGGTCTTATAGTTGTCCTTAACAAGTGATGCAAGTTTTAATTCGTAGTCTTTTTTTGCTTTTTTTATTTCCCATTTGACTTTTTTAACAAACTCTCTATACTGTAAGTTGGGTTGTTTATTTATTTCACGTTTAATTTTTTTGAACCATCTGTTTTTTTTTTTATTTATCAATGTTTTAATTCTTGGAGTTAGCCATTTAGGGATATTTTTGTTTGTTGAGTACTTAGGGTACTTTGGTATACATATGTTTATAGTTTTGTGTAGTACATTGACCAAGGAGTCCCACATTTTATGAGCTGTGTGATTTCTGAGTTCTTTCTGCCAATCCCAATTTGTGAGGTATTTCCTCATAGCAGGAAAGTCAGCCTTTTTAAAGTTTAGAACTGTAGCTTTTCCTTCCCTAAGAGTATTTGGTGCATCTTTAATTAGGAACTTGACTGACTGGTGGTCACTATTTCCCAAAGGGTTACTAGTGTGCACATTTTGTATTGTCTGTCCCATATTAGTTAAAATCAATTCTAAAGTGTTATTTCCCCTGGTGTTTTCAAGAACAAGCTGAACAAGCCCTATTTGATTTAGAGCCTCCAAAAATGTTGTATTTCTTTTGTTTGTACCTTCAAGTTTTTTCCAGTTTATGTCTGGGAAATTAAAATCCCCGGTCAATATTATTCTTTCTGACGGATCTAGGTTATTGATGACTTTTAATAATTCTAGTTCTCCATCTGGACTTATTGAGGGGGGTCTATAAACCAGACCTAATTTAATTTTTGTTTGTCCCCTGGGTATGCATTTTAATCACACCATTTCCAGGCCATCTTTAGCTCTAGTTATTTCCTCACATTGTATAAGATTTTCTATATATATATAGCTATACTCCCTCCTTTCCTTGATTCCCTTGATAGGTAGTATAGTTTGTAACCGGTTATTTCTTTATCCCATCTATCTATCTAGTCCACCAAGTCTCAGTTATTAGTGCAATTTGTATGTGGTTTTCATATAATAAGCATTGTAGTTCCTCAAATTTGTTTGTTAGACTACGTGCATTTAATGAAATACAGTTCCATCCCTCTTTGAGGTCCATAGTTGTAAATGTTAAGTTGTGAGTCTCCCTTCCCTCTTCCTCCAGTTTAAATGAAAAGAGATAACATTGTTTATTTTCATACTCAGAATTCTGATGCCTGTTTAATTTAAGTGTAATCCATCACTTTTAAAAAGAGTGTTTTCCCCAAAGGTCCCTGAATTGTCCATAAATCCAATATGATTATACCTAGAAAAGGGTTCTCAGTTTCATATTAAGTATCTCAATGCCTGAGTTTTTGAATTCATGTCTCCCATGACATGGGATTAGACCTGAAATAATTATATCACATCCTTTATTTTTCATTGTATTTACAATGTGTTGATAATCTTGTATGATGTCATCTATACTACGTAGCCCCATCATGTTTACACCCGACATGAATTATGATTAAAGGGTCTTGTAGTCCTTCCATCAGCCATCTAATAAGTAACCAATGTCTGAGATTTTACCCCAGGTAAGCGAGCTCACAGTAGTGTGCATTTTCTGTTTTTACACACTATTGTATCAATTCCTCTAGTTAGGGAGTCTCCTATTATTAGGATATCTTTTTGTTTTATTTGTGTTGTGATTTCTTTTTCTGTTGTGGAATCTACTTTGGATGATATTTTTTTTTTATATTTTGGCAAACATTACTCTGTTTGGATTCCTTATGTACTTTATCTATCCTTTTATCTGGTAATAATTTTCGACCTAAACTAAAGTCTTTTAGTCTTTGGTTAACCTTCAATCCCTCCCCCCATCATGACTTTCTTCCAAGGACTCGTGTATAGCTTGCCTTTCCAGATCCAATGTCTTATATCTATTTTCTGTTTCTGGATAATACGTTAACAGCTGATTTATTTCCTCTTTTTTGGTAGAGCATTTATTATCACCATGTTTTTGTGGTGTCTCTGTTTGAGACTCTTTTTGGGCCCCTTTGTGTAGTTCATTTTATTTAAAATAGAAGTCTTGAGTCAGGGCAGTAATGGATAATTCCTGTTGATATACCATACTTGCAATGCATAAATATACTGAAAACACACTTTACCTATATTGATATACTAAAAATGTTTTTATATAGTGATTTGTGTTCACCTGCTTTGAAACATTGCAAGTTGATCAACACTGTGTACTGCACTGCAGTGATCTGGCTGCATGCTTTTATAAAAAAAAAACATATCTAGTCCTTATGGTTCAAAAGTTAACAACTTTGGAAGAAATTAGAAGTTACATTTGGACAGGGCTAACATTTGAACCATTATGGTGAGAAACTTAAACTTTCAATTACACTAGCTAAGTTTCTAGCCTTGTAGTTCAAATGTTAGCCCTTTTTAAAGACACTATGCAACCATCTTCTCTCTTCTACCAGCTCATGGCAGGTTGTTAGGGGCTTTTGCCCAGAAGCAGTAAGGTTGGGTATTTTTGTTGTGAGTGGCCCCAATCAGCTAGGAGTTGAAACTAGAGTATGACTATTAATGGTTTTGCCCTTCCCCTAAAGAGTTGCAAGAGGTCAAGGCACAAGAACAGAAAGAACTGGGTCCAGAGGGAGAAGGGAAAGAGAATAGCACACCAGCATCTCTGGGTGTGACTACTCTGAGAGGGCCTGTGGTGTCAGGAGCAGTATGGCAGGGTACCCTGGATTAGGTGGCACTGGTTCCCCTTATACCTGGTCAACAGAAAAGAACACCAGGATCAGATGAGAGGGTTGGAGGCCCAGAGAGCTTCCCTCAAGAGGATCAGGCTATTAGCACTGAGAGGCATACATGGGAGAAGTGGAGGGCCACCTCTCAGATGTCTTGTGGGTTTTCTCCCAGTAGGAGGAGAGGAGAGAAGAGAATTCCAGTGTTCCAAGGAAACTGTAAGTTTACATTGCATAAGAATGTGTGTGTGTGTGTGTGTGTATGTGTGTGTGTGTGTGTGTGTATGTGTGTGTATGTGTAAGTACTAGGCATACCAAATAGTAAACCCCTGGCAGTGTACCCTATGTTTGGGCATTAGGTAAGAGGAGGCCTGCAAAAGTTGGGGTTGGTAAGTCCCCAGGGTAGCCAGGCATGGGAGCCTGCTCTTTGGGTCACTAGGTCTGTCAATGTAATAGCAAAGCTGGACCAACTATAGCTTGTAAGCACTTAGTAGTAATAAACTGACATACATTCATATTTGTATTGTCCTCTGTATGCATTTAGAGATGCATTCCAGCACAACTTGACACCATGGTAGCGTTCATCCTGCCTGGAAGGATGCCACTGTACAAACAATCTTGTGAGCATGAGGACTCCAAGGATCCCAAAAGGTAGATTGGGGATCATAGGGTTGAAAGAGACCCAGTGCTAAAAATCAATATGCAAATGCACCCCCTTAATTTTAGGCAGAGAACCTCACAGCAATTATGATAGTGAGGTGGGCAGCAGGCCCCACAGAGACACTGGAGCCCATCATACCAGTGATGGAAGTCAAAAGGGATGCAACACTTGAGGTAGGAACTTAAGTAAAAGCCCAGGGAGTCATTTGAAGGAGTAATTGTGCATGGCACGACTCATGGCAAAATTGAATGAATTGAGCAATGAAATATCATGAAGGACAGTGGCCAGGGAAATGCCTAGAGTGCTGTTCACCACCTAGGCAGCTAAAAAAAGACACCATGCTTGATCTCAGTTCTGCTGTGGATGTTGCAGTTTGTGTTTCATTTCATATTAATGGTTCCCTGAGTATGGTTAAGGTGCTCCATTTCCCCTGACTCGATGTGGCAAGATAACTGTTAGTGGTGCAGAATTGGTGTTCATGGTGTAAGTCAGGAACTCTCCTGAGTGAGATGCCATCATTTTTTTTTCTGGATCAGATAAGCTTTAGTGCTAGATTTTAATCTGACTTGATTTATCAGTATGTTTTTAGTCCGCTGTATCATGATATCCCAGTCTACCTATTGTCCCTACCTGTGGGTCTAGGAACCTAATTAGCTTACCGTACTCAATCTTAATTCACCTATAGTTTAACTTTACCCAAGTTAGGGTCTTAACAATAAGGAAGTAAAGCTAGTGATTTATATACATCATGTCGGTAGAGTCTGTTTACAATTAACCTATAACTTTCTTAAATTTAGTCTTACTCTAATGATAGAGAACAGTTTCACAATTGTGTTAGAACTATTTGTAATGAGACCTATACCCTATCAAAAATATCTTTTTTACCCATTTTTATGTAGTGTACTATTTCCAATTTCATAATGTACTTCATATAATTTATCCATCTTTCATATACTGGAGGAATTGTATCTTTACATTTTAATAATATACATTTTCTAGCTATTATTATTGCGGTTGAAAGATAAATTCTTTGATTTAGATTGAGTAGCTGCCATTCTTCTGGAACTGCTAATAATGTTAATGATGGTGATTGTTTTATATTAATTAGTAATCCCTTGGATATATTGTTAAAGATTTTGATCCCACAATTTGTTAGTTATGGGCAGCTATGAATCATATGTATTAGTGTCCCTGAAGTGTATCTTTGGCATGCCGGTGTGATATTATATATTTTATATAATCTTGCTGGGGTATAATATATTCTATGAAATGTTTTGTAATGTATTTGCTATAATTTTGAGATTATAACTTCTATAATAGGAACATTTATTATTTTTTGTCATGTCTCTTCTGATAATTGAATTCCATATTCCTGTGACCTTTTATTTTTTAAGTTTATTAGTTCTTGTCCAGTTTCATTGATTAAACATTGATAGACTGCTGATATCATTTTTATGTTTACTAGCTTATCTTTTATATTTTTTTAAGATTGGGGAGCATTGTGGTGATGTTAGGGTTCCATTGCTTTTAGTTATAAAGTTTCTAATTTGTAGATATCAAAACAGGTGGATTTGTGGTAAGTTAAATTGCCCTTTAAGCCGATCAAAAGCTTTAAAGATGTTGTTTTCAAATAATTGGCCTATTTCCAACAGACAATTGTCCCCTGAATCCCCCCAGGAATGATGGATGCTACTACAGTTTAACTTGTTGGTAGCTCGTTGGCAAATTTATTTATGGCACAAAGAGTATATTTACAACCACAGATTTTGAATTCATAATTCAATTCTACACCAAAATGTCTTTCCAAAACTTACTGGTTCAGGCCTCTGTCATTCTTCTGGTTGTTCTTCCATCTAGGCTTTCAGGCCTGGACCCTGTGAATCCGTCCCCCTCCTCCATACCAGAACCAGGCCAGTTCCACCTACCTGGGCTTTCACCCTCCAGGCCAGGACACTTCTGAATCCAGTGACTGGACCTTCCCCCTCTCCGCTTTACCACCACGTCTTGGTTCTTTGGCCCCAGACCAGGTATCCTACCCTGTTCCCCCTTTTCTTTCTTCCCACCCCCATTGGCATCCTTGCCCCTCCCTACCAGGGGACTGTGACCTAGCCCCTGGCCCGATGCTGCCTCCCTGCAGCAAAAACACCAGCCCTATGCCCAGGGCCCTAGGGCAGTCAACCTGCCCCTCACTCTTCTTTTGTGCCAACTCTGCCCCCAGTGCCTTCCTTAATAAGGGTGGAGGGTGGAAAATTCCCAGCAAAGCAGGTCATTCTGCCTGAGACATGGCCTATTATACCCCCATAGACCCCTGGTCAAGACCCCCTTTTGGGTTCCACCCCCCAGCCAATCCCTGGGGCTCTGGCTTGCTCTGGTCATTTTATACCATACCTGCCTGGTGATGTTACCAGGCCCCAACCCTTTATTCTAACTATTCCCCCACCCCTTCCCCTCCTGTGTCTCTTCCTGGCAGGGATCATTGGACAACCTGGCCTGCCTTTTAGTGGCAAGCCCCGTTGTCCCCTGAATCCCCCCAGGAATGATGGATGCTACAACAGTTTAACTTGCTGGTTGCTCATTGGCAAATTTATTTACGGCACAAAGAGTATATTTACAACCACAGATTTTGAATTTACAACTCAATTCCACATCACAATTTCTTTCCAAAACTTTCTGGTTCCAGCCTCTGTCATTATTCTGGTCATTCTTCCATCTTGGCTTTCAGGGCCCGGACACTGTGAAACCATCCCCCTCCTCCACACCGGAACCAGGCCAGTTCCACCTACCTGGGCTTTCACCCTCCAGGCCAGGACACTTCTGAACCCGGTGCCTGGACCTATCCCCCTCCCTGATGTACCACCACGTCTGGGTTCTTTGCTCCCAGCCCATGTGTCTTACCCCCTTCCCCTTCCTTCCTCCCCACTCCCCCTTTTCTTTCTTCCACTGCCCCTCATCCAGTTTGTGATGGATGGAGGGGCTCCCCCTTTGTGGGCTAGTATCTAAAACCTTTGCTGGCTATCTGATTCACTAGCTCTCTGATAGACCTTAGGAATAGGCACATGCCAAACTTGACAGGTGGACCCCATCTGACCTGCACATCACAGGCTGGTCAAAGGAGATGTCCTTGTGCTGCAGGTGCACGCCCCCCATCTCTATTACCACCCTGACCACCCTTCTATTTAATTGCTTCCTGACCTTCTCAATCAGCCAGATGTCCTTCACCTTCTCCAAACCCTCCAGGAGGTGATGTCGGACCAGCCGATTGTCACCCGTGGCCACCACACTCAGTTTCTCCAAATCTCCCAAGATGCTCTGCTCCAATGCCCCCCATGACTGGCTCCCCAAATCATTGCCCCCCAGGTGTGTAATAATGGTATCTGGTGTGCCCCACTGTAATTTTAATATTTCCATCAAAGGCATGAGCTGTGCCCACCTCATCCCCCTAATGCCTTTCCACAATACCCTGGTATGCTTGGTGTTATATCTCAACTCTGATCCTCTGGAGGTGGCAACCGCAAACCTTTCAGCCCTATATACAAAGGAATGCCCCTGTATCCAGATTTTCCTCTTGGAACCTTTTTTTTTAAATTTTTTTATTTAGTAAACTCTAGGATTACAAGTACCTTTGAGTAGGGACTGCTCATTTACAAAGGTTCCACATCAAAGGATGTAGGGGAACGACAATACAAAGGAAATAATAGATTCATATATTACATTTCAAGGTTGAATTAAGCATGGTATGTACAGTGTTAGCAAAGAGAGACAGCAATAACCAGCATGAGTAAGTTTTGATGGTGAACTGCATATGGAGTGGAGAGGTGTAGGGAGGAGTGAGCAGGCAACTATCAACAGATAGAAGGGGCCGGTGGCATGAGATCGGTGATGGTGGCTCAGGCCTAGTGTCAGCTGAGAGGGAGGGTGGGTAAAGGGAGGAGTGCAGGGGGGTGACAAAAGAGGGACAGGAGGCAGGAACCCAGAGCACCACTGTCACCGATACAAGGTGAAGACCATTCTTTAGGAGAGGCAGTCACACTGCGTGGTTGAGGCAGTGGAGCCTTGAAGTTCCCTTTTAAAGGGATCAAGAGTCGCAGCTGTAAGTACTTCTTTGTTAAGGGTATTGTAATACTGAGGTGCCTTGTGTGAGAATGATTTCTGCCCCATAGTGGTCTGGCACCTGGGGACCTGGAATGTCTGTTGCAAAGCTCTCCTTGTAGATTGGGTGCTGCTATGAGCAGTAAGGAGTTTTGAAACTCCACGCGGTATGTGCCCAAGGAGAATTTCTTTGGAGAGTAGACAGGTCTGGTACTGCATTCTACTCTGGAGAGGTAGACATCCAGCCTGGGCATATAGGTCACAGGTGTGAGTTAGGTGGGGGGCACCTATAAGGAGCCTACAGGCTTTGTTGAGAGTCATAGATATCCTCCGGAGAGCTGTAAGGGAGGCAGAGCCATAGATGGCAAGACCATAGTCAATGATGGAGGTGACAAAGCTATAGATAGCCAGCCTAAGGACTTCAGGGGTCAGGCAATGCTTGTGCTTGTGGAGCAGGTCAATCTGTATATTGGCAGCTCTTGCTAAATTACCTATATGATGTGAGTACGAAAGTGAGCTGACCAGGGTAATGCCAAGGTATTTAAACTCAGAAACATGATCAAGTGAGGCCCCTGCATGGTTCTTGACATTGAAGAGCAGAGTTTTATACTTGCTTCATGGATTGTAGAATGTCATAGTCTTAGTTTTGCTGAAGTTCAACCCGTGAACCTGCCATGGAAAACAAAATAAAACAGTGTGAGTTGCTGTTGTCAATACCTCACATACCTCTTATAGCAGCTGGACTTCCAGTGCCCAACCTTCTGTACCAAGACCACTGCAGTCCCTTTTTCTGCTGCCTCCGTGGCTGCTCCAATCTGAAATGAATGTGGGGCAAATTTACTTGGATTTTCTCCGAGGAACGTTAGAGTCCTCTTTTTTTTTTTTGCGATTATATTTTCTTTTTGTAGCTGCCAAGCTCCCTAACCCTGTGAACAGGTTCACCCCAGCCATGGCACCTGACCCTTACCCTGGGAAGCCCCGAGGAGAGGCATGGCAGAACTGTCATGGCTGAAGTAAGTTGGGTACCGTGTTCAATAGGGGGCAGCGATTTTTCCTGGCTAGAATCCCCTTTTGGAGCTAGTATGTGCAATGATGCAAGGGTGCGTGTGTCTGTCCTAGCTCCACCCCATGTCTTGGTGTGGCATGCTTTGTCCCCCAGCCTCCACTAGAGGGCAATTGACGCTGGCACTCTGGACTCCCCCACCCCAGAGAAGGAGAGCAGTCCTCCAGAAGCTCAATCCTTCTCCTCCTCTGCTGACCCCTGACAACCCATGCTCATTCCCGAACATGGGTCGCCGGTGTGGTGTGAGGTGTGGCAGCCAGCGCCTCAACCCTCAGCACCACCGGGCCAGGCAAGTCAGAGTCCTCTTGAGTACTGCCCCTACCTGAAACCCTGTGACCGGGGAACTGTCCCCATGTCAGAATAGAACTTCCCAGCCCTCCCCTGAGCACTCCCATACATCTCCAGCACACTCACTGTACAGCTGGTGGACTGCAGTTGCCTCACCAGTGACACCTCGGTCCCCCTCTCCCTCAGTCCCTCTTAGAGCTGGCCAGGGTAATGACAACCCCGTCATGTCCCCATAGGAAGTCCTCATGCTGTAAAGCCTACCTGACATCTGCCTTTCTTGGGGCCACTACCTCCCCAACATGGAAGTCCCCTGCTTCCATAACCGCAAACACGGCCTGGAATAGTACCCCATCTTGGGCTGATGTGCATACCTTCTGGGTTGCCCCTAAGACCTTTTCCAGCAATTCTCCTCTTATGGGGTGCCTCTGGTCCACCCTGGCTGATTGACCCCTCCGCCACCCTGACCCCATGTGTTTTATTGTCCTGCTGGCCCCTACGTCAAGACATCTCCTGTCCTGGCATACCCAACTGATGCTGGCAAGGTGCACAACCATTGTAGCATGGGCCAGACCTTCTTCCCACATCTCCACCATGAACCTCCTTACCTGCTAGTCCCGGGCCAGTTCGGCCCCGTCCCACCTGTACTTCCTTCTGAAGTCCTGAAACTTCTCCCATCCTGCCTAGTACACCCTCAATGTGTTAGCTGCCCAAGATCCCTGGTACAAAGCCCTGGCTGTGTCCCTCCAGCCTCCGACATCTGGTCTGGGATCCTGGTCCTGTGTGGTGCTGCCTGAGGCCTCAGCTTCTAAAGCCTGTTGAACTGTAAATGGGAAAGACTGTCAGCCACTTCATTTTTCAGCCCCTCAATGTGCTGCACTTTGAAAGATATATTCAACTGCCGCTCCAACAAAGCCAGTTGCCTGAACAGCCTGCTCACTGTCTCTGTCCTCCCCCCTTGCCTATTAATGACTTCCACCACCCCTTTTCTATTACACCAAAACTAGATGCGCTTCCTCTGCATCCTATCACCCCACACCTCCAGATCCACACATATCGGGAAGATCTCCAAAAATGTGATATCCTTCAGTACCCCCCCTTCTTTTCATGATGCCAGCCAAGGCTCTGATTTCCATTCCCCTTGAAAGTATGCCCCCATTCCCAGGGCACCTGAAGTGTTCGTGAACAGCTCCAAATCCACATTCTTTTCCCATTCTTCCTGCCAGAATGTCACCCTATTGTAGCTGTTGAGAAACTACTCCCAAACCTGGAAGTCCTCCTGCACACCTCTTGACACATCTACCCAGTGGTGCGGCAGCCAAGCCTTCCCCATTACCCTTCCCAGCCTCCTTGTGAATGCCCTGCCTGGGCTGATGGCCTTGCAGGCAAAATTAAGGTGCCCGAGCAACTGTTGCATTTGTACCAGCGGCACCCTCCACCTCCCTGTAACTTGGGCTAGCAGGCCCCTAAGGAGTGCAAACTTGTCCCCCAGAAGCTGAAAACAGCTCTCCTCATCATCCATCTCTATTCCCAGGAATTCCAACCTACGGGCAGGGCCCTCCATCTTGCCCTGTGACAATGGTATATCCACCTGTTGGCACATTGCCTTAAAATTCTGCAACATCCCCTGCACCTCCACCCTGGATTCCCTGATGAGGAGAACATCATCCAGGTAGTGTACTATGCTTCTGTGCCCATACCAGGCCCTGAATAACCACTGCACTAAGGTGCTGAATGCCTGAAAGGTGGAACATGCCACCAAGCACCCCATGGGCATGGTCTTGTCGAAATATATGCCCCCTTGAAACTGAAAACCCAACAGGTCCCAATCCTCTGGCCAGACAGGTAAAAGCTGAAATGCTGATTCTATATCTGTCTTCACAAGCCATGCTCCCTCCATAGCCCTGATTAGCACTATTGCTTGTTCCAGAGAGGCATACGACAGCACCCTAAGATGATCGGGTATGCCCTCGTTTACTGATGAGCCCTCGGGGTAGGATAAGTGATGGATCAAGCAGAATTCCCCTGCCACTTTCTTGGGGACAATACCCAAAGAGGCAACCCAGAAATGCTCACGGGGGAGGCCACCAATGGGCCCTCAACCCTACCCGCCTTGATTTCCTTCTCTATCTTGGCCCCCACTATTTCTTCTTTTCCCTTCACTGACCCTAGATTCTTGGCCACATACCTGCCCTTCCCCCTTGAAACCCCAGTGGGAAGTCCGCTCGGAAACCTGCCCTGAGCAGCTCCACCACCACCTCCCTATTTGGGTAGTCTGCGGTCCATTCTTCCACCACTGCTAAGGAGATGGGGGTGCACCCCATCATGTAACCCTGTCACCCCCCTTGCACCTTGTCAATACCATCCCCCGGGAGCATAGTGTTGCCCTCTCTGGCCACCCCCAGACCCTGTCCCCTTGGGCACTCCAAAAGGACTGTTCATGGTACTGCCCCCCATGCTGGCCCCCTCTGTCTGCCCCTTGTCAGCAGATGAAGACTGGGTGAAAACCCCCGCACTTGGAGCAAACATGCCAGAACTTACAATTGCCCCATGTACATGTGGCCTTGTTGTAACCCCAACATGTTCTGACCACTGCAGAAGTTGTGGCCTTCCTTACTTGCTTGCTTCCTTCCGGCCTGCCCATCTCCCCAGATAGAGTCCTTGCCCACAATTCTGAGTGGGTACAGTCCCACCTCAGATACCCTTTGACCACCATCCTCTTCTGGAATGCCTCATCATACTTGAGCCAGCCATACCCGACTTTGGCCTTGTACGCATCTCTGATAATGGACATGTACATCAGTAGGGGGATGTCAAGCTCCAGCTGTTCCTCCAGCACAACGGGCTGTATATGATGACGCCCCCCTTGCCAGTTTTCAGTGGTCTTCCCTTGGTACTTAGCTTCCTCCATCTTGTGGCCCACCACCACTAAAGCCACTGCCATTTCTGACTTCCCTACTGACTCCTTCTGTTCATACTTTGTGGCCGTGTCCTCATCCACCAGCCCAAAGATGTCCTCATATTCCCCCTTCCAGATTTTTTCCTTGATTAAAACCGGGATGTGGTCTCCAACCAAGCAGCCTGAAGGCCCATCGTACAATTTTTTGGCTGTCGTCTTGGCCCCCCAACCTTGCTCCACCCCAGCCCCTTTGCTTTTTAGTGCCTGAATGGCCCGTTCCATCTTGTCAGTCCCTGCATCACCCATGTCCCCCAGTAGCCCCTCTAAGTGCTCTTTTAGACCGTTCTCATCCGAGAGATCCACATCCTTCTTACCCCATCCAGGCACCCATCATCTGGCTCTGGTGCAGGTAGGGGTGCTGGGATAGGTGTGGGGTGCTGGGCTTCCCGCCTGGGCCTCCTGCCCCCTTTTCCACAAACTGGGTGCTCCTCTCACTCCTTCTGTTTTTTCTGCACCTCCTCTTTCATCTCCCTTTGCTTCACCACTGCCACCAGTTCTGACATCTGGCCCATCAGTCTGGATGCTTCTTGCATCAACCTTTCACTGGACAGCTGGGCTCGCTTGGGTGCCATGGTGTTGCTATGCCACCATAATCAGGGGAACAAAACACAAACGTTCAACCATGTATATCAGCAACAAGGCCACCTCTTTCTTTTTTTTTTTGATTGCCTTCGGGTCTGCCCCAGTCAAAATGCCCCCCCCTCCATGGGCCAACCCCCCTGGGCTCCCTGGATCCAGGCCTATGAACTGGGCTGAAGCCCCCTGCTATGGCCCACTCACTGATGCCAGCTAGCAGCCCTTGCTTATTATTGCATTCTTCCTGGCCCGCTGTGTCTCTGGCCAAGGCCCCCTCCCTCCCCCCCCTGGTATGCCAGCTGACAAAACCGCCAGCTCTTGGACCATCGCTGGACTGCCAGGTGGTGGCATTACTGTATCACCTTCAGCAAACCTGCCCTGACCACCTGCCTTGGTTAATACTGGGGGCCCTGAAAACTGCCCTCCACAGGCAGCACCCATGGGCCAAGGCTTTTACACCTCCCAACCCCAAACCTGACCGTTTTTTTTTGCGTTTCTTTGCATTCTTCTCCCCCCGAGCAGGCCTTGTACCCTTGCCTGCTGTGGGCCCTCCATCCCATAGCCAACTCGGACCCCTAATACCTGCATAGACACAGCCCCCAGCATCACTGATGAGGCCCCTCCAATATTTGTGAAAATCAGAAAAAAACAGCCTATCATGAGGGCCAGTCTCCCCTCCTTGATAGGCCTCCCTCATGTTCTGGGCCTGCTTGGGACTGCCTGTGTGCTTCTCCCTACTCCCCCAGAGCCTTCGAACTCACAGCACCACAAAGAACAACCTACCCACGATAGCGGTGTTCACCATCATTGCTGTGCCCCCTTTTATTTTGATTTTATTTGGCCCAACCACATGCTGCCCCAGTCTAAGGTGCCACCTACTGTGCCCCTCGATCCCAGTGGCCATGATCCTGGCACGCCGGTCTGCTCCTGTAGGCCCGAGCGCTCGTCCCACCTAGCTTGCCTTGCCCACTCTCTGCGACCGCCTTCACGCCCTTTTTTTTTTATATAGCCACCTACAAAACCTTCCTTTCCCTCATGGCATGGTTGTTAGGGCCCAACAACCACCGCCGTATGAGGTGTGCCTCTTGTGCCATATCCTAGCCTCACCTGATGCAGGCCCAAATTCCCTGAACCTGGTGCAAGCTGAAACAAAGAAAACAACCATCCCCTTGCTCCAAAATTCCATTGCACCAGCTTTTACTGCACAAAAAACCCCAGTGACCTCATCCTAAATACCTGCTGCTGCCTCCACCCACCCACCCACACTGAGCAGAGAAGCAGCCATCCTGAACCAGAGCACCTCAGACCACATGGCCCCAAAAGCCTAGCCGCACAAGCCAGACTGGGAAAAGGGCCTCCTGCCACGTGGTCTCCACCATCACCACCGAAAAAGACCACTGTCTAACCCACTGAGCCATCCCACTAATCACAGCATGCCTGTGCTTACAATTCCTTGTTTTAATCCAGTTCTCCACTGCAGTGGGAGACACACAAACCCAGGTGCTCTGCACTCGCATACTACCCTTAGCGAAAAGCAGGTGACTACTCCACTCGATCCTGGCCTCGCCAGAAAATGTTTCTGTGCCTTGCCCCCCAAGTCCTCTGCATTTCATAAACTGCATGAACAAAAATTCCCATAAAGATTTCTGCCTCCCAACATGGTTACAAATGAATCGAGGAGCCTTTCTTAATGCAAGAACATTATTTGTTGCCCAAGCTCCTTCCCCCAAACTACACCAATGCTCGGCTTCTGCATTTCCACGAAAATTAGACACACAAGAAAACAAACCATCCTGCAATGTGCTCTGTCTGCCCATGTGGTTTAAGATGTGTCAGTGAGCCTCCCATCAGTGAATAAGCAGCATTTCTGCTCAGTCCCTGAAAATACAGGGACACATGCTTTAGCCATTACCAATCTACTTCCCTCTGCAAAACACCTAATGCCTAACAAAAAAACAAAAGACAAAAAATGGCCCACTGAGTTCTGCATTTTTAACCATACTACAAACAAACAGAAATGG
Organism: Neoceratodus forsteri; assembly: GCA_016271365.2. Lineage (NCBI taxonomy): Eukaryota > Metazoa > Chordata > Ceratodontiformes > Ceratodontidae > Neoceratodus > Neoceratodus forsteri. The sequence continues at coordinate 531,275,442 of CM028133.1, forward strand.
GCATGCACAGCAAACATGTTATTCCTGTCCAGGCTTTCTCTAAGAGTTCTCTTATTCTTTAAACACAATGAGAGACCCACAAAATACATGCTAGCCACTGGGCCACATGGCCTACAAGGCCTAGCTGCTCCCAAGTGCCTTAGCTTGTGTTTGCCAATGATATGCTGAGTTCTCAGACAAAAAATTCCCAGCAAAAGAGGTTGTCCTGCCTGAGATCTGGCCTATTGTCTTGCCCTTGTCATGTTACACCGTACCTACCTGGTGATGTCACCAGGCAACACCCCCTCTATTCCATCTGTCCCCACCCCTCCCCTTCCTGTGCCTCTTCCTGTCAGGGATCATTGATCAACTGGGCCTGCCTTTTAGTGGCAAGTCCCATTATTTTGCCATATTTTAAATGCTTTATCTATAGTTGATGGTGGGACTAAATAGTTATTACATATAGGAGTGTATGGGTAAATTGTTTTTTTACACATATTTTATTAAGTTATGAGTGTTATTCAATCAATTGATAGTTGTTTGGGTTGTAAAGTTTTTAATGGTACTACTATTTTGATAATAATCTGAGAATGATGCGTATTTGAGTTTTTGGTAAGGATGTAAGTCTTGTTCAAAATCTGTAAATGTTTTTGTTTCTTTAAAGTCATGTATCAAGGTCCAAATTGTACTTATTTGCGTTGATACCAAATACAAATAGCAGTCAGGTATGGCTAGACCACCCTTAGTTTTTGGCAGTGTTATTTTTTCATATGCAATTCTCATTTTTTATTCTTACATATGAAATTGTTATTTTTTAAGTTTATTAAAAAATTCTGGTGGCATTGGAATTAACAATGCTTGGAATAAGTAAATATTTTTGTCATATTTTCATCTTGATTATATTTATTCTTCCTAGTAGTGTTAGAAGTAAAGTTATCCATTTTTTTAGATCTGCTTGTATTTTATCTAATATTGGTGGATAATTATCTAGAAATAGTTATTCTACTCAGTTTGATATATTTATACCTAAATAATGTGTAGATTTATAAATCAGGCATGGGCAGTTTGTAGGGATTTTTAAGGCTTGATTTCATTGAGATTAATTATTACTGTCTTGTTCTAATTTACATTATAACTGGATGATTTACGAACTGTTCTGTGACATTAATGAATTATTTTATTGATTTTGTTGGTTCCATGAGATATAGTAATACATCATCTGCATATAGACTAATTTTGTGGGTGTGGTTGATGATTTTAATCCCCAATATATTTGTATTGTTTCTGATGGTGATTGCTAATGGCTCTGTCGCTAATGCAAAAATTAGTGGTGAGATTGGACATCTCTGTCTAGTTCCTCTAGCAAGTGTCATTTTTTTAGAAGCATTATTGTTTGTTTTTATTGTTGAGTGAGATGCCATCATATATCCCTAGTTGCAGAAGTGTGGACCTGCCCTTACAGTTGCATTTAAAAAGGGCTAACTTTTAAACTCTTAGGGCTAGAAACTATTTTTTTCTTTTTTTATACTTTATTTTTGGAATTGTAACATTATATGCATATAGGATAAATTAAGTCCATATCATTTGGTCAGATGGGGACAAGAAAAAAAGGAAGGTAAACATCTATAAGTTTTCACATTGCATGCAGACCAATATATTTAATATTTTAGGCCTAAATTAATAGCTTTAACAAAATAAACTTCAAACTCCAATAGTGGCCATATCGGGCTTAGTTCAACTATGCAGCACTATGAGACAAGAGTTTGAAGAAAATAAAAGAATATCCACTAACTGAATAATTCTAGATATTATTATTTGATATGTACTGCTTCTGTATTTTATTAACACTGTTTAATTTGGGTATTCAGTCTTACAATGTATCTTAAAAGATCTGACATCTGTAGACTTCAAATATTAAAGGAAAAAAATAATGTTCATTAAGCTTAAGTCTGTTTGTCAAGATATGGAAAGTTTGTTTGCAAGGTTTTCTCATCATATTTTCAATTTCTTCGGTGGCACAAGAACATTTTTCTTTTTCTTTTTTTTTTTGTTTCTATCCCTCTTGAACCCTGGCCCACATTTGTACCAGCTGTCCCAGCCCCATCATTCAGCTTCTTGTGGACTTGTCATGGTACCGGGTCAATACTGCACATGTAAGGCAGTGCAATATTAACTGCGCTGTATATATAGCACTTCGATTTACAGTGACAGGGGTAGAATAGTGATAGGGATATACCGCTACCACTGTCGCTGCACGATGATGTGGAGAGAGGAGAAGTTGCCATGTGCTGGGTGCCTGGTTGAGCTGCTCACGTGGTGGAGTGGCTAGGGCATGGTGCAATTGGGAGACCTGTGACCAAGGTTCGGATCCCCCCCTCCCAGGTCTCCCCTACTACAACTTTTGCCGGGATTTAAAAAAAATCAAACTTCCCCACTCCCAAGTTTCTCCCCCATCCTTGAATTTGGATCACCTCATGGAGTTAGTTATTTAAGTTCTGGGAAGCATGGGGGGTGATGCCCCTGAAAAAAAACATAAACACCCATTCTTTTCAATGGGTGTGCTGTCATAAACAGGTTGATATTTTGCCTGACTCTGTTTGTATTCAGCGCTGTTTGGCTGCAGCATTTTTAGCCACACTGGTTTGTCATATGGTGGTATAACCCCATGCCACTTGCCATTAGCCATGGGAGAAAGTTGTGAATTCCACTTTTGTGGAACTTCCACAAAATTTTTTTAACTTCCACCATTGGCAGAATTTGGATCTTCCATGGATTTCTGCCCAGATCCAGTGACTTTTTTGCTGAATTACAGAATAATATATCTAAACTGCATGTTCAGTGGTTCTGTTTACAGCAACAGGGGTAGAATAGCAATAGGGATATACCGCTACCCTGTTACTGCACAAAGATGTGAAGAGAGGAGGAGTTGCTCTGTGCTGTGTGCCTGGTTGAGCCACTCCCATTGTGGAGTGGCTATGGCGCCAGCAAATGGCACATTTGGGAGACCTGGGATGGTGGTTCAGTTCCCCCCAGGTCTCCCCTGCTACAACTTTTGCCTGCATTTTTTTTTAAATCAAACTTCCCCACTCCCGAATTTCTTCCCCATCTCTGAAGTCAGCCATCCCATGGAGTTAGTTATCTAAGTTCTGGGGGGCATAAAGGGGTGGGGATGAAGCCCTCTGAAAAAGTAAACACCCATTCTTTTTAATGGGTGAGCTGTCACAAACAGGTTGGTGTTTTGCTCGACTCTGTTTGTGTTCATGCTTTTTGGCTCGGGCAATTTTAGCCACGCTGTTTTGTCATACAGTGGTATGACCCCATGGCACTTGTCATTAGCCATTGGTGAAAGTTGCTAATTCCACTTTTGCAGAACTTCCATAAAAAATTTTTAACTTCTGCCATTGGTGAAATTTGGATCATCCACAGATTTTCATCCAGTTCCATGGACTCTTTTGCTGAATTGCAGAATAATACACCTAAACTGTGGAATTTATTCCATTCATAGTTTAGTGTATTATTTTGTAATACAGCTCCCCCCTACCGACCACCGATGCCCTTTCCCAGAAAACACCCTGGTGTCTGGCAAACCTCTACCCTCCAATTGAGGGACCAAAGTAAAAAAAAGAAATCCCTGGTAGCCAGTGATCCCAACCCCACCCGCTGATCACAGGTCCCATTTTAAATAAAAAAAAATCCATGCCCTGGGTGGCTAGTGGTCCCACACCCACTCATCGATCGTAAGTCACAGCATGTTGAATAAAAAAACAAATCTGGTCTCTGGTGGCTAGTGGTCCCCTCACCCGCTGATCATGGCCCCTCAAAGTTATAAATCCTTGGTGTCTAGTGGACCCCCTCCCTATCCAAGATCCCTCCCCTTGATGAAAAGGAAAAGGCAGTCCATCACATCCTTCCAATTTATTCCCTGGTGTTTAGTGGATCCCCCTTCCCATCCCTGATCACCAGTAAAAAAAAAGTAATTTTTATTGCCTGGTGTCTAGTGGACTCACCCAAAGTTAGTCTACCACCACTTCTGCTCTCCCCAGCCCCGACCCTGAGTGGACTACTGGTGCAGCCCTCCTCTCTCCTCCATGGTCGGTGGCCCACTGAGCTGTCAATGAATGAGTGTGTGCTTGTACAAGCACACGCTCATTCATTGATAGCTCAGTTGGTCACTGGCCATGGATGAGAGAGGAGGACTGCAACAGTGGCTCGCTCTGAGTTAGGGCTGGGGGAGTGGGGATGTGGCAGACTAACTTTTGGGGTTGGGGTATGGGGGGTCCACTGGACACCAGGGAATGCGGATTACTTTTGTTTATCAGGGATAGGGAGGGAGGTCCACTAGACACCAGAGAATAAATTGGAAGGAGGCAATGGACTGCCTTTTCTTTCTTATTAAGGGGAGGGATCATGGATAGGGAGGGTGGATCTGCTAGACACCAGGGAATTATAACTTTTTTTTTAAACATGTTTATTGAAGCTTCATGTATATACAATACAATAAGAAAGAAAAAAAAGATAAATACCACTACTCAGATTACAGAGTAAAGTGACTTTGATATACGCAAATTAAACATTAATACTCTCTCCGAATTATTTTTAAAAATCCCTGATTTTTGTCCATTGTTTCACACTGCAGTTTATTTTATCTATGTGCATTATCTTTGCACATTTTATATTTAATTCTCTGGTGAAAGTGAATTTATAACTTAACAAAGAGAGCATCTTTCAAAATTAATAATTACTAAGTCCTTACCTGCCAATTAATAAGAAAAACTAATAAATAGTGGCTCTGGGTTGTTACCTTATGGAGTGCATTCAGAATGTGAAGTGGGGTATAAAGAAGTCATATTGCTATATAGGAGATCTAAGAGCATTAGTGAAAGGCATCCATTCATTTAAAAGTTTGGTAATGGATCCATTTGATATGATGAATAGAGATCATTGAATTCATCCAAACAGTAGATAGTGGGGGTCATTATCCTCCCATTTAAGTAATATCAGTTTAAATGCAGTGATTATATTTATATTGACCAAACATCTTTTGTGATAAGACATATTTTTAAGGGGGTCCACTGTACTGGAGTAACATCCAGAAGGGGTCTTTAACAAGGGTTTTGCCAGTGGCACATGATAAAAGGGGTAGAACTGAGCTCCACCATGAATCTAATGCTGGACAGAGAATTAACATGTATTATAGAGTGCCCGGGGTATAGTGGCATCATGGGCATGAATTTGTTACTGTTAGATTCATTTTATTGAGTCAGTGGGGAGTATAATATGTTTGGTGGATAATGTTGAATTGAATCTAAGTTTTGAAGATTTAAAGCCCATCCTTTTGTTTTAATTATTTTCTTTCATAGTGATAAAGGAATGTGTTGATTTAATGTCTCCTCCCATTTATGTTTTAAAGTATTAAGTTCTGAGGAAAAATGTATTACTAACAGTTTATATATAAGTGAAATAGTTGTAATTTGATTTGTCAAAGACAAAATTAGTTCAATTTTATCTACAGTAGAGTTATCTTGAATTTGTAAGTTTTTATGTATAGAGGGCTAGATATTCAAAATTTTGTGCCGGGAAAAAAATGTTTGCACAGGTTTAGCACAGGATTAGCGTGGATCTGCTACATTCAAAAGGCCAAATAGCATGGGCAAACTGCATTAGTGCCGGGCAAAATCATAATGTATGCAAGGGGCAAACTGACATGAATACAGGCGCAATGCTATATTCAACAACTAGCACCGCACTAAGTGGTTTTGCGTGACTTAGTGCGACACTTAGCGTGGTGCACATTATCGCCCAGGAAAAACTTGTCTTAACCCTGGGCAATCAGCTTTGCACGGTGTTTGCACGGCTTTTGTGCAGCTTTGCGCAACCCTAACAAATAAATATGACACATAGACAAGGCCAAACATAGAGGAAACATGCTGTTAACTGATGGCATCACAATGATGCCATCATCTGCCACCAGTCCCAACCATGCCAGGCAGTAAGTGGTGACCCTGCCGGCAGTGGACAGTATAGCAGTGTGGCCATGCAGCACACACCTGCGGACCACTCTTCTGTGGACACCAACAGATGCCAGCACACACATGTAGCACTGTGGGCATGGAGATGTTGAGGGGAGAGTGTATGGGTGGCCAGGCTGTGCCACAGACCAGGTGTGGCCACAAGGCTGGGACACATCATGCAGCGCACATGGGCCAGTATTGAGAATACCCCAACACCAGTGTACCTTTCTGATAATATATGCCCCCCCGGACACATACTGCACAACTGTACAACTGCCACAGCACACAAAGCTAGACATGTATATGTCTAGGTGAGTATCCCATGCCAGAGGTGCAGCATCTGTGGGTCACACAACAGCGTAACAGTAATGTCCGCTGTCAGTAAACACCTGCAGGTTGGGCCTCTCACTGTGTATAGTGCAGTCATCATCACTGCCCTACACACCATAGGCATTGCTGTTTCCAGACACTACTGGCCCCCTTGCTACTGTAGTGTCTGCTGTGCACTGTAGCATGACCTACAGTGTGACAGTTGCATGCAGCACCACCACCATCTTTGCCTATGCCATGTTGTCCCAGTACAGCTGCAGGGAGCAGCGCATGTGAAAGTACAGTTTTCAAAACTGTATAATATTCCCCAAACTGTTTGCGCAGCGCTCACATGTTTGCGCGGGTTTAGCACAGGGCTAAACCATTAGCCCGGTGCAAATTACATGCAAATCAGGGCATAATGAGATGCTAGTTTGGATGTTTGCCCAGAGATTACCTAAGTAGGCTCATTTGCATGTCCCTTTTGAATATGGCAAAGTTCAGTGCTGGGCAAACATGTTTGCACCAGGCTAATGGTTTAGCCCTGCGCTAAACCCGTGCAAATGTGTTAGCACTGCGTAAACAGTTCAGGGAATATTTTACTGTTTTGCACATTGTACTTTCACATACACTGCTGCCTGCAGCTGTACTGGGTCCACGCATTTGCTGGCACACACATTGGCCATATAGTTCACCTCTACCTACCTTCACGTCGCTGTGCACTGTGTTGCTGTTGTGGTTTGCACTTCCTGGTTGCCATATTCAGAGCTGTCTTATTCCAGGGCTAAGTTTGCCCTGCACTCCCAGCCCAGTTTGCCCAGCCTCATTCCCATGCTATATTCAGAAGATGTTTGCCCTGGGCTATTCCTTTTGAATATGGCTTGCTTTGTGCTCTGGGAAAAGTTTGCCTGCCGGGCAGGCTAATTTGGCCCTGGGGCAAAGTTTTGAATATCTGGCCCATAATCTGTAATTTGCAAACAGACATAAAATTGAGTATTAAACAAATCATATTTTGCTTTTCATTTTTTGAAATCAACGATTTACTCAGATTGCATTAATTGGGCCAGTTCATGGAGACCTTTAGAGTACCAATTCTTAAAAGTGGGATCAGTAATAGATGTGGAGAAGAAAGAATTTAAATAAATTGGTGAATGTAGTGAGCAGTGGCATTGGCCAGGAATGGTGCCCTGAATAATATGCCATACCCTTAATACTGTCTCAGTATAAAAGGAAATGTTTTTAAGTTTTTGATGGTATTTACTGGCATAAAGAGTATGTTTCACATGAACAGGTGGGGAACGAAATGTTTCAATAACAAAGGACTGATCAGTGGTGTCATTATTAAACCATTTATAAATAATTGTGATTTTGGTGGCAGATGTTATAGTATTTAAAGCAGGGAAGGGCCAATTTACCTTCAGAGACTGGTAAATATAGTTTTTGGATTTTAAACCTAGGCCTTTTGCCCTTCCAAAGGAATCGTTTTTAATAATTATTATTTTTTTATGTAAATCTCAGAATTACAAAACCTTTGAGCCAGAGGCTCATCTACCAAGGTTCCATGTCATGAGTGTATAAGACAAACAAATAATACAACATCATACAATAATACGGAACAGATAATTACAGGAAGGAAAATGTACAAAGTCAGTTTCAATCATGATTACAGAATCAGTGTCAACAAAAGGGTTTTGCAGATTAGCAGAAAGAGCAGTAAAAGCAAGCAGGGTATGCTGTGGGTGCTGTCATAAAGATGACATTGTCTATTATAGCTAGCCCTGTATGCAAGTGTTGCATGAGCAAAACCAGGTAGGGCTGTCACTTGGGTGGTAGTCAATACTAACACCATTTCACATAATACACAGAGAGAGCAAATGCAGACAAAAAATGTCTTTTATCTCAAATTTGGCTTAGGGCTAGGGGGAGGAAGAATGAGTGGGATGAGGGTAGGGGAAGTATCTGGAATAGAAGAGGTAGAGTGATGGGATAGGCAGAAAATTTGTAACTAGAAGAGGGAGAGGAGAGAGTGAGGGGAGTAGCAGAGGGGTAGGTGGAGAGGGGGGTTAAGAGAGGAAAAGGAGGAGGAGGAAGGATGGAGGTGGTACTAGCAGGCAGAATGGTGGATGAAATGATACAATAGATGATGAAGAGCAATCGCAACTACTGAGAACAAGGAAGTGCTGCCTAAGTTTGAGTTTGAAAGAGCCTAGCTTGTGTTCTGACAGAATATGAGGGGGAAGGCCATTTAGCCAGACAGGTGCCCTGAATATGAATGCCCATTGTCCTTGCCCTGTCCAGTAGAATGGAACTTGGTAGGAGACCCTAGCAGCGCCTCTTGTGCCACGAGGGTTTAGGGCTCATACTGGTTGTTGAGAACCCGAGAGAACTTTTTTTAACCAACAGACAGTATTGGTATGATATACTGCCCTTGAGGTTCAGCCAGTTGGTTAGATCATACAAATCACAGGTGTGGGTAAGCCTGTGCGCACCAGCAATCAGACTGCAGGCATTATTTAGTGCTATTTTAATTCTATATAAGATAGTGTCAGTCGCAGACTCTTAGATAACAATCCTATAGTCAATTATAGAGAGGACGGAACTTGTAACAACTTGCTGGAGGGCATAAGGGGTCAAGCAGTACCTATGTCTATAAAGAAGCCTGATTCAGGGGTTAACTGCCTTGCAGACCAGGTTTGTGCATTGATGGTATGATAGGGAACTGTCAAGGGTTATGCCAAGGTTTTTAAAGTTGTTAACTTGTTCTAGCAGTATACTTTGGCTATTGCAAATGGACAATTGGGTTGCTTTATGTTTCTTGTGGGGATTGGTGAATAACATTACCTTGTTTTTTTTTAATAGTTGATAAAAAGTTTATGGAGCCCAAATCAGGATTCTACTTTGGTGAAACTACACTGGAGGATGTTCTCAAGTGGGAGAGGTTCAGGATGACTTGAGAATATAACTATGTCATCTGCATAGTGGAGGAGGTTACCTGAACAGGCTTGGGTGAGGACATTGAGGAACAGGCTGAAAAGAAGGGGACCAAGAATTGAGCCTTGAAGGACTCCGGAACATACAGGTTGGCTGTCAGAAAGTGTATCATGGATCTTTACACACTGGGATCTACGGCCTAGATAATTGGAGAATCTGGATGTGATTTCATGCAAGAGGCCTATATCAGAGAATGCAGTGATGAGGAGGGCAGGATTGACAGTATCGCATAGCTTTTGTTAGATCTACATAAATTAAGCCTGCTATGTTACCATGGTCTAGGGCTTTGTGGGTGAAATTTGTGAATTCAAGAAGGGCAGAGGAGGTATTGTGCCCTTTCCTGAAGCCATGGTGCTGATGGCATTGTAGGTTGTATTTGGACAGGTACTCAGTTAATTGATCTGATATGATCTTCTCTAGGGACCTAGACAAGGGGGGAGGATGGATATTGAGCAGTAGTTCCCATGAGAGACCCTGTCACCAATCGTATGGACAGGGGTCACCACGGCTGCCTACCATAGTGAGGGGAATTGTCCGAGACAAAGGGACAGGTTTAGTATCTTGGTGAGGGGGGGATACAACAGCATTGAGAGTGAGGTGTAGCAGTTTCAAGTACAGTGAGCCACTGCAAAAACTAGTTTTCCTCAGCACTCGCTGAAGATATTTTTTAGTTTCTTTGGGAGGGAAAACTCTGAAGTAGAAGGAGGGTGTGGGGAGCCAGTAGCCATGTGAGAGCCTGGTGAGTTGGGGGTGTTGGAGAAAAAGTCAGGGGAGAGGAACCCCTCAGGTCAATAAAGGCAGAGCTGAAAGTATCAGCAATGAGCTGAGGGTCTTGGGTGGTTACGCCATTAATATTTAACATTGCTGGGGGTGATTTGTTGGGTTTACCTGTTAGCTCTTTAATATTTTCCCAGAACTTTCTACCATTTCCCCCGGAAGATTATACGGATTCTTTAAAATGGGTGGCTTTGGCAAGCCAAATTTCATGAGTTTATTTATTTAGTTCTAGGATTAGGATTAGGATGTGTCCAGGTTTTTCTTGTAGTCTTGTAGTACTGCCAGTCAGTTGGACAACCTGTTTCCTGAGCTTTATGCCAGAGGTGGTCCCATGTAGACATTACCTTAAGGAGGGCAGAACTGATCCATGGGTTGCTGATACCCTTGACTTTCTGTTTGCGGAAGAGTGCAAAGATGTCACAGGCCTTATTAAAGGTGGTAATTAAGTGAGTCAGGGCTAGATCAATACAATTGGCTGAACTGATGGTGAACAGTCACTGAGGAGGAGGTAGGATTGGAACTGCTTTAGAAGGCCTCTTTTTAGGGTATGCTGATATGACAGTTTGGCAGGTAGTTTAGGGGACTGGTTAGACCAATGGCAGAGGACAGGAGAGTGGTCACTGAGCCAATCAGATAGGACCACTATATCCATAAATCTCTCAGGATGATTGGTTAGAATCAGGTTGATAATAGTGGTACTAGCAGTCCTTTAGTTGATACTTGTGGGAGAGGTCACCAGTTAGCATAGGTCAATGGCAGCAACTGCATCCTTAAAGGGGTCAGCATCAGGTGCCAGCCAGTTGATCTTGAAGTCTCCAAGAACAACTACTTCAGAGTAATTGGGCAGGTTTGTGATGCATTCTATAACTGTATTGAAACCTTTAGTGGTGTCCTGTGGGTAATATATACAGAGAAAACTGTGAGTGCTTTCCTTTTGTTCCCTAAAGCTACTTTGATCACCTGTACCTGAGCAGTTTTTCCAGCTATTATTTTTGGGAGGGCAAGTCCCTGTAGTGTGTCAGATAGGTAAATGTCACATCCACCCTCCAATTTACCCTGTCTATCATCATGGAAGAGCTTGTATCCATGCAGGGTGACAGCAGTGTCAGGTATTTGGGGGGAGAGCCAGGTTTTGACAATGGCAAGTATATCTGGTTTATGCTGAGTGACCTAGACTTGAAGGAGGTCAGTTTTAGACAGGAGGCTACAAATGTTAACAGAAGCAATTCTGAGACCTCCCAGGTCGTTGGTGGTGAGATGGAGCCATGGACAAGGCCCCGGGCTGGGGTGTATATTACCAGAAAGTAGCAGCTGTAGAAGGCCATTTCGTATAATGGTGTACCTTAGTAGTTTTAGATTAGATTTTGCCCTCTGGGTTGAGGACCTCCCTAAGTTAATTGGCAATGGTTGGTAGGAGAGGTGTGGTACTAGGAGTATTGAGAAGTAGCGTAAGTGATGTTTAGTGTGACTGATTTGGCTAAAGGGAGTGGGTGAGAGAACTGGAGCTGTAATTAAGGTTCCAAGGGCTAGGAAGATGGTCACAGCTGGAGGCAGAAAGGGGGTGGGTTTGGGCTTGTGATTTACATGTGCTGAGGGGTAGGACAGCATTAGCAGCATTAGAGGCAGGACTTGGTTGGATAGGGGCACCATTATAGAGAAGTGCCAAGAGATACTGGAAGGGTTTAGGGGGGTTAGCTGTTGGCAGATGCAGGGATTTTGGTGAGTGTACTAAATAAGTACAACAGGTGGCTAGGCTTATATATACCAGAACCAATAGCAAACTTTGGTGTAGAGATGCAGCAAATTTAAAATCTGCCGGTGAAGTGGAAGAGAAGTAGCTACTTCACATTAGCGTAACACTATGCAAAGTGGCCATTGGAAAGTGCTCACTTCACCTTCTCATTATGACTTTGTGTTGTCATTCTGCCTTAACGCAAAGTAAGGCAAAGTGACAACAGTATAGGCAGCCCCCCACACATCACATGGCTTACAGTACTGTAAATCACATGCTTTAGCCAGGCAGGAAGGAAGTGAGTCAGAAAAGCAATTACTTTCACATTCTCCTTTGCAGTTGTAGAAGGAGGAAACCTTTTTGTTGTAGAGAGAGGAGAGTTTGTTTTGCTGTTGGTATCTTGTGATTTTGAGCACAAAAAAAACACTTTTTTAAAAGCTACATCTTGATTTTTTTTGTAGTGTATTTTTCATTGTTTTTTTGCTACTGAATTTTTAATTTTATAAGTTTTGTTTTGTGCATGTGTGTGAGACTGTGAGTGTGTGTGAAGGAGTATTGAGGTGTCGGTCACAGTCTGAGGGACTTGTACGCGATGGACCCGGGAGGAGAGTCTGTGGCCCATGGGTGTGGGCAGAGGGGAAGAGTGCGCACACATGGGGGTGGTCGGTCTTATTGGACTGCTTCTGACTCTTAGGTGTTGCGTCTCCCCCTCTGGAAGCAGCAGCACCAGTGCCACTGGTGGTGACGCATCCACCGAGTTCACCACTACCACCACCACTACCAGTAGCAGATGCAGGGGCAGCATCCCCTCCACCACCTCCACAGCTGCAGGTGGAGCCCCAGATGGCTGAAGGTGCTTCCAGCAATATATCTGGTCCCCTCCCGCAGCTCCCCAGTGTGGCAGTTTTTTTACTGTGTGGGGGTAGACAGCATCATTGTGGTTTGCCACCTGTGTGGTATGCAGGTGTGCCATGGCCCCTGGGGAACACATTTGGGGACTGGTGGCCAGCGCACACACATGGCAAACCACCACAAAGTGGAGTGTCAGGCTGCCACTGAAGGGGCAGGCGTCCACCTGCTGGCCCTTCTGTGGCAGTGGCAGGGGGTGTTGGGGGTGTTGTGCCTCACTGCTGCAGCAGGAGGAGGTCAAGAGCAGCAGCTGTTCCACCACCACCACCACAGCCATCAGCACCACCCTCATCACCATCACCACCACTATCTGGCTTTCCTGATGCAGTGGACCCCACCACACTGCCTACAATGCAGGCAGACATTGCACTGGTGTGGGCAGCCCTCAAGGAAAGCAACGAGAGGGTGGGTGCTGTGCAGCAGCAAGTGGATCAGATCCAGCAACAGCAGCTGCAAATACTGTCAATGCTCTACCTGCTGCTGGAACACCATGGAATCCCCCATTAAGGGATTTTTTTTCCGGACCTCTCCCCCCCCCACTGCTGTGCTGTAGTGTTTTGTGTGTTTTTTTGTTGTTTAATAATAGACACTTGCCCTTTTGTTATAATGCAGTGCCTCAGTAATGTTGACTTTCTGTTGTGGTGTGCTTGTGGACAAGCTGGCGTGAGCAGTGCAAGTATGATGTGCTAAATTGCATGTGTGCAGTCAGTGTTGTTTCGTGTGTGTGCGCGTGTGTGTGTGTGTGACAACAGACATTGTGCAGCGTCTTGCAAACATATATTGCTGTTGCTGACATGTTGCAGTGTTTGTGGTATAAAGAATATCGAGCAAAATAATGTATATTTTATTGCCACCATCATCATCAGTGGACTAAGTGATACAATACTTTTTCAGATGTGTCTGGCCAGGGTGCACCTTAGTCAAGTACTGAACACAACTTTTAGGAGAGCATGTGATTTTTGTGTTATGGTCTCCACAAAGTCATGTATGCTCTGTGAGTGACTGAGGTGCACATTGACTTGATACCTCTGAAAAAATACCATGTCTCTTACTCTTCTGGTGCTGATGGTACCAATAAAATATACATCATGTATTCTTTGTTATTTTTATTCTTGTTACTGCAACAAGTCTTACCATATATATATATATATATATATACGTTTGCATGAAGCTGGACAATTTATGCACACACAGGAAAGAACACTGATGGCACACATGCAGTTTAGCACAACATACTTGCATTTCTCAGTCATGCTTTTTGCAAAACACTTCAAATCCGATTCATGAGTCCTGACACAAAGTAAACGTTACTAAGTCTCTATAAATATTTTGTTTGTGAAATAGACATTAAAGAGATTTACTAACTTACAGCATTGCACCCAATAAACTGACGCCTTACTTCAAGGGGAATCTTTCTTGCTCCACATGTCCTTACATAAGTTACATAGTGCAATACATTTCTGTCAAAAATGTCCATAATTTCATTAAAGTGTGTCACGCCATGGAGAAAAACTTTAGAACATGATGCCCGGGACAGTGCAGGTTTGTGCACCATTATAGTGAATGTCCGGCAGCTTTCAGAATGTTTTTTTATTTTATAATGGTCAGTTTGTGGTGAAACATGTGGGCACATTTCCAATAATAAGTAATAGAAGAAGGGAGAGATCTGAATTTCTACAGTAGTCCAGAATATTAAATGTTCTCCTGATATTTGATGAAAGAGAGCATCCTTTAATAAAGCCATTCTGATCAGTGTGTACTGCTTGGGGAAGTACTTTTTCCAATCTGGTGGCCAGGATTTTAGCCAAAATTTTAGTGTCTAAGTTAATTAATGAAATGGGCCTATATGAACTGGGTTGTAACAGGTCTTTGTGTTTTTTAAGAAACAAATGGATGCTGCTTCAGTAAAAGATGGAGTAAGCATATTTGTATTAAATATATAGTCAAATATTTATTTTAAATGAGGGACTATTAGAGAGGAAAATACTTTAAAGAGGTCCATCGTGAGGCCATCCAGTCCTGGAGCATTGCCAGAAGAGAGATTTTTAATAGTGGCCTTGATTTCTCCAATGAGATTTCATGTTCATATGCCTGAAATTCTCTTGGTTCCAGAACAGGAAAATTAAGTTCTGAAATGAAATCATGTATGGCTTCAGAGCTACATGTGGTTTCTGAAGTACATTGCATCTGATAAAATTGGCAAAATAAGTTATCAATGTGTGGAGGGTAATTAATTATCTGACCAGATGGATCTTTTATGGTGGTTATTAAACTATTTTGTTGTTGTGCTTTGAGTTGCCAGGACATTGGTTTATCTGGTTTATCTCCCACTGCATAGTATTGACTTCTAGTGTACAGTAATTGTCTTTCAGATTCTTCTGCAGTGAGACTGTTATATTGTTATTTTAGCATGTTCAATTGTAAATAAATAGTTGAATCATTTGTTTGAATGTGCACTGTTTCAGTGTTATTAATTAAGGTTTCTGATTCATTCATTTTTGGGATCTCTTTTTTATTTTGACTAATTGTATATGAAGCAATACATTCTCTTAATTATGCCTTAAAGGCTTCCCATGTAGTTCTGATATTCATATCTTTAGTGCTGTTATTACTAATTAAAAGATTCAATATCAGTTTTGATCTGTTTGTGAAAATGTAGGTCTTTCATAAGTAAAAGGATCGAATTTGAATGATATTGTTTTGGGTTTACTAAAATATTTTAAGTTAAGCATTACCAGCGCATGATCCAAAATTATGATAGTGTTAAAGTTAATTTTGCAAACCTGAAAAAGACATGATTTTGACAATAAAAAGAAGTCAATACGTGAGTATGTGTGATTGACCCGGGAGTAATATAAGTATTGTTGATGATCTGGATTTAAATTTCAACGAGATTAAGATTGCCAATAAATTGCAAGATTTCCATGGCAACAGAGGTAGTTCTGTCTGTTCAAATACCTGATCTGTCAAGGCTAAGATTACGTACCAGACTGAAATTCCCCCGATGCTATATGGAGCAGGAAAGCCACTGAGTTCCAAGAAGAACTGAGCAAAAAAAGCAGGTGAATTTTCATAAGATCCATAAATATTGTCAATTGTGTAGGACTGTCCTGCAAGTAATATGTGACAGATAATGTAGCCACCATCAATATCCGAAATTTGTTTAGTTATTTGAGCATTTAGTGATTTTTTGAAGAAAGTGGAAACACCCCATGAATTATTTTTGAGTGGGGCATTAAAGCCTGGGCCTCATTTTTTAAAGTGAAATAAAAATTCACTGAGGGGTAAATGGGTTTCCTGAAATAGTACACAATTAGCCCCTCTTTTATTAAGACAATTGAAGATTCTCCTAACCTTATTGTGGTATTTTATCCCCTTCACATTCCAACTAGCACAGTTTAGTAGATATAATAACATAAACACTGGCAAGATGGCCTGCATCTGTCCAAGAGGGGAACCAGGATCCTAGGTGATAGGTTTACATGCTTTATTGGCAAGCATTTAAACTAGCCAAGGGGGGAGGCACTGAAAAGCAGCAGAAAAATCCCAGCCCTCCCCCCAAAAAAACATAGTAGTTAGTGAGGTAAACACCAAAATACAGAAGTCGATAGGGAGAAGGGTGGGGTAAATGAAGAAAAAGGCAAAGACAGTAAGGACAGGGATGGGGCTAAAATGGGTAAAACCATCAGAAAATGGAGGGTAATGAGTACCAATACCTGTAGTCTGGGTAACAAGTTCCCTGAGCTAGTGGCCTTGATGGAAGAGGGAAGCCTAGATATCGTGGCTTTCATGGTACACAGAGAACCATGACTGGGATGTCAACATACTAGGGTACACAATCTACAGGAGGGACAGGGAGGGAAGAAGAGGAGGAGGAGTAGCTCTCTACATAAGTGAAGTGATCAAAGCAATGGCACTAAAGGATAAACAGAGAGGAGAGGAGGCACTGTGGGTCACCCTGGAGACAGGAAATGGCACCACAATCTGCACAGGGGTTGCATACAGACCCCTGTCTCAGGGGGAGGAAATGGACAAGGAAATGATAGAAGACATCCTTAGGATGGCAGAAAAAGGGGAGATATTGTTAAGGGGGGCGTGAGTATGCCAGATGTCAAATGGAGCACCTTTGTTGCAGCCATACCCAAGAGCAGGGTCATTCTTGATGCCCTACATGGGGCATGCCTCAGACAGCTAGTGTTGGAACCCACTTGGGAGGGAGCAATCTTAGACTTGGTACTCTCAAATGGGGTCAGAGAGAGGATCTCAGATTTGGAAGTGGGTAGCCATCTGGGAACAAGTGACCACAAAACAGTGTGGTTCATGATAAACACAGCCATAGAGTCAAGCCATACAAATGTGCAGGTATTGGACTTTAGTATGGCTGACTTTAGCAAATTAGGAGAGTGCCTCAGAAAAGCACTAGCAAACGGCAAGAAGGAGGCATGGAGGAACAATGGGGAAACATCAAAACTGCCATCACAGAGGCAACAAGCCTTTGTGTGAAGCCAATAGATAAATCAAAATGAAGGAAAAAAACACTACGGTTCTCAAAAGAGGTAGTGGGGAAGTTTAGGGAGAAAAATATAGCATTCATTAAGAATAAGGAAACACAGAAGAAGCAGGACAGAGAACTGTACTAGTTAAGGAAGAAGGAAGCGGGAAAGGCAGTCAAAATAGCAAAGGCCCAAACCGAGGAAAAGAGAGCCAACTCGGTTAAGAAGGGTGATGAAACCTTTTATATGTACATTAGGGATTGAAGAACGACCACGGGAGGGATAGTGAGGCTTAATAAAGGGGATCGTGGGTGGGATAGGGTCACAGTGAAAAAGTAGGGATACTGAATGAATACTTCTGCTCAGTATTCACAAAAGAAGAGGAGGGGGAGGTACCTAATCCAATTAGTTGAAGCACTCTGGGTAGGGGGGGTCGATACCAGTCCATTCATAGAAGAAAGGTTTCTGAAAGAACTCCTGAAACTGAATGCGGACAAAGCAATGGGACCTGATGGGATTCATCTCAGAATTCTAAAAGAACTAAGAGGAGAACTAGTGACACCACTGACTACCCTTTTTAACAAATCATGGGAGGATGATGTGGTACCTGAGGACTGGAGGAGATCGGATGTGATTCCCCTTCACAAAAGTGGGAGCAAAGCAGAGGCAGGAAACTACAGACCTGTTAGTTTGACCTTAGTGGTAGGTAAAATGATGGAATCACTTCTGAAAGCAAGAATTGTTGAGTACATAGAGGCTAGTGGGGCACAGGACCCAAGGCAGCATGGATTCACAGGGTATACCCACCTGACAGTGACAGTTCAACAGCGAGGTCCCCTACAGTGACTACAGTGCCATGCCACTGTAGGAAACCCACTGGAACCTGGCACTGTATGTAGGGGGTTCTGCACCCCCCAAATCAGCTCCAACTTGGAGTTGATAATCCTAAGTGGGGGGTGCAACCCCCCTCATGAGGGGTTCGGGGGGGGAAAGCCCCCCAAAGAAAACACTTTGTGACACTGGAAACTGGCAGCCAACTGCAAAATGCAGTTGACCTGCCAGTTTTGTTGTCAGGGCATTTGACAATCATTTTATCGAACATCCGTTGTGGATCTGATTCACAGCAGGAAGGTCATGTCAAATGAATCTAATAGATTTCTTAGACTGGGTGACCAAAGTAGCAGATTAGGGAGGGGCTGTGAACATGGTCTACCTAGACTTTAGCAACCATTTGATGCAGTCCCACACAAAAGATTAATAAACAAGTTAACCAGCCTGGGAGTGGGTTCCAGGGTGGTAGACCAGATAAAAAATTGCATGGACAACAAGACACAGAGGGTAATAGTAAACGGAATCCATTCTGAAGAAAGCAGGGTTACTAGTGGGGTACCACAGGGTTCAGTACTGGTACCAGTCTTTTTTAATGTCTTTATAAGTGACATTGCAGAGGGACTGGAAGGAAAGGTATGCCTCTTTGCAGACAACACAAAGATCTGCAACAGGGTTGATACACAAGGGGGGCTGGAAAAGATAAGAAGGGACTTGGCAAGGTTGGAAGAATGGTCAAAAACAAGACAGCTTAAATTCAATGCAAAGAAGTGCAAAGTAACACACCTGGGAAACAAAAACCCAGGGGAAGTATACACAATGGGGGGGGGGGGTAATAACAAAAAAAAATGGAACAGGACCTGGAGGTAGTCATATCAGATGACCTAAAAGTACGTAAGCAATGTGAGAAGGCAGTAAGGATGGCTGGGTGGATACTGGGATGTATAGGGAGAGGCATCAGCAGTAGAAAACAGGAAATTGTTATCCCTCTGTACAGACAGTTGGCAAGACCCCATCTGGAGTACTGGTTTACTACTGTATGATGATAGTGATTATAAATGAGTGACTGTTAAAACAGTCACTCATTTATAGCGCTATCATTATCAGCGATGGTGTAGTGAAGAAAGCGACCAGAAGGGGAGGGATAGGGAGGTGTAGAGGAGGGATAGGAGGGAGGGTTTGTATGGCTAGGGGATCCTACTGTAGCTGAGCCAGCCCTGTGGTGTGGTCATGAGGATGACTGGCTATGGTGCAGCAGGCACTGGGTTTGGGACCAGCTGGGGGCGATTGTTTTGCCGCTGCTTGCGGCTCTCTGTTTATTTTTTTTTCCGCCCTTGTTTTGCCCCCTCCTCAACATGACCCCCCCCCCGGATTTAACAATCCTAATTTAGGGGGGTGCGGGGGGTACAGCCCTCCACAAAAACACTTAATAGGGCCAGTTGTCAGGTCGCTTGGGTTTGTATATCGCCAAAATGTTTTTCGGTGATGTGCATCTGCTATCACAGCGATCGCTGTATTGCGATTGCTATTATGACATGGAACCCTATCTCCACAAGGACATAGACAGGATTGAGGCAGTCCAGAGGAGGGCAACTAATATGGTGCAGGGTCTGCATCACAAGCCATATGAAGAGATACTAAAGGAGCTTAATATGTATACCCTCGAGGAAAGGAGGGAGAGGGGGACCTGATAGAAACTTTCAAGTGTTTCTAGGGAATCAAAGTCCAAGAGGGTAGCATCTTTCAGAAAAAGAGATGTGCAAGAACAAGGAGGCACAATTTGAAGATAGAGGGGGGACGGCTCGGGGCAATGTGTGAAAGTATTTTTTCATGGAGAGGGTAGTAGACACATGGAATGGCATTCCTGAGGAGGTTGTGGGGTCAAAAACAGTGGGGGAATTCAAGAATACATGGAACAGACATAAGGCAATTCTGGTGGGGGTTAGGAAGAAGTAGGCTGTTGGTTAACTACTGTAGGATCTGCAGCTTATCCAATAGGTAGGAAAATGGGCAGACTGGGTAGACCAAGCGGTCCTTATCTGCCATCAAAGTCTATGTTTCTTTTTTAAAATTCAAATTTTATTGAATTTTCCATGAAAGCTTTAACATGAAGGAACCAGCAGCATATTACAGAGGTATACCATGTAAACATCTCCTCCATGCTAAAGCCTTCAGCGTCGGGCCTCATTACATCCCTGGGCGGTCCAGTATTTCCCAATAAAGCCCACCATGTCAGCTATTATTGCTTACATATGGTACCTGCGAATTTTAACTGGAATTGTGGAGAGGTCCCCCAAGAGACAGATCTCTAGCGTGAATAACTCTCCGATGCCTAATAGAGGGTCATCCCTGGTCCTGATTAACTCCCATAAGTTCTTGATCAAGGAACACTCTCAGAATATATGGACCAGGTCCCCTTCACCATTTTTACATCTAAAACAAAGAGCATCAGGCGATCTACCTATTCTTTTAAGTTTGACAGGTATCCAATACATATCATTCAGTATTCTGTACTGTTTAAGCTTCAGTCTATCTTGAGAGACAAATCTGAAGGAGTCTAACCGAATGTATTCCCATTTCTCAGGAGAGTTTGGGAAACAAGAATTCCAGTACTGAGGCACCCCACTGCTGGTATCAAGCATGTTTCTTCGTAAACAGGAATATATTTGTGATACTGCATGGGGTTTCCAACATACCAGAATCAAAGACTCCAACCAAGCACAGCTCTCGTCCAAGTTCCCTATTTCTGGAAACATATTTATCAAAAGGTGCCTAAGTTGCCAAACCTTAAAAATCTGTTTCTGGTCTATGGAATAGAAGGCCATTATGGTGCTTGAATCCATGCATGAACCCTCAGTAAACAAATCCCCAACCCGGACATTATTAATCAAGGGAAGCCAATGCGGGGAAAAAAGTCTATGTTTCTAAGAAAAAAAAATTGTGCACAGCTAAAAATACTCATATATTTCTGCCCTCATGACTTAACATTCAAAACATTATTGAGCTGGTTGCTTTTTAATGTTTCTAAAGAAACAGCGCATTGGTCAGTTTTCGAAAAGTTGCACATTGAGCATTTATTAAATTCATTAAAACACCCTCTACCCTCCCCACAGTATGATTCCAAAACCAAAAGTGAAACCTAAAATATACACTTCTTATGCATAAATATAAATCTATCTTTGCTATCAGAGCACATAGCATGTACTGTAGCCTACTAAGTGAACTATGTCCAACAGGAAAAAGAAACTTATATAATGGTGTAAACTCAAAGGAGCCGTTCGACTTAAGATATAGCACCACTGGTTGTAACAAGTATTTAAAATAAACTGTATGTGTTCCTTGTGCTACTAGATTATATATCATTATAAAAAAAGCTTGTAACCCCTTACTGGAATACTATATTCCCCCTCCCATGTCATCAGTCCTGATGGTCATAGTGTGCTCCCACTGAGAAGGCTACTGAAACTGAATACCTTGCGCATAACTCAGAAGTCAAAGCAAAAGAAAGCAGTGCTTGATCACAGGTCATGTTGTCCTTTTCCTAGGGAGTCTCAGCAAATTTTTCCAGAATGGGAAGGCTACAAGCCTGAGGTTTGATTGGCTGGAGCAACTACATCACTCTCCCATCAGGCTTTACAAGGTAGCTCACCCTGGGCCTTCCCAGGCTTCGATTATTTTTGCCCCATCATCCACCCCTCCTCCTCCAGCAGCACATCTCTTACATGTGGGCTTCTTCCTAAGCTACCTTTAGCTGATGGAATCATTCTCACGGCACCTATGGGGGGGAACCCTCCTCTAGGGTTCCTTGCGTCATACCCTAATAGGGTAGTATATCCCACGGATAGAGACTCGGAAAGCCACAACATAAATCAAATCTGCAACGTAAGTCTAGTCACACAAGCATCATCTCATCCAGTTGCGTAAGCACAATCGAACTCTAGGATCTACATATACACCCTCTACCCTAATATAATGAACCATTTAATCTCTTTTTTATCTTTCCATCATTAATACAGGTGTGCATAAAAAGCTAAATGTGTCCTGCAAAAGAGAGATCTAGTATTGACTATACCTCTAAGCAAGGCTAAGGTCTGATTTGCCCCCCCCCATTCCATTTAGTCTTACCCATGTCTTTTCATTGTTTCCTCATTTGCTTCCTTCAACCTGCAGCATTTTAGACACAATGTAAAGACAGTATAAAGTTAATGCAAGGGAATCAAAGTCCTTATCTCCCCATACCTCACCTCAGTATTTGAGAGCTACAATAAAAAAAAGGGAAAAGAGGGGGAGGCACTCTTAATGGGGGGGGGGTAATTTCATGTAAGTATCACACTGAATAATTAAATAGCCAGATAACTAAGACATTTAGGCCCAGATATTCAAAGCACTTGTGCAAGGTGCAGATGAGTTGTGCCAGCGCAAGTGCAAAGATGCACCACCGAGCGATATTCAAAGGGAGCCGGGGCGCAGCGCAAATACCATTGCAACAATGTGCAACCAAAATGTATGCCGCACAATTGCAAGGGGGATGTACACATGAATAAGTGGCACAATGGCATATTCAATGGGAGAGCATGGCTCAAGGTAGGAGCAAACCCCAGGTTGCACCAGGCAGACTTGAGCCAATAAATATAGGCTCAAACACACAGACAGCAGATGTGCAAAACTGAGCCCAGTGAGAGAGTGAGGTAGAGAGAGAGAGAGAGAGAGAGTGCCACAGAGGCAGAGAGGGAGAGAGGGAGAGAGACAGACAGACAGACAGATAGGGAGAGAGAGTGACAGTGACCAACAGACAGACCGACAGTGTGAGAGTGGCACCCATGGAGACCCAGTGACTGAGAAATGGACAGTGGCCCATTCCGGATGGACACCGTAATGATGGGAGTGAGGAGGCAGGAGGAACAGAGGCATGGCCAACAAAGGGCCCGGTGGCGGTATGCCCGACACAGGTGGTACTGTGCCAGGATCATGTATGAGAACTTTAGCGACACAGAGATTGTGAGCTAGTACCACCTG
Organism: Neoceratodus forsteri; assembly: GCA_016271365.2. Classification (NCBI taxonomy): domain Eukaryota; kingdom Metazoa; phylum Chordata; order Ceratodontiformes; family Ceratodontidae; genus Neoceratodus; species Neoceratodus forsteri. The sequence continues at coordinate 531,298,487 of CM028133.1, forward strand.
AACAGGGCTGTTCTGAGGCAGCTTTATAAGCTGTGCAGTGACAAGATGCAGGCACCCACCAGATGTAGTCATGCTATGACAGTAGAGACTAAGGTGACAGTAGTGATGTGCCTGCTCGCCACGGGCACCTTCCAAAGATCAACGGGTGATACCACGGGCATCACCCAGTCAGCCATATCCTGCATCCTCACCCAGTTTCTCAATGCTCTGCTGCACATGCTTTGGAGTACATCCAGTTCCCTAGCACACAGGCAGAGTGTACAGCAAACATGCAGGAGTTCCACTGGGTGGCAGGCATGCCAGGTGTGATTGGAGCACTGGACTGCACCCATGTTGGCATCCACACACCACCTGGCCCAGAGGGTGTGGTGTATATCAACTGAAAGGAATACCCATCCACCAACTGCCAGGTGGTGTGCGATGCCATGGGGTGCATAATCAGTGTCTGTGCCACACACCCCGGGAGTGCACACGATGCCTTCATATGGCACAGTTCTGCACTGTGCCATAGGTTTGAGTGGGGGAGACATCCCCATTGGCCACCTAGTAAGTGAGTAGGACATGTGCCAGGGTGGCGAGCGAGTGCTGCCCAGGGGGGTGAGGAAGGATGGGGCGGTGGGTGATGTGCATGTGGTGGGTGGGAGGGAGCGTGTGACAGCACAGCACAGCACAGGGATAAACATGTTGTTACCCACACAGGCGACAGTGAATACCCACTGAGGCCATGGTTGCTCACCCCCTACCAGCGACCCTCATCTCCCATGGAGGACTGATACAATGAGGCACATGCCAGCATGCACAATATCATTGAGTGTGTCTTTGGCATGTTAAAGATGCAATTCTGTTGCCTAGACAGACCAGGCAGTGCATCACAATAAAGCCCATCGAAAGCCTGTGGCATATCCCTGGCCTGCTGCATCCTGCACAACATGGCTATTGATCGTGGAATAGTAGTCGAGGCAGATGAGGGTGACAGCAGTGCGGACAATGGTGGAGGAGAGCCAGAGGGCAGTGGGCAGGAGCCACATGGTAGGAGGGACCCTAGACTGGTGCAAGAGGCATGTTGGCTCCGGGACACAATCACAAGGGAGCATTATGGACAACACAGGTGAGCACACAGACACACAGGCATGGCCCACACAGCATAGCACACACCACAGGGGACGGGATGGGCACAGTAGTAGTAGGCATGCTGGGACGGGGGCATACATCAGACAGGGCAGGGCCATGAACATATGGGCATGCAGACACACACACACACTCACACAGCAGCACATGCACAGGGTGAGGGACATGGCATGGATCAGACGCATGACACCAGTGCACAGACAGCACCAGTGCATGGCTGCCATCATCATATCTATGCCACACACCCCAGCAGCATGGTCCATACACACACAGGGGACAAGCAGCACAGCACACATGCACACCACCACATGCAAGCTGCACCACCAACCCCCACGGCTGCAAGTGGCAACAGAAGTTGATAGCAGGGTGGGGCAGTGAACACATCACACCAACCATGCAGTCCCACAGCCGCCACGGCCACAGGGGCAGCTGCCCCAGGCTGGCCAACAGATGCCTACTGTGCAATGGCCTGGGAGGGTATCAGATGCCCCTCAGGGGTTGATGTGCAGGACTGTGGCCGAGTCCATGCAGGGGTGTCCTGAAGGCCAAACAGGCCTGCCCCGGGGTGTCTGGAATGCTTAAGTCTGATCCTGGCATCCACCGTGCTGTTGTCACCAGATGCTGGGACCATGGGGTGGACAGTGCACTGTGGAGGGTCCTCTGCATATGGCTGAGCCCACGGGTCACTGCCGCAGCCTGCCCACCTGCAATGGCACTGGCCATGTGGTCTGTTCACACCACAATGGCACCGGTCATGTGGTCCAAAGCTGCAGCTAAGGCCTCCTGCATCTGGGCGACTGTCCATCAGCTGCGCATTGCTCCTGTCCCACTGCTTGTCCATCTGACACACCACTGCCCGCAGTGTGCACACCTCACTAGAAAGCAATGCCTGGTTCTCCACGGAGGCTCACAGTCACCGGGTGTGCTCCAGCAGCCTCTCCACCTCCCAGTCCTCATGGCCTGGCTGCTGTGCTGGAGGAGGGGTCTTGGCACACTGCTGCACAGTGTTCCACTCAGGTAGACTGCACAGTGGGCCTTACAGGGGCTACAGTGTGTCCTGGCGCAACGGTGGTGGGCACTGTGGCACGCTGCCCAACGTCACATACATCCTACTGCTGCCGCCTCACTGTCTGCTGGGCAGGGCCCAGCACCTCTGCCACACCCACAGCACCACCACCACCACCCACACCGGACATGGCTACGGCGCCACCCACAACTTCTCTGGTGGGGATGGGGGGGTGGCTGTGGGGGTGCAGGAACAGCACTGGGACCTGCTGGCACCTGTGTGGAAAGTAGGGGCGTCTCGGCCACCATGGCCCCTATGCTCTCCAGTACCAGTGTAAGGTCATCATCAGTGTTTGACGCCATGCCAAGCCGGGCCTCTGCACACAGCACCTCCAGGCTGCCACTGTGCAGGAATCCAGCCAGAGGGTCATCTGACCCCATGTCAGGCACAGCCACATGGCCGGCCCCGCTGAGGCATGGCCTGTCCCAGCTCTGGATGCCCGTTGATGTCGAGGTTCAGGCATCCGTGTCTGCGGCCGCCTCCGCCCGCTGCCCTGCATGGAGGCATACTAGTGCTGCAAAGCAAGAACAGTGTGTCAATGGAGCAACCAACCCCATGGCCACCCCCACACACCCCCACCCAAGCCCACCAGCCCCACCCTGACCACACACCCCATCCAGCCCCACCCATGCCACTGTCACCACCTGCCACCATGCCGCACTGTGCACCCACATCCACACATGCACCGGGCGGTTGGCATGGCTTCAGACACACCCACATGTCATGCCCAAGACAGGCACACCTGCCAGCTGGACATACTCACCACACAGTGTGGAGCTGCCACCTGTCTGGAACCCAGCACCAGGCATGCCCTCCACTGCCATGCAGAGTATGGTGGATGCCACGAGCTCCTCTGTGGTGGTCAGCAGAGGCACGGTCAGTGGCCCACCACTGGTCACCCTGCGGGATACCCAGATAGCTGCGACCTTGTCCTTGATGCACCTCCTGTCCGTGCTAACCTTCTTCTTGCACTCCTGGGTGGTGCGGTGGTGGTGCCAGTGTGTGTTGATGTACTGGGCCACCTCCCCCTAGGCCCACCACATGATCCTGTGGCATGCCCATTGCCCCACTGAGTAGGCCCTTCCTGATCCATGTAGGCCTTAAAGAGGGTAGTGGTCTCAGCAGCAGTAAAGTTTGGCCTGTGCTTGTGAGCATGCCCTGACTCTCCTCTCCTTCACCTCCTGACATTCTTCCACCTGTGGACATGGAAAGCAGTGTGGATCAGTGCTGGCACCTTGCATTGTAGCACCCAGTAGCAGTGTGTGACAAGGCCTTGGATCCCCATGTTGCTGGTCATGTGCCTGAGCAGTTGCAATACCGGTCTGTGGCCTGTGGTATAACGCAGCACTTTTAAGGTACAAGGTATGCAAGTTAGCCTGTGTGCAATTGTAAGGATATGCTAATGCACCCCACTGAGCCATGCATTGGCTCATGAGGTGATTTGCATGTGGCTTTCCAGTATCGTGTGATTGCGCCATGCACAATGGAGTTGCGCTGGAGCAAGTCCGCGGCACAGTACTCACACATGTGGAGTGCACATGCCCACAGTGCGCATGTGCACAGCAGTGGTCACACCACTACTGTGAGTTTGGTGCAGTTTGCATGATGCTATGGCATGGCGCATGCCACACCAGTATGCCATTGTGCATGTGTGCACTGCCTGTATCGCGCACATGAGCACTGCACAGGGGGTGTTGACCTCTGACCCATGGGTCCTTGTGTGACCTCATGACCCCACTAGGCCCTGGTGCACTGCACATGCCCAGGCCTGTGTTATTGCCCTGCACTGCACAGTGACCACGCAGCCACATGCTGTGTGATTGCGGCCCTGTATACCCTATCGCACAGCCTGCACATGTGGCAGGCATGTGCGCTGATACACGACCATGTTCCTCTCTATCCTGTTGGGTCATCATGGTGCAGAGGCACAGTGCGAGGTCAGCCTACTGGTCAGTGGTGGAGCTTATCAACCTGGTTGCTGTTGTTTAGCCGTATGAGGGACAGCTGTTTGGCCAGGTGCCACTGCAGCAGGCCAGGGTGGAGGTGTGGCACCATGTGGTGGAGGCACTGGAGTGGCTCACTGGTGTTGGCCACTTGGCAAAGCAGTGCAGGCACCACTATGGGGTCCTACAAAGGAGGGCACCAGACCACCTGTGGCGTATGCAGGCACTTGTCCTGTAAGGCTCAGTGCCACATCCAGGTAGGTGTGCTCATATTGCTGTGATGGCCAGGTGTCATTCTGTGGTGTCAGCAGGGCTGTGCAGCATGGCCCACAGAGGGGTGAAATGTCGGCATGGGGTAACTTGCATCAGGTATGGCTGCTGCACCAGTGGTAGCTGTGCTGGTGTGTGGGCATGCGGACAGCTGGGGACACACCCAGTGCATAGCGGGCTGTGTGGTGGTGGAGGGCTCCTCATGCATGTCTGTGTACTGATGTCCACCTCTCTTCATTCCCTCCACAGAGCCGGAAGACTGTAGATGGCCCAGAGCAGTGGTGGAGGTGGCCAGGGTGGCACAGCAAGGTGGGCAGCAGGTGGCTTCAGCTGCACAGTGCGGGGCAGGTATGCATTTCCACATTACTTCTCAGTCACACAGTGGGGTAGTGATGTAGATTGGGGAAAGTCATGGCCACCTCTGCCATGCACTGTGATAGCTGTGTGTATGTGTGTGTGTGTGTGTGTGTGTGTGTGTGTGTCTCGCACGGTCCATTGTGCATGCCACTGCATGCCATCCCTTAGCCACGGTGTACCGGTTGTAGGTGGGGTGGGCATGCGCACAGATGCCACCAGTTGTGCTGCAGTGCTGCTGTTGCTGTGTGTTATGTGCCTGTCATGGTGTGGTTCTGTGGCTGCCGCATGGCTGCATCTGCCTCTCTGTACCACCGTGGTGTGCTGTGTTGTTTGCTGGTGTTGTTCCCCCCCCCCGGCCTCCATTCCAGGCTCTCCAGGGGTGTGTGGTACCACCATCCATTTCACTCTGTGGGTGGATATATGTCACTGGGCCATTGCACTGATTGCCTGTTTTGGCCCATGCCATAGGTGTTGGATAGCATTCTGCTCCACGTGTTAGGCGGGAACATACCAGGCTCCTGTGGCAAATCCTTGTGGTCATACGGAGGTTGCTGGTGGCTGTGGTCTCCCTGCAGCAGACCAGAGGAGGCAGAGAGGTGGCATGGTGGCACGCCGTGGCTGCCATTGAGGAGCCCTGTTGATATCCCTCTTTTCCTTTGCTGGTCCTGTTCCCCCTCAGTCTCCCTACCCATTGTACAGCCCCTGTTACCTGTCCCCACCCTTTATTGTCCCTCCCCTGTCCCTGTCCCTGTTAGCTTGTTTGTTGATGATGGTGTTGTTTTACTCTTTATAAAGCATTTTCCAACTACAAGACTGTCTCTACGTTGGCTTTGCAGGTAGCGTGTGGAGCCATGCTGCAGTGGGCAGGTGTTGGTTGGTGGCGTCTGTGTGAGGGGCATGGTGTGCTCCTGTGGTTCATGGCTGTGTGCAGTGGTGTGCCACGTTGTGGTGGGGGCCATCTCCCAGTTTGGTGAGTGTGCTCTGTGCCTGCAGGATCACTGTGGTGGTGTGGTCAGGGTGGGCAGCAGGTGTGTCGGGGGGGTTGGCATACACTCAGGATCCTCCTGCTTGACTGGTCTGCATGCTGGGGTTGGGTGTCTGCATCCCTTGTTGGGCAACCAGTCCTGTGGGGTCTGGCCCTCTGCCTGGGCCCTGGCCCTGGTCCTGCCCAGTGTGTGGGCTGCCTGTGTGCGTGTGGGGCATGGGTGTGTGTGGCACTGGGGACGTGGGTGTGGTTGCCCATTGCAGTGTGGCAGTGGCCACAGCTGGCTGGCTGGTGGGCTGGGGGCACCATTGGCAGGCATGCATTGCCGGTGTCCACTCCGGTCCCCAGCTGGCAGTGCCACCATTGTGGTTTGAGGTGTGGTTCATTGGCGTGCACCTGTCCACCACCAGTGGCCTGGCTCCAGTTGCTTTGGTGCACGGGGCCCCTGTTGGTGGCTGTGCCCCATTGTGTGTTGGGCATTCATCCTCATGCCCTGTGCTTGTGTGTGCATCGGTGCGCCCTGCTGGTGGGGTCCTGTGCCCATTGTCACTGGGCCTCCCCAGCCTTGTCCCTGTGCATCTTGTCTCTGCTCTGCTCTTCCCTGGTTGTGCTAGTGCATCACTGGTTGTGCCCTGGTGCATCTCTGGTTGTGCCATGGCTCACCTGTGCCATATTCAGCCATCTTGCACTGTTGCACTTTGGCATGTGCAGTCTCTGAATATGGCACCTGTTGTGCCATGGCATATCAGATTTGTGCTGCACCTGACTTGTGCCTACCTTTGACGCATTTCTGAATATCTGGGCCTTAATCTTTAAGAAGACCCTTGTTTATCTTTAGTCATAGTAAACAATAAAATTAAGTGACCAAAGGGTCATTAGCACAGAATGATCTGGACAATTGATGTAGAAGCAAGAATTAGCAGAATAATCAGAATTTTGCAGAGTTTGAAGAAATGCTTCCGCTTTTTTAGGATCAAAAAAAGTTATATTTTTTCCATGAATGAAGAAACAAAGTTGGGCTAGGGCCAACATTGAAAATCTTATGTCTTTTTGTCTCAAAAGATCTCTTGCCCAATCAAAAGCCTTGTGATTTTGCATAGTGGAAACAGAATTGTCTGGGTATGCTGAGACCTTAATATTTTCAAAGTATAGCCCCATATTAATTCTTGCTACTTGAGGCATTGCCTCCCAATCCTGGTACTAGTGGGGCTGTATAAAGACTGGTCTAGGATTTTTCCTGCTTCCTGCATAGGTTTAATGCATTTTCAGGTCCCATCCCCTTCTGAGAGCTCTGTCTAATGTAATCTTTTCTTTGGGGTATTATTGTTTGAGAGCAACAGTACGAAATTTTTCAGAGTACTGGAGGGGGTCCCCTTTCTCTTCAGAGCCCTCTTGGAGCCCTATTATTTTAACATTGTTCCTTCTAGAGCAATCTTCAAGGTCCAACATTTTTTGTTGCAGCCCTACCAAAAGGGTATTATGTTCTGTCTGGTTTGTCGCTATTGGGTTGATTTTATCTTCAAGTATCCCAATCCATGTTTTGACTTCATTTGTTTTAAGAGACAGTGCCTCCATTTTTTGGTTCATGTCACAGAAAACTTTAGATGTATCTGTGAGGGCAGAGGTGATTGTAGCAAAGCCATTTTGAATTTCATTTTTTTTTTTTTTTTTATTTTTTATGTATTTATTTAACTTTCTGAAAACACCTTTGAGCCAGTGTCTCTTTTACAAAGTTTCCACATCATGGATACTGAACAAAATTACAAACAGGAAACAGGTAAGTTAACAACAGGTAGGCAATACAAAAATTAAGTAGATTACAGATATTTCAACAGGCGAAACAGAACATGAGCCACCAGGGGCTTTGTCGAGAGACCAGATTAACTGAGTAAGTAATGAGTACATCAGCAAACCCATATATTGTATCAAAAGAAGCTTGGTGTGAGAGCAGAGGCATAAGTGCTCAGATGGATGGAGAAAGAGGGAGAACAACGAGTTTAAGGAGGGGTAGCTGGGAGGAGGGGAGGTGTTACTAAGTGAGGAAGAGGAGAAAGAAAAACTGGTAAGATGGGAGGGATAAGGATGGGGAGGGAGGTAGGAGTAGGATAGGGCAGGTGGTGGTGACAAAAAGGTAAGGGGGCAAGGGTGAGTGGGGGGACTGGCGAAAGTTGAGATAAGGGGAAAAAACAGTGACTGAGAAAAAATACTGGGCGACCAAAAGCAAGGTACGGTATTTAGGAGGGGCAGTCACAGCTGGCATTGGTAACCAGATGTTGATGAAGTTTGTGCTTGAAAGATCTGAGATATGCGGTGCTGGTAATATCCTGGGGGAGTGCGTTGAACCAGTTTGGGGCCCTGGCATAGAAAGACCGCTGCCTCTGCAAAGTCCGGCAGTGAGGGACTGTGAAAGTTGAGCTTACAGTGCTCCTGGTAGGTCTGGTGGGGCAGTGTGGGGACAGTATGGACTGGACTCTTGGGGGCAAGAGGCCCAGCAACACCTTCTTTGCAAGAAGGTAGGTCTGATATTTTATTCTACCAGATAGCTGTAGCCAGTTTGTCTGGTCATACAGGTCACACGTGTGTGTGTGAGATGTGGGGCTGAGGTCAGGAGTTGACAGGCTTTGTTAAGGGCAGTTGCTAGGCATTGGAGGGCAGTGTTTGTTGTGGATCCATAGACAACAAGACCGTAGTCAATAAGTGAGGTAATTGAACTCTGGACAGCAAGCTTCAATGACTCAGATGTCAGACAGTGCTTGTGTCTATATAGCAATCCAATGTGGGTGTTTACTGTTTTAGCGATGTTATGAATATGCATGGCATATGAGAGTGTACAGTCAAGGGTCACGCCCCAGTATTTGAAGTGGTGAACCTGTTCTAATGGGGAGCCCACCCTATTCTTGATGAGCAGATTTAGTTTTTTTGCTATGGGTGGAAGGTAATAACATTGATTTAGGTTTTGAGTACTTTAGAATGAGCCTGTGCGACCTGAACCAGGATTACTCAAAACTATGCTGCAGTTGGTTCTGAAGGGGATAGATGTCTGTGTGGCTAGTGAAGATGACTGTGTCATCCATGTACAGGAGTATGTTGTCGGGGCATGAGGTGAGTAGCCTATTCACAAAGATGCTAAACAGTAATGGCCCAAGGATAGATCCTTGAGGTACTCTGGATCAGACAGGGCAGGGGGACGAGATAGTATCTCATCCCCCTTCATTGCGAATTTCTTCCTGAAATTTTTTAAAGGCATTTACAGAGACTGTCTTCCCCGAGCTGTTTCAATTTCTTGCCCACCTTCTCCTGGCTCTCCATGCATGGCGGCATTATTAGAAGAAGTTAGTGGCACTTTGTCAGTGATAGCATTACCATCATTATTAGTACCTCCTGTATTAATTTGACCAGTGCTATTCTCCTCCTCTTGTTCCATTATAATTTCATTAGAGTTACAGTTGGTGGACAAACTGCCTGGGTTGACTAACCTCAGTATTTACAGTAAAGCTCATCGGGCCCGCAATGGAGTGAGTGCTGGATCAAATTTCTTCCTCTTCATCAGCAGTTGTATAGCTGAGATCTTCTGCTTCAGATGGGAGTTTGGGAGGTGGGGGGCAAACAGGGGTGAGTGCTTTATTGGTGAAAGTGCTTTACCAGAGAAAATTTTTGACGGTAACAGAAAAGCATTCAGCTTTTGTTGTTGCATGCAGTGTGCCTTGCAGTCGATTCTGTTGAGCTAGAAGCCTCCAATACAGCAGAGGCAGCAACAGCTGAAGTCGCCAGGGATTTTTTCTTCTTTCATGCAGGGATTTGTGAGACACTCTTCCATCAGCTGGTAAGGGACATACTTTCCAGAAAGTCTTCGGATATATGCAGCACACCAAAATAAGGTGAGTTTCTCACATCAAGAGACCAATGGATGGAAAAAGTATATTGTAGATTCATATCCTGCTCAAGTCACAGAAAGCTGGAGCTGGAGCGGTGCAGCAGTCTGCATCAGAACCCTCACAGTGCCATCTTGGAACTGCATCTGTGGCTCCTTCTAGGGGGTTATAAGTTTGGGGGGGGCACGATCAGCAGGTGGAGGGACCACTAGCCTCCAAGCATGGATTTTTTTTTTACTAAACATAATGGGACCCACCATTGGCGGATGGTGATGGGACCACTAGCCACCAGGGAGCGAATTTTTTTTTTTATTTAACATAGGTCCCAGAATCGGCAGGTGTGGGGGGCACTAGACACCTCTAAGAGAGCAGAGGATTTTTTTTTTATTACATAGAACCCATGATCGGTGAGCTGGGGGGAGTTATTGTTAATGTATTAACCTGTGGGGGGAGAAAAGCTTCAGAACTTACCACTGACAGTGATCAGTTCTGCAGATTCTTTTTGCTGCAGTTTAATACGTTAACATGTAGTCTGTACATTTATTCTGCAGTTTTAAGATGGAATTTCCGTGAAAGTTGGCAAAATGATTTCCAAACTTTTGCAGAAGCGGAAGTCCAAGTTTCGCAGAAATTCCACTGGTGGAATATGTTTTTCGTACATCCCTACTTACCATCCACTCCATCCTCCACTTTGTCTCTCTCCCATCCTGGGGGCTATGGCTAGGGGGGGCAGTGGGCTGAGGCTTTCACTGCACAGACCAGGTCCCAGATGGAGGAGTGCCACGGCATTGATGTGGGGCCTACAAGGAGCCAATATGCATCCTTCCAGGGCCTGTTTTTACACATCTTTTTCTGTGCTCCCCTCCCTCTTGGATGCTGGCATCAGGGGTGTGCATAAGCACGCATGCAACTGTGTGTAGTATTTGGCACCCATCTGTGTCCTTCCTTCCCACAATGCTTCTCCAACTGTACTACCACTTGTGGTTACCCTGGTGGCAGTGAAACAGTGGAGCTAGTAACCCTCCCTCCAGGGAGGAGGAGAGGGTCCTCCTGGACATTTGATGCTCCTCCTCCCGGCCTGCCTTGGATGCCCTGTGCTCATTCCTGAACGTGAGTTGCTGGCATTGCAAGTGGTACCACTTCTGCTGTACTGACAGGCTGGCTACAAGAACATTTTCCAAAAAAGCCTGCTGGGGATTTGCCTTCTGTAATTGAGCCTGCCTCATATGGAAAACAGAAAAGCCAACAGTTGGTCCACTTCAAAAAATACAGTACTGGTATATATCGCTTTCCCTGATGATTGACACTAATTTTGGCAGGTGCTGGCAGCTGAAAAGAGTCACCTAATTCCAAAATATATTGCCAATAAGTCAGGAAGCACCTTCTATGCTGTTGTGCAGATAAAGCAAAATCTGGATAGATGTAAAATCTATGTTTTTTAGCTATATCTTTTAAATGAGAGACAAACTACCAGATCTTTGTTGAAATTAAAAGCAAAGGAGATTAGAATAGTTTTTTGCTCAGGGACAATCTTTGGTTGTTGTCTTGTATTCCAGTTTCTAATGGCTGCTAATTCCAGGCTTGTATTTCTGTTTTTTGGCAAACAGAACACTTTAGTGAGAAATGGGGGGTTATCAGATGGTAACTCATACACAGTAATAAATAAATCTTTAATCATGTCTCTAGGTATTTTAAGATGAGTCCTCTTTCACAGGAATGCCCACAATTCTCAAATTATTGTGCCTAGCTTGATTTACTAAATTCTTAACTTTCCTATGTAAGCAGTAATTTTCCTTCACAACTGCATCTGTATTTGCCTTCAGTGCCTTGATTCAGTTGTCAAATGTTTATTCTGTTTCAACATTTTGTTTCATTTGGGAAGTTAGATTAACAGTGCTTTCTTTATTTTGTTTGACCACATTTTGAATGAAATCTGTTTTAGTGCTTAATGCTCCATAACATTGATCATGCCTTTCTAGCAGAAGCAATAGCCAGTCAATAAAACTCCCTTAAGAGTTCAGAGCATAGTCCTTATCTTCTTGTTCTTCAGTTATATTCGAAGTTGCCATTGAGGATTTTGTAATTGATATGGAAATACCAGGGATCTTTAACTGCTTAGGATTAAGTGTTCTTTGCTCCTGCTTTTGTAATATGACAGCCATGCTCTCTGTCTTGTTCTCAGTCACAGTTGCAACTGATTGATGGCTTGTCATAGCCTCTTCAATCACAAACTTGTCTGTGCTTCATTCAGATTTACCACTTTTTGTACTGTTCATTTTGCCAGGATGCGCTGCTAAAGTACTTTGTTCAGATGAAGGGGTTAACAGTGAATTACTGAGCCTGTCTGGTAATGGACAAGGAAATGATAGAAAGTATACTTAGAATAGCAGAAAAAGGGGAGATATTGCTGATGGGTGATCTGAATATGCCAGATGTTAACTGGAGTGCAGTTGCAGCAGCCACTTCGAAGAGTGGGGTTATTCTAGATGCCCTACAGGGGTCATGCCTTAGACAACTAGTATTGGAACCCACTTGAGAGGGAGCAATATTAGACCTGGTTCTCTCAAATGGAGATGGAGAGAGGATCACAGATGTAGAAGTGGGTAGCCATCTGGGAACTAGCGACCATCGAACAGTATGGTTCACAATAAACACAGCAATAGAGTCAAGCCATACAAAGGCAAAAGTACTGGACTTTAGGAGGGCTGACTTTGCCAAAATGGGTGAGTTCCTAAGGAATGCACTAGCAAATGGGCAGGAAGGAGGGGTGGAAGAACAATGGGGAATAATAAAAACTGCCATCACAGAGGTAACAAGCCTTTGTGTGAAGCAAATAAACAAAACAAAACAATGTAAGAAACCACTATGGTTCTCAAAGGAAGTGGCAGTGAAGGTTCAAGAGAAAAAGAAAGCATGCAGGAAGTACAAGGAATCACAGAAGGAGCAGGACAGAGAGCTGTATCAGTTAAAGCAAAAGGAAGCTGGGAAGGCAGTCAGAACAGCAAAGGCCCAAACTGAGGAAAAGATAACCAACTTAGTTAAGAAGGGGGATAAAACCTTTTATAGCTAAATCAGGAGTGAAGGAAGACCAAGGAGGGATAGTGAGGCTTAATAAAGGGGTGTGGGCAGAGGGTGATCAGGAAAAGGCAGAGATACTAAACAAATATTTTGCTCAGTATTTGCAAATGAAGAGGGAGGTACCTAAACAAACAATAGAAACACTCTGGATACAGAAGTGATACCAGCCCATTTACAGAAGAAAGGGTTCTGAAAGAACTTAAAACTGAAGGTGGACAAAGCAATGGGGCCTGATGGGATTCATCCCAGAATTTAAAAGAACTAAGGGTAGAACTAGTGACACCACTGACTACCCTATTTAACAAATCATGGGAGGATGGGGTGGTACCCAAGGACTGGAGGAGGGCAGATGTGATTCCCCTTCACAAAAGTGGGAGCAAGGCAGAAGCAGGAAACTACAGACCTCAGTGATAGGGAAAATGATGGAATCACTTTTGAAGGAAAGAATTGTCGAGTATCTAGAGGCCAGAGGGGCATGGACCCAAGGCAGCATGGATTCACAGCGGAAGGTCATGCCAGACAAATCTGATAGATTTCTTTGACTGGGTGACCAAAGTAGTAGATCAGGGAGGGGCTGTGGACATGGCCTACCTAGACTTTAGCAAGGCATTTGACACAGTCCCCACACAAAAGATTAATATACAAGTTAGCCAGCCTGGGAGTGGGTCCCAAGATGACAGCCTGGGTAAAGAATTGGCTGGAGAATAGGACACAGAGAGTAATAGTAAATGGAGTCCACTCTGAAGAAAGGGGGTTACTAGTGGGGTACCACAGGGTTCAGTATTAGGACCGGTCCTCTTCAATGTCTTTATAAGCGACATTGCAGAGGGACTGGAAGGAAAAGCATGTCTCTTTGCAGATGACACAAAGATCTGCAACAAAGTTGATGCACAAGGTGGGGTGGAAAGGATGAGAAGGGACTTGGCAAGGTTAGAGAATGGTCAAATGTATGGCAGCTTAGATTCAATGCTAAGAAGTGTATGTAATGCACCTGGAAACAAAACCCAGGGAAGAGTACACAATGTGGGGTGAGATATTAACAACAACAAAATGGAAAGGGACCTGGGAGTAGTCATATCAGATTACCTAAAGGTGGGCAAGCAATGAGAGAGGGCAGCAAGGAGGGCTGGGGGGATACTGAGATGCATAGGGAGAGGCATCACCAGTAGAAAACAGGAAGTTATTATCCCTCTGTACAGACAGCTGGTGAGACCCCATCTGGAGTACTGCATGCAGTTCTGGAGACCCAGTCTCCGCAAAGACATAGACAGGATGGAAGCTGTCCAGAAGAGGGCAACTAAAATGGTGCAGGGTCTGCACCGGAAGACATATGAAGAGAGACTTAAGGAGCTTAATATGTATAGCCTTGAGGAAAGGAGGAGAGGGGGACATGATAGAAACTTTCAAGTACCTCTAGGAATCAACAAAGTCCAAGAGGGTAGCATCTTTCAAAAAGAGGTGTGCAAGAACAAGGGGCACAATTTGAAGATAGAGGGGTGGCTCAGAGGTAATTTAAGGAAGCATTTTTCACAGAGAGGGTTGTGGATGCATGGAACGGCCTTCCAGGAGGTTGTGGAGTCAAACACAGTGGTGGAATTCAAGCATGCATGGGACAGTCATAAGGCAATTCTAGGGGGTGGTGGTAGGAAGAAGTAGGCTGCTGGTTAACTAGGATCTGCAGCTTATCCATTAGGTAGGGAAATGGGCAGACTGGGTGGGCCAAGTGGTCCTTATCTGCCATCAAATTCTATGTTTCTATGTTTCTATGTTAAGGACATTCATTTGGAAGTTCTGAACATGGAGATGGTCCAAGAGAAACCCCAGATTTCCAGCTTCCCCCATGACTGGCAGCTGGCCATAAAAAACTTTCAACTTGGAGTGGATCCTCGGAGAGGAATAATCTTGGGAGGATGATGAAGATATGTTTTTCCCTCTTTCTGATATCACCAGTGGATTGAACATGGTAAGAACTTCAACACTTCTCTGTTTTCAAAAGTTCTGAGAAAGCACCTCTGATGGACTGCTGCATCAGTGGCCATTTTGCCCACCACTCATTTTTTTTTCTAATTGAAAGTCTGAAGTCTGATGTCAGTTACTATTACTAGTACCATGTCAATACACTTCTCTCAGCATGCTCTTGTCATCGTGCTATAGTTTCTTTCTGTTCTGAGACAAGTTCAGGGTGTGGGACTTGAGTGTCCTTTGAGTGGCTAGGCTGTCTGCTGCTGCTGCACCACTTGCCTCCAAGGGGAAACTGATATCCTTCTATGTTCTAGAGGGGATTGGTTTGTGCCTCTGAACCTCTGAACATAATGACTGAGTGACTTCTTTTTGTCAGTCTCCTGGACTTTAATCCCCCCCTGGATGCTTACTTTTACAACAACAACAACAAAAAATTCTTTTGATATTGGAGGTTAACATTGGTGAAGGGGGTGTATTGCAGGGAGGAATTAATGGGGATACCTAGAAAGTGGGAAGATCCCAGGGGATGGAGCAGGCAGGCTTCAGGTGGGGGAGCAGGGGTGGGGTGAATGTTTGGTAGGGATACAGGGGATGTGGGAAGGGTGGCAGGCTGCAATGTCTGTGGGACAGCTATTTTCTTAGGGATTGCATGGTGGGCTGGGGTGCTTCATGTGCAGGCAGCTTGAGCAGCTTAGGGAAGAGATTAGTTGACTAAAGAGGAAGCTGAGGAGAGGAGTTGGGATGGGCTGGAGGGATCATCCAGGAGGTCCATAAGAGTGCCCCTGCAGATGGCAGCGATGGCAGACTAAGGGGAGAGCAAGGTGGAGGGTTAAATAGACCAAAATCCCTGCCTTCTCAAGAACCTATGGGTACAGATTCAGGGGATAGGATCAAGAAGAGAGGCAGAAATGGACCTGGAACAGAGAGTTAGTTAAAGTCACAGTGCAGAATGCCAGGGGAAGCTCTGGGTGTGGTAGGGGTGTTGATCAACAGGTTCTCAGTGCTGGCTAACCTGGATGAACAGTAGTGGAGGAACTCGTGGATGGGGCAGAAGGAGGGGCAGTAACAGCGACACGGGGGTAACAGTATTGCTGTGAGCCGGTTCAGGGCATTGGAGGGTAATGGTAGGAGAGTGAAGGCTAAGGAGGTAGGTGGGGGTAATGAAACCAAGTAGGGGGAGGTTGAGCAGGGGTGTAGTAGTGTAGGCAGAGAGGGTGCTGATCCAGGTAATGGAGTAGGGAGAGATGATTTGATCTGGGTAGTGGATTTAGGGAGGTGGGGGACAGGATGGGAAAAGGGGCAAGGAAGGAGGCTGGTGGGGCAGGAGGCATCAGGGACATGCAAAATGAAATCACTGTTCTGAACTATGACCAGAAAAAATGGGAAGAGTTGGGGGCTAGAGCATGAAAAAGGAGGTACGGTCTTAGTTGTGGGTGACTCAATACTAAAAAGGGTGAGATAGGGAGGTAAGGGTGTAAAGCATAGTCACATTTGGATGGAATGTATGCCAAGAATGATGGCGGGAAAGTATGGGGCAGTTTATTCTTAAGTGTGCAGGGAAGGATAGGGAGAAACTTCATATCGTGTTGCACCTAGGCATGAATGACTTGAAAGGTAACACGGTCAGGAGAATTCATGGAGCTGGGGAAGCAATGCAAGGAAGTGAGGAGTTCAGTTGCTTTCTCTGAAGTTCTCCCAGTACTGAGAGGAAGTATTGCAAGGAGGCAGATGATTGTAGCATTTAACACATGACTGGGAGCATGATATCAGACCAAAGCGTATGGGCTGGTGGGTGGGTGGGTAGGCTAGAACATGGGATAACAAAACCTTGCATGCCCCAGGCAGGTTACACTTGAGTTAAAAGGGCCCAGGGGTCTTAAAATGGAAGCTGCAGGAGTAAATAGAGACTAGACTGAATTTAAACTAGGTGTGGGGGGAGGCAAGTGGTTGGAAATCAAACAAGGTCTCCAGGCCAGGGATCCCAACGGGCCTACCCACCATACCAGTAAGAAAGGATCAAGGGAGTATTTAAATAGGGTTAGCGGTAAGAGTGATCAGACGGGGAACAAAGGGAGGGACATATACTGGAGGGTAGTCTCTTTGCATGTGGGGAGCCTAGGGAATAAGGCAACTGAGTTGCAGGCTCTAATGGCAGAGGGGGAGGTGGACATAGCTCCCATCACTGAAACATGGGCCACCCAATACCAGGAATGGGACCTGGTGATCTCGGGCTAGAGGCTGTACAGAAGAGACAGGGGGAAAAGGGAAGGGGGTGTAGTAGTTATTTATGTAAGGGAGGGGATCCGGTGTACCAAGTGGGAGGGGGAGTAGACAAGGCAGACATTATGGGTACAAATCCAAGACTTGAAGGATGGGGGGGTCAGTTTGGGGTGGTGTATAGGTCACCATCTCAGTCTGAGGACATTGACAGGGATCTAGCAGAGCAGATAAGGAGAGTCAGTGGGAAGGGTAACACCATGATTGTTGGGGACTTTAATCTGCCAAGGGTAGATTGGAGCACCCAAGCTACCTCAAGCATCATGGAACAGGTCCTGCTGGAGCCTTTCCAGGACAGCTTCCTGGTACAGATGGTAAGGGAGTCAACAAGGTTAGGAAACATTCTGTACCTTGTGCTGACTAATGGGGAGCTCGTCAGGGAGCTGGGGTGGAGGATCCACAGGCAGGAAGTGACCACCACACAGTGTGATTCTCACTTAGCATGGTAAGGAGGCTGCAGGAACAGGAACAAAGGTGTTGGACTTCAGGCTGGCTGACTTTGGCAGGATTAGGGACATAGTGGCAGAGCACCTAGCCAGCATCCACTCGCACGTGGATGCTAACCAGAAATGAGAAAGTAGCAAGGCTGGGATAGCAGAGGCCACTACCTCTTCTATAAAGATCCACAGCAAAAAGGCCAGGTCCAAGAAGCCAAGCTGGTTAAGCACGGAGGTATTAGAAAAGGTGAGGGTGAAAAAAATAGCCTTCAGAAAATTTAGGAGCTCCAAACAGGGGGAGAAAAAGGAGGAGTACTTCAAGAAATCAAGGGAAGTGAGCAGAGCAGTTGAGGCAGCCAAGGCTTCAAGGGAGCTTAGGCTGTCACAAGGGATCAGAGATGGGGAAAAGGATATCTTCAGGTACATAAGGGAGAGATGGAAATGCAAGGATCAGATTCTAAGGATCAGGAAAGATGGAGGGTGGGCAGAGAAGGGGGTAGGCCAGTCAGAAGTACTCAGTGACTACTTCTGCCGGAGTTTACCAGGAGAAGCATGGGTCAATGTCACAGGGATGGGGGGCATGGGGGGGCAGGGTCAACAGATGGGAAAATCCCAGCGAGCAGTGTACTTGAAGGCCTAAGGGCCCTGCAGGTGGATAAGGCACCTAGCCCAGACAGCATACACTCCAGGGTTCTGAAGGAATTGCTGGAGGTCCTAGTGGAGCCACTAGCAGACTTGTTCAATACCTTTCTGGGAACTGGGTGAATACCCCCAGGACTGGAGGATGGTGCATGTTGTGCCCCTCCACAAAAGTGGACCCAAGGATGAACCAAGCAACTATAGGCTAGCCAGCCTTACATTCATTGTAGGAAAGCTAATTTATACTATCCTTAAGGAAAAGCTGGTAAGCTTTCTGGAAGGGAATGGTATCCAGGACTACAGGCAACATGGGTTTGTCTCTGGCAGATCCTGTCAGATCAACCTAGTTGACTTTTATGACTGAGTGACTAGGGCACTCGGTAGGGCCAAGCGGTGGATGTTCTGTATCTGGTCTTCAGCAAGGCCTTTGATTCTGTGCCACATGGGAGGCTGATTAGCACATCCAGATACCAAAGAACAGGGGAGAAAATGGTGGTTTGGGTTAGGAACTGGCTGCAGGACAGGCAGCAGAGGGTGGTTTGTGGGGGGGACTCTCAGCTCTAATAGCTTTAACCAGCTAAGTACCACAAGGTCGGTAATGGGCCCAATGTTGTTTGGCATTTTATTGCTGACATCTCGCATGGGATTAAGAACAAAATCAGTCGTTTTGCAGATGACACCAAAATCAGTGCAGTGGTGGATGACACAGAAGAGTGGCAGGGTCTACAGGATGATCTGGCTAAACTTGAGCACTAGTCAGACACATGGCAACTGGGGTTCAATGCAAAGAAGTGCCAAGTCATGCACTTAGGAGCAAGGAACCCAAGGAATTGTTATTGGCGAGGGGGGTACAGTTAGCCACTACAGAGGAGGAGAAAGATCTTGGAGTGATAATAACAGGGCAAATGGACCACTCAGCACAGTGCAGAAAAGTGGTAGCTAAAGCTAATAAGATACTGGGGTGTATTACCTTGCCAGAGGAATCACCTCCAGGAGAGGGGAGGTAATCCTGCCACTGTGCAAGTCATTGTTGAGGCTGCACCTGGAGTACTGCATGTAGTTCTGGTGCCCTTACTTATAGAAGGATGTTAAATTGCTGGAGGAGGTCCAACACAGAGCAACTAGTATGATCCTAGGACTGGAAGGCAGACCCTATAAGGAGAGGCTGAGGGAGCTGAACATGTACTCCATAGAGGAAAGGAGGGATAGAGGGGACATAATAGAAACCTTTAAATATATGAAAGGCTTAAACAAGACTGGTACATAGGGAATTTTTAAGTTAAAGGATGGAAGAGACGCTAGGCAGCACAGTCTGAGGCTAGAGGGTGGAAATTCAGTAGGGAAATGAGAAGGCACTATTTCACGGAAAGGGTAGTGACGAGATGGAATGCACTGCCCAAGGAGGAGGTAACCTTAAAGTTGATACGCAGTTTTAAGAGGAGATGGGACAGGGTCACGGGGAAGGTGGGGAAGGTCACCAAAAGCACATGGGGGAGGATTGTCAGCAAGCACGGGCATGATTTCAGATATGCGGGTAGGGATGGATGGGGCAGCTGCACTGTAATGGACTGCTAGCTGCACAATCGAGCAGACTTGATAGACCATCTGGCCTGTATCTGCTGCCAGTTTCGAATGATGGTATGCATCCTTCAACAAAAGAAGAGATGCAGGAAATTTGGACACTGTATTACCTTGGCTATGGCTGGTTTGGTTTCTATTGTAAAATATACATGAATCTTATGTTTTGTTTTGCCCCCTTTGCCATTCTATTTTCCTATGGGTATCCAGGTGGGGAACAAATATTTCAGTGGGGACCTGTTTTGCTGGTTGTATGGGGCCGTGGCCAGAGGGGGTGAAAAGACCATCCTGGTTTCCTTGGCTCAGTTCAGGGATTTTCTCCTTCTGCATCTCTTTGCTTTTCTACTAAGCAGGCTGGGAAAATGGTTGTCAATCCAAAGTGCAAAGGTGGATGCTATCAGGTAATGTACTCATATGCACCACCCTCAGGTGGCTTCTGATTTTTTTCCATCACCAGCAATCTCCCCCATCTTCCTAGTGAGTATTTTCATTCCCACTGAGGCCCAAGGATTTCTATCCATAGTTTTTTCTCCTACCCTAGGAATTCGGCAGTTTTATATCCCCTGATCACTAAGGGATGGAATGTGTGTCATCCTCTGTCTAGGTAAACTCTAGGTAAACTCTAGTTTCTGGTTTGTTCCCATCTAGCCCAGTTAAATGTTTTTGCTTTACATATTGTCAGTTTACAGCATGAGGTAATCACATCACTGGTTTGGAAGTGTACTGTTTGGCATTGATGGTGGTGGGGCTTGGGGAGGTCATGCATTAGGGAACATTTGGGGGTAGTTGAGGGATGTAACACTTTGGTATGTTCCGTTCAACATGATATTTTATTTATATTTCTTTATGAGTAATCCTTCATAAAATTGTACTGTAGTGATGTTAGTGGTTTTCATAGCCTGGTTAAGCACTTCAAAGTTCAGGTGGCCATCTGTAGGAACAGCCCTCATTTAATCTGTGTGTAAGAAACCCACCTGCCAGACCAAGAGCACACAAAACTGCCATGTGGGTATTATCAGGCTTATTTCCTGTTGCACACCTCTGGTAAGAGACAAGGGCTAGGATTATTGCTGCACTCTATGTGCTTTTTAAAGTAGAAGGTAGTGAAGGACAAATATACATAGATACATAGACAGTGTCGGCAGATAAGGGCCTATGGCCCACCCAGTCTGCCCATTTAAGTTTGTAAGTTCAGTTTATGTTTTCCAGGAAGTCTGCTGCCCCTTACCCCTGACCTCCAGAATTCCTTTATGTCTATCCCATGCATTCTTAAATCCCGTGATTGTTTCAGCCCCCACCACTTCCTCTGGCAGGGTGTTCCACTTGTCCACCACCGCTCTGTGAAGAAATTCTTCCTCACGCTTCCTCTGAATCGTCCTCCTCCAACTTCATCCCATGCCCTCTAGTCCTGGAACATCTTTTCGCTTAAAATAGTGCATTCCTGCACCCTGTTCCTCCTGTAAGATACTTGTATGTCTCTATCATATCCTCTCTCCTCCTCTCCTCCAGGGAGTACATGTTCAGTGCCTTCAACCTGTCCTCATAGGACTTGTGATGCAATCCATGCACCATCTTTGTTGCCCTCCTCTGAACCTTCTCTACCCTGTCTATGTCCTTACGTCGGTAAGGTCTCCAGAACTGTACAGTGTACTCCAGGTGCTGCCTCACTAGTGTCTTGTATAGCGGAATTATGACCTCCCTTTTCCTGCTGGTGATGCCCCTGCCTATGCATCCCAGCATCCTATTTATATATATACACGAAGATCTGACAGGCCAAGGGTCTTCCCCCCATAAATCAGTGTTGCTTAACTCTGGCTAGCATATATATATTGCTGTCTGTTGCTGATCCAGTGGCTGTTCAATGGCATAACATCACCCTTGCCAGTATTTATCTCTCACCTGGTTTTGATACCCTTTTTTTAAACAAAGATAATGCATTTGATGTTGGTTAATATGACAGGGATGTTGATATTAGTTGATGACTTTACATGATATGGATTCTGTTAAGTGTATTTCCTCCAGCCACTCCACTACACAACTCCCAGCACACAAGCAACACACGCAGTGATCGCAGATGTGCTACTGGAAGGATGTGTAGAGACAGTTACTCCTACTTCAGAGATACCTTTTATTCTGCCACCACTAGGTATACTCTTGGTTGGACTATTCGTTTGTCCCCTCAGAGAATATGCACTGAGTCACTGACTGCACAATTGGGGATATCATATATTCTGATCATGTTTCAATCATTACTTTGTTTAATTTTAATTTGTTCAGAAAATACATAGTTTGTCTTACTCCCTACACAGCACAACTTATAGTGATGTTCCCTGAGAGCCTGAAAGAATACATCTTAGTGGTTGAGGCTCAGGCAGATTCCCAGGTTTGTCAGACCAACATTCCAGAAAGAGGTTGTAGCACTACAAGTCCCCAAGTTTAACCGCCGAGAAGGAGATCTGGCTAAAATGCTAAACAATGTCCACATTGGTCTTCAGCAACCATGGTATCAATCAGGCTTCATCTACAATCATTTCATCATGAGCAAGAAACTTTATAACTTTCCTGCACAAGTGGTAGTTCCCTTGTGACCAGGGGAAGGTAAGCTGGTAGAGTCAGTTTTGGAGGGTAAAAGGAAGCCTGATGATTTATGGCTAGTAGGGGATGCAGGGGTTGCGATTGGATCCCTAATCCTCTCCATACCAGTGCTGACCCCAGTGAAGAATGGGCTTCACAACTGATGACTCTCTCATATGCCTAAAGCCTGCAATTTGTTCTTCACCTGTGGGAAGGGATGCTGTACTGGGCTAGCCCCTCTCACTAATGAGCTTCAACTTCCATGCTCAAATAGCCTCCTAGCCAGAGTTAAGCAACACTGATTTATGGGGGGAAGACCCTTGGCCTGTCAGATCTTCATCATCATCTGCTGCCAGAGAATACCGGGGGATATTTTCCAACCACATAGATCATTTCAGTTAATTTCTGAAGGAAGCAATTATTGTACTAGATAGAGCCATCTCCTCTCACCATCTCCCAGCCCTTTGTTGCCACCCACTTGGTGGAAGACCATATTTTGATATTTCAGAAATGGAACTGTTTTCTATGCCCCTGTCAAGCGGGCAGTATGTGGGGGGCTCCCTTGCTTAATCTACATCATTGGAGGGATAATTTTACTCTGAGACTTGGTGGCACTTCTTATTTTATTGCCTTGCTTCTAACTATAATTGTGGAATGGTTTGTGCTATGTAATTTATTTTGACTTCCTTGTGGGATGCTTATTTCAAGGAAGCCCTTGGTTCCAACCTTTCAGCCTGCAGATATTTATGACACTACTATAGAAAGACTTTAAGTGAACAGTCTTCTGGCAAGTTGGGCTGACCAAACTGACACCTGTGGAAAAATATGGTCCTTCTCTGGTGCATTAATGGTATGATGTTTTTTTTTGGTGATAGATTGTATAGTTTTGGGGTACTGGTTCCTATAATCTGGTTCTATAATGTAGCTTTATATGTTCTTGTGTTTTCAATGTACAAGACTTGGATTTAGCTATCGGTCTAGGTTACATACAGTATGTAGATATCCCCTGGAACCTGAAGGGCTCACCTCCATTTGTCCCTCTCTATATATTTAGGGAAGTGGTAGGTGGTTAGCTCACCCTTACAGAAATATAAGTGTCCTGCATACATGCAGAATGCATGCCACATGCTACATCATGCAATGTTTGCATATGGTTCACATACACAAAGTTAACCTGTGTGAACCAGGTCTAAAAAGCACATCAGGTTTGCATGCTGCAAGCTTGATATGAATGCAGCAGGTAAGCTGGAGTGAACATCTTCTAAAAATCACATCAGGTTTAAGTGCTGCATGCTAGACATGAGTGTAGCAGATAAGCTGGTGTGAACATCATTTAAAAATCACATCAGATTCACATGTTGCACGCTTGTCATGTGCGCATCAACTAAGCTTGTGCAAATCTCATGTAAAAAACACATCAACTTCTATTTCTCTTACTACTGTTAGCAGTTAGAGCCATTATACCTTTTTCTTTGATTTCCCATTAAATTAGATAAATTTATTAATTCGGTTTTATGTGAAAAGGGTGAGTTTTTTAAGTTGCTGACCAAAATGAGCAACTAAAAAAAATGCCTCAAGTCACTAGAACAAGCAGCATTAGATCAAGCGCCACAGACGGTGACTGGTGATAACTTTAAACAGACAAAAAACAAAACTTTTTTATGTGGGGGGCTATGTCTCCCGCACCTCCCAACTTAAACATTACCAACCCTGGGGGGTGGACTTAGAAAAAAAAGAGAAACCCCAGGACGACAAAAATTCTGTACTACACCTGGACCCGCACCCAGGTCCTTCCACTTCATGGGCAGTGGCTCTAGCCACTATGCCAAATAGCCAGCTCAGCAGGATTTGGCCAAACTATTCATCATATCTCCTTCTAGTGAGTGCAGCTCACTGCTACACTCACTGTAACCTACTCCTCGACATTGTTCACCACTCATTTTTCCTACAGGCGATATTATTTAGTCACTCAAATTGAGCAGCTCAATAATACTCGCAGACATCACTGTACACCAATTAATTCTGATCATTTTGCAGGTTGTTTAATGGCTTTTGATTTTTGTCTTTAAATTGCTATTAATTTGTAAAGTATTGTTTGCTTACTGCATTAAATGCCTATGATATAGTCAGCCAACTTCTTCATTCCAGATGTGCGAAGAGGGCCTGATCTTTTTGTTTTCAGCCATTCAAATCCCCTTATGCATATTTAGTGCTACAAATGTGTTTCTCCATGACTGTTACAGCTCACTTACTTTCCCTTTCTTATTCTGTATGGAGCATATACACTATGACCATGCTCAGCACTCTTTGTGCTGAGTAGTGTCTAAGAAGCATGCACCATGCCTCACATTTTGTCACTGAAATGAGGGACAAGGACACTCAAAACAAGGAACAATTACGGATACTAACCCTCACAATAATCGGGACACATCCTGAAACATGGAGATACAGTACCTCAGAACATAGTGGAAACCATTGTATTTACTTGTACTGATGTTAGACCCTGAAAATGAATTCTACCATAAAGCAGGGGTGCCATTTAGATAGGGAAGAGGTGGGCAGTTGTTCCCCCCTCTGCATTTGTGCCTACGTTGATCTTATGGTGTGGCAATAATGGCATTCAATTTGGATTTAGTCTTTTGCACAATATGTGCCCCCCCGGCCTGTGTTGCACTCACGCTATAGGTACACTCCAGACTCGACTGTGTCTGTATTCTGATTTCCATTCTCTCCACCTCTCTACAGCGGCACCATCACATGTGAAGTGGAGGAGCTCCGGCCAAGCAAAAGCATGAGTCACGTGAGTGGGACACTGTCTTTTCTGCCACAGAGTAGACAGGCTGCACACTACAGCTAGGAGGATTTGGTGAGCAATGAACTCTCAATAGCAGTGTTGTGGTGGCATATTTTTGTTGGTCTACTCTTAGTGAGTCTCTGTCTCCCTTTTCAGCTGAAGGGGCTGAGGATGAGCTGGAAGCTAACTCGAGACTAGGTTACCTACTTACTCTACTAGGCTAGCCTCACAAAACAAAAAAACAGTGCAGACCTCCCAGGGCAGCAATATAGGCCTTTCAGCAGCAGTGAAAGTGGTGTGGGTGACCTTCATAGGCCTTGATCAGTGCAGTGCAGCAGCAGCCATGGCAGCAGCCAAGCAAGAAGCAAACAACAAAGGTTGGGTGGGTTCAGTTGGTGAGGTGACTTGATCACATATCACATTGGGGACCTGGGATGGTCGGTTCTAGCATCCAGCTCCTGGTAGAAGGATGGAGGAGGACCAGACTGAAAACTGGGCTGGTGGCACACTGAGCTAGGTGGCAGGTTCTGGCCAAATGGCTGAGTAAGTAAAAGTAAATAATTTTTTTTTACAGCAGGATTGGGGAAGGAGGAAGAACTGAAATATTGATGTGTTTTTCATGTTTCTGTGCCTTTGGGTGGCTTCACGACCCATATGGGATGGGCATTGAATGGAATGGAGTTTGGGGAGATACATTGGGATAATGTTTTTTGGGTGTGGGGGGGTCAGAGCTTCAGCCAGTTAAAATGGTTATTAACTGGGTGGGTTTAAGCATAAATCTGATGCACTGCTCAGTGGTATAGATAGATGAATCTTATACATTTGAATTTTTCCTGATTTGCATATCACTTTTAGTCACAACAAATAAGTTTTACCTTTTAGAGATGTTCCAGACATTCCAGAGCTTGCTGCGTAGGGGCTAACTAGCACTTGGTCTCAACTGGTTGTTGGCTCCCCCCTGCTGAAATCTGAAATTGCACCCCTGCCATAAAGTCTAAATTTACAGGACATTCTCTGTGTGAGCAGCATGTATTCCATGAGGGATGGATGAGGGGCAGAGCAGTTTTCAGGGGTAAAATGAGGTCTGTCCCTTTCATTCAGGGACAGTTGAGCAGTATGGTATGCACAGAATATTGGAGCCCCAGTATAGCCAAGCTTATGTCCCCCCATTGAAGCTGACCTCCACATCACCATGCTCAAGCACATTATGACATAGGGCAAGGGAGAGTATAAGGGTGTGCCCCTTTGAAATGAATGATGGTATTTTATTACTATTTTATACATTATTGTTGGAGAGTTGGAAATTAATGAAGGCCACCACTCGACTAACAAGGGCCTTGTTTGTAGAACAGTGGCCTTCATTATTCTCCTACTCACCATCATAATGTATAAAATAGCAATAAAAAATAATTCCATTCATTTCAAGGGGGTACACCCCAGCATTCTGACCCATGGACATAATCTCTTAAAGACTCTTATCTCTGGCTCCTTAGTTCTTAAGTATGAGACTCTCGACTTATATCTGTGCTAGGTGAATTGTCTGTAACAGTGTGGCCACATCCATTACAGTGTATGTGCAATGGGAGTGGTGACTGGCCATGTGGGTGGGTGTCACGTTATTGCTACTTTTGTGTTAGCCCCTTAACATCTGTTTGTGTGAAAGCATTTAAAACTATGGAGAGAAAATAGTAGGAGTACAGGCCAGACAGAAGTAATTGTGGTAAGTAGTTTTGTGGGTAAATGTGTGTATTGGGGGTGGGAAGAACCATATGTGTTTCCATTGGTATGTGTGCTACAGTTCAGCTACACAGCTGAGATGAGGGGGACAAGAAAACTAAAAAGTATATAGGTGGCTGTAAGCATGCCACATGCATGCAGAGGTATGCAGATTTGTGTTGAAGTACAAGAAAGTCATATGTACAGTATGCAGGCAGTATAGCTTAGTGGTTAAAGGCAGTGAACTGCAAGCCAGGACACTAGTAAGATCTGGGTTTGAATCTCATCAACCCCCATTTGTATACTGTGTGATCCTGAGCAAAGCACTTAACTTTTACAGTATGTGTGGAGTTATCAGTGACCACTTGCTTTTTGCATGCATGCCACATGCATGCAGTCTGTTACAATTTAACATAAAAAGCATGCTTTCCACACTTGCTTGCTGCACGCATGCCACATGCATGCAGTCAGTTCCAATTTAACATTTAAATCATGCTTGCTGCATGCATATCACATGGGTAGTTTTATGTGTGCAGCATGAAAACATTTCATCTAATTATTTCTGTAAGGACAATGCCATACGTTTCTGTAGCTGTAGCAGCATAATGCATAAAGCACTGGAGTACTGGCTAGATTCATCATTCCAGAACCTTTACCCTACCCCTTTTTACTGCCAGGGCACTTCCTATACACAATTCTTCAGGGGCAACTTTCTCTCACTGCCTTAGTGGCCATTTCATATAATAATTCCCCTTTGAGCACCGTGTCACTATAGGCCCTTAGTACTTATCCCAATCAAGTATTGGGCAAGCTTATCATAGAGGAGAGACAGCTCAGTGCAGGTAACTAGGAACCCTGGTGACTAAGAATTTTTTACTTCCCTCCCTTTATTTTTTCATGCCCCTGGTTGTTATTATTTCTGATATTACTTTGAGACACTGTAGTCCGTTGTGAAGTCTGGACCCTGGAATACCTGATCTATCCTCCTGCCGTAGAATAGGCTTATAAAAAATTAGACAACACTCTGATGCTTCATGGGCAAGTGCTTTAGCTTGCCCATTCCTTGAAAGGCACATTTACATAGTTGATTGTTTTCTAGGTGCCCAATTGAATAGGTCTTACCCTGCTGCCCTTCCAGCTCCCCCAGTTGGAGAAAAGGACCTTTTCCAGACCTTATTACAGTCATTTCTAAATTGCTCTGTATTCCCTTCTCTAGCCCTCAGTTATCTTTCATGGTCCACTGCTTGGACACAGTTCTGTGTTTACAGTAGTAGCCACAGACATGGCCAGATATTTCCAGATATTTTACAAAATTTCTAAAGAGTTTATCTCTGCTGCCCCTACTGTGGAAATGCAGAAATCAGGAGATTTCTCCAGAAATATCACAGAAATTTCAGGAAATATCTGTCCATGTGTTTGGCTGTAACTGTATGGTATAAAAGATGCAGAGACAGACAGTATATAGGTAAGCCTTTATTAGTACAAGACAAGATGAATGCACTGAAATGGGATTTTTCCCAGGGAGGTGCCTCAGATGGTTCCCATGGTTTGGTTGCCCCACTGTTTCAGTACTGACAGGATGTGCGTTCAGCCTCTAGGGTAATTCTGTGGTCATCTCATTTGGGGTCTACTGCTCATCTGCTGGGAGAGCATGCTGCCTCATCACTCATCCACAGCTTTTGCTCCTTTTTTGTCTAAATGGTGGTGATTCCAGGGACAATTATTTCCCAAAACATCAGTTTCTTGAATAATCCTGTAAAGAGGCAAAATTTATGTAGCACAGTATATAAGACCTCACCCTACAAATGTTTGCTTCATCCAAGAAACACATCTGACCTCAGCTGAACATCAGAAATTAGCTTGGGGGACAGATATGTGATTTATGCCTCCTCCTACCACCAAGGAAAAATGTCAGGGGCACTAATTATCCTTTCTATGACTCCCTTTGAACCGAATCTGTTCTACAGTGATCTACCTGACAGCTATATTATCTTACAAAGCAGGCTATTTAAATCAGAATTCACTCTTGCCAGTCTGTACTTTGCTCCCAATGCAGCCACTCCAACATTAAAAGCCCTCCTGGGCAAACTAATGGACCTGCTTCAAGGCCAGTTGATACTAGAGGGCAACCTCAACCTCATAATGTTGACAGAATTAGATACCTTTAATCTAGCTAAACATATGGCATCCCCGGCACAATGCTATCTCCATTTCAACCTCGCTCACCTAGGAGTAATTGACATCTGGCATTGACTTTTGCCCTTGGGGAGCCTTCATATACTTCTCTGCCAGTCATCAGAGTTATCCTGTATAGATTACTTTTTCTCAATCTGTGAGCATTTCTCAAACTTACATGACTTGGATTATGGGCCTCAGTTGTTGTTGGATCCTCATTCACAGTGTCTTAAACTTGAGCTCAGGAAGGAAGTTCCTTCTGGTGTCTTAATACTGCTTTGTTGAAAGATGTCCAATTTCAGACATTTATCAAGGAAAACAATCTGCAGATCTTGATAAACAATGAGTCCCAAAAGGTGACTGCCCCGATCCTGTGGGATATTCTGAAGGCTCTCCTAAAGGGAGATAAATCTTATGCTACACAAAGAAATGGCACCAAAATGAAAGGTATAATTACCTCATACTGTAGAACGATTGCACACCTACCAGCTTCTTTGTTGTCAAGAAAATAAAGTACTAGCAGACAAAATTAAAGCCCTGAAAAAATGAGCTTCAGTCCCTTATGCACTTATGGGTCCAGCAAGCCTTGTTCTTTCAAAAACAATTGTACTATGAGGCAATGAATGAGGTGCTCTTGACTTCTGGCTTAAAGGATATGTGCCAGGCACCAATCTGCCTGTATTATGCAACTCTGGAACCCACATACTAATGACTTGACTCATGACTCTACCTGGATCTGTTTTTTTTTCCAGGAATTTTATCAATAAGTGTACACTGAATCTTATCCTTCAAATCTGACCAGAGTCGCTGTGTATCTCTCAAAATTAAACTTTCCACACCTAATGGAATCCCAAAAAGAAGCCATATCCATTCCATTTCTTCAGGAGGAACTTCGGTTATAGATTAAAGTGGCAAAAACACAAAAATGCCCTGGGTCAGAAGGGTTCCCTGTTGAATGGCAAAATACTTTTTTAGGATCATTTTCTCAGTCTTGTCCACCAAGCCTCTCAAGTGGTGGCTTCTAGCGACCGCCCTCCACTCTCTTGGTCCTATGCCACTTTAGTAGCTATACACAAACCTGTTAAAAACCCATCTGCCCCTTCCTCATATTGACCTATATCTATTTTAAACATAAATTACAAACTATGCATGGCAGTCTGGACTCACAGAATGGATAGGATTCTCCTTACCCTGATCCACCCAGATCAGGCAGGCTTTACTAGACACTGTCAAATAATTGATAATATTCATCATACTCTCCTCCTGGTCAAACATATCCAAAGAAGGAAAATCCCCTCTGCCTTACTCAGTTCAGATGCTGACAAGGTCTTTGCCAGGGTGGCCTGGAATTTCCTCTGGGGCCTTCTATCAGCCTTTGGCTTCCCTGAGACATTTCTACCTTGGCTTTCACTGATCTACTTTTCTCTGCAGGCCTATAGCAAGATGAATGTCTTTCTTCTTACCACATCCAGTTACAGGGGAGAAACCAGTCAATGGTGTCCTCTGTCCCCCTTCTTTTTGCTTTATATAATGATCCCCTGGCCCGGGGCCCTTAGAGCAAATTTGAAAGTGGAAGGCATCCCTTTGGGGAGGTCAGATACATTAGATCTGCCTGCATGTGAGCAATGTCCTACTTATTCTCATAAACCCAGACAATTCTATTCTGGTGGCAAGGACTGATCTACTAGAGTTTGGTCACTTTGCAGGTTTCAGCTCAACCTTTGAAAAACAGTGGTTTTGTTATTTAATTATTTTCCCTGCTCTTCCCTTAAACGTGAGTTTCTCTTGGGTGGCATGGTAACAAAATAAAATATCTCAGTATGATTAGCCCCAAAGATATGGTTAACTTTGAACTTTTGTATTATGAACCTATTCATCCTTTACTTTGATGGAGGACCTATTCAACTGGGAGTGGTTACCCCTGACTTTTTTTCCTAAGACTGAGGTAGTTAGAATGAATATATTCCCATGTCTTTTATACCTGTTCCAAACCTCCCATTATTTCCAGCACAGTACTATTTCACTTCATGTGACCAACTAATCTTTAGGTTCATTTGGCAAGGACATCGACTACACATAAGATACTCAGTATTACAACTCCATAGGCAGGGCTAATTTAATGAATTTTGCCAGGGCCTCTCATCTCAATACTATCTCAACTTGGATCCTTCACCAGGCTTCACCCCCCCCCCCCCCAGAAACTAACTGAATTTGTAATTAATGATCTCTATGAGATATAGGCTCTCTCTTATTCAAAAGAGGGTCACAGTCATCTCCTTAGCTCACACCACCTTTTCATGGCTCAGACTTTCAGTGTCTGGTGCTAGCTTAAATTTAATATGAGACTGTCACAGATATTTTATTTCTGTAGAGTTCTAGTGATGGATGAAAAATTTATCTCTATTCATGCTGACCCAACATTCCAGAGATGGAGGGGGCTGGGCCTGACCTATGTATATTATTTTTTGGACACTGAGGATTGCTGCCTTTTGAGAGCATCCAGCAGCAGTTTGGCCTTACTAGGTACAAGCATTTCAGATAACTCCAGTTTAGAACCTATATTTTACATAAGCAAGCTGATTATATGCAGCTTCCAGATCCTGCTCTGGTACTTCTTATTATGATTCTGGATACTCCGAGACCAGCCATGGGTCATATGATTAATAACCTATATTGGGGACTCTAGAAAGTTTTGAGTGATTTGACACAGTTGATTCTAGATAGTTGGAACAAGGAACTGAATGCCTCATTATCTTAAGCAACCTGGCTGCAGTATGCAATAACAGCTTTGAAAATAATGAGTATATCCTGGAAAGAATTTGCTTGTAAGTACCACTACTGATGCTTTTGAACTCTGGTGGTGGTCATGAAATATGTGCCAGCAAAATATGGTCAATGTTGGAAGGGTTGCCACTACCCCAGGCAGACTATATGCATATCCTTTGGTCTTGCCCAGTTTTATCCTCCTTTTGGGAGGAAATTGCAGATTAACTTGAGGAATTAGCTTACTCCCATACTCTAGTATCCCCAACAATGATATTGGTCTTTATCCCTACCCCAGGCACCTGTCTCCCAGTGGTCCCTGGTTTATGTATATCTCCTGTCAGCAAAGAATGCAATAATCCACCTCTGGATGAAGCCACAGGCTCCATCAGTACACACCTGGCACACAGTAATAAAGGAAATATATAGCATAGAAAAATGTACTTCTTCATTTCTTAATAGACTGGTTCAGTTCTCTTCTAGGTGGCAACACTGGGTACTATATATTTCTAACAGAGATTCTGATTTTGTATTATAGCAGGATTAGAGATGGTTGAAGCTGATAAAATTTGCTCTGCAAATTACTCTGTGAAATTACTGCAATTTGCGGAGTGCGGACTGATTTGTGAAATGCAAAGTTTTGCCATGAAGTGCAAAGTTTTGCCCGTGAAGTGCAGAATTTTTCCCACAAACAGTGGAATTCCAGACTTTGTGCTGAAAACTTCATGATTTAGTCATAGTCGAAGTTGCTGAGGGCAGGGAAAGCTTAGCAAAGCTCCATGAATGTGAATTTCGGACACTTAGTAGCAACTTCATTGGCGAATTCAAACTTTGGCACATTTCTAATCAGGATACTAAGCTTGTGATATGCTACTTGAACATAGTTAAATAATAAATGAATCAGGTACCTGACTGGGTGCTGACTCACACAACTTTTAATAATTTGGCTGTGAATGGGATATGCACCACCCCTGACTTGATGCTTAGAGTTCTTGCCTGTACATCTATGCCCTACTAATGACATTATTCTGGTAAACCACTGTAATGATCTCTGTCTTGTCTTATTATCCAATGATTCAATAAAAATTTAAAACATATATAAAAATGTACAGTCTAAGGATTTAACACTTTTTATTTGAAGGATTAGGAATTTCTTAACATTCTTAAGCAGAACATTACTGATTGACTTGGGTTCAACATTACCCATGAAATGTCAACAAATATTTTGTGGGATACTTTAAAGCTGGTCCTTAGGACAACCTTTTTTTGCAATAACATGTTTTTTCCCTTCAGTGTCAGTTGGCTATCAGCTATGTCCTCGTCACCTTCTGATGGACAGTCATCTTCCCTGGATCTTACCTGCTGATAAATTCCCCTCAAACTTCCCCCATGGCTGGGCTGGGAACGGGTGAACTGTCTTCCACCCCAGAGTATATATCTGGATATTTGAAGGGGTCCAGGTGATGACCAGTGTCAGAGATGAACAGGCAGGGCTTCATTTCTCCTGACATCAGGTGTAGCCCCTGCAGGCCTAGACACGTCACTGACATCCTTGCATAACAGCAATCTCCCTGGCTCTTCATGGGGTTGCCAGTGTGGCTGAACCTATTTCCATCCTTCCCTGGGCTGAGATTACTGCTGCGTGCCTCCCTAGCCCCTGGGATACCCAATTGGCTCCCTGAGCTCATTCCCAAACTCATGTCACCTGCAAGGGAGCATGAACCACTATCCATTGGGCCATCAGATGGCCCCACATTGGGGTAATCTTATAAAGTATTCTCCCCAACAACGCAAACTTTGACAACCCTGTAGGACTAATCTAGAAGGTACCCTTCATTTTCTATATATGAAACATAATCTTTGAACTCTAGTGCAGGGGTTCTCAAATGGTGAGGCTAGCCTCCTTGTGGAGGCCGCAACCTCTTCCAGGGGAGGCTCAAGCAAGTCTGAAACAGTACTGTATTTAAATTTTGGGTTTTATACATTTTGTGTGAAGAGATGAAGCAAACTGAAAAAGGGAATAATAGTAATGAATTTTATGTATTTATTTACTAATAGGTGACAAGAGAAGGTGAATGAGCCAAGGTGCACCAGTGGAAGGGTAGGGAGTGAATACATTTCAAAAAGTAACTGCAAAACAATCAAGAAATATACAATGAGCAATAGTGCAAATAAATATGAACAATAAATTAATAATGAGTGGTGGTAATTGATCAATTTGTAAACTGATAGCAGAACAGCCCAAATACAAGGGTTGAGCATAGAAGTGCTAAAAGCAATAGCAGGAAGGAGCAAAGTAATTCCCGGGATGTTGCTTAGGAACAGAGAAGGAGGAAGAGAGGCAAAGTGTGTAGGAAGGTTATTTCATATGGAGAGGAAACAGAGGAAGTAGTCTGACCCATGAAGGTACTGCAACCAGGGGTAACAATGGTTCAAGAATGAAAACAGGAGAGCAAGTAGGTTGGCCTGTGTGTGTGTGTTTGGGGGGAGTTACAATAAGCTGAATAATAATATTTGTTTCTCTTATTTATTATTCTGATAACACCTTTGAGCACAGGAGCTCTTTTTCAAAAGTTCCAAGTCAGTATAAGACAAAGAACTGAATGTGAGTCAAGTACTCAAAGGGATTTCAATGTATTCATGGTGTACTGCGTAAAGTACAGTAAGTTATTTTTCTTTGCGGAAGCCCAAGATTATTTCAGTTTTTGGGGGAGGCTCAAAATCTTTTCCATGGATTTGGGGAAGTTCACTGTGACAAAGTCTAAGAACTATTGCTGTAGTGGATCCCATTCAGTTGGAGACTGGGAAAAAGGTGCATGATGAATTTTGTCTTTTCAAGATGGAATTGGACCTGAGGTATCTCCATCACTATTACTAACAATGGGGAGCCCTAGACAGCATACCCTTGGGTCCCAGGATAAATGTATACTGGAAAAGAGCAACAATACTTAAAATACAGCATCCAGTGGGAGGGGTGACAGATGTTGATCAGGTAGTGAAGTCATATCATAATTTTTATTATGACTCTCTCAATAGTCAACCCTCTCAATCTGCGGAATCTGAGATGCACTTCTTTTTAACCCCTCTGACTTTAGCACAGTTCTCAGAGGATGAGTGCCATTCTCTACTGGCTGCAGTCAAACCAGAAGTTAGTTCAAGTGGTTTCCCCTCTCACAGCCAACAAATGTCCTTGTCTGGATAACTACCATGCATAATTCATAAAGACTTTTAGTGAACAGCTTTGGCCTCTTCAGTTATACTATTGTAATTAAGTGGTGGGAGACAGTACACCCCCCAAACTTGGCAGTCTGCCCTACTATCAGTTATTCCAAAATCTTGAAAGAGCCCAAACCTTTGCTTTACTTATAGATCTATATCTGTGCTGAACACAATCTATAAGATTTTATATCTCTTTCAGCACATATGACTGACCCTCTCTCACCCTCCTTGATTAAGACAGAACAAACTTGTTTCATTCAACATAGGTAAACTCTGGACAGTGTAAAATTCACATTTCATGATTCATAAGAAGACCACAGATAGGACCCTGCTTTCTATAGCTTGTTAAGATGAAGACAAGTTATTTGCCAGTGTATCACTGGGCTTTTTTCTCATTGCTTTACTTTTTTTCAGTTTCTCCCTGCTTTCTGTAATTTATTGTTCAGCCATTACTCTAGCCCAAGTGTTTGTGCTTGTACAAACATTTGTCATCTTCAGAGCTATAGTCTGAGATCCATGAAGGGTGCTCTCTGCCACCACTCCTTTTTGCACTTTATTTGTACCCTGTGGTCCAGCACATATGTCAAGCACTGTATCTTTCTGGCATATGGGAGGTGGGGGCTATGAACAGAGTCTCCTTATAAGAAAATTACACATAGTATTCTATGTGAGTAACCTGCTGTAGACAATACTTTCACATTTATCATGGACAATTTTCTCCACTTTGGAAATTTGACTGGTCATACAGTTAACCAAGGCCAAATAGAGGTGCTGACTTTAATTATCAGGTACCTCTGAGGTTGTAGACTTGCTGTCTCCCCATTGATTACAAACTGAAATTGAATATTTAGTGGTTAAATTTTCTTCCCAGTTTAAGAAGCATAGACCAGTCAAGTATGACCCTTTGTTGATCCAACTTGGACTGTTGGAGGCATCTACCTTTATCCTTGGACAAAAGGGTAACAGCTCTATGGATGGTGGTTCAGCCAAGACTTTTATCCTTATTTCAGTCTCTGACACTCCCTATGATAAAATCCAACTGATGTAAATTGAACAAGTTAATTTCTAGAATTTTCTTAAGAGGAAAGCCCTGAGAGTCAGGTTTGTAACTCTCCAGCTCCCGAAAACTAAGGGAGGTTTGGGCCACCATAGTCTAAGGGATTATCACAAAGCCACTTGCCTGCACTCTTTTTATAACTGGCTAGGTGTGTCTGAACCACCACCAGTGGGTTGACATAGAGATATCCTGTGTGACTGGTTTTCCAGTGGAGTGGTGGCTGTTTGATTCCATTTTCTGGCAGATATTTCAATAGCTATGAAAACCATTTTTAGAAGCCATTGAAGAAGTGTGGTGGAGATGTGTCCATAAGTTTAAACTGTCCAACTGCTCATCTTACTCCCACTGGCTCTGCACGAAAATGTATTTCTTTGAAGCTGGACACTGGTTTTGGAAACTGAAGTCGGCTTGGGTTTATTTATCTGTGACAGTTTTTCTTGCAATATGAATTTCTTCTTTTCCAAGATCTCAGTAAGACTTTCTTTGTCTTGTTCTTTTTCCAGGCAACAACCTTTCTGTCAGGCCTGCATCTGGTGTCACGTACCCTTGTGACTACGAAGTGCATGATCAATTTGTTGGGTGATGTTTATTGTGGCTATTGACTTGACCATGGAGGTTACAGAGAAGATAACATTATAGAGAATAATGGCAATGGTGTATACTTCATATACATGAAGGCATAGACAGCATCAGAGATACAAATATATAACAGTCTGAAGTGTAATAGAATAAATAGGAAGTGGAGGCAAAGAGCCATTAATAACAAATGTCCGAAAGTATCCAATTCAGTAAATACCATATAAGGAAAACAAAAAAGTTATGAAATCACAGTGCCTTCAGAGGCAACATAACATGGGGCAAGTGCAGCATCAGCTGGCCATGCAGTCATTTAAGGCATGCAGGTGGTGATGACATTCCTAGATGGGTTACTTTAGTAAAATGGTAGATGAAACTATTACTTTTATCCCGATGAGCTAGACAGCCATACAGTATGTGCAGCAATGCACAGGGTTTTAGCATCTCTTGAATGGTATGAATATGCCTGGAAGCATTTACTTTGTTTTTTGCCATATCCAGTTTTCCAAGTGAAGTGTGGTACTGTATAGTGGCCACAGCAGCTTGCCAATAGGTCTCTGGTAAGGCCTTAGCCATACATACTCATGTTCTTTTGAAACCTCCCATTCTCTGATTCTTTTTACAAGACATGGAAGCTGTACTTATTCAGATTTGTTCTTCACAGATACAATTGACCCCTTATGATTTCTCTTATGGTGGTACAGTATCCACTCCACATTGAGGACTGCAATGTCAAATACTTACTAAGAATTCTTATAGTTTTGGATAAACTATGCATTACCAGAAGATGACTGACTTCTCTTCTTTCATCTTTGTCAGACTAGAGGTCACTAGTAAATTATTTGTATAAAATGAGAAAAAATCTTACATTTCTTATGCAATTTGGAGTATTAGTTTCAGAATAGGTGGACTCCTTGGGAGTTTTACTATATGTAACATTCAGGGAATTTTGGCACATATGGTTACTTATTTTTTTCTGGGTATATTGGGACCCTGCCTTGACCTAATACTGACACCGGTGTTCTTCCCTCACTTGCTTAGAACTCACAGTGGCATTTGTTCACCCCCATCCCAGTTAAAAATGCTTGACCATGCATGTTACGCCCTTGGTTTCTAAGCTCAGTTCATTAGTTGTTTATCCAGATACGTCATTGGCACTAGAATTATTTTGTATCTGTATACAGCTTAAATAATAGTTACTATTTTTAACTTCTGCAGTGGTTGTACTCATGGTTGCCTTTAGGAAACTGCTAGATTTCTGCTTAAGATGTATCATTCTTTGCTCATCATCTATGCTGAAAACACTGTAGTTGCTGTGTGTTATGTATATACTGTATGTGGGGGAACCCCAATAAAATGCTAAACACACACACACACACACACGTATATATGTATAAAATTTACTTGCAAAATATTATTACCACACTTTTACTATGTCTGTTAATAGTTCAGTACAAAATCTCATAATTCACAGCATTAGGTTTTTGGTTTACTTTTTAAAATTGATGTGTGTGTAAACGTTTCAAAATACTTGTGTGGGAACTTTTGAAGTATGAACTGTTTTCTTATCTTAGATAAATGGGCTTTAGTTGCAAAATTTCTGGGAGAAAGCTTCTAAACTTCTTAGTAAGAGATTCAGAAACCTGAAAAAAAAAAGTAAATTTCTACAATCCTCTGGGTGCCTTTTGCACACTGAAAGAATATTTCATAAGACTTTTTATTCTTTCAAGTATGCACATAAAGAATTTGGCAGAATACCAGAAAAACATATATAATTTCCTATACTGACAAGTCCTTGACTCCAGCTAAGTGATATTACAGTTGAATCAAAAAGGAATGCTATGCTAAGTAATTTGGTCAATTGGGAAGATGTGTGGTTATTTAGAGTGATGACGTTTCATGCTGATAGCTGATAAAAACTATTTACACTGGCATGTAGAAATGAAGGGTAATGATTGGGGACATGCCTGTTTGGTCCTGCAGATCTTTATAATTTGAGTCTGATGTTGGAATAGTCCAGGGAACTTAATGCAGCTCCTTTGTTCATACTCTTTAATACCTTTTAATGGGAAGGAATGATTGTAGACTGGGTTAGAATCATGTAAACAGAAAATCAAGTTTGTATCAATACATCTTCCTGGAATCCAGCAACACAATAGCAAGTGTCCTGGAATTCAGAAGGGCTGATAATATAAAGATAGTTGAATGCCTCAAAATTATCTGCCAGAAGCGATGACTGAGGGTTGGAGGAACAGTGGGACAAACTAAAAGAAGGCATAGTGAAGGCAACAAATCTCTGTGTCAAGCAGGTAAGCAAATGAAAAAGGAAGAGGAGATAGCGATGGTTCTCAAAAGTGGGTGAAGAAAAGGTAAGGCTAAAAGAGTGGCATTCAGAAGGTACAGTATAAGGAGACCCAGAGAAAGGAGATTAATGAAGTGTACCTGAGAAAAATGAGGGGAGCTATGAAAGTAGGAAGTAGTGCAAAGGCTCAAACTGAAGAAAGAATAGTTCAGGCAGCATTAAAAGGGGACAAGATATTTTTTAGCTATGTTAGCTAAATAAAGAAGACAAAGGGAGGGATTGTAAGGGTAAAGGGGGAATGAACGGAGGGTGGTGTCAAGAACAGGCAGACATCTTGAACAAATACTTCTGCTCAGAGTTCACATTAGAAGAGAAAGAGACCAAAAGAAAGCACTAGGAGCTTTGAGGAAAGGAAAATGGAAACTAGTCCTTTTTCTGTGCAGAGAGTCACGAAAGCACTCACTAGCCTGAAGTGAACAAAGCTATGGGGTTAAATGGGGTGCATCCAAGGATACTGAAAGAGCTCAGAGAGGTACTAGCTGCACCTCTGATAGACTTATTAAACTGATCACTGGAGACTGGAGTGGTCCTAGAGGACTGGAGATGGGGCTATATAGTCCTGCTCACAAAAGTTGGAGCAAGAAAGAGGAGGGCAATTATAGGCCTGTCAGCCTGACCTCTGTGGTGGATAAGTTAATGGAAACACTACTAAAGGAAAGGATTGTGGAATATCTTGAATCCAACAGGTTATAGGATCTGAGGAAGCATGGATTCACAGGGGAGAGGTCATGCCAGACAAATTTGATAGATTTCTTTGACTGGGTGACTAGGGGGTTAGATCTGAGAGGAGTGGCAAATGTGGCCTACTTGGATTTCAGCAAGGCTTTTGACAAAGCTCCAAATAGGAGACTGGTAAACAAGTTGAGTAGCTAGGGGGTGGGCAGTAAGGTGGTAACCTTTGTAAGAAACTGGATAGGAGACAGAGGGTAGTGGCAAATGGAGTTTGCTCCAGGGAAGGGGGGATAACCAGCAGGGAACCACATGGGTCAGTGTGGGGATCAGTCCCCTTTAATGTTTTTATAACTGACATAGTGGAGGAGCTAGAAGGGAAAGTCATTTACAGATGGCACACTCTGTGTGTGTGTGTGTGTGTGTGTGTGTGTGTGTGTAATGGATAGGCAGAGATCTGAAAAAAATGAAAGAGTGGCCAAGGGTATGGTAGTTGGGTTTTAATGCAAAAAAGTGCAAAATAATGCATTGGAGCCATGGAAACCTGGGGACAGAGTACAGTTGGGGGAGTGATACTGACAATAACCAAGCATGAAAGAGACCTGGGGTAATCATATTGAACTAACTAAAGGTGGCCTGACAGTGTGACAAAGCAGTCAGGAGGGCTAGTGGGTTGATAGGGTGCATAGGTAGGGGTATCACCAGCAGGAAGAGGAGGTGGTATTGCCCCTATTCAGATCACTGGCAAGACCCACCTTTGAGTAAAGTGTCCAATTCTGGAGACTACATCTCAGGAAAGACAGAGTGGAGGTGGTCCAGAAGAGGGCTACCAAAATGGTGCATCAAAAACCCTAAGAGGAGAGGCTAAAGGAAATCAATATGTACACCCTGGAGAGGAGGAGGGAAAGTGGAGATATGATAGAGACCTTTAAATACTTCACATGGGTTAATAAGGTACAGTTGGGGGTATTTTGCAGAGAAAAATGTGCTCTAGAACAAAGGGACATACTATGAAGCTGAATGGAGGTAGATTCGGAGAGATGTAAGGAAGTGCTTCTTCACAGAAAGGTTGGTGGATTCCTGGAATAACCTTCCAGTTGAGGCAGTGGGGGCAAAAACAGTGGTGGGGTTCAAAAATGCCTGGGATAGACACAAGAGAATGGTTGGCATAAGGAAGGGGGGGGGGAGACAGAGCCATATATCATGTAGTATCTGCAGCAAAAATGAAGGTAATAAAAATGTGTAGAAAGGGTAGGCCCAGTGGTCCTTATCTTCCAACAGCTTCTATTTTTTTTTATGTTTCCTAGGGCACACATTTATAGTAGTACAACAGAAACACAACACAAAATGTGTTGCTCATGATATACATAAAACACGGAAGTAGAAAATTTAAAAAAAGGAAGTCCTCCAGTTGACAGGGGAGTGCCGAATGCTATTATATTACCTCTAATTCCTGAAGGATTCCATTAATTAAGTATGGCTCCCTCTCACTTACAGTATGTCATCCAAGGAGACATAGAAATACTGCTGTATCAGTAAAGGAATTTCATTTAATAGGGCCACACATCAAACAAAGAAACCAACAAAATAAGAAACGAAACATTTTAATTTCAGAAGCTACAAGACATCACTGGACACATATAAAGATCCTGGTAAATTATGGACCTCAAACATACTGCAAATCAAATGTGTGTTGTGCAGTCAGTGCAGACTTAATGTGTATTTTCCCTTCACCATTTTTAAATGTAGAGTCCCACATAAAATAAAGATGCATACCTGTCTACAAAGTATCGCAGTAGAGGTAGTTTTAGAACACAGACCCTCCTCACCCAGCCCTGGTAATAGGATTGGGGCACCTCCCACACCAGGATAGTCTTGTTGACCTTGCCCTCCCTTAAGGAGTGAGATTACTGATCTGGGCAAAATAAGACAGGAGGTTGGACTGGAGATGACCATCCACAAGGTAATGAGACAATTGATCAGTCAGGGAAGGAGGAAGAGGGGGTTAAATGGAAGCATACATCCAAATCCCCACTTTTCCTCATCTCATGCTATTGGGATTTCTAACCAATGACCCCCTGTAAAAGCAAGGCTATGGTCTGACCCAGTGGTAATGTGTGTTGCCTATTTTGCTATTGATGTTTAACATGCAGTGCTTAACTCACCCGTTCATGACAAGACAATATTTGGCCATGACACACAGAGCTCAAATTGAAGGACTTGCAATCATTAACAAATTCTGGCCAGAGCTGATAGGGCTGCAGCTAAGGAATTTGGGGTACAAATATTGTAAATTACCAAAGTTACAAGTGTACATTTGCAAAATGTTACATAGGATCATAAATGCCTTGGTTTGCAATATTTTACACCAAATTTTCAATATAGGCTTGTTATGATCCTGCCTCATGAAGACAGGCAGGCAAAATGTTCAACTCTTGGCTTAAAGGTGTTTTTCAACAGGGACTGTGAAATCAACTTCAGGGATGCCAAAACACATTTTGGGCAGGAGTTGAAAAATGACAGCTGTCATATTCATGAGGTGCTGTAAAGAAATTACTCTTTCGAAAATTTGGGGTAACAATATTGAAAAGTACCAAAGTTATGAGCCTGCATTTGCAAAATTCAATGTAGGCTCACAACTTTGTTATTTTTCCATATTTTTACACGAAATTTTCAACACAGCCTTCTTATAACCCCATCTCATGAACAAGAGCAGAGAACATTTTCAATTCCTGCCTGAATGCTGATTTCATGCAGGGACCAGAAAATCACCTTTAGGGGCAGATCTGCCTAACGACCGTGACATTGTTCATGAGGTGGGGTCCCAAAGAAGGCATGTTGAAAAGTTTGACCCAAAATACATAAAAATGCTGAAGTTATGGTACTAAGTTCAAAATCGGAATTAAATACATTAAACTGTATACCTGTGTCTTCAGTTTAGGTATGACTTTGAAGAGTGAATATGTGTCTGATGTCCAGAGAGGATTATGACTTTGGACCCCTGATGGGTAAGTAAGGGCTTTGTGGGGGAAGGAGGTGGATGCCAAATAAGAGGGTAAGTTGGGGGTAAAGAATGGCTGCAAAAGACATTGATGGACAGTAGTTTTTTTTTACAGGTTAAAAGAAAAGAGACCGACGAGCCCCGATCATGACACTGGGAGATTGGGCACCCCCACAGTCACAGTTAGTGGGGGAAGACATTGATGGACCATTTTATTTTTACAGGTAAAAAAAAAACAGCTAAAAAAGGAGACAGACAATCCCTAATTGTGACACTGGGGGTTGGGCCCTCTCAGTGTCAGAAAATAGACTAATAATCCACAATCACAACATTGGGGGATTGAGCACTCCAGTGTCATTTCTATGATTCTCGGGGGTGTAGGGTGGTGGGTGCTGAGAGGGAGGCTGGGATGGGGGGAATTTCTACATTTAAAAAAAATATATATAAATAAATAAGTGTAGGCGGTCAAGGTGGAACACGGCCCACTTCGCTGTGACAAAGATGACTGCTGCATGGTACTGCACATGCACGACTGCTAGTGCATGTACAGTACAGTGCAGTGGCCATCTTGGATATGACAGAGTGTGCCGTATTCTGCCATGACCTCTGGCACTGTGAAATTATGTGCTATGATCAGTAGGGACAACATGGGTCGGCTACTTCACCAATGAGGAGGTGACTGTGATACAATCCCACATGTTGTTAGTTTGGAAGGAATTTGAAGTCTTTTTTTCTCAGTGATCATAAAAGGACTGCAGGTCTCCACCCACTGCAGCCCTAAAAAAGGGCAAACTGCATGGGCTATGTGGCCCTTATCTGCCATTAGTTTCTATGTTTCACTATAAAGTCAAGCAGCTTTTTGGCAGGCAATGCCAAGGAAGATCAGTGAGCAAATCTGACAAGCAAATCGCCAAGCTGAGGTTTGTAATTGTAACAATATTTTAAAGCACAAATAAATCTTTTCCTTTGACATTTTGCAAAGAAAAATAGGAATGTACTGCAAGAATTATGTATTAGTATACAGATTCAGAAGTAAATAGTTTGATACCTTTTATTGGACCAACATAGATGTTACAAAAAGAAAGCTATGTCTAAGCTTTCAGACCAACCAAGTCCTTCCTCAGAGCCACGGTGAGCCTTCCTGTTGTGGTGATGGTGGATGGGTAAGGCTGGCTTAGAGGGAACTTTGGAGATCACGAAAGGCCAGTGATTTGCTTCTGGTTAGCAGGCCTAGTCAGCAGTTATGGGGAGTGACCATCAGAATGTATGCTAAGTAAGCA
The DNA here is from genome assembly GCA_016271365.2 of Neoceratodus forsteri. Classification (NCBI taxonomy): domain Eukaryota; kingdom Metazoa; phylum Chordata; order Ceratodontiformes; family Ceratodontidae; genus Neoceratodus; species Neoceratodus forsteri. The sequence goes on from CM028133.1 coordinate 531,342,265, forward strand.
ATAACCCATGACAAGGTGTGCTGTTATTGGGGATTAATGCACACCTGGGGGCATTGTGAGGCATTAGGCTATGGGTGTATGTTAAGCAAGCAATAACACATGATGAGGTGTGGTTTATCGCCTGATAAGAGCACGCCCAGGGGTGTATTAAGGCACAAGGCACTTGTGCCGAGTGCCTTATGCCACTGGGCATGCTCTTATCAAGCGATAAACCACACCTCAGAGTGTGTTATTGCGCTTATAAAATGGACCCTGCAAAGTAATTATTGTAAGAAAAAAGAACAAAAAAAGTGTAAAATATATATATATAAAATTCTGTAATAGGTGAAATGGTGAAAAATAGTTCCCTTTGATAAGTGTTTCTGGCTCCCTACTCCCACCAGAAATGGCAGAGATAGACAATTTTATTTCATAGAAACATAGACTTTGATGGCAGATAAGGACCACTTGGCCCACCCAGTCTGCCCATTTCCCTACCTATTGGATAAACTGCAGATTCTAGTTAACCAACAGCCTACTTCCTGCAACCCCCCACTATAATTGCCTTATGTCTGTCCCATGCATGTTTGAATTCCCCCACTGTTTTAGACCCCACAACATCTCCAGAAAGGCGGTTCCATGCATCCACCACTCTCTCCGTGAAAAATAATTTCCTCACATTACCCCTGAGCTGTCCCCCCTCTAACTTTAAACTGTGCCCCCTTGTTCTTACACATCTCTTTTTCTGAAAGATGTTACCCTCCTGGACTTTGTTGATTCCCTTGAGGTACTTAAAAGTTTCTATCATGTCCCACCTGTCCCTCCTTTCATCAAGGGTATACATATTAAGCTCTCTCAGTCTCTCTTCATATGGTTTCTGATGTAGACCCTGCACCATTTGAGTTGCCCTCCTCTGGACTGCTTCCATCCTGTCTATGTCCTTGCGTAGATGAGGTCTCCAAAACTGCACACAGTACTCCAGATGGGGTCTCACCAACTGTCTGTACAGAGGGATAACCACTTCCCTTTTTCTACTTGTGATGCTCCTCCCTATGCATCCCAGTATCCCCCTGGCTCTCCTTACTGACTTCTCACATTGCTTACCCACATTTAGGTCATCTGATATGACTACACCCAGATCCCTTTCCATTATTGTTGTCATTAGTACCTCCCCTGCTATTGTGTACTCTTCTCCTGGATTTTTATTTCCCAGGGGCATTACTTTGCACTTCTTTGCATTGAATCTAAAGTGCCATATGTCTGACCATTCCTCCAACCTTGCTAAGTCCCTTCTCATCCTTTCTATCCCCCCTTGTGTATCAACTCTGTTACAGATCTTTGTGTCATCCACAAAGAGGCATACCTTTCCTTCCAGACCCTCTGCAATGTCACCTATAAAGATGTTAAAGCGGACTGGACCCAGAAGTGAGCCACTGGTAACCCCCCTTTCTTCAGAATGTGTTCCATTCACTATTACCTTCTGTGTCCTGTTATGCAGCCAGTTTGCTACCCAGGCTACCACCCTAGGACCCACTCCCAGGCTGGCTAACTTGATTATTAATCTTTTGTGCGGGACTGTGTCAAATGCCTTGCTAAAGTCTAGGTAGGCCATATCCACAGCCCCTCCCTGGTCTATTACTTTGGTCACCCAGTCAAAGAAATCGATTAGAATCATCTGACATGACCTTCCTGCTGTGAATCCATGCTGCTTTGGGTCCTGTGCCCCACTGGCCTCTAGGTACTCAACAATTATTTCTTTCAGAAATGATTCCATCATTTTCCCCACCACTGAGGTCAAATTAACAGGTCTGTAGTTTCCTGCTTCTGCCTTGCTCCCACTTTTGTGAAGGGGAATCACATCTGCTTTCCTCCAGTCCTCAGGCACCTCCCTATCTTTCCATGATTTGTTAAAAAGTGTGGTTAGTGGTGTCACTAGGTCCTCCCTTAGCTCTTTTAGAATTCTAGAGTGAATCCCATCAGGCCCCATTGCTTTGTCCACCTTGAGTTTTAGGAGTTCTTTCAGTACTCTTTCTTCTGTAAATGGACTGGTGTCAACCCCACTATCCAGAGTGCTTCTACTGTTTGGTTTAGGTAACTCCTCCTCTTCTTCTTTTGTGAATACTGAGCAAAAGTATTCATTCAGTATCTCTGTCTTTTCACTGTCTCCCTCTGTCCACCTCCCCTCTCCTTTATTAATCTTCACTATCCCTCCCTTAACCTTTCTATGCTCCCTAATGTACCTATAAAAGGTTTTATCCCCCTTCTTAACTGAGTTGGCTATCTTTTCCTCGGTTTGGGCCTTTGCTTTTCTGACTGCCTTCCCCACTTCTTTCTGCTTTAATTGATACAGTTCCCTGTCGTGCTCCATCCGTGATTCCTTATACTTTTTGAATGCAGCCTTTTTATCCTTAACCTTCCCTGACACCCCTTTTGAGAGCCATAGTGTTTTTTTTATTCCGCTTTGTTTTCTTTATTTGTTTTGTTGTAATGTCTTAATGTATTAATGTCTTAATGTATTAATGTCTTAATGTATTAATGCCTTTTTCTTTAACTTTATACTGTATTTTGTGGTTTTAGGAAGACTGGAACCAGAAAACATTATAAATAACAGGAAACTGAAAAAGCCTTTTTCCGCAGAGAGCATGTCCCTCATGAGACTGTCCCCGGCCCCGCTGTGCACCGCAAGCACCTACACATATTTTATTTCCCTTTGCTCTTTTTTTGTTATTTCTGCTGTTTTGACAAAGATTGACAGCATTCAGTATTATTCTGTCACGTTCACCGGCTTTTTTGGCAGCGAGCATGACCCTGATGAGCCACAGTGTGGAGTGCGTCCAGTTTTTCGGTTGTGCTAAGAAATGGCCATTGAACTGGTGCTTTTAATAGCAACAAAGTGCTTGTGTGCTGTGCTTTGCCAAATATTGATGAAGTGGGTCTGTGCAGTGATTTGAAACCTTTTGTTGTGGTACCGGGTGTGACAGCTGGTACTTGAGAGTTTGAGACGGTGCTCATTAGGGTAGGGGCTCAGATCACAAGCAGGAAGTAAAGGAAACTTGGAAGGGCATTAAAATTTGGAACAGAGGATGTTCCGTTTCAGCCAGTGATGGACAAGTCACTTTTGTATTTTTGAGGTAAGCCCTTGACTGGCACAGAGAGGCTATGCGTTGTATGTGCAGCTGTCAGTGTGGACTACTGATTTCCTGCTGCTGCTTGCTGAGCTGTGCCAGGCTGTGTTTTTGTTTCTGCTTTGCACAGCTCAGTGATGTGTTGTTGTAAAGGGGGCAGAGTGGCAGACATTAGTGCCAGTTAGCTACAATATCATGGATTAAAGACACAGCTGGGAAGTTCAAACAGCCAATCAGGATGCTTGATTTGTTTACCCCATTTTATAATCCCCAATAACAGCACACCCTGGAGTGGGTTATTGCACTTATAACACGTGGTTACCCCAGTGTTAAAAAAAAAAGGGAAGTTATGAAAAAATGAATAATAACTGTAAATTTTCCCCCGCACAATGTAGTCCCACTGTTGCAGTCCCCCAGATACATATAGCACAGTGTGGCTGTGTGGACAATTCTCTGTGTGTAAAGGGTGTCTCTCTCACAATGACTGTGTGCTTTACACCAACAGAGTGAGACATGGACAGGGATACAACAGTGCAGCAACTGAGAGACACATTGCAGCAACTGAGAGAGAGAGAAAGAGAGAGAGAGAGAGAGAGAGAGACAGACAGCTTACACTGTCCTGCCTGTTGCTATCTCAGTAGAGCACATCTCTCCCCTCTCACTGTTCAGGGGACAAGCAATGCTGCATTGTGTTGCACTCTCCATGGAGCCGGGAAGACATCTTCAGGTGATGGGTGCTGGCTAGGGAGTGTACTGCACCTCTCTCTCCCCCTCTTGCTGACTGGGGGACCAGCAGTGCTGCACTGTTCATGTACACAGTTAGCCATGACTTACCTCTTGCTCGCTCTCATATGCTGCAGTCTATCTTTGTCTGTGTCTCTCAACCCCTACAGAACAAACTCACAGAGAGTGAGAGCAAGCATGAGAGCAAGAGAGACACATTGTGGGGGGTGGGAGGAGGGATGAACCAGTGATTCTGGAGGAGGGCCAGGGGGTGCAAGTCATGCTGTCATCACTCCGGCTGACTCCCATTAGCCCTACCACTGTGTCACTGCTACTCTGGACTCTGTCTCTCACTCCGCAAATTTTGTTGTCAATGACAGTACCGAGAGACAGAAACACAGACGGGTGGCATATAGTCACAACTTTAGGACATTGAGGACTCAACTAGTGAACCAGCAGCAAACAGGACTACTGTCTCTCTTGCAAAGTAACACAACAGTGCACATTGGTACTAGGTAGGGTGAACAAAATTTTGGGCTATTTTAAAAGAAGAATCACAGGGAAGGAGAACAGTGTAGTTATGTTGCTAGGATGGCCAGCGGGTTGCAAATAACATTGTCAGCACTCCCACTGACTCCCATTCTCCTTATCACTGTGTCACTGCTACTCGGGTCTCTGTCCCTCACTCCACCAATTTTGTAGTCAATGACAGTACCAAGAGATAGAAACACAGATTGGCGGGATATAGCTACAACTTTCACACATCAAGGACTCAACTAGGGAACTGGAGGCAAACAGGACTGCTGTCCATCTCTCTCGAGCAGGCCTAGTCAGCATTGGGGGGAAGTAGCCATTGGAATGTATGCTAAAGGTGAAATTCAGACCTTGGCAAGCTTTTTTGCAGCAGTGTTTGAGAAATTCCAGTCATGAAGTCACCCTTCTGCTGTATGTGGGAACACAGCCATCAATGTTCCTGTTAGATCAAGCGAGGCATGTATAGCACTGGTCTCAACCTTTGACAGCGGCACTGTGAAATAATGCAGTGCTGCGGTTGGTAGGGACAACATGGGTGGACTGCTACACAGATGCAGAGGCAACTGTGACACAATCCAACATGTTCGTTTGGAAGGAATGCAGAGTCCTTTTTCTCAGTGATCGTAAAAGGACTGCAGGCCTCCTCTTACTGCAGCCCTAAAAATGACTCTTGACTCCTTGAAGTCACTAAATGACCAACTCCCACATGTGTTGCATGGCTGTTCTTTTTGTAGGGGTCAGCTGTCCCTCATGTGTGGGATCCTGGTAGGTCTGCCGCTTGGGCTTCTTCCCTCAAGCCTCAGTTCTCGGGTGCCAATTTTAAGTCCCTGAAGATCTGGGTACTGGTAGTGCCGCCACCATCCCTCCACCTCTGATTTCCTTCTGCCCCCCCATAGCTCTCTTATTGGGGAATTAGGTTTGTGGCAGGCTCTCAATGTTTCTGGTAAAATGGCAGGAAATCAGGTCAGATGAATGGGCCCTCATTGTAATTTAAGAGGGTCACTCACTGGAATTGATTACATCCAGTCCTTTGCCTTTTCCCAGCCCTTGTTACTACCCTCTTGGGCACTTATTGGTCCAGTTTAACAAAGTATGTACTCTCTTGAACAAATGGGCTATTCAGCCTATGCCACTGGCCAAAATAAACTAGGGTTTCTATTCCCGATAATTGCTGGTCCCAAAGAAAATGAGTGATCTGTATCCTATCCTGGACCTCAAAGACCAGATGAGTACATAAAGTTTTGCACAGTCTCTCTTATTAATTCCTCCCTCTGCTCCTTCAAGGGGATTGGCTCTGCACTCTGAATATGACAGATGTATACATGCACATCAAGTTTTGGTCCAGCCATTGACAATTGATTCCTTCCAGTGCCTGGGTCCTGGCAAGATCCATGATTTGGCTTCTGGGCCTCATGGTGGCTGCCACTGTGACTGTTCTCATTGTCCACTTCTACATGTGCATTCTCCAGTGGATGCTTCATGCCCAGGTGGCCCAGGATTTCAAATCCCTGAATAACTGTTCTGATCACATACTCCTTATGGAAGGCTCTTTGCTGGTGGCAAGACTGCACACATCTGCTTCAGGATTCCCCATGTTCTGTCCGTCCCCATGAGTGCTCCTTATCATTGATGCCTCCAGAATATGTTGTGACCCATCTGGGTACATGTAAGACTCAGGGTGTGTGGTACTCCTTGGCCGCTAACTATCCATCAGTATTGTGGAGATAAGGGCTGTTCTTGTTGACCTGTGATCAGGGCCCCTACTTTTCTGTGGCACAGTGGGACCAGGTTCTGTGGCAAGACTACCATTTGCCGCAGAACTTCTGTGGCGGTGGTTTGTAATTTCTGCGGAAGTTCTGTGGCACTAACAAACTACCACATCACCGTGTCAGCTTGTCATCCTGATTTCACTTTCATGGCAGTGGTTATAGCAATCAGGATGGTGGAAAGCACAGTAACACTAGTTCAAAAAATAACAGACTTATAAAAATAATTTTATGCCTAAAAAAGCACAACAAATGTCTCTCCCTTAAGGTCCTAGCCTGTTGCATAAATGACATATGCAGAGGGGATTTTATGTGATAAATAAGGTATTTCTATATGCATGCTATCTATCCCACTAATGAGGTTTCCACTGTCGATCACTTATATATTTGTATGTGTTTTCTACACCACTCATGAGGTTCCCACTGTGTATCACTTATATATTTATATGCAGTCTGTAACATGCATACAAATATGTGTGTGTGTGTGTGTGTGTGTTTGCACGCGTGTGTGTGGTGAGAGAGACAGAGATACTGTATATATATGTGTGTGTGTGTGTGTATATATATATATATATATATATTTTTTATTTATTTTTTTTATTTCCATGAACTTGCATCCTCATTCATACAGGTCCCATTGGAAATAGAATAGAGGAGTTATTGCAAAACTCATTTTTCATGTCAACCTGCTTTCCCTGACACACTCCATAACACCATCAGGCCATGACACGCATGTGAACTGATTGTGAGATAGAGCTCTCCAGCCCATCACAATGTGTCCACCATGTGACAGAACACTGCACCATACCTTCCCAGGCTCCGAGCAGTGATGTGTTCCATCAATCCTTGTGCTGCCCAGCCAGCTCCCAGAGCTAATCTCTGAACCTGAGTTGCTGGCACGGAAACACATCATGCTACCCTCTGGCCCAACAGCTGTCCCTGCACACAACAGTTCTCCATAACTTTTAGGCGATTCTATCAACCAATGACAATATGTAATCAATAACCCTGGCAAAAATGCGTACAGGGCAATTATTTATTTAACAGGTCTATTCTTTCAACAGGTCTACACATTATTATATTCCACTTTTCGGGGCATAATTACTTTTTTTTTCTTAAAAATGGCAGTTAAATTCATTTTACCAGTTATTCATTTCAGATGGCATCTCTATACCTTAAAGGCACAAATAGGTTTGTACAAAGAGAGGTATGGACTGAACAGGTCTGTGCTATTGACAAGGTTTTGTTTGGGTTGGCCCTAGTGCAATAATTTAAGACTGAAAATTGTATTAGGCTGTAGTGCAGGTTGAGCAAATATCACCATGCATGATGTGCTGTGCCACCATCTCTGGCAGTGGGAACTGTGGTAGATAAGTGACTGTTCATTTCTGTTGCAGAATGCAGTCATTTCATTAGCTAATATATGATGTTATAGCAATGATAACATCGCATTCTGAGCATATAGGGGGTTTGGATATAAAAAGAGGGGACGGGAACCAGATTATATGGATAAACAGAAATATTAATAAAAAATCACCAAGAAGAGTGAATTCTGCGGCACCGCAGAAGTTCTGCGGTAGATTGCAAGTTCTGTGCAAAATTCTGCGGCCGCAGAATTCTAGGGGCCTTGCCTGTGATCATTCACTCCTAACATTCAGAGCTTTCCTCTGCTGGTACAAATGCACAACCTTTGTGTCGTGCACTACTTCAACAAACAGGGAGGTAGACACTTGTACCCTCTCTGCAGAAGAGCCATGCAGGTGTGGGAGTGGGCCTTGTTGCATGACATACACCTCATCGCTGCATGTGCTCCTGGCTCTCTAAACATCCCAGTATACTCTTGCCAGGCCGGCTGCTCAGCTCCAACTTCTGGTGCCCCAATTCGTGAGTGAAGGAGCACAGGAGTGGAGCATCTACCCTAGACATCTGCAGGCATCCACAGATTGTCTGCAGGAGAGTCTGCAGGGAAGCCACCAGACCAAGGTAGGAGTTAACACAGTATAGGGTACAGATATACTGGAACAGAAAATGTTTGGTTAAATAACTATAAGTAGTGGGGTGACAACTAATGGGTAAGAGATAGTAGACATCAGGAAAAGGTAACTACTGGTAGAAGAGAAAGTAGGAGACACCCTCTCTAGGATAAGGTAAAAATACATTTCAAGAAAGGTAAGAATGAGGTAGGAAGTAAACAGACATAGGAAGAAGGCACAGTGGTACAGGAAAAGTTCAATGGACAAAAGGTTAAGGAAGGAAAGAGCATTGGGGAGGTGCAGTGTAACAATTGTGGAGTCACAGTCTTTCAAGACACATTCTGGAGACTGAGGTGCTTCCCCATTTGCACTTACTTCTCTGGGTTGATGACAAAGGTAGCTGAACATAGGGTGGAACTAGCAAGCGTGCTGAGAACCTTTTGCCACACATATGGGCCAGGGGCTGCCAGTCTTGAAGAGGATTTCTAGGCAGAGGCAGAAAGGTTGTACCTTGGTGAGCTCTGGGAGAGTGGGGGTGGCAGGTAGGGTACACACTCCTCAGCCTGTACCATTGCAAAATTCCTTTGCTGTACTGATGAGAAGGGGCAGCAGGGAGGGGGAACCTGCAGCAGTGAGAAGGGAGGATGTGGGGGTCTTCAGAATGGGAGGTCCCAAGGAGGGAGAAGCAGAAACATAGCAGCTAACAGCAGATAAGGGCCGCATGGCCCATCCAGTCATCCCTTTTCTGTTGCATTGCTTACACTGTAGACCACTCTGGGTCTATGGAACTTTTTCTGCCACCCCCATACCTATCCTTTACGACTCCATTGTGCTTATCCTAGCCTTTTTTGAATCCCACCACTGTTTTTGCCCCAACAACCTCCACTGGAAGACCGTTCCAGACATCCACCACCCATTCTGTGAAGACGTTTTTCTTCACAACAGATACTGGCACACAGTGGTCACCACCCAGACCATGCCTGACCCAGCAGCTACCCTCAGACACACACACCCTGCCAGACACCATGCACACACTGCAGGGTCAAGACACCATGAGGAGTGCACACACTACATCGCCTCCTCCAACACATGGGGGCAGTGCTGATGCTGGCACTACAGGTTGCGACGGGCACCCTGAGGGAGTTGCCGATGCCACACCCGCTGAAGTGGGGACTGACCTGCCCATGAGTGGATGCATGGGCCAGCATGTCCCCACAACACAGTCCCCTGCACGGTGGCTAAGAAGCAGAATGTCAGCATGGCTAATGGGCAAGCCTGACACTGACAGGACCAGCTAACCATGTGCCACAATGCACAGTCACACGTTCCTATGCACATGCACACACACAGGCCTTGCACCATCCATGCTGGCACCACATCTGCATAACACACGTACATGCCCACCTGTTCAGCACACACCCTGGCGATGTGCCCCTCATCCCACCCATGCACCCTTGCCATGTTACACTCAGAAGAATGTGACATCATTGTGTACAGCCCCCCCCCACATGCACTGCACCAGCACACAGTCAGTAGCCTGATGTGTTGGCCACCATGATCAGAGAGGTGCAGCCATGCCAGCATGAGATGGCTGCAGCATATGTCCATGCCAGGCCTGACCATGGATGTTCAGTGTGCACAGACCTAGTAGTGGAACGATCCATTGACAAGAGCCTGATGGGCCACATGCCCGCCAGTGGTCCCTGTCACATAGGTGGGGACATTGTCATTGTCCCCATTGCCCTGGGGGGCATTGGGTGGTATCCATTGCATTGGCACATTGGCACACTTCACGATCTTGTGCAACATGGCACACACCATGAACGCACAGCATGCCTTGGCCGGGGACATCATGCAGCTGCCACCGGTGAGGTCCCGGCACCAGAATCACATCTTCATCTACCAGGTGGTCTGTTCCATGACAGCCCTTGTCCATCTGTGCACTGTATTATTCCTCCTCTGCAGGGTTGGCTGGGACATGGATCTGTGTCATCAGGTTTGTACGCAGTGGATAGCCACTGTCACCTGCATGAGATGGGAGACATGTGTCAGTGGTATCACAGACGTACATACAGGGGCATGTGTGCCAATGCAGGGGTGTGATACTCACTGAGCAGCCTCCCATCCAGCCATCTGGCACACAGCAGTGCCCCCATGCCAAAGGTGTCAAGGATGTAGGAGTCATGTGAAGATCCTGGGTACGTGGAGCACACATCTGTGATGATGCCAGTAGTGTGACAGGTGACCTGGCTATTGATACTGTGGTACCTCTTGCAGTTCCGATATGCCTCCTGGGTGTCAGCGTGGCTCAGTTGGTAGCACATCCGCCTCTGGACCAGAAGGTCGTGGGTTCTCGTCTCACGTCGGGATTGGACTTGCACCTAAAAATCGCTGGCATCCGAGTGCAGTATTGGGGGGTGCTGTACTGCTGGGGTGTGCCATCCTTCGGATGAGACGTTAAACTGAGATCCCTTCTACTCATCCTGGTGTTGTCCTGGTGGGTGTCCAGGTGGAAGTAAAAGAACCCAGGGCACTCTTCGCAAAGAGTAGGGAACATTCCCGGTGTCCTGGCCAACATTCCCCTTCCCATAAACCGGTTCATGCAATTATCCAGGCTGTGTGTGGGTGATGATGTGCGATATGGCCGCCACCACACATTCAATCACTTCACTACCAGTCTAGCATTGCTTGTAAAGCACTTTGGATGTATGAAAAAGTGCTATATAAATGCTGATTCTTCTTCTTCTTCTTCCTCATTCGCAGCCAGTGTGAGTATTGCAAAATGTGTATCATCAATGGCACCACACATGTTTGGCATGCCGTGCATGGCATCAAATGCCTCCTCGGTTGCCTGGACCTCTGCCACCATGGTGGGGAAGACAGTGTGCTCCCCAACATGGTCAATGAGGGCATCTGTCACCTGTGCTATTGCCCTGGACACAGATGACTGGAACACACCCATGGTGTCACCTGTCACCCTCTGGAAGGATCCTGTGGCATAGTAGCCCAAGGAACACAGCATCTGTGTGTCCACAGACATGGCATGTGACCATCATATCCCTGGTGCAATAGCGCAACATGTACTGTCACACAGTTGCATGATAGTGTGACATGGTAGCAAGAACCTCTCAGTGCAGCACGTGTCATGCCAAGTCGCAACATTGATCTGGGTGTGGAACATCCAGGGCCGTGGGACGCATCATCGTCACCATTCCATTAGTTTAGAAATCAGGTTTACATGAAGTAATACTCCAGGGCACATTTCCGACACCGGCCATGCTTCCTGTGGGTCTGTGCACCGTGCACAGTGGTCCCCTTCATACCACCTCTGTGCATCATGTATGCTTTTAAGTGGGCATGGCTGTGTGGCACTGTACCCCACCTGAACCACACTCACTGTTCAGGACAGCATCAGCACACTCATAGCAGGACAAATACTGGAACACAAGGCCATGTTCCCATGGCACTTGCTCCATGTGTCTGAAATGAAATACACCGACAACTTGGGGTATGGTGACCTCTAGGCCATCAGGTGCTTTGACATTGTGAGTATGCACTGCATGGCCCACAGGGATGTGAGCCATTATGGGGGTGCCCACGGTGCTATGCTGGCTGGTGATATTAGTTTGTTTTCTACAGGACCAACGAGGGTTGCCAACCTGGATCGAACTGATCCTGCAAGCCCAGCCAGATGGAGCGAAGGTGTACATGTCACCCAGGGCAGCATAGAGGATGCGATTCATGCAGGGGCTACCCAACTATCTGTTCCTCAAAGGGGCAGGCCCAGACCTGTACTACAAGGACTGCGTCTATGTGGCATGGAAGGTCTACATCCCATCACCAGTGAGTAGCCTGTACTGGGAGTGTGCTGGTGGCCATGGACTGGCCATGTGTACAGATCACTGTTCCCTTATCTTGCAGCAGTACAAGGGCATGGTACACAGAATGATGCTTCGTTATGCTGGCCGCAAGACTCCGGAGACAGGTCAAGCCGAGACTGAGGAGGAGGAGGAGGAGGATGAGGATGACGATGAGACAGATGGCCATGCCTCTGAAACATGCACTGTGCCACGGCCGTGGCCCAGGACAGGCCCATTGAGGGGGGACTAGAATGTGCACATGGACATGCATAGATTGTGTGGGACTGTGCTTGGCGTGTTGGGGTGTGTGGGGTTGGGGGGTGTTGGGGGACCACTGTGTGATGTGGGGCTGTTCAACATATTCCTTCTGTGATGACTCTTGTGCATTTTTATGTTGGCTTGCACACACATGCAAGCAACATCTTGTGCTAGTAGCACGTTTCAGAGGTGTGTCAGCATTGGCGAATGTAGGGCATGCTTTAGTAGGTGTGTCCCTAATTCCCCAGAAAGCCAGTATGCTAGTGCTGACACAAGCATTATGTAAAGTGGACACAACTTGTAAGAAAAGTGCAGCTGCAATCAGAGACAAGCTCGATGTGCCGAGGCACAGATGACATGCTTCTCAACATGCCTTTCCTGGTGAAACATTTCAATAAACATAGTGGCAGAACCGCCACCATACAATCCCCGAAGGAAGCCAATATTGGGGGATCAATCCTGGTGTCAGCATTTCCACCCCCCCCCCACATTGTGTGGCACAATGGGATCCCAACCCAGTGTGCTGTTCCTTACAGTAAGCCGATCATGTCAGCATGTTCTGGGCCCTACCCCACCCCCATTGTGTGTTCAATAAACATGGTGGTGGAGCCTCCGCCACACAATCCCCAAAAGAAGCCGACATCTGGGCTGCAATCCCTGTGTCAGTATGTCCGGCCCCCTTCCACATTGTGTTGCACACTGCAAGCCCACCCCAGTATTGCCAACATCTGGCCTTCCCAGAAGTCATGGGGCACACTGGGAGCCCACCCCAGTGTGCCCAACATTCGTTTTCACCTGTAAAGAAAGAAAAATGTTCCAAGGCACAATGTTATTTATTTTTTGTTTATTTTTTGTACCTGAAAAAAGAAAACAGTCCATTGTCTGCAGCAATCCCCTTCCCCAACCTGCACCCACCCTCTGCACACCCCATCTCCCCACACTTTACCTCTGGAGGTCTGGCACTGTGATCTTTGGTTGGGTGGGAACATGTCTGGGCTTTTCAAAGCTGACAGCGAACTGAAGAAATGCTGGTAAGCTGTATAATGGCATAAATGGGGAGGGGGTCAACTTAGGTGGATATCTCGGCCATTTTTTTGAATTTTAGCTCCAATTTTTCAACATGGGGTCCTTGGGACCCCACCTCATGAACACATGAACTGTCATCTCGTTATTCTGTCCCAAAAGATAATTTCACAGTCACTGCATAGAATCACCTTTTGGGACTGATTAACAAAATTTCAGTGCACTGTTCATGAGGTGGGGTCCCAAAAAGCCTATCTTGCAAATTTGGTAAAAAAATTCCTAAATATTACTGTTATGAGTGTGCATTGCGCAGTTTTCATGCACGTTCATAACTTCGACAATTTTTTATATTTTCACTCCATATTTTCAACACTGCAATTTTTACATTCCTCCTTATGAACATTATAGCTGTCATTTTTCACATCCTGCCCAAAATGTGTTTTCGCATATGTGGCGCACAATGGCGTGGTCACTGTGGGAAATCAACGTTCAGGACAGATTGACAAAATCACAGTGACACTGTTCATGAGCAGAAGTCCCAAAATGCCTATGTTGAAAATTTGGTAAAAAAAATCCTCAAAATAATTGCGTTATGGGAGTGCGTTGTGCAGTTTCTATGCATGCACGTGACTTCACCCATTTTTTCATATTTTCACTCCAGATTTTCAATATTGCCATTTTTACACACCTCCTTATGAATATTACAGCTGTCATTTTTCACATCCTGCCTGAAATGTGTTTTCGCACATCTTGCGCACAATTGCCCGGTCGCTGTGAGAAATCAACTTTTGGGACACATTAACAAAATCATAGTGCCACTGTTCATGAGCAGAGGTCCCAAAATGCCTGTGTTGAAACTCTGGTTAAATAAATCCCCTAAATAATTGCATTACAGGTGTGTGTTATGCAATTTTTATGCACATTCATGACTTTGCCAGTTTTTCATATTTTCACTCCAGATTTTAAACACTGCCATTTTTTTACACCTTCTCATGAACAGTACAGCTGTCATTTTTAACATCCTGCCCAAAATGTGTTTTTGCACCTGTGACGCCAAATGGAGCAGTCACTGTGCAAAATCACCTTTTGACTAACAAACTGATACTGCCACTGTTCATGAGGTGGGGTCACAAAAAGCCAATTATGAAAATTTGGAGTGAAAACACCAACAAACGCCCAGGACGTTAGGTTTCCAAACCTAGCACCCCACCCTGTAGAGACTGACAGGCATCAGGGGTGTGACTTCGAATTGTTGGCTGTAATGATCATGTCATTCCACCTCCACCCCCACCCTGCAGCCAGTAACAGGCATCAAGGTGTGCCTTGGACTCTTCGGTTCCAAAATTCACCCCATTCTCCTATACTGCACCCATCTTAGTGTATTTTCTTATGGCATGGAGTGAGCATAAGGCCTGAAGACTCCAAGGCACACCATAATACTTGCGGTGTCTGCAGGGTAGTGTGAGATGATATGGTGTGAGCATTATGGCCGATGACCCAAAGGCACACCCCAATGTCTGTCAATTTCTGAAGGGTGGGGGTGGGTTTAGCATCTCAATACTTCACTGCCATTCCTATTATGCATCTCTCTAACTACTGCACTAAAAATGCCAGTGCCAGCAAGACAACATTGGGTATTGACAAATGCTTGTTATTAAACATGTTTTACTGACTTCACCTGTGTGTTTACTGTCTCCAGGGGTTTGGGTACTGGGTCACTGGTGTCAGGAGACCCATGTGCTGTCGTCCACCAGCCTGCTACACCACACGGTGGCATGGCTGGATGGACGCATCCACAGCACATGGCCACAGCAGCGGTGGTAGTCCATGTGATACACTAACCTCTGGAACATGGTGATGCTCAAACACTGGCACATGTGCAGGTGGCATGTGTGTTACCATGCTGCATGAGGCTTCCATGCGTGGCTGCCGCTGTGGCCATGCCAGCCATAGTGGCATCACCTTGCAGGCTAGAGCCTTGCCCATATGCCTGACACCATTTGCCACTGCTCCCATGTGACTGTGGGCCACAAGGCCATATCCGGCACATTGCTTGCTGGCACCACCATTCCACTGTGTGTGTGGACTGGGCTGATTGCAGACCGCTACGCCACCTTGGACATGGTTTATTTTATTCCTCTTTTCAGTCTCTGAGGCACATCAAAGGGTGGAGGGATTTCACTAGACATCAGGGTAAGAATAACTATCAAGAGGGATGGCCATCAGATTGTGAGGAGTGCCACTAGACGCCAGAGATAAAGTGCAGTGTTATAGGGTCTGGCATCAAAGGATGGGGGGTGCCACTAGACACCAGCAATACATAAATTATTTATGGGGAGGGGACTCAGATGGTGGCAGATGCCACTAGACACTAGGGAAAGAAATATTACTGGGATGGCAATCGGAGGGTGGGGGGGGGTACCACCAAACACCAGGAAAAAATATGTAGGACCCTGCACTCCCACAGTAAAATAGGGATACTATTATACTATCTCAAAAAGTAAGGAAATAAGTTGCAAAAACTGTGTTAATGCTCCAGTTTGAGTCAAAGTGAAAAAGGCTGGGTAATGAGGCATTAGGGTTTCCAACCCTAACACCCCACCATCCCAAACCAGGCAGGATAGCAGGTGTGAGGTTTGTCTTGGGCTTCTCAAGTCTAACGCTCACCCCATTCTCATAAAGTCTACACACCTGACCTTATTTACAGATGGAATGAGGTGAGTGTTAGGCTTGAGAAGCCCAAGGTACACCCCACACTTGCTCTCCTGCCTGGTTTGGGAAGGTGGGGTGTTAGAGTTGGAAACTCTAACGCCTCATTTCCCAACTTTTATCATTTTGACCCTAACTGGAGCATTAACAAAGTTTTTAGCTATATCTATATATATATATATATATATATATTTTGCAAAAAAGTTTGTTAATTAGGCTCAAAGCGACAAAAGTTGGGAGATGAGGTGTTAGGGTTTTCCTAATGCCTCTCTCTCCCAAACCAGGCAGGAGAGCAGGTGTGGGGTGTGCCTTGGGCTTCTCAAGCCTAACGCTCACCCCATTCCATCTGTAAATAAGGTCAGATGTGTAGACTTTATGAGACTGAGATGAGTTAGGCTAGTTTTAGTACTAGTTTTATACCCACTGGATTTGACTGACAACAGGAACTTCCTGTTTAACAGTAGGAAGGGAAGGATCACTTAGACTCATTAGTTTCATCAACCTTGAAGGAACATAAAAAAAAAAAACTCTTTCTCCCCCCCTGGCTGCTGTAGGTCTGAATCCAAGCATGGAAGAAGGAGACTACTGAAGACTACAGGAAGTTCCAGTCCCAGAACAGGAAGGGTGAGAGTTGTAAGGGCACATAGGCAGTAGAAAAGTAAGTGTAAAAATACATAGAGGGAGGAGACAGTAAGCATACAAAGCAACAGGAGAGGGGACATAAAATAAGTCAAGATGGGAGTGGTGCAGTGCAATGGCTGTGGGGCAGCAGTGTTCCAGGAGACATTCTGGAGGCCGCGATGCTGCCCTGTTTGCAGGCACCTCTCTGGTTTGAGGGAGGAGGTTGCCCGTCTCCAGGCTGACCTGGCTAGGATCAGTGAAACCTCTTCCCCCACCCAGGAACCACCAGGGCCACCACCGTTACCTCAGAGGTTGCCAAGAAAGAGGAGTGGTTGGACCAAGGTGGGCTCAGGGAGGGAGAGGGTGGTAGAACAGAGGTGCATCCCTCCAGTTGTACCTCTCCACAATTCATATGTTGTTCTGGCAAAGAGTGATTCCTCTATGGAGGCACCTGCAGTGGAGACCAAGGAGGATGCTGGGAACCTCCACAAAGGAGTCCCACAGGAGGGTGGCATGAGACCCCACAGAGGAAGAAAACAACTCATGTGGGGGACTCAATCATTAAGTGGGTAGAAGTGGGGGAGGAAGGGGATAGGGAGGCAAGGTGCCTGCCTGGCACAACCGCTCAAAGGGATGGGAAACGAATCCTCAGGATCGTGAGAGCAGCTGCACAAGGGAGGGACCTGGATGTCATTGTGCACCTAGGGACAAATGACCTGGCTGTGAATGGGATCAGAGTGGTGCAAAGGAGTTTGTGGAGTTGGGGATGGGTCTTAGATAAGTAGCATGTACGGTAACCTTCTTGGAGGTGCTGCCTGTCTATGGCAAGAATAATGCTAGGGTATTCCACACCATGAGAGTCAATGAATGGATGAAAAACTGGTGTGGAGCTCAGGGTTTTGGCTTCATTGGGGACTGGGGAGTCACCTGGAGGGTTTGCAGGCTTATACTGGTGCGATGGTCTGCATCTGTCCAGGGGGAACCAGGATCCTAGGTGACAGGTTTAAATGCTTCATTGGCAAGCATTTAAACTAGCCAAGGGGGGGGCACTGAAAAGGAGCAGGGAAATCCCAGCCTCCCCCAACAAAACGCAGGATTTAGAAAGGTAAACACCAAGGTAGAGAAGTCAGACTGGAGCAGGACAAGGATAAATGCAGAAAAAGGCAGTAAGGACAGGGATGGGGCTACAAGGGGTAAGGCCATAAAAAAGAAAAATGGAAGGTGATGAGTACCAATGCCCACAGTCTGTGCAACAAGCTCCCTGAACTAGTGGCCTTGATGGAAGAGGGATGCCTAGATATTGTGGCAGTCACTGAAACATGGTACACAGAGAACCATCAGTGGGATGTCAACATACCAGGATACACAGTCTACAGGAGGGACAGGGTGGGTAAAAGAGGAGGAGGAGTAGCTCTCTATTTAAGGGAAGGGATTAAAGCAACAAAGCTAAAGAGTAAACAGGAAGTTGATGAATCACTATGGGGCACCCTGGAGACAGGAAATGGCATCACAATCCATACGGGGGTTGTGTACAGACCCCCATCTCAGGGGGAGGAAATGGACAAGGAAATGATAGAATTCATCCTTAAAATGGCAGAAAAAGGGGAGATATTGTTGATGGGTGACTTGAATATGCCAGATGTTAACTGGAGTACCTCTGCTGCAGGCACTTCCAAAAGCAGGGTCATTCTTGATGCCCTACAGCGGGCATGCCTCAGACAACTAGTGTTGGACCCCACTCAGGAGGGAGCAATCTTACACTTGGTACTCTCAAATGGGGAAGGAGAAAGGATCTCAGATTTAGAAGTGGGTGGCCATCTGGGAACAAGTGACCACCAAACAGTGTGGTTCACAATAAACACAGCCATAGAGTAAAGCCATACAAAAACAAGAGTATTGGACTTTACGAAGGCTGACTTTTGGAAAATGAGAGAGTGCCTCATAAATGCCCTAGCAAATGGGCATGAAGGAGGGGTGGAGAAACAATAGAATAATCAAAACAGCCATCGCAGATGCAAAAAGCCTTTATGTGAAGCAAATCAACAAAACAAAACGAAGGAAAAACCACTATGGTTCTCAAAAGAGGTGGCAGGGATGGTTAAGGAGAAAAGGATAGCATTCAGGAAATATAAGGAAACACAGAAGGAGCAGGACAGAGAACTTTATCAGTTAAAGCAGAAGGAGGCAGGGAAGGCAGTCAAAATAGCAAAGGCACAAACTGATGAAAAGATAGCCAACTCTGTTAGGAGGGGGATAAAACTTTTAATAGGTACATTAGGGAGCGAAGAAAGACCAAGGGAGGTATACAGAGACTTAATAAAGGGGAAGGGAATGTGGGCAGAGGGTGACAGTGAAAAATCAGGGATACTGAATGAATATTTCTGCTCAGTATTCACAACAGAAGAGGAGGGGGAGGTACCTAAACCAAACAAGAGAAAAACTCTGAATGGGGGGGGTCGATACCAGTCCATTTACAGAAGAAAGGGTTTTGAAAGAACTCTTGAAACTGAGGGTGGACAAAGCAATGGGGCCTGATGGAATTCACCCAAGAATTCTAAAAGAACTAAGGGTAGAACTAGTAATACCACTGACTGTTCTCTTTAACAAATCATGGGAGGATGGGGTGGTACCTGAGGACTGGAGGAGGGTAAATGTGATTCCATTTCACAAAAGTGGGAGCAGGGCAGAGGCAGGAAACTACAGACCAGTTAGTTTGACTTCAGTGGTAGGGGAAATGATGGAATCACTTCTGAAGGAAAGAATTGTTGAGTACCTAGAGGCCAGTGGGGCACAGGACCCAAGGCAGCATGGTTTCACAGCAGGAAGGTCATGTCAGATGTACCTAATAGATTTCTTTGACTGGGTGACCAAAGTAGTAGACCAGTGAGGAGCTGTGGGTATGGCCTACCTAGATTTTAGCAAGGCATTTAACACAGTCTCACACAAAAGATTAATATACAAGTTAGCCAGCCTTGGAGTGGGTCCCAAGGTGGTAACCTGGATAAAAAACTGGCTGGACAACAGGTCGCAAAGGGTAATAGTAAACGGAGTCCACAGTGAAGAAAGGAGGGTTACTAGCGGGGTACCACAGGGTTCAGTACTGGGACCACACCTCTTGAATGTCTTTATAAGTGATTATTGGAGAGCCTCTGGAAGGAAAGGTATGTCTATTTGCAGATGACACAAAGATCTGCAACAGGGTTTATGCACAAGGTGGGGTGGAAAGAATGAAAAGGGACTTGGCAAGGTTGAAGTAATGGTCAAATATGTGGCAGCTCAGATTCAATGCAAAGATGTGCAAGGTAATCCATCTGGGAAACAAAAACCCAGGGGAAGAGTACACAATGTGGGGTGAGTTAATAACAACAACAAAAATCGAAAGAGACCTAGGAGTAATTATATCAGATGACCTAAAGGTGGGCAAGCAATGTGAGAAGGCAGTAAGGAGGGCTGGGGGATACTGGGATGCATAGGGAGAGGCATCAACAATAAAAAACAGTAAGTTGTTATTCCTCTGTACAAACAGTTAGTGAGACCCCATCTAGAGTACTGCATGCAATTCTGGAGACCCCATCTCCACAAAGACATAGACAGAGTGGAGGCTGTTCAGAGGAGGGCAACCAAAATGGTGCAGCATCTGCACCAGAAGACATATGAGGAGAGACTAAAGCAGCTTAATATGTATACCCTTGAGGAAAGGAGGGAGGGGGGGACATGATAGAAACTTTCAAGTATCTCAAGGGAATTAACAAAGTACAAGAGGGTAGTATCTTTCAGAAGAAAAGATGTGCAAGAACAAGGGGGCACAATTTGAAGATAGAGAGGGGATGGCTCAGAGGTAATGTTAGAAAGTAAATTTTTTTCACAGAGAGGGTTGTGGATGCATGGAACAGCCTTCCTGAGGAGGTTCTGGAGTCAGAAACAGTGGGAGAATTCAAGAATGCATGGGACAGGCATAAGGCAATTCTATTGGGGGGTAGGAGGAAGTAAGCTGTTGATTAACTAGAATCTGCAGCTTATCCATCAGGTAGGGAAACGGGCAGACTAGGTGGGCCAAGTGGTCCTTATCTGCCATCAAATTCTATGTTCTGTGTTTCTATGGCACACCCCAGATTGTTCTCCTGCCTGGTTTAGCAGGGTGGGGTGTTGAGGAAACCCAGCACCTCAGTTCCCA
The DNA here is from genome assembly GCA_016271365.2 of Neoceratodus forsteri. NCBI lineage: Eukaryota > Metazoa > Chordata > Ceratodontiformes > Ceratodontidae > Neoceratodus > Neoceratodus forsteri. The sequence continues at coordinate 531,363,010 of CM028133.1, forward strand.
ACTCTTGTCACTTTGACCCTAACTGGAGCATTAATAAACCTTTTTGCAACCTATTTACTTTCTTTTTGAGACAGTTTAATAGTATCCTTAATTTACTGTGGGAGCGCATGGTCCAAAGGACCCTGCACTCCAATCCCTCTGTAGATGCGTATATGTATGTATCTATGAAAGCACAGGACCCTCCAGGCCCTGCTCTTCCATTTATAGGACGACAGTAACCAAATTGTCAGCATACCCATCTTATTACCCCACCTCATGTACCCGGTACATAACATTTTTGAATCCCCACCAAAATATAATTTCTTTTTTCCATATAGTTGTTTATGTTCCCTGAGCTTACCAGCAGCTCTGGTCCCTCCCTCAGAGGGACTCAGTCTCTGGCCACACTGTTTCCCCAATCCAACACCCCCTAGATCCCTCACAGGTTTCCCCCCATGACAGGGCAGGGGTGAAGGGGTTCTGGCCTTACCCCCACCCCTGGAGCAAAATGCAGACATCAGGGGGCCAGTCAGGGCACTGGTGCAGCCATCATGGATCCTGCTGGCTCTGATTTTCCTTTTTTTTTTGTCCCCCCTCCCTACCGACATGATGATGCTGGTGCATGCCTTCCTAACCCATACTGCCCTCTGGCCACTGCCAGAGGGCAGTCAGCAAGTGGGAAGACCAACTTCCCTCCCCCCAGAGAGGAAAGCAGTCCACTGGATGCTCGATCCTCCCTCACCCCTGCCGACCCCCGGCGACCTAGACTTATTCTCAAACCTGGGTTGCCGGCATGGCATGACGTGTAGCGACCAGTACCTCAACCCCTAGTGCCACTGGGCTGGCTACCAAAATGTAATTCTGCACAATTGGAATGCCATTCTGTGCCACTGGTGCGAAGACACATTTTGGCCATGATTTGAAAAATGAAAGCTGTGACATACCTGAGGTGGTGTAATAAGAAGGCTATGTCTAAGGCTCAAGCCACACTAAATGGGTACATTTACTGCATATGCACTTTGTAGGTCTCTAACTGCAAAAATATTTATTTTAAATATAAACAAAATGCACTGCAGCCTGCTAAAGATGTTGGTGAGATAGTATAAATAACTTCAGCCTTGCAGGAAAAAACATTAAAATGTAATTTAACAATTCCCACATTTGTCCCCTGTTTTTTTTCAGTGCCTAGATGGGACATTTCAGAACAGTTAGAATTGCAGGCTTTCCTTCTCACTGCCACAATACACTGACAATTGTAAATGGGTCTCTATGGCTTGCTAATAAACCTGTTTTTAAAACCCATGTGTCTGTGTGTGATTATTTGATTTATTTTCCCCCAGAAATGTGTTTTAAAATGGCAATCCTGTTTGTAACCTTCTTTGTCCCCACAGGTTACAAACAGGAAAACGTTGATGACTCATGAGCCTGCAAACTTCTGTGCATTCCACCCCCCGAAATGAAAGCTGAGGCTGTCTGTAGCTTTAATAATGAATTAGTCCATTTCTGTCTGTCAGAACCCTCTTGCAGTCTCCTAGAAACAAACCGGGCTGTCTTCCTCTGTCCCTCCCCCATCTACATTTGTAACCCACCCTTTCACGCCGTCTTCATGCCAGCCTTGCTGTGTCTGCACAGAGAAACATCTTGTTAGCCAATCATAACCCTCCTTTACTCATTTGAGCTCCTTTACCGCGCGAATCCTCCCATTCGAGCCTGAAGTCTGCATGAGCTCTTTCTCTGTCTCCACGGACTGCCAGGTTACATACAGGACGACCTGATACGAACGGGTAAGTTAAGTGGCAGATTCTTTTTTGTGGGATGTAAAACTGTGCTCTGGCTACACATTGGGCTGCAGCAAGATGTATTTCCTTGCATTTCAAGGTATAAATGCTCCCAAATGATGACCAGTATAGTGTGGGCATGCAATGCAATGTGCTGATCATTTTTATGACCGAGCAAAGGTGAATCCTGTTTGTAATGGGGATCAAGTTAAGATATCAGTCCCTGTTACTTACAGTACTGCAATACTGTGTTTGGTAGTAATGTAATTTAAAGGAATATTAAAGGAATGTGGGTGTCTGGAATGGTGTGTATTTCAAGACAAGCATTACAAGCAATAATTTGATGGTGAGAAATGGTTTGAACTGGCAAGTATATGACATTTCAAGTTTAAAACTGCAGCTGGTTTAGTACTTCAGGTCCGTCTTCATGCCAAATAGTATTTTAACATGGCATTTTGCACTTTACTGAACAGGGGTCTAAGCCTATGTAATTTCTGGTGTGTGTGTGTGTGTGTCTAATTGGTGCATTGCAAAAATATGTTTTTAGTGGTTTAAATGTTGTGTCTTGTTTGTAACAGGGACCTTCAGAAAATCACTATCCCTGTTACAAACAAGCCTTTTGGTGTTAACTTGTTTTAAAATGTGATTTTTAATAGATTTGTATTTCATCTGAGTATGCATTTGTTTGGGTGCTATAACCAAGGCTTTTGGTGTGTGTATGGCCTTCCACATATTTTGGGGGAGGGTGCGGAGGCTGCTAGCTTGCTAGAAAATTGTTTTTAAATGCAATATTTTCTTTTCAAGTGCGACAAAAATAAAATGTGGTGCCCTACAGTGATGTGCTACTGTATTGTTAATTAAATTAGCATTATATTCATGTTATACATTTTAAAAGTTGCCCTAAAAACCTCAGTTCAAATTTAATCCTGTTTGTAACAGGGACCTTCTGGAAACAGCGGTCCCTGTTACAAACAAGCCTTTTGGTGGTAAATTGTTTGTAAATTGAGTTTATTAATCAATATATGTTTTATTTGACTGTGCATTTCGTTTGGTGCTGTAAGCAATGTGTCTGGTGTGAAAATGTCCTTCTACATGGTTTGGTGGAGGGGTTGGGGCAGCCAGCACCCCCGAAAATTGCTTGTAAATGTGGTATTTGCTTTAAAGGAAAAGAAAAAAATAAAGCATGGTGTCTTACAGTGATGTACTACTGCATTCTTAGTTAAATGAGCCTTATATTCATGTTATATATTTTAAAAGTTGCCCTAGATGCCTCCTTTCATGTTCAATCCTGTTTGTAACATGGACCTTCTGGAAACAGCAGTTACTGTTACAAACAGTCCTTTTGGTGGTAAATTGCTTTTAAATTGAGTTTATTAATATATATATATGTTGAATTTGACTGTGCATTTCTTTGAGTGCTCTAACCAATGTTTCTGGTGTGAAAATGGCCTTCTACATGGTTTGGGGGAGGCGGTGGGGGCAGCCAGCACCCCTTAAAATTACTTTTAAATGTGATATTTTCTTTAAATGAAGAGTAAAATTAAAATGTGGTAACTATAGTGATGTAATCCTACATTTTTAAGTTAAAATAGCCTTATACCCTTGCTACAAGTTTCAAAAGTTGCCTTAAAAGCCATCTTTCAAATTCGATCCTGTTTGTAACATGGACCTTCTGGAAACACTGGTCACTGTTACAAATTTGCCTTTTGGTAGTAAATTGCCTATAAATTGAGATTAATGTGCTTTATTCTACTGTGCATTTCTTTGGGCGCTCTAACCTAGGCTTTTGGGATGCAAATGACCATCTGCATGCTTTGTTGGAGTGGGACTGACAGGTCTAAATGGCTGAAAACAGCAGTCAGTCCCTGTTACAAAAGATACATTGACAGGTAGCTTGCTTTTAAAGTGTGATTCATTATAGATTATTTCAGTGTGCATTGTTTTGGTGGTGTAACATCGGCCGGTGTTTTAATAATGACTGTCCACATGCTGTGGGGAAGGGGGGCACTGCGCATACCTGTTGAGTGAGTCACTGTAGGCCGTCACCTGCGTTCTCATCTGGTGGATTCAGCTACATTACCTGTGGTCTGCCAGGTCCCTGGTGAATATGTCATGGGGCCCTGGTGGGTGCGCATGTGGTGTACTGCCCACACCTGTTGAGTGAGTCACTATAGTCCATCACCCGCATTCTTATCTGGTGGATTCAGCTATGTTACCTGTGGTCTGCCAGGTCCCTGGTGAATGTGTCATGAGGCCCTGGTGGATGCGCATGTGGTGTGATGCCCACACCTGTTGAGTGAGTCACTGTAGTTCATCGCCCACGTTCTTGTCTGGTGGATTCAGCTACGTTACCTGTGGTCTGCCAGGTCCCTGGTGAATATGTCATGGGGCCCTGGTGGGTGCACATGTGGTGTACTGCCCCCACCTGTTGAGTGAGTCACTGTAGTCCGTCACCAGCATTCTTGTCTGATGGATTCAGATACACCTTCACTTATGGTCATTTATTTTGGTTTTTGACATAATCTATTCACCCACAAAATGAGTAGCACAGATGTGCCATCTAGGCATGCCCTTGCAATGCGAAACTACAGGCAAAGCATCAAAGCCAACCCAGAGATCTTTCAAGAACACAGAGCATCTGAGTCGCAGAGACTGCGAGAGTTTCGTAAAAAACATGGATGACGGAACAAAGAAAAGGTACAATGAGGCTAGCAAGCTAAGAATGAAGGAGTACCACTTACAAAAGAAGCTACAGGCCTTAGCAGACAAGGAAAATGGAGCAAAACCATGTACAAGAGCAGATGAGGAAAAGGAGAAGCAGCAACATGAGGCTTGGCAGCTAAAGAAACAAAAGCAGCAGAGAGAGATGTCAGCACAGACACAGGCGGGGGCAGTAGGGGAGCTACAGGGGGGAGGTGGGCGAGGGTGGTAGACAGTGCAGCCAGGGGCCTTGTCAAGGGAATATGACAGGCAAGGTGCTAGGGGTGCAAAGACTGATTGTAAGTGCTGGGTGCTGGGGCATTTGTAGCTGGAACGGTGGAAATGTTAAGATGGGCAATCACAGGATACAAGCAGTGAGAGGCGCAGCTTAGACTTGAAGGGCCGAGTGTTGGGCGGTCGCTATGTCGCTGCCAAGAGAGTTGAGCCAGTTGGATGCCCGATAGGTGAATGATCTTTGTCCTTGGGTCGTGCGACATCATGGGATATGTAGTAGATGGGAAGTGGATCTCCTTGTAGTGACGTTCCTATGTCTAGGCTTAAGGAGGGCACAGACACCAGGTGGGGCAAGCCCCATTATAATTTTCTTGGCCGTGATGCAGGTTTAGTATTTTATGCGTTTGTCCAGTTGAAGCCATCCATATTGGGAATAAAGGTCACATGTGTGGGTACGGTGATGTGAGCCAGTGATGAGACGACAGGCCTTATTCAGGGAGGTTACGATATGTTTGAGAGCAGTGGTAGTTGCAGACCCATTTATGATAAGATCATAGTCTATGTAGCTGACGATGGAGCTTTGGATGGCCACTGACAGTGCTTCTGGGGGTAGGTGTTTCCTGTGCCAGAATAATATGCCTAGCCTCGCAATGGCAGACTTTGCAACATTGCTGATATGGACAGCGTATGAGAGGTGGGGATCAAGGGTGATGCCGAGGTACTTGAATAATTGTGTTTGCTCTAGGATGGCTTCTTGTTCGGTCGCAACGGAGAGGTGGAGTTGTTTGTTTTTGTTGTGGGGGCTGCAGAAGACCCATAGGGAGTTGTTTGTTTTTGTTGTGGGGGCTGCAGAAGACCCATAGACTTGTTTTTTTTTTTCCGATTGAGAAGCAGTTTATGATTTAGGAACCAGGATTCAATGGAGAAGAAGGCCTGCTGAAGTTTATTTTGTAATTGGATTGGATCAGGGTCTGAGGTGTGGATCACAACAACATCGGCGTAGCAAATTATTTGTTCTGGGCAACTGTCCGGTAGTGAGTTTAAGAATAAGCTGAAGAGGAGGGGTCCCAGAATGAAGCCCTGGGGGACTCCCGAGTGGACTGGTCTAGGATCCAAGAGTGTATCAGCGATTCTTACTGTTTGGAACCATTCTTCAAGGTAGCTCTTAAACCAGCCAATGGAGTCGGTTGACAGCCCAGTGTTCAGAAGCTGGACAAGCAGGAGGCGGTGATTGATGGTGTCTAAGGCTTTAGTTAAGTCAATGTAGATTGAGCCTAGTAGTTCACCGGAGTCAAGTGCATTGTGGATTGCGCCAGTGAATTCAAGTGGGGCTGTGGAGGTGCTGTGAGCTTTGTCGAACCTGTGTTGTTGCTTGCACAGGATATTGTATGTATACAGGTATTCTGTGAGCTGGTCTGAGACGATGTGTTCTAGTGCCTTGGAGAGTGGGTGTAGTAGGGAGATAGGTCTGTAGTTATCGTGGGCAGTTTTGTCACCACTTTTATGGATTGGGGTGACATTGGCAGATTTCCATCTGTCCAGGAACTGGCTAAGACTAAGGGAGAGGTTGAAAATGCTGGTCGGAGGACTAAGCACTTCATCAAGTGTGAGAGACAGGATCTTAGATCAAGGGAGTCATTACTGAATCTTGATTTACCAAGGGCTTTGGTTACATATTTCCATACTTGGTGAGCCTTGACTGCTTTGAAGTAGAAGAGGGAGGAGCTGGTGGGAATAGTGTTCATTGCGGACAGAGGGGCTGCACCATCTTTGAAGTAGCCCTGGGGTAGGACAGAGCTGAGGTCAGTAAAGGCTTTGTTAAAGTTATCCACGATGGTTTTTGGGTTGAGGGTTGTGGTTCCGTTGATGTTGAGTATTGATGGGGGGGGTTTGGGTGGATTCCTGGTGAGTTCCTTTATGTTCTTCCAAAATTCCCTACCACTGCCCCAGGAGTTTGTGAGGGCATGCTTATAGTAGGTGGACTTTATTTGGCGGAGGGTTTTGGTGCAGTCATTGCGGGCATGTTTGTAGTTTTGGATGTTGTTTTGCCTTCCAGAGTTTCTGGCCAGCTCCCATAGGTGGTATCTTGTTTTTAGCATCCTGAGGAGGTCACCTGTGAGCCAAGGGTTACTGAGTGATTTGACTTTGCGTTTCTTAATAGAAGCATATGTGTCACAGGCCACAGTGAAGATGTTTATGAAGTGGTCAAGGGCAGTGTTTATGTTGGTTGCATTGAAGAAAGGGGACCAGTCTTGATGGAGGAGGTGGGATTTGAGTTGAGGAAGGTGACCTCTGGGGAGAACCCTGCTGGTGATAGTTTTTGGTGGTTGTTTGATGAATTTATTTGACCAGGTGCAGCTAATAGGGGAGTGGTCGCTGAGAGAGTCAGGGAGGACATTAGTGTTAGATATCCGCGATGGGTGACTGGTAAGGATCCAGTCCAAGAGTGTGCTGGTGCCGGTCCTGTAACTTTTCCTGGTTGGTGAGTCAACCATTTGTGTGAGGTTTGCCGCAGCAACAGTATCCCTGTGTGCACCAGCATCGGCCGCAGGCCAGTTGATGTTGAAGTCGCCTAGGAGGATTGATTCAGTGTTAGGTGGGAGTGACTTTACAAAGTCAAGAACAGCTGTTAGACCAGTTCCCTGTTCTTTGGGCGGGATGTAGATGGTGGCAACAGTGAGGGTTTTGTTTTGGGCTCTGAGGAGGATTCTCACTGGCAGTATCTGAGCAGTTGTGGGTTGGAGTGAAGTAATGATGTGGTGCCCCTGTATGGAGTCTTTTAGGTAGAAAGTGCAGCCCCCACCTCTTTTGGAGAGGTGATCCAGCCTAAAGATGTTGTAGCCAGGAAGGCTGATTGCATGGTCCGGTACTGATGGCGTGAGCCAGGTTTCGACAACTGCCAGGATGTCAGGGCAGTGCTGGCTGGTGAAGGCCTGTAGGGCATCCATTTTTGGAAGGAGGCTGCAGATGTTGATTGATATGAATGAGAGGGCACCCGAAGGCTTGTTCAGATTAATGGCTTTAGAGCAGAATGGGCCAGTGTTTGGGTGCACATTGCCTGACAGCATTAGGAGGAGGAGGACTAGCCTCAAGGAGCTGTGGCATATTTCTTTAAGGGAATGTTTTTGCCTGCTAGCATCTCAGGAAATTGTCGAGCATCGACGATAGTGGGTGAGGGTTAGCGTAGACAGGGTGGACCAGAGTGGAGGGCTAGAACCAGTGTGGGTGTAGGACAGTTTCATGGTGGTAGGATGGACCCTGGGAAAGGGGCAGTGACCAGTGTGCAGTGTGCCTAAGTGAAGGAAGGATGTAGGAATGTGGAAGCTGTGGGGGATGGAGGGAAAGCAGGCTTTTGGGGCGTGCAGTAGGGGAGGAAGACAGGCAAGAAGAAATAGAATAGGGGTAGAGAACAGTGGAGGCACATGATTAAGGTAGGATTCGGGGTAGGCAGAGGGAGGGGGTTAAGACAGACTGGTGGGGCTAGGAGAAGGGGGCAGAAGAGCAGTAGCTGGATCAGTGGAAAGTGAGGAAATAGCCAGGGAGACCAGGCAGCCAGGGACTGTGTCTTTCAGAGGGTATACTTTTTAATTTTTTAATGAAAGAACAAGAATCCCTCTAGTGGCAAGTCTGTATAACCTGCTAATGGAAAACTAGCAAAACTTCTATTAGACACTTGAAATGTGCTTAGTTCTATCTAAAATCTATTTGTAAAAAGTGCCAGGTGGCAAAAGCAGGGGAAAAGTCCTGGCCAATCAGAGAATCAATTTAAAAGTAAAACACAGAGAATCAGAAAAAGAAACCAAACCAGAAAAAGAAACCTTTGTTTTAAACCTTGTACCACTAGAATCCACCATAGTAGATGAGCATGAGGTCAACCATGATGGTGAGTACATAATATTTCTGTCATATTGCTTAATGTGTGGAAATATTCACTAAACAATCTACATTTTATTCTTCTTCTTCAGAGCTCGATCTTTCAAGCATCCATGCTGAGGATCTAAATACTGCTGAGCAAGATTTGGATACCTATGGAAAACAGAGACCAACAGATGGAAAGTAAGTAGACGTGAACAGTCTATGAAAGAAGGTTTCGTAGCGAGCAACCCATGGTCGCATTTTGGGGGGGGGGGTTGCAGTGTAAACCTTCCAGGCTAACATTTCTCTTTCCAGATTGCACATGTAAGGTGGTCCACTGCTTTGGGTTGCTGAGGTGCCATGAGCACCTTACCTTGTCTGATGCTGGTGACCCAAGTTCCAAACTGTGCTTTGGTCACTAGGGGTTTGGCCAGGTGAGGGAGAATTGAGCCTTCATAGTAGGGCTTTCCACCCTGGGGGGGTTCCATGTCTCACTGCTTGACTGTGGTCTACAGGAGGCCCAGTGGCAGCATGAGCAATTCCCATAACTGTGAGGGTCACACTTCTAGCACTGGGGGCATCTTTGCAGTGTTGGGAGCATGTACCTTGTGGTCAGTGCATTTCTGCACTGCCTAGTGGGGAGAAAATAGAGTGGAGCACATGGAGGGTAGGGTTAATGAAGCTCTTTTGTTGGCAGACGGCCAGCCCATTTAATACTGAATATGAGGGGCATCTAGATATATTGCTATGGATGCAGAGGAACAGATTTTCTTCATGGCTGTACCTCGGGGAGGCAGTACTCATGATAAAAAAGTCCCAGGACTACTTTTCTCCTCGTAGAGTACTGTGTTAGCTAGCATAGTGGTGCAGAGGGCTGAAGCACCATGACTGCCTTACCTTATCCCACACTGGCAACACAAGTTCAAAAACTGACTCAGGTCACTCGGGGCAGGGGGGCACAGGGCTGAAGTGCTAAAGACTGCCTTACCTAATACCAAACTGGCAACAAATCAGTGATACCAGGTTGGCTGTCTGCATGGTATTCTTACACTGCCACTTAACACTTGCAACTTTACACTAGTGTCACAAATTCTGTGGCACATAGTGAGATCCCTGGGGGAGAGCACCCTGAGCTCAGTAGCCTGCACTACTGGCCAACACACCTGGCATCACAGGACTGGGCTTGATGCATCCAGGTAACTGGGCTGCAAAAGTGCTCTCCCCCACTGAGAGGCACCATAGAGTTGACAATATTCATAAAATGACAACAAGCAGACAAGATTTTAGAGCATTTTTATTCAACAGTTATTAATGTCCTTTGTAGACCCTTCTGTTCATTGCAATCCAGCCGCACCTGTAAAACAAAACAGATCATGAAACTGTCATGCTTAATTTTTTCTTCCTTTTGTTTTTTTTGGGGCAGGATGCATTCTCACCTAAGTGGACCCCCTCAGGAAACTAGTGATACACTACAGAGGGACAGCAACATGCAACTGGAATCATATTATTCAGTGTACTATGACAAGGAGTATTATATTGGGAAGGTGATCGCTGTGAAGGACTGCAAGTACCCATTTCCCTTTATGCATAGACAGCGATCAGCCTCCAAAAATGTCACATTTTACTGGCCACAGAGGGAGGATATAGACATGTTGAGGAAAAATATGTGATATGTGGACCACTGGTTGTTGTGGGGGATGGGACTTATATGGTTGAAGACATACATACAGTGAATGAAACCTTAAAGAAACTGAAGCAATAAAGCACTTTTAAGTGCAAAATGCAAGATGTACTGTATTCTTGGAGTCTAAAATAAGTACATTTGGAGAGATTACAGCTGTAATAAGCCATATTGTGTAGTTGGGTGTTTTGGTTATGGTTATGATTCCAGTTAATTTTATTGACATCATACTGTATTTCTACTTAATAGTGAATTTGTTGTTTCGTGAACTTCCGTGGTGGTGAAGGTGGTGGTAGTGGTGGCGGTGGTAGTGGTGGTGGAGGTAATATGCAACAGTAGAATGGTTACGTTGCTTGAGTCATAGCTTTATACATACAACATATCAATCAGAATCAAATAAAGGACTCCAATTCCCTGATTTTCTGTTTTCCACAATGTTTTCTGTGATTAGTAGCAGTTTTTGGATTTTTCTCTGTCCTGTTATATACGTTAATGTAACACTTTTTCATTGATTAAATGAGTTTAATTTTTAAAGTTATCAAAACATGTTTTACATGTCATCTGCTCTTATCCCCAGTTACGTACAAATGCATTTTAATCTGTGGCTAACCAATAAATTTGGGTGAGGAAAAACCTTGAAATTACTTTACCCATATTTCTCAGCCATGTGTTACATTGATGGTTATCACACTCAGTTGCATGCAAATATTTTGGAGTTGATTAGTGCATTAACTAAATGAGTTAAAGTACTGCAAATTCATGTAGAGAGACATAAATATTTGTACATAACTTTTTTTTTATTTAAAATATTCTCTGTCCCTGTTGCATACATTACATGGTTACTGTTTCCTAACATTAGGCACTGTACCAAGAAAACCACAAGTGATATTATCTTCCTGTTTACACTTTCAGTGAAGGACATTAAGGGTAATGTATTGGTAATGAAAGAAGATAGAAATGACAACATTTATTTCTCAGCAGTCATGTCCCACTTATGTCCCCCATTACTGTGGATAGAGCCCTAAATTTGAGGTAAAGATATTTAACATTTCTAAAGTTACGAGTGGGCATAGTGAAATTGCATTCAAATGGTCATAACTATGGCATTTTTTCATATTTTGACCCAAACTTTTCAACATACAGTAGTCTTCTTGTGACCCCACCTCATAAACCCTGTAGGTGAAAATGTTCAAATCTGTGCAAAATGCCATTCTGCGCCACAGGTGCTAAAACATGTTTCAGACAGGATGTGAAAAATGACAGCTGTATTGTTCATGAGGTGGTGTGAGAAAATGGATATGTTGAACATTTGCAGTCAAAATATTGAAAATGACCAAAGTTATGCATGTGCATAGAAAAATTTCAACAAATGTGGGTAACTCGGGCATTTTACGGAATGTTTTCACCAAATTTTCAACATGGCCTTTTTTGGACCCCAACTTATGAACACTGGTGGTGAAATTTCATTATTCAGTCCCGAAAGGTAATTTCTGGCAGCAAATGTGAAATCACCTTGCAGGCCCGATTTACGAAATGTCAGTTGTGGTGTTCATGAGGAGGGGTCCCAAAAAGGCCATGTTAAAAATTTGGTGAAAATTCTTAAAAATGGCAAAGTTATGAACATAAGTTCAGAATGCCTTTGAAATACATTGTATGGCACTTACCTTGATTCCTCAGTTCACAGTTCAGATTTGAAGAATGCAGACGTACCTCTGTCCACAGAAGATGACAGCCCATGACCTTCAGTGATAAGTATAAGGTAAAGGGGGGTCAGGCGGTGGGTTCTGAGAGGAAGGGTCAGGATGGGGGAAGGGGATTGGGATGGTGAGGATGATGAGGGATTGTTTTCTATTTCTTTAAGTAAAAAAAGATGTCAGGGGATAGATTTATATTTGCAGGTTTAATTAATAAAATATTTTGGGACACTGGGGTTGGGCTCCCATGCTGGGTGGGAGGGGCTCTAAATGCCGACATGGGATTTGGTAAGCCTGATGTTGATGAATAAATAAAACAATTGGCTGTGGGGGGTGGGGACATTCAACACTGGGGACGGACATCCCAGCGTCATAAACACAGAAAGTAGGGGACGGTGATTAGAGGGTGGATGGTTACACTAGACACCAGGAAAACATCAGGGACAGTGATCGGAGAGTGAGGGGTGCCACTAGACACCAGAGAAATTAATTTCATTATGGGCACAGTGATCAGAGGGTGGGGGATGCCACTAGATACCAGGGAAATTAATTGTATTACAGGGGAAGCAATCAGAGGGTTGGGGGTTCCACTAGACACCAGGGAAATATAGAGTCAGGGGTATTGGAGGGTTGGGGTTCTACTAGACACCAGGGAAAAATAATACAGTACTGGGGAGGGCAGTGGATTGGACAAGCAAGGATTCTCGAGTGACAAAAAAATTATCCTTTTTCATGACTAGTGATATGAAAAAGGACACTTTTTTTGTATCACACAGTCATGACAAAGGATTCATTATACTGTATTAAAAGAAAACACAGTATTTCATGTGCATATTCCTAACTTTGAAGTGCAGATTGCACCTAACAGGGTTCCAATCAGTCAGCTAAGTATGGTGATGTCACTCCAGGATGTCATTTGTGTGGCTTTTGAAAAACAAACCTAAGAAAAAAATGAAAACAAGATGGCAGCTTGCGAAAAAGGATTTTTCTGTCACAAAAAACGAATGGGTCTTGTGAGAGTTTGATTAATTGCATTGTAATTTAATAAATTCTAAATTATTACTAAATGCTGTGAAACTAAGGCCATGTTCTTTCTACCCTCACATCAGTTAACCGGACCTTCTATGCATCCACTCCTCCACCTAGCTTAATGCTTTTAGGAGACTTTTTAGAGATTGTTGATAAATTTAGATATCTAAGAATCTGACTAGAAATCAGATTATCATTCAATGTACACATCAAAACCTTTAGAAATAAACTAAAAGTAAGATTGGGATTTTCCTTCAGGAATTAATCTCTATTTTTCACTGAAATTAGAAAAAGGCTTTTCCAAGCCACCTTCCTACCTCTCCTCAATTATTCAGATGTCATATATAACAGTAGTGCAACCTGCTATCTGCAGAAGTTAGACTTCATTTATCATTATGCTATCCACTTCACAACTAATGCACCTTACAGAACCCAACACTGTGCTCCCTGTTCTGCAGTGGGCTAGACATCCCTTGCTACTAGAAGAATGTTCCATAGTTGCACATGAGCCTACAAAACATTGTTGAACAATCTCCCCTGCTATATGACATCCTTATATAATAGCTCATGTAGCTGTTATTATCCCTGAAAAATTACATCTTGCTAGATATGACAAAATTTTGCACCCACTACAGTAGAGCAGCAATTAGTCATGCTATTCCAGCCACCTGGAACAAGCTATAATCCACCCTTAAACTCATAGAACTAGTCACCATCAATGTTTTCAGATCCCTGACTAACAAGGCTCTTAAGGAAACTTGCCAGTGTCACACTGGCTAGCACTTTCAAGCTACAAACTCTACTCAACTTGCACTTACTGTATGTCCCATCATCTATTTACCTTGTTGTTATCATATCTGATCATTAAAATTGGTATGTATATGTCACAGTCTCTCGTGTAACCAATTGTTTATTTTTATTTATTAATTTATTTAATCTAGGATTACAAATACCTTTGAGCGCCAAGTAGCTCATTTATAAAGGTTCCATGTCAATGGGGGTACAGATCCATAATGGAAAACAGACTGGTTTCACAAACAATTAAGCAATTTGTATTACAAAATACAGAATAAGAGAACAGCAAATAAATACACATTAGTTTAGCACGTAATTCAAAACAGGGAGTGAGAAGAGGAGGAAATTAGGAAGGGAGCCAGAACAAGGAAGGGGAGAGCAACCAGGTGACATTGTCAAGTAGCAGCTAGGATAATAAGGGATGAAAAGCAAGGAAGACAGTGGGGGGAGAAAAAGAGTGGGAGATGGGAGGGCAGGAAGGGAGAGGAGAGTGATAGGGCAAGACAAGTAGAAAGAACAGTGGAAGAACGGTGGTGGGGGTGAGGTCCCAGGAAGAGGGACATGGATGTTACAGGAGTTTTCAGTTAGGATGTGCTGATGAAATTTGAGTTTGAATTCACCGAGACTAGTAAGGTTAGCCAAACCATTGTGGAGGCCATTTAACCAGTATGGCGCTTTGATACAAAAGGAGCGTTGGTATTGGGCGGTCCGGCACAACGGGACTAGTAGGAGTGCAGAAGATGAGGTGCGCATATGTTGGGTCTTGGGGGATTTGTGAAGTAAGCATCCTAATCCCAAAGGCATGAGTCAAGGAGAATCTTTTTGGCAAGTAAGCAGGTGTGGTATTTAATTCTCCCATGCAAGTTGAGCCACCCAGCCTGCATATAAACATCACAGGTGTGGGTGAGGCATGGTGCACCAATTAGGAATCTACATGCCTTGTTTAGTGCCACAGTGATCCTTCTGAGTGCACTGGTGGAAGCAGTTCCATAAATGACAAGGCCATAATCGATTAAGGAGAGTACCGAGCTGTGGACAGCAAGATTTAGGGCTTCAGGTGTTAGCGACTTTCTCAGTCAATAGAGGAGCCCAGTCCTGGTATTGACAGCTCTGGCAACATTTTCAATGTGCAGTGAATAGGTGAGGTGTCTATCAAGGGCAACCCCAAGGTACTTGAAGTGCTGTATTTGTTCAAGGGGGTCACCTTGGGAATTTTGGATGGTAAAAGCATGCTCTTTATGTCTACTGTGGGCTGAGGAGAACAACAGGATTTTTGTCTTCTTGTAGTTTAGTACTAGTTTGTGGTTGCAGAACCAGTGCTCAACTTCTGTGAAGCCTTTTTGAAGGTTACTTCCAAGGAGGGAAGGGTCAGGGTGGCTTGCAAAAATGAACAGCATCATCTGCGTAGAGCAGTGTTCACTGGTGGCAGGCAGTTGGTAGATTGTTAAGGAAGATGCTGAAAAGGAGTGGACCCAGGATTGAGCCCTGGGGGTACCCCAGACCGAACAAGCTTCTGGTCAGAGATAGCATTGGAAATCTTCACGCATTGAGATCTGTCCCCAAGATAGCTTCTAAACCAGGGCACTGTATCAAGGGAGAGACCAGTTTGTGAGAGTTGTTTAAGGAGGAGTCGGTGATTAAATGTGTCGAAGGCCTTGGTTAAGTCCATAAAGACTGCACCCAAAAGACTGCCTTGGTCAATAGATTGCTAGATGTAGCTGGTGAATTCTAAGAGTGTGGTGGTGGTGGTGCTGTGCCCTTTCTGAAAGCCATGCTGTTGTTCACACGGTAGGGAGTATCTATCGAGGTAGTCCACAAGTTGGTTGGCAACAATACATTCAAGTATTTTAGAGAGAGGGGTGGGAGGATTGATATAGGCCTGTAGTTGCTGTGTAGTGCACGGTCCCCAGATTTGTGAACTGGGGTAACAATGGCTGTTTTCCATACCTGTGGGAACTGCGAGAGGGTTTGAGAGAGAGGTTAAGTAATTTAGTAATAGGTGGAAGTACTTCCTTTGTGGTGAGTGTAATTAGCTTGAGGTCTAAAGAGTCACCACTGTGCCTGGACTTGCTCAACACATTGTTTAGCAGTTTCCTGACCTGGGCCACTGAGACATGTTTAAAGTAGAAGGAGAGGGTGAAGATTTGTCTTGGTCTCAGGATGATGTGCTGCCATTAAGGTGGTATCATCAAAGAAGTCTTGTGGTAGCACACTACTTAGGTCAGTGAAGGCATCATTAAAGGTATTCGCTATTGTGAGCGGGTCAAGTATTGGGGTATCATCAAGGTTTAACATTGCGGGAGCCTTTTTTGGGTCTTTTCCCAGAACATCATTGATATTTGCTCAGAATTTCCTTCTGTCACCCCAGGTATTGGTAAGTTGCTCCTTGTGGTGATTGCTTCTTGCTTTACGGATTTCCTGAGTGCAGGATTTTCTTGCAGCTTTATAGGTTTGCCAGTCCTGTAGCTTGCCAGTACCAGAGGTGGTCCCTCCATTTCATACTGTCTATCAGCCCAGGAGTAATCCAGGGATGAACAGTGCCGCGCACCTTCATTTTCTTGAGGGGTGTGTGAACATCACAGGCAGCATTGATCATAGTGATAAAATGTTGGAGTGATACATTATTGTCTCTAGAGGAGCCAAGTAGCCACCAGTTCTGACAGTGCAAGTCTTGTTTTAGAAGTTCCAGGTGGCCACATCTTAGCACTCTGTTGTAGATAGTTAGAGGCAGTGGGGCATGGAATTTGTTGGTCCAATTGGAAGTAACAAGGGCTTGGTCACTGAGTGAGTCAGGGTGTACACTTACGTTGGCAACATGGTCAGGGCAATTAAAGATTATCCAGTCAAGAGTGTTGCTTGTCCCAGTCTTATAGTTAATTCTAGTGGGAGAGCTAATCAGCTGAGTAAGGTGCAAAGCTGCCAGTGCATCCTTCATGGGGCCACTGGAGGCAGACACACAGTTTATGTTGAAGTCACCAAGTAATATTGTCTCAGCAATGTGATTTTGGGCTCTCAGGTAGTCCAGGACTTTATGAAGACCAGTGGTAAACCTTGCAATCTCTTTATTGTGCTATAACTCATTGAAGCTTGTATGTTCTGTATTATTGTATTGTATATGTTGTTTCACATCGTTCTTTACAGGACCTCCTTGTAAAATGAGCATGCTCAAAGGAGCTTTCCTGTGAATAAACATGAACTTGAATAAACTTGAGACAGAATCCTTTTTGAAAGATCAAATCCTTTGTTGAACTTTCTCCCTCTATCCTGAAAAGTGATCTTCCCATTGAAAACAATGGGGAATGAAAAACTGAATAACTTTGCAACAGATTAATATTTTGTTCAGAAAACAAATGCTTGCCTGTGCTGTTACCCAAGCTGGTTCTACCATAAAAAAAATCACGCCACAATTCCACAGTGTCTGGATGCAAAGTGATAAAGAAAAAAACTGCAAAACATTGTGATTTTATGACTTTTTGCACTGTCCGTATCTCAGAATCCAAATATCTAACCAGAACAAAACTAGTGATGTCAAGAGATCTACCACACGGGACAGTGCATGCCAAATTTTGTACAAATCCATCAATCAGTTGCAAAGTTATTCAAGTGAAACATTTGAAAAACTATGTTAATGCAACATTTGGGGTTCAGGCTACAGTGAAAAAGTAGGGAAATGTTGTTTTAGGGTTTCCAACCATTAAATCCCATCCCCATGCCTAAAACAAATTAGTGGTGCCGTCTTCCTTGGGATTGTCAACCCTAAAGCTCACCCCATTCTGTACACTCCTAAAATATACACACCTAATGGGGTGAGCTTTAGGGTTGATAATCCCAAGGAAGACTGCACCCCTGATTAGTTTTTTGTTTTTTTAGTTTTCGTTTTTGTTGACTGGGAAGGAGAACTAGTCAGTTTTTTGCCTATTTTCAGCCTTGTCCCGGAGGAGGGGGATACAGATGGATGCCAACTGAAATTAAACCAGATTTTAAGCTGTTGGTGGTATTTTTTGGTGAATGGGGAAAATTTGGCCAGGACACTGGGGAAATTCCCCTACTCTGCCAGCAGGGGGTTTGACTTACTGCAGAGTGAAGGAGCTCAGTTTAGAGCCAGACTGAAGAAGAGGGAGTGCTGATGTGGCAGTGGTGTGGGCTATGGCAGACAAAAGCCCAGGGGAGAAGATGAATGTTATGGAGGTGAGGGAGTTGGCCTCCTCCCACACCTCGACCATGTTGGAGGCTGATATTGTGTTGGTTTCAGAAGTTTACGAAGATTCAGTGGTAAATGGTAAGGCAGTAATGCCTGGCACAAGTCAAAAAGGAACTTGTGATGTGCCCTCAAGCGGTGAAGAAGAAATGAATGAGGAGGTAAATTCTGATATGTCTGAAGAATGTGCTTCCACACAGGTGGCAATGGACATAACCCAAAGAGACACAAGAAATTCAGAGGCAACTTGAATCTGAGGAACGGAGGTTTCTTGCAAAGAAAACTGTGCTTATGCAGAAAATTCGGTGGAGTCAAGTTGACAACCTGATTGATGCTGTCAGGCAAAAGCAGCTGAGTAAGGTAATGAAAGCTACACAAGACCCGCTATCTGTGGACACGATTCAAGTGCCAGCGAGTGTCTCTGCACCACTTAAACCAGCAACCGTGACTACAAACTTGACTGTTCTTGCATCAAAAACTGTCCCAAATAAAAATAGTGAGTTGAAAAGCAATGCATTTCCAGGATCTGGGTCTTGGTCAGTTGAGAAGACCTTACAGGGAGCTGGCTGGACTAAACCTAGCGAAGCTACACTGTGGAGTCCTGGAGACAAGCCCATAAGAATGCCTACACCTGAGGACTTTTCTACAGCTGTCTCTGAGGTCCCGAGTATGACACAGACTGAAGACAGCTTAGAGAAAGATCCCCTCACCACCCCTGAGGGATTAGCTCTAACCCAGAACCCTATCTTGAAAATTCCCCCTCCCTGAAGCATCACTGGGGAATAACGGTGATGAAAACACACAGATTGAAGCACCTCTCGATCTGCTACCTGATAAACAGAGAAAAACCTTCTCCTCACTGTTCTGTTTACCTCTCCTGCCAGCAAAAAAAACATAATGCAGTAAGGATCTCATACATAGGAGGTTTACCTAAAATCCCTGACCGAATATACATTGCTAGGAATCTACTGAAGGACTCTAGGAAGTTCTTCTTCCACGAGCTGTAAGCTGTGATACATATATCAGGGGAGTCAAACTTTGACATTAGTGTTAAAACTACCCAGGGTGTAGAATGTTTTTGGTCTAAATATCATGCACTGAAAAAAACTGCATTGTGGACTCCATTTCTAGCAATACCCCAGACAAAACCAGCCTACAAGAACATTACGGTCTTATTCAGAAATGAGGACATTGATCTATCAGATGTTATGTACTGGCTAAAATCAAGGTGTACAGTTATTGGAGATGCTGAGGCTATTCTGGATTCTGAGAATATCTGAACTGGGGAGTGGAAAATGAAAGTTTTGTTAAAATCTGATGATTCTGGTCTGCTGCATTTACCCAATTCCTTTTTCTTGGGCTGAGACAGGGGGTTGCTGTTCTACCCAGGCCTGCCAAAGGCCTGCTATAGGTGTGGTGACCCTATGCACCTGAGCAGTGTATCTGGCAAAGTTAAGTGTAGTTTATGTGGAGAGTTGGGCCATGTCAGCTCAGCCTGCCTGAATGAAACGAAATGTAACCTTTGTGATGAGCCGGTCTATACTTTCCAGAACTGCTCGTGGGCTGCTCATAATCAAGAGCACCATGATGGTGGAGCCGATCAACACTTCATTATTTTGCAAGCCCAAAAAGCTAGAATTAGAGATCGCACCCATCCACCACAGTCTGAGTCTACTAGGCCAGAGATACCAAGGCCCTCTTCAGCTGGAAGACATGATAGTATCTCAGACAAGAATGTTACTGGTCCTTCCCCTCCCCCCCAGACCCATGAAGTGGTAATGGTTGACTTGGTAGAACCAGGCCAGGGGAATTCCAAAATGCCCCCCTCCTAAGCCCATTAAGACTGGCTGTAGGAGGTCAACAAGGTCAAAATTAAAAGCAGCCCCCCCAAAGGCTGTTAAAATGTCTCCTATATCAACCTTCAATCCTTATAAAATCTTACATGAGTCCACTGATGAGTCTGGAGAAGAATCAGAAATGTCCTCTGTCCCCTCTTTTCACCCTGAGGGAACAACAGACACAGAAAGTTGCTCTAACGGTAGAGGAGCCCAGAAACAGAAGGCTAAAATGAAATTAAAAGGGACTTCAGGCTCAGAGAAGAAAAAATAGGAATAGATCCAAGTTAGGAGTTCTTGAACCTTCCTAAAAATATTCATATGACTCGCCCTCCCTTTGACTGTCTTACTGTGAATGTAAACAGTATTAAGAGGGTTGGGAAAAGGAACATGGTTTTTGTATTTCTTACTTCCTTCACACCAGATCTCATATCCCTACAAGATGTAAGATTCCACTCTGGCTCAGAAATTAAACAAGTGCAGAGGCATTGGTTCAGTGGTCCTTCATTTTGGTCTATTGGCCAGGAGGTATGTTCTGGGGTGGGTATATTGATACATGGCATAGATTTTAAACTACTAAAACTTTCTGATTTAGTTCCAGGCAGGGTCCTGATATTAGACACAGTAATCCATAATAAACCATACCAACTGATTAATATATACGCCCCACAAACAAAAGTAGGCAGATCTGAAATATTGGCCTAGATACAACCCTATCTGCACACATCTAAGTGTATAATATTTTACTTGTGGGCTTAGCCTACAGGACAAGAGTGCACATGCTGTAACAAAGAAAATATATTGTGACTCTCTCTTCTTAAATAAAGTTATAGCCACAGCACATTTACAGGACGCCTATCTAGAATTCACGAAAACTCATTCCCCCATCTTTCAAAAAGGCTCCTTAGCAACCCACATAAGCTACATTTTTGTATCTGGAAATATTAAAATCATAAATGCTAAGACACTCCCTTTATAATTTTCAAATGAAAAAATGGTAACTATCTCTATAGGAGACAATCTAGAGAATATGAAAGGCCCAGGTGTATGGAGGTTTAATACCTTTTTGCTCTCAGACCAAGAACTTCTAAACTCATTAAATCAGCTGCTAATAGCTAGGAAATCAGTTTATATTTGTTATGAAGACAGTATTAGTTGCTAGGAGGGTACAAAAATGATATCACTCAGCTATTAAAACAGTATAGTAAGGGAAAATGTAACAAGGCATACTTACACTACTTGCAACAATGATGTCATTTACAAAACCTATTTTCCATTATGTACACTACGGGCCAAAACCTGACTGAACAAATACAATTAATATAACAAGATATGAGAGATTTTTTGAAACAAAAATGTTCCCATTTATATAATCAGTAGAAATTTGGAACCCAAGGGAAAAGTCAGAACATCTGCCCCTTTGCTTCTAAAACACATCAGGTGGAGAAAAAAACTATGTCCAAGTTAAAAAACAAGGACGGAGACATTTATTTCACTTCAGCACAAATTACACAAATAGTTATGGAATATTCTATGAATTTATGTTCGGAAATCCTATCAAATGAAGTAGATATTAGGAATTACTTAAGAAACATAATGGTACCAGAGCCCCCAGGTACTGACAAATATTAGCCAGCCATTATCCTAAAAGGAAGTACTAGAGGGATAAAACAATTAAATAACAACATATCTCCTGGCCCTGATGGGCTGCCTAATGAATTGTATAAGGTTATCGGTGACCATTTATGTGAGAAGTTAACAAATGTTTTTAATAATATTTTACTGTCTGGTAATGTCCCTCTAAAGTTTAATAAAGGGACCTTGATCTATATATTACATAAAAAAGCAGATAGGGAAGATCTTGTGAACTGGAGAGCTATATGTATGCTAAACGCAGATAGCAAATTGCTGACAAAAATTTTAACAAATAGGCTGGCACAAGTTGCTGAAATTGTGATTCCTGTAAACCAAGCATGCTCTATACCTAGTCGCTCTATAAGAGATCATTTAATTCTAATAAGGGAAATATTTTCCTATGGGGCCTCAAATAACTGTTCTGGCTATATTGTATCCCTTGATCAAAGGAAGGCATTTGATTCAGTATGTCATAAATTTCTGTGGGAAGTGTTGAATCACAATAAGGTACCGCCTATGATAGTGGAGTGGATAAAGGCCTTACATAGGACTGCCACGGTAAGACCTATAATTAATGGGAAAATAGGCCCAATGGTACCAATAAAAAGGGGAGTCCGCCAAGGCTGCCCCATGAGTCCTTTATTAAATGTGTTTTTATTGATCCATTATTACAGAAAATAAACTCATCCCAGGCCATAAAGCCTATTGCAGGGCCCAATACTAATTTCTCCGCCAAGGCATTAGCTTATGCTGATGATTTGTGCCTGTTGGCCGAGGATAGGCAATCTGTTCTCACTGGTATATCGGAATGTGGGGGTTTTGGTAAGGTTTCAGGTCCCTCCTTGAACTTAGAGAAATGTTGTGGGAAAATAGTAGGAACCCTGGATAGGCCAGGGGAAACCATAGACTGGCTGCAACTATCCCCTAGTACAATTTTGATTCTGGGGGTAACATTTGGTGCCCCAGACAGTGATATAATCAATTGGGAAGAAAAACTATAATTAGGGAGGAAAAAAGTGGCACTATGGAATAAATACAAAATGGGGCAAAAGAAAAGGATTTACTTGATTAAAAAAAACTATTTAATTCCTGTCTTCTTGTACCTGAGATATGTGTTTGCTCCTCTGAAAAAAATGGAAACCCCCCTGTTGAGCATTTTCTTTCAGGCTGTATGGAGGAGCCGTTTGAACCCAATTAAAATAAATATTTTGTACTTGCCAATATGCAATGGAGGTTTAGCAATGGTCAATCCCATCCTATTTTTTAATAGTATGTTTTTAATGAGTAATGTAAAAGCTATTCTCATCAATACAGGAAAGGAGTGGGACAGTTGGTTATATGAGAATTGCAAGCAGTGGTTTCAGGGTTGGGAGGCGAACTCACCAACAATTCAGAAGGGTCCACAACAGTTGCAATATCTAAGGGAGACCTTTTTACACCTTAAACAGTGGAAGGAAACTCCCAGACAGGTGATTTTAGCACCCACACACAAAACTTTGTATAAAGACCTGTTAACTACTCTATGTAAGGTTCCAGTGGTTTTTGAGAAATGCCCTATACGATATAGACAGTCCTTAGAAAAACTCTTAATTTGCGCAAGGATTCCAGCTCATATATGGGATTTTCATTGGCTATCCTGCCATGAAAAAACAAATATAAAAAACAACCCGAAGCATAAACAGGTGCAGGAACATATCTGTAGTCGAATACAATGTATAACTATGGTAGAGACTATAAAGCACCTTTATTTTGAGTGTTCTTTATTAAGGGGTTCTGGGAATACATAGCAAAGCAGTGGAAAGAGCCATTTCTAAAAACTGTAACGTATAAGAACATTGTTTATGGCCATACCTCCATAAAGTGGAATAGATGGCACCAAAGCACAATTTTTTTGTTGTTTAGTATCATCGAATGGAACATTTGTATGGCAAGGTGTCTGTTTACTTTACAGCAAAAGAACTCTTCTCCCATTGATTTGAGCAATACAATTCTAAAAGATCTAAGGAATATACAGTATATAGACAACAGAATGTGATCAACTTCCACAGAATGTTATAGCTGAATTATGGGGGAACATGCCATGGGTTATAGACTCGAACGGATAGACTTCTTTTTTTTTTGTTTGTTTGTTTGTTTGTCTTGGGTTTTCCTTTTTTTTTTTGGTCCATATTGATTGTAACATAGAACATCTTTGTATTTTGGAGACATCATGCATAAAAGTATATTCTGTATGTCTCTCTCTTTTATGGACTGTAGAATATTGTCATGGTGGTATGATTCACGATTTTGTATTCAAAAGAAAGTTTTCCCCTACTCTCCAGTAGGGGACCCTTTGCTGTAGAGAGTGATCAGTCTATGACTGGACTTGGCAATGAATGGATGGAGGAGCTGACAGTGCAGCAGTCTGTTGCTATGGATCTTTCCGATGTGGGACCCGCTGTGGAGGCAGCTGGGATGCACCTGTTGGGTAGCCAGCATATCTCCCAAGACGGCGGTCCCTCTTATGTATCAGAAAGCTGACTAAGTTTGCAGGAAAAAAAGCTCTGTCTAGAAGCCGAATTGGACAAAATAAGTATGTTACTTTCCTCAGAGGAGGCCGTACAGGAGGATGAAAGAAAACAGAAGCACTCATTGTCATCCCGTGTCAATGACAGTTCCTCCGGTCCCACCAAGCTTTTAGCAGCAGAATATAGGCTACTACACATTTGGCAAACTCTTCCATTTCTTCTAAACAGCTGTGGAGTGAGCAGGTTGATGATTCCTGGTCACCTGAGGTGGCCTTGACTACTGCGGGCTGGATTCTGAGTCCAAATGGGGAATGACGACCAGACCCGGCAATCCCATTGCCTGGTAGTCCCCCTATGGTCCCGTCTGATGGAACTACAGCAGCACCACATCAGGATAGATTGGAAGAAGGCCTGACAGGTAACGGGCCCCTTTCTGGTGACCCCAATTTTCCAGTTGTTCTTTCCACTAATGTTTCTGACACACAAGGACCTTTTCGATCAGAAGATCCAGATCCCTCCAAGGACCAGACTGGCCTTGATAAACCCACATATGCAAGCCATTTCCACAAGCCAGTAGAATTGGCTAAATGCTGTAATGCCATTCGGTTACAATATGTGGGCCCCCGAGATAATCTCCCTGATTGTTTTTTTTGTGGGTAAAATCTTTCTCAAACAATCTCTGGGATTTTCCCCGTAAGAAGTTTAGGCCCTTATTCATGCCCAAGGTGAGACTACCTTTGATATTAGTTTTCAAACGCCTCCACTGCTGGAACATTTTTGGTGCAGGTATGCAAATCTTAAAACAAAACCTTTATGGGTGGACTTTATGGTGATTCCTTTAACTAAACAACTGTTTCATGTGATTACAATTATTTTTTGGAATGAGGGTTTTAATATAGCTGATATTGTGTACTGGCTCGAGAAGCAATGTTCAACTCAAGGTAATCTGGTCCCAATCCTTGATGAGGAGGGTTTCTGGAATGGGGGTTGGAAACTGAAAATTAAATTGCAGCAAACTGAGTCTGACATTATTCATCTTCCAAACTGATTTTTTATAGGCTGAGATAAAGGTTTTTTGTTCTATCCAGTACAGCCCAGGATCTGTTTCAAGTGTGGTTCCACCAAACACATTAGCATTCATTGCCAAGTTTTGAAATGCACCCATTGTGGGGAGACGGGCCATCCCAGGGCCCACTGTTTTCAGGACCCTAAATGCAGCCTTTGCGATGATTTCAGTCATGTTTTCACAGATTGCCCCTTGGCGGAAAAAAATACTGAAGACTCTGACTTTGGGGTACAAGACTATTATATTAAATTGGCTACTGCACAGTCCCTTCTTCCTGATCCAAGGAGAAGGTGTAATATTCATGAGCCATTGCCTACCACAGTCCCTCTTGTCTCTGAGGCCTCAGAAAAATCTCCCCAGGCTCCTGCTCTACCCCCACAAGTGGTAGTGCTGCAGTCTATGGATTTGGGACTCCCCCGATGCTGCTGTCTCCTGAACCCAAGTTCACATTGGTGAAGCCTAAACATAGTAAAAGTATTAAGCCTAAATCACCGAGGACCCCGATGATTGGGCCGCTTGAAGACCCAAATTTCTACATTGTTCTACAGGATATTCCTTGTGAAAATGCCAGGGTATATGAGGTCCCTTCAACTCCATCCTCACAGATGGACTCACAGCCATGTTCTGAACTAAATGATGGCACCAAACCAGTTGCTTTAAAAAGTGGTCAGGTGACTAGAGCTTCTAGTAAAGTGAAATTACATTTTCTGTTTTTTTTTTCTTTTCTCTCTCTATCCCTAAATGTCTAATTTGGTTTATAATTTTCATATCGCTTCTTTAAATGTGAATAGTATACAATCTGAGGGAAAACGTATGGGTACTTATGCTCATTTTACCCGTTACGATTTGGATTGTCTTTTTTTACATGATGTTCGCTTACATTCTTCATTGTATTTACAGAGAGCTATTGACTGTTGGAGTTGGGGGGATTGTTTTGGTCCCAAGGTCAGGATGTTTGCTCCGGGGTGGGGATATTTTTTTTTTCCCACGTTCATGTGTTTAAACAGTTTGAGATACTGGAGGGACATGCCCTCCTGCTTGATATTAAGTGGGAAGGCATGTTTCTCCATCTAATTAATGTATATGCCCCACAGTCAAAGTTTGACTCTGTTGTACTGTTTCAGGCTTTGGAACTTGTTTATTCTCTACTAAACATATTCTTTTAGGAGGGGATTTTAATTGTGCTCTCCCTGATTTGATCTCTGTTCCTGTTTCTAAAAAAATTTATTGTGACATTAATTGCCTTAAGAAAGTTATTTCTGAGGTGGCCCTCACCGACGCTTTTTCAGATTTATATGAAATACCTCCTAATACTTATTTTTGTGGGCCTCAGGTGTCCCGTATTGATTATTTTTTGCATCATCCACTTTACAGTTATAATCGGCATGGGTGACTGATCTGGCCACTTTGGATCATAGGCTTCTGGAGCTTGTGGTCGGGAGTCACCCAGAGCAACGTCATGGTCCAGGAATTAGGAAACTAAATTTGTCTCTTTTGGAGATTGCCCCTATTTTTGATGGTTTTTATGCTTTTTTACTGGCTAGAAAATCTGTTCTTTTTCTTTTTGATGACAAAAATGGATGGTGGGCCAACACAAAGAAAGAAATTCAGATTTATTTTAAACACGTGGAATGGCTGAATGGTAAATTGAAACAGGATAGGCAGCATCTCTTGAGGACTCAGTTGAAATCCCTGATCGAGGCACATGATAGACTTGGTGGAGAATGTAGCCCCTACATTGCTACCCTTAAAGCTGAATTGGCGGTTGTACAGTTGGAAGCAATGCAACAGTTTGAGAACCGACAAAAATACTGGATGACTGGTAAACAAAAGGATGCTCTGCCCTTTGATTCTTACTCTGCTTATAGGTCTCAAAGAAGTCTGACCTATTTGAATGGTGTGGATAGTACTGCCGTATTGGTACTACAGATTTGTTGGCTGAAATTCATTGATTTTTTAGTTTGGCTTTTACTAGCCAAGTTTTACCCACAGAGACCATGACTCTGTGGCTGCATACCTCTGTTCTTCCCCAGATTCCTGATGAGGAACAGAATGCTTTTATTAAATCTATTACTGCATTAGAACTGAAATCTATTATTTGGTCCCTTTCCCCAAAAATAACCCCTGGTTCAGACGGTCTCCAGCATGAACTTTATAAACCTCTGTGGGAGGTTCTGGGAGAGGAGCTTACAGTCTGTTTTAATAGTGCATTGTTGCATGGCGAGTTGCCTAGTACCATGCTGGAAAGTCTTTTGGTTCTCCTGTTTAAATCTGGTGATCGAGGAGATTTGAAGAATTGGAGGCCCATTACCCTTATAAATACTGATAGTAAAATATTAATGAAAGTTATAGGAACTAGACTTAAACATGTTTTAGATTCTATTGTCCACCTTTCCCAGTTTAGTGGTGTGCTGTCTCATAAACTGCAGGATGCTCTGATACCAATTTGGAAAATTTTAAATAAGGGATGTAATTTGGAACTTTTTGGACATTTAGTTAGCGTAGACCAATCAAAAGCTTTCGACCGGGTTGAATATCATTTTCTTTGGGGGACCCTTAGGTCTTATAACTTCCCCAAAACTCTAATATCCTGGATACAGACATGTTATAAAGGTATTAGTGTTATCCCCAGTGTTAATGGATGGGCAGGGCAGCCAGTGCAGGTGTGACATGGGGTCCATCAGGGCTGTCCACTTAGTCCGCTTTTATATATTCTGTCTCTTGACCCTTTGCTTCATTGCTTACACCATGTGGACAATATTGTTGGACTTTCTGTAGGTAGCAGTGATCCCTCTATTGTTACTTAAGCAATAAGGCATGACAAGGTGTGTGTTATCGTGTAATAACATCAGTCCTGGGGTGGGTTGAAGCACGAGTCGAAGCCGAATGCTTCCACCACCCCATGAATGACGTTATTATACAATAACACACACCTTGGAGTACCTTATTGCAATTATACAATGGCTCAATGTTAGACAAAATAAAACAAAAAATTTTAAAATGTTTTAAGTAGATTTTTGGGGTTTCTGAAGAGATAACAGCGATAGAAAGCTCCAATAAAACAATACAGTGATGTTATTGTGTAATAACATTACTGTCTCAGGCACCCACTGACCAATCAGAATACAGGAAATTTCCTTGCCATTATATAATATTGCTTATGCAGATGATTTGGGACTGATTTTGGCTGATTGCGCATCTGCTACAGCGGCCCGCAGGCAATTGCAGGGGTTTTCAGATGTTTCAGGTTCGGCTATTAATCATCTAAAAAGTTGAATTCTTCCTATAGGTTATGAGGCAACTGATGCAGCATCTGTTTGGGGGATCCCTGTAGTGGAATGTTACCAGAGAATTTTGGGCATTTTTTGGGAGGTCCACATTCCCACATTTATAATTGGGAAAAAAAATCGGATGAAGCACAGATACAGGTGCTTAAATGGAATAAATGGTGAATGTCAAAAGCTAAACAGATTTATTTGATTAAAACACATCTACTGTCTAGTTTTAATTTTTTGGCAGCAGTCCCCCCCTTTACAGTGTATTCTTTCAATGTCTGTGAGGCAGTAAACTTAATCCAGTCAAACGTGAGATCACTTACCTTCCCAGGGCACAAGGGGGTCTGGGTATGAGTGAGGTTTTTTTTTATGTTACATTTTTGTACTATAATTTGGTTCCAGTGCTTCTTCATCTGAGTCGTTCCTGGTCTCCATGGAGTTTGGATGAATTAGAGCAGATACTGGCAGCCGGGGAACCTTTGGGTTCCCTCAAAAAACAGCTTTGCCCCTCTCAGTTGCCTCCTTATTTGCAAGATGTGGTGGGTAAGGTAAAACTTTGGAAGGCCATCCGGAGTCACTTACAATATCTACCAGTTCTCGGAAAGTACTGTATGCAGGGGTTTTGGAGTCGGTTTTTTTTTTGATGATCCTTGGTTTGTGAGATTGCCTGTTCAGATACAATCATCCCTTACTGATCTTTTGACCAGTCCATGGGTTCCTCCTCATATGTTGGAATTTCTTTGGTTATGCACACATCTTAAATTGGGTGTGAGGGGAATATGAAGCATAAAGATGTTAACGAATATTTTTGCCCTCAGGACCCCCCTTGCGATGGCTTGATTGAGACTATGCATCATCTGTTTTGTGATTGTCCACTTTTACTTATGTTCTGGGATTTCTTCCATCGCATGTAGCCTCTTAATCCCTTTCAGAGCTGGCAGGCGACAGTATGGATTGATGACATTTTCCCTGGATCATGGGTTATATATGACACTTGTACTATGAGACTTCTTGTAGGCTTTATTAAATTCCAAATTTGGCATGTTTGTTGTGGTTTAACTATTAGACAACAGCTTACTACTTCTACTCAAATGGTTCATCACCTGAAACAGACTATTGCTAAATGGCGGGTGGGGGAACAAAAATCTGTGTCGCCTGTTCTCTATAAACTATGGTGGTGTCATATGACTTGGTTGGATACAAGGTGAGGGTGACTTACATATTTAGACTGTTGATCTCTGGCAGTCACAACAATTTTTTTTTTCCTATGTACATGGAGGGGGTATTGCCATATTTTTTTTTCTCTAGTTTAAACTGTTGTAAGATGTGCTACAATTTTTTTTATTAATTCTATTCCTTCTTTTAGGAGCTTGTATGACTTAAATGCAGTTCATTTGGATTTTTTTTTCATTTTGATTTGCATGACGTAATACTATTTTTTTGTATATTTTGTTTTAAGTTTATTTCCCTACTCTTTTCATGGAGATGGGGAGGGAGTATGTTTCCAGTTCATTCATTTCTGTATGGGTTCAAAGTATGATATAATACTGTATTGTAATTTCATTGTTTTTTTTTTCCATTTGTTTATTTATGATCTAATACTGACTTCTTTGTGTGTTTCTTTTAAGTTATGATTGCAGACTTCCCCTACTCTTTGAGTAGGGAGGGGGAGGGGGTTTACATATAATGTTTTATTTATGTTCACAGTTTCAGGTATGAAGTAATACTTTCCTGTGATTTTGTTTTTCTTCTTTTTATGATTTGTATGAAGAAATAATGATTTGTCTTTATGTTCTTTTTAGTTATGAATAAAAAATTCCCCTACTCTGACTGCATGGGGTGTGCTAACTGTGGTCTCCATGGAAGACTCCAGTGAGTGTCTGGAGAAGGAAGGAGACAGACATGCTAGTGCAACAGCAGTGGCAGCTGCAAGGGAGGTGGCTGGGATGCACTCTTTGGGTGGCCAGTGCATCACCTCAGAGAACACAACACATACCATTGGAAACAGTAGAAAAGAAGGAGGAGCTCCCACTTTATCATGGGAAGATTCTAGTATGGAGCAAGATGCACAGCAAGAAAGTTTGCAGCGAGTGCTCTTGGAGAAAAAGTGCACACTTCAAGAACAGTTGCAAGCAGTGAATCGGCAGTACCAATTGGCTCATGCAGTAGATGAAGAGAAGAAATGAAAGTGGGCGTTAAATAATTCACCAGAGATGATGGGAGCAAGTCCTGATAAAGTATTTGTTTTTTCAGGAGTTATGAATAACCTGGATCTATCCCCGGGAAGTCCTGTGGCAAGCAGCTCAAACCAACAGCCTAAAGAACAGAATGAGTGGTCCCTTGTATGAGCAGTGCATGAAGCAGGGCGGATCTTTTTAGAGACAGGTAGCTGGATCCCTGACCCAAATATACCACTGCCCAGGATGATGATAAGTGGAGATTCTGTACAACACATTGAAATGGAGGGACAATAACAACAGATGCCTGACACCATCATGGAACCACAACCAGAAGGAGCTGTAATCACTGCTGAAACTCAAACAGGTACCATTTCATTTTCCCCTATTGAAACTACCCCAGATGAATTTTATGATGTTCAGGACACTTATTTGAGTGTGGCACCTGCATGTAACATAACAGAAGAACCAGTAGTTCTTACGAAACAGACCTGAGCAAACAAATACAGCGCCTACTTATGCTAGCCGGTTTAACAAACCTATTAAGCTAGCAAAAGAGCAAAATGCCATTAGACTAAGATACCTGGGAAATAATGAGGACCTTCCTGACAGATTCTATGTTGGTAAAATACTTTTGAAACAATCTTAGGGGTTGTACCCAGCAGAAGTGTATGCTCTAATACATATATCAGGGGAGCATTCCTTTGATATTAGCTTCAGGGCTCAAGATACCCTGGATCGGTTTTGGATTAAATATGCCCAGCTCAAAACCAATCCCTTATGGAAGAACTTCCTGACTATCCCCGTAAGAAGACAAACTTTTAAAGTGGTGACAATCCTTTTTCACAAAGAGGGGGTAAACGTCACCAATATAATTTATTGGTTGGAAAAGCAGTGTAAAATCCAAAGTAACCCAGAACCGATTATTGACAATGAGGGATTTTGGAATGGGGGCTGGAGATTAAAGGTGAATTTCCTGCAAAATGACTCAGGAATACAGTACTTGCCCAACTGCTTTTACTGTATTTAGGAAGGGACAAAGGTTTTGTTTTTTATCCTGGCCAATCAAGGCATTGTTATAAGTGCGGCTCCCCACATCATCTTAGTTGCACTTCTGAGGTCATAAAATGTGTGCAGTGTGGTGAGGTAGGTCAATCTGCCATGCACTGCTATGGTCCCCCTAAATGTAACTTGTGTGATGAGGGACATACCTTTTTGGACTGTCCGTGGGCTGCCCATAATACAAATGATGCAGACTTTGAAACACAGGACTTTTACATCCACACAGCTGAAAAGTCTGTAAGAGTGGTCCTCTTTGTACAGGTCCACCTCAAAGGCCTGAAACTACCTCCAGCCCCCCAGTGGTAGTTACTGTCTCCTCTGCAGAGGCATCTTTGAGGCCAGATGCTGGGGGAGGACAGAACACCATAAATGAGACAAAAAAAAACATTTCCTCAGAGGCAGTAACAGGAAGAATTGGCTACAGGTACAATAGCCATGCCCCCTCCTCCATTTGAAGTCCCATTTCAGATCCCCCAAAAAAGGGCCGGTCTCAGAAAAAAAGACCAAAATAAACAGCCCACATCTGAGTCTGCTGTCTCTTTACAGAATATATACACGGTTCTGTTAAAAGACAACCTGAAGCAGAATCAAAGTCAGATTTGGCTTCTTTACATTCCTCAGAATGAGAGGGGGGAACTGACACAGAAAACCTGCAAGAAAGGCCTGAAAGTAAAGTCAAGAAGAAACGGGTGGGAACTAGGGCATCATTAAAGAAATCTGGCCTTCCCTCTCTTACATGAGCTATTTATGAAACAACCACTGTATGACTACCTTAGCATCTCTAAATGTTGATAGTATAAAATCTGAGTGGAATCGTACCCCAACATATGCTAATTTTTCTGTTAAAATGCATGGTTTTGATTACAACAGGATACAAGGTAGCATACAACAAAAGAATGCATGGATATGGGGACAGATCTATTGGTCTATGGGAGAAGAAATATGGTCAGGAGAAAGCATATGTATTAATATACCTTCAGTAAAAATTGTGTATATTGCGAACGTTGTTCCAGGGACAGTATTGCTAGTAGATGCATCAGTAGCAAATCTGGATTTGCAGCTTATAAATGTGTATGCCCCCCAGATGAATGCCTCAGGAGTTGATTTATTTCTACAGATACAGCCCTACCTTTACACTTCAGTGTTAGTCCTGCTTGCTGGGGATTTTAACTGTTATTGGTTTATAACTGATAGAGGAATGAAAACAACAAAAATATTTTATGACTCCATGAGCCTAAATAGTTTAATTAACCAGGCAAATCTGTTGGATGCATTTATGATAGGAGTCAGAATACCACCTAAAACCTATTTCAGGGGAAGCTTTGCGACAGGCATAGACTATGTTTTTGTATCAGAAGCAGTAGGGATTACAAATCCAAGGCTGTACCTGTAATATCTTTAGATCATATCATACTTAGTTTAACACTATCAAAGTACATGAAAATGGGGAGAGGACCTGGGTACTGGAGGTTGAACCTGAGTCTGTTAACTAACTCCATGATACAGCAGGGCTTCCAATATGTTTTAGATGCCCAAAATCTGTTGCCTTCCTATATGACTCCTCACAAGAATGGTGGGAGGGCACAAAGAAGGAAATACAAGATTATTTTAAACAAATTCTAGCCAGAGCTGATAGGGCTGTGAAGAGCTACCAGGTGACCAAAGTTACACATGTGCGTAGAAATTATTCAATGCCCGGGTGTAACTTGGCTATTTATTGGAGGTGTTGTACCAAATTTTCAATATGTCCTTTTTGGGATGTCTCCTCATGAAGAGTGCCAGTGTCATTTTGTTCACTTGTTCTGAAAGGTGATTTTGCACAGTGAATGCTCTATTCTGTGCCACAGGTATGAAAACACATTTTGGGCAGGTTGTGGAAAATGACAGCTGTACTGTTTTGAAGAAGGTGTGCAAAAATGGCAATGTTGAAAATGTGGAGTGAAAATGTTAAAAATTGGTGAAGTTAGGAGTGTGTGTAGAAATCGGGCAACACACTCTCGTAATGCAGTCACTTTTTTGAGCTTTTTCACCAAATTTGCAACATGGGCTTTTTGGGACCCCACATCATGTACAGTGGCATTGTCATTTTCTGAATCTGTCCTGAAAGGTGATTCCATGCAGCAACTGAAAAATCACCTTTCATGACTGAGTAACAAAATGACAGTGACAGTTTTCAGGCGGTGGGGTCCCAAGAACCTGGGGTCCCAAGAACCCCATGTTGAAAATGTGGGGCCAAAATTCCAAAAGATGGCTGATTTATCAGCATAAGTTGAAAATCTCATTGAATGGCATTATACCACACTTACCTTAGATTCTTCAGTTTGTGGTTTGGCTTTGAAGAGTGCAGACGTGTCCTGATCCAGAGAAGAAGATGGTGCCAACCTCTGGAGGTAAGTATGGGATAAGGGGAGGTCCGAAGGTGGGTGCTCAGTGGGAGGGTGGGAATGGGGACTGGAGCGACAGCGAGGGACCATTTTCCTTTCTACAGGAAAAAAAACCCACGAGTGGAGCAACGAAGAGGGACCATTTTCTTTTTTACAGAAAACAGAAAAATAAAACATTTGGGAACACTGGGTTGGGCTTCCAGTGTGCCACATGATGATGGGGATATACAGGATGTCGACATGGGTACTGGGTACCCCAATGTCAGCGGGGGGGGTGGGGGAAGAAAAAAAGTTAGGCACACTGTGGTGGGCTCCAGTGTGCTGCATGAGTCTGGGGGTGCACATCTTTGGGCATACTGGGGTGGGCTGTCAGTGTGCCACATGAGTTGGGGGCAAAATCATTGTGCACACTGGAGTGGTCTCCCAATGTGCCACTTGAGTTTTTGGGAGGGCACAGAATGCTGCAGAGCTGGCAGTGGTGATGTAACTGCATATGCACGGCACTCATGCATGCACAGTTGTGATGAATGCTATTTTGTCATTCACAACACGATGGCACCAGCAGAACTGTGCATGCATGTGAGTCGTGTGCATGTGCAGTTCATGCCATGGAATGGGGAAGTAACAGCCAAAATAGTGTGGCTGTTATTCCATAGTGGTCGATGATGGCAGAGAGTTTTAACCTCTGTTGGACTTTTGGAAGGATACTTCCAAAAGTCCAATGGAAAGTTCCATGGTCTGCCATTTTTAAAACTACTAAGTGATCCCAATAGGCCTATAGGCTCCACTCACAGTCCTAAAATATGGGGAGGATTAATTGAAAACTAAAAACAGACCAATACAGCATGTACCGCACCCAATTACAGGAGTTAATGTCTCTACAGGAAGAAAACTGGGGGATTATACTGCAGAGATAAAAGAAGTAAAAGATAAATTAGCACAAGTACAATACAGCAGGTAAAAATCATTGGAAACAGAACAGCAGTTTGGGACACAAGGCAGACAAGCTTTTGTTACCCCTTTTGAATTTTGTCAAACCCAACAAAAGGTTAAGAACATTACTCCATTACTCAGATTAAATTAACCAATGGAACATTTGTGACAAACAAATATGAAATTTCAAGGGAAATTGACACATATGTTGAAAAAATGCTCAGCACCCCCCCCCCCGTGTGAAAAATGTTGAAGTGCGATTAAAGACTTGTGAACTCCCACAGATTTCAGACACTATGCAACATACCTTATTACAACCTATAACGTCTCAGAAGGTTTTAGAGGTCTTGAAAAACCTAAAAACAGGATCAGCCCTAGGTATAGATGGATTACTATATGAAACATACAAACAGTTGCCAAATACCCTGTTAGAAGAATTATTACAGGTTTTTAATGAAATACTAGTAGATCATTCTGTAAAGACAAATATTTCTAAAGGGTTAGTTCTGTTATTCTATAAATCAGATGAAAGAGGGTATCTATCAAACTGAAGGCCTATTACCCTACTTAATGCAGATTTAAAATTTTTTACAAAAATTCTGAGTAATAGTTTGGCATCAGTAGTTATGGATGTCATTCATCCTTCCCAAATGCGAGCGGTACCAGGGAGATCTATAACAGACAATTTAATTCTGTTAAGAGATTTAATGGAAAGAGGGCAGGAAGGAGAATTGACAGGATTCCTTCTTCCTATTGACCAGACTAAGGCCTTTGACAGGGTTCCACAAGATTATTTATGGGATTGTCTGGAGTCATACGGGACACCAAAAGATTCATAAATACAATCCAGACATGCTATACACATGCTGTTTCCATTCCTTAATGTAATGGGTGGTTGGGAAAGAAAATACAAGTAGACAGGGAGGTACAGCAGGGATGCCCAATAAGCCCTCAGCTTTATGTTCTGTCCACAGACCCTCTTTTGCATAAGATAAATAATTGTCAATTACAGGACTTTCCTTTTCTAGTACAGTACCTGAACATAGGACTCTTGCGTATGCTGATGATTTGTGTCTGATAATGGCAGACACTAGATCGCGTACACAAGCTGCTAGATTATCACAAGAATGCTCAGAGGTGGCCAAATCTGACATTAATTATCAAAAAAAGCAAATATGTTTATATATGGGACATACATAATGACAGTGATGATATAATTGGCATCCCAGTAGTGAAGAAACCAATGTCTATCATGGGGTTATATTTTGAAGTAGGAGACCAAACTTCATTAAATTGGCAAATAACTCTGGAAAACACACAAGCAAAAGTAGCAGCATGGAATAAGTTGGGAAAATGGGAAAACAAAAAAAGAATCTACATGGTAAAAACATTCCTTTTAACTTTATTTCTTCATGTAAGCACAATATTTGCATTACCTACTAATATGGAAACCAGGGTATACAACTGTTTATTTACCTGCATATGGGGAAGCAGGTTAAACCCAATAAAAAGAGAAATTTTATACTGGCCAGTACATCAGGGTGGGTTGAACATAGTAAACCCTATCCCCTTTTTCTTTTCTATGTTTATAAATTGTAACCTTAGGCCTTTGTTACAACAATAAGCACTAATCTGTATTCCCAGGGTACAAGATAAACTAGAGACCTTTTTGGAAAAATGGCCTTTAGATTTACAGGTACATAAAAATCAAATTCATCAAATTCAGGCCTTATCCAGAAAAAAGACCTTTACAAGTTCATTATGGAGAAATTTTTTAAAGAAGTCACTCATTTTGAGGCACGCCCATTACATGAGATTATCAATATTCCAAACATGCTTACACTAAAAAGAATTCCCCCACAGATGTGCAATGTTACCAGGTTGGCTTTACATGGTAAACTTAACATAAATGTTAATTTGAAGGGTTCCATGTCATGACAACGCAAACAAAATTGCTGCGGTAAATGCCCATGTGGTCAATTCGCTGTGCACAAATGATGCGCTTTGCAATTACAGCACAATCTTTTTCAACACCAACAACTCAGTGTAGCACAGTAAATAATGAAACTGATTTTCTATTACAGATCTTATACCAAGTGAAGGGTGCACACTATGTGCAGCAGTAAAGGATCAGCAGCAATGATAGCAAACAGCAGAAGACCATACACATACCGAATCTTGGGCTGAGCCATGAGCCAAAACTAAAGAGGGCATTCTCGTCAATTTGAACAAGTTCATTAGATCAATGGACTTTACTTGAAAAATTAAAAGGGGAACTGAACCAGGCCACAACTTGACAAGGCACTGTAAGTACAAACAAGTTTGATAGTTATGATTCAAAAGGGGACAATCTGAATACTTTGCCTGAACTAAAAAGCTGAAACTGTATATAGACTTAAAATGAGCATGTATTGGAGTGAACATGAGTGGCACTAACTTACTCTGAGAACACACCCCTGCACCAAGACCAGGAACTTAACTGAGTAAAACTACGGATATGAAAAAAAAAGTGAATGGTATAAATGCTATATAAATAAGAAATGGTTACTAACATAAATGGTGGGGATGGGGGACATACCTTAATGCCTTTTAACCATGTTGCTGTGTAATGTTTTGATTGCTGAAAGTAAAGACAACTAGTAATTTACATGATGTGATGCCAATGTTGAAAGTAAACAAAATGCGTGAATTGATCTGCCAAAAGTTAAAAATGCATGAATTGATCTGCCAAAAGTTAAGCAGTTAGTGCATATGCTGGCATGTTCACTTGTGCTCAGCACTTGCGCTGAAAAGGTAACAGATTGAATTGACTTGCACACTGTAAATGCATGCGCTTTAACCAATGTGAATTAATGCATGCATGGTATCTTCCGTGCTGTATTGAACTCAATTGAACCAACTTGAAGCAGAAAGGGGTAGAAGAATGGTATTGCCCTAGGCTTTCTTGCACAACTCAAACAGAAACAGTGCTAAATCTTTTTTTTTGTGCTCTTATTCTAAAGCCTTTTGAGAAGTCCTACAAAATAAGTGGCCAAGGCCCCCATTTTTCAGTATGACACCAGAAATTCTATTGTTAGGTATTTTACCTTTCCAATGGAAAAATAAATTGACAGAGGTACTTTATGGTTATTTTTTAGTACGCTTTAAGTTTGACATCTGGAATATCAGATGTCGATTGTCTCTACAAAAACAACAAACTTCAGTACAGAATCTGTTTAGTATTTAGAAAATGCTATGTTAAAAATCAAATACCAAGAAAAATTTTCTGTCTCTTCACGGCCCTTTCATACCTGATGGGATGCTGTTGATTGGATATAAAAAGATCTCTGGTTACCATGAAGGATCCATATGGAAGACCTTGTGTTTGCCATGATAATGGGACTTGCCATTAAAAGGCAGGCCAGGTTGTCCAGTGATCCCACCAGGAATATAAAATGCATAGGATCGGAAGGAAGGGATCAGAGGTTTAGGGGGAGGGGCCTGATGACATCACCAGGCAGGAAAGGGTAATATGACAGATGCACGCCACAGCCACAGGGATTGGCTGTGGGGTGGAGCCCTAGGGGGTCCAGCCCATGGACCATGGGGGGGTATAATAGGCCATGGCTCAGGCAGGACAGCCTCTTTTGCTGGTAATCTTTTTGTG
Organism: Neoceratodus forsteri; assembly: GCA_016271365.2. Classification (NCBI taxonomy): domain Eukaryota; kingdom Metazoa; phylum Chordata; order Ceratodontiformes; family Ceratodontidae; genus Neoceratodus; species Neoceratodus forsteri. The sequence continues at coordinate 531,401,473 of CM028133.1, forward strand.
AGAACTCAGCACATCATTGGGCAAGTCTCAGGTAAGGCACATAAGGCTTTTAGGACTAGGAGACCATGTGATACAGTTTGGCTAGCACTGTGAAGTTTGAAGCAAGCATAACAGGTTCATATGGTTAAGCAGTTTAAGGAACAAGGCATATAATGCATGTTTAGAGAGCAAGTTGTAACGAATTATGAGAATTTTGGCATAGCAGGATGGAAGCTGTTCAGCTGGGGGCTAGTTTGAAGCAGGAGCAAGCCACAGAGATGGCAAAATAGCTGGTTTTACCCTGGTTGGGACAGGGTGATTCATGGTGGAGCCACATGTCAATTTTTTTTTTAAATGGTAAAGATAAAGGAGACCCCAGAGAAGGGATATGCAAGGAGAGTTTTTTTTGTGGTTGTATGAGTAGGGCCAGAACAAAGTGGTTAGCCACGTGGGTCAATTGCTGCTAGGAACACGGAGGTTGAGTCTTGGGCAGACGCTGAAGCCAGAGGTTGCGAACTGTCACACAGTGAGGCACCTAGAGAAATGAGAGTGCAGAGGGGCACCGACCGCATGATCAGAAATGTGACATTTTCTGGTATGCTTGGGCAGCCTGACAGGATGCAGCCAGAAAACATAAAAATATATATATGTTTCGGGCAAGGGCACTGCTGGTGGGGAAAACTTGGTGTGGGCAGTAGGAGGAACACCGGAAGATGGAACAGCATGGCGGGCCCGCACGGAAGGCCTGTGGGGCAAGGACAGATGCGGTTGTTTTTGTTGGGCCAGAATCACTAGTCGGGAGGCCAGGCTATGAGTTTGCTGGTAGTGGCCATGGCATTGTTTTTTTTCAGGCCAGGATTACTAGTCGGAAGGCCATGCAGCGAGGTATTGGTAGTGGGCTATGGCGTGGCCATCACTGGGTTTTCACGGCATCCTGCCGATGCTGAAGCATGGATGGATATGGGGAGGTTGATCACTTTTTCCCCATGAAGGGGGATGCAGTGGGAGTCGGCCCATACTTGTTGCTTGGGGCGCAGTTCAGGCCAGGAGGAGGCCCAGGATGGCTTGCAGAATGGGCAGGTCATGAAGAGGCCTAGCATTTTGTTGGTTGGTGGCACAGCACATGGCTGAAGCCCAAGGGTGCTCCTCGTAGGGGAGCAGGATCGGCAGCAGATGAGACTAGGGCAGAGAAACTGCTACCTGGAGGGCACAGAAAAAAAAAGGGGGAGGATGGAAGGGGAATGCCACGTGACCTGTCTCAGCCTAACGGGGAATTGTTGGGGGGACCACTTTGTGGTGGGAAAGCAGGTCATTGGTACTGGAAGGAGCCAGCATACAGTGTGAGCTAAGGCAGGCACAAGACCGAAAGGAGGGAGGAAGGGGCATATATAACAAAAAAAAAAGGGGGAACAAGAGGAAGGGAAAGGGGTGTTACATACGTTTAATGACAATAACGCAAATACAAAGGGGCATGACAGTACGGTCACGATGGCGACGTGGGACATGGGCACGGGGATTCGAGTCCTGGAGTTGTTCCAGGTGGCTACCGATGAATCCAAGGGACCAGGCGCCACACCAGTCCATCCAGCCTTGGTTAATAAGGGGGCAGAGCATATGTGACAGGTCTGATTATGTTACCTTTGCCCGCAGACTGCAAGGACAGAAGCATAGGCATGGCACCAAAATGAGCCCAGCTGACCAGCAAAAGGATGCTTCAGGAGACATCAGTCCTGATGGGGCAGATGACAGAGCTACTGGCAGCAGCGAAGAAGATAGTGGAAGAGGAGGAGGTGCAGAAGAAGCGCAAAGATCAAGAGGAACGCCCTAGCAGGGGTGGGCGGGGGAAGAGGCCCAGACACAAAGCCCCATACAAGAGACCGATACCAGTACCCCTGCTCGGTCCGGAGCCGGACATGGAAGAACTGGATGGGGATAAGGATGATGTGGACCTTATGGACGAGAAGGGGTTGAAGGACTATCTCGAGGGCCTGTTAGAGGGGATGGGGAACCCGGGCATCGAGAGAATAGAGCGGGCGGTGCAGGCATTGAAGGGAAAAGGGTCCGAGCTCTTAAAGCAAAGGGGGGGCAATGGGAAACAGGAAACTTTATGAGGGCCCCCAGGCTGTTCAATTGGGGACCACGTGCCAGCCTCAATCAGGGACAAGATCTGGAAAGGGGAGTACATCGACATCTATGGGCTTGTAAACAACGACATGGCCACGAGGTACGAGCAGAAGGAGTCAGTGTGAAAATCGGAAATGGCAGTAGCACTTGCAATGGTGAGCTATAGGGTGGAAGAAGCAAACTATAAAGGGAAGACTATAGATAATTGGCAGGGCAGTTTTATAATTTATAGTGCACTGATGCTACAGAAGCAGCCGAACCTCACAATCCCATTATTGACATACATGTCCATTATTCGGGAAGCTTACAAGGCCAAAGTGGGGTATGGATGGATCAAGTACGATGAGGCATTCTGGAAGCAGATGGCAGCAAAAGGAGACTTTTGAGATGGGATTGCACCCATTCAGAGTTGTGGGTGAGAACCCTCTCCGGGGAAGGGGGGGACGGGGGACCAGACAAGGAAGCACATTCTGTCCCCCAGGACAAAGGCCTGTTGGGGCTACAACAGGGCCACCTGCACATGGGGCAGTTGTAAGTTCCGTCATATCTGCTCAAAATGTGGGGGTTCCCATTCGGCATCCAGCTGCTGGCAGGGGGAAAGAGGGTGACAGAATGGGGGACACTCATATGAGCAGCCCTTTCAGGGGCCTCAGGGATCCAGACCAGGGGTGGGGGCAGCCACAGGGGGCAGCACAGCACCCCAGGGGGCTGGTGGTGAAGAGCTATGGAGACAGGGATGATGGGGCAATGCACTAGTGCGTACTCCCATTTCCCCTAGCGATGGTGAAGGAATGGACCAAAGAATACCTGAACAAAGGAGTTGGTGAACTGCTTCGGTGGGGGGGGGGATTCTGGTATGGTTTTCCATGGGGATTTCAAGGGGAATGGGAGAGGGCATGGGTCAAGAATTTGGGATCAGAGCGCAGAAAGGAAGGGATAGTTGGGGCTAAAATAGAGAAGGAAATTGCAGCAGGGCAGGTGGAGGGCCCATTGAAGGCCCCTCTGTGTGCACACTTCCAGATTTCCCCATTGGGGTGGTTCCTAAGAAGGCAGAAGGGGAAGTCCATTTCAGTGAATGATGGCATTCCGGACCACCTTATGGTGGTATCATATGCCTTGTTGGAGCAGGCCATAGCACTAATCAATGCAGTCGGTAGGGCATGGCTGGTAAAAACAGACATTGAGTCGGCATTCTGGTTTTTACCAGTCTGACGGTGGATTGGGACCTCTTGGGTTTCCAATTTCAAGGGCGCATATATTTTGATAAAGCCATGCCCTTGGGTTGTTCCGTGACCTGCTCCATGTTTGAGACCTTCAGCACTTGGATACAGTGGGTTTTGGGGGCCAAATGCAGGCACAGGAGGGTTGTCCACTACCTGAATGACTTCCTGCTCATTGGGAGCATGACAGAAGAAGCACAGAGGCTGCTGAGAGATTTCGAGAGCATGTGCCAGCGGATAGGGATTCTGATGGTACAAGATAAGATGGAGGGGCCATCTCAGAAATTAGAGTTTTTGGGGATAGAGGTGGACACACAAGAGAATTGTTATCGGCTACCCAGGAGCAAGGAAGTGTGATTTAAGGGGTTATTGGCCCAAGTCATGGGGCAGAGGAGGGTGCCACTGGTACATGTACAGCAACTGCTGGGGCATCTTAATTTTGCCTGCAAGGCTATCAGTCCAGGCTGAGCTTTCACTAGGAGACTGGGGAGGGCCACAGGGAAAGCAAAACATCCACACCATTGGGTGGACGTATCCAAAGGGGTGTGAGAGGATTTCAGGGTGTGGGAGGAATTTCTAGACAGTTTTAATAGCATTTTGGCAGGACAAGTGGGAGAGCAACACGAACATGGAACTGTTCACGGATGCCTCAGACGCCCTGGGGATGGGGGCATACTTTCAGGGGGAATGGATGTCAGAACCCTGGCCAGCAGCCTGGGCAGAAAAGGGGACTCTGCAGGACATCACTTCCCTGGAGATTTTCCCAATATGGGTAGCACTGGAAGTCTGGGGTGAGAGGATGAAGGGGAAGCAGATCTTGTTCTGGTGCGACAATAGAGGGATGGTAGAAGTGATCAATAGGCAAGGGGGGAAGACAAAGACAGTGGGCAAACTCCTCAGATTTATGGTCTTACTGGGCCTGCAGCTGAACCTGTCTTTCAAAACACAGCATATTGAAGGTTTGAGAAATGAGGTGGCTGACAGTCTGTCCCGTTTACAGCTCAGCAGGTTTCAGGAGCTGAAGCCACAAGCAGCACCACACAGGACCAGGGTCCCAGACCGGTTATGGGAGATTGAAGGGCCACAGCCCAGGCACTGTATTGGGGTGCCTGGGTGGAAAATACATTGAGGGCCTATGAGGCAGGGTGGGTGAAGTTCCACAATTTCCAAAGGAAACATGGGTGGGACAACTTGGAACTGGCCCAGGACGAGCAGGTAAGGAGGTTCTTGGTGAAGCTCTGGGAGGAAGGGCTAGCCCACACCACAATGGCTGTACACCTAGCGGGATCATCTGGGTGTGCCAAGACAAGGGCTGGCCCAACATAGGGGCCAGTAGGGACATAAAACAAATGATAGCTGGGTGGCGCAGAGGGCAAGGGCTTAGGTTTGACAGGAGGCAGCCAATAAGGGGGGGAATTGCTCATAAAAGTTTTGGAGGCCACTCAAAAAGTATGCACGTCAGCTCAGGAAGGGGTGTTATTTCGGGCCATGTTTGCAGTAACGGCAGCAGGGGCATTTAGGGTGGGGGAAGTAGTGGCCCTGAGACAATCAGCCAGGGGTCAGGCCTTACGGCATGAAAATGTCTGGTGGGGACTGGACCAGGTGGTCATCATCCTGACCAGGTTGAACCAAGGGGGGAGGGGGACCCAAATATCAATAGCACGAAAACCACAGTTGGCCAACTGCACTGTGAGGGTGCTGGAGAAGTACAGGGCGGTTCGGGGACAGGTAGGGGGGATACTGTTCAGGCATGGGGACTGCTCCCTGGTCATGGGTTTTCAAGAGTGGGGGGCAGCCATTCTTAGGGGAGGATCCCAGCAAATATGCCCCTCATTCATTCAGGATTGGGGTGGCCACAGAGGCAGCAGAGAGAGGGGCTGCAGTGGCAGAGGTGCAAAAGGTGGGTCGCTGGAGATCCAGCAGCTATAAGAGGTATGTGAAAGAATAACAGCAAATCACACTGTTTATTTTGTTTCCATGGCAGGTTCCAGGAGAAAGATTTGGAAAGTGGGGCAGTCCTTCTTATACTGGGCTTAGAGGTTTGCAGTGGCCACCTCAAAAGGAGCAGTGCTGAGATACAGCACTGAACATACAACAGTGTTGTGGAAGGGCATTAGGGGAATGAAATGGGCTCAGCTCATGCCTCTGATGGAGGAGTTGAAATTGCAATGGGACACCCCAGACTGCACTGTGGTGCATCTGGGGGGAAATGGTTAGGGAGCCTGCCATGGGGGGTATTGGGTCAGATGATCGTGGGAGACCTAGAGAAAATCAAGGGGTGGTGGCCGAGGGTGACGATCGGGTGGTCAGATATCACCTCACGTAGGGTATGGAAGGGGGCTGCAGGAAGTAAGGCTGATCAAGAAGGTAAGGAAGTGCCTCAACAGAAGGGTGGCCAAGGTGGTGATAGAGATGGGGGGGGTTCACCTGCAGCACAGGGACATCTCCTTCGACCAACCCACAGTATTCAGGTCAGACAGAGTCCACCTGTTGGAGTTCTGGATGTGCCTTTTCCTGTGACCTGTAGTGGAGCTAGTGACCCAGATGGCCGAAAAAGGGCTGAGATACTAGCCCGCAAGTGGGGAGCCCCTCCATCCATCGCAAGCTGGAGGAGGGGCAGTGGAAATAAGGAAAAGGGGCAAAGTGGGGGAGGGGGGTAGGATACATGGGCTGGGGACAAAGAACCCAGATGTGCTGGTAAAGCAGGGAGGGGGATACATCCAGGCGCTGGATTCAGAAATGTCTGGGCCTGGAGGGCGAAAGCCAGGGGAACTGGTATGGCCTGATTCTGGTGTGGAGGAGGGGGCAGGATTCACAGTGTCCGCGCCCTGAAAGCAAGGTGGAAGAAAGGACCAGAAGAAGGACAGAGGCCGGAGCCAGAAATTTTGGGATGGATTGTTCATGATAATTGAAAATTCAAAGTATATGGCATGTAAATATATAGTCCTTTGTGCCATGAATAAACTTTGCCAATGAGCAACAAACTTTCAAATTGGTGTGGTGTCCATCATTCCTGGAGGGATTCAGGGGACAATGGGGCTTGCCATTAAAAGGCAGGCCAGGTTGCCTAGTGATCCCACCAGGAATATAAAATGCATAGGACAAGAGGGAGGGGCAGAGGTTTGGGGAGGGCCTGATGACATCACCAGGCAGGAAAGGTAATATGACAGGGGCACGCCAAAGGGGTTGGCTGGGGGCAGAGCCTGAGGGGTCCTGCCCATGGGCCATGGGGAGTATAATAGGCCATGGCACAGGCAGGACAGCCTCTTTTATGGGAATTTTTTCCCACCCTCCCACCCTATTAAGCGAAGATGATGTGAGGGGGCTGGTTTTGGCACAAAGGGACAAAGCAATGGTCAGGTCAATCCCTACGGGCCCTGGGCATGGGGCCAGGCATGGCTGGTTGCTGCAGGAGGTAGCACAGTAACAGGGGTCTAGGCAGAGCCTCTCATAGGAGGCATGTATGCCCAAGAAGAGGACAAAATAAGGAAAAGGGGGTAGGGTGAGAAAGGGGGGAAGGGGTAGGATACACAGGCTGGGGACAAAGAACCCAGACGTGCTGTTAAAGTGGGGAAGGGGATACGTCCAGGCGCCGGATTCAGAAGTGTCTGGGCCTGGAGGGTGAAAGCCCGGGGAACTGGTACAGCCTGGTTCTGATGTGGAGGAGGGGGCCCGATTCACAGTGTCCAGGCCCTGAAAGCAAGATGAAAGAAAGGACCAGAAGGAGGACAGAGGCCGAGGCCAGAAATTTTGGGATGAATTGTTGATGATAGTTGAATTGTAAATTCAAAGTATATGGCGTGTAAATATATAGTCCTTTGTGCCATGAATAAACTTTGCCAACAAGCAATCAACTTTCAGACTGGTGTGGTGTCCATCATTCCTGGGTGGATTCAGGAGACAACAAGGATTAATGTAAGCCGACATGCTGATATATAGATGGAATAGGAATAGAATGAGAATATTATAGAAAGTTACTAACTAATAGTGGGAGAAGAATAGTACTATTTATAGATAAAGGGGATACAGTTTGTTATACATATGAGGTGGAATATATGATGAAATGAAGAAGTAATTCTGTTTTCTAAATACTGAATTTGTCAAGTATACAGAGAAGTTACTGGAGTTTTTCTTAGAGTTTAATGTTATTATATAAAGTATCATGGGGGGGTTGGTTCTTTAGCTGAACTATCCAACTGAGTTTAATACTGGGTAATGTAGACATCTTATTTACTTAGTTTAAGTATGCCTATAATACTAACTTTTAATACTTACTTTAGTTTTTCATGTGCAACTTTATATTATAGGGGTGGTGGGATGGGGTTTGGCATCAAATGTATACCTTAAATTATTATCTTAGTTGCATTTCAGAGTTTTTCTCATTTTTGATCTTAAACAACATGGTTTAAAATACATTTCTTTTAAAATCTTTGCGTTTAAGTTTTGTTATTTATTTTTTTGCCAAAAACAGTGTCTTATGTTATGATTGGTTGAGGATTCTGCATTTTTTGCATAAGTATTTAAATTGATATGATGGAAATATCTCATTCATTTCTGTTTCATTTTATGTTTGAATTTTTGTGTGAATTAACACTTTTTATCATCATTTGTTGTCGCAGTCTTTATAAAAAATTCCCCTACTCCTAAAGTAGTTGGGGGGAGTGTACTGAAATACCTATTTTTTCTTTCTTATGTTTTTGATTTGTATGTTTATTTTATGTGATTTTTAACATGTACTGTGATATGATTTGATTATTTTTTTTAAGTTATAATAAAAAACTCTCCTTCTCTTTTCGATAAGTGCCATGAGATCTTAAACATCCACCTGAACTACCACCAGAACAGGCAAATGGGACCTCGGTTTAACACCTCATCCAAAAGACTGCACCTCAGGAGTGCAGCACCCTCCTCATGATGCACTACAGTGTCAGTTTTGTAATTTAACCCAAGTGCCTGGTGTCGGGATAGAACCCACAGCTTTCTGATATTCTGTCCTCAGAGGTGAGTGTGCAACCTGCAGAGCAACTGACACTGACTTTTAGGCATGGGGTGGAACTGTAGGGTTGGAAACCCTAAAATCACATTTCCCTACTTTTTTTGCTGTAGTCTGAACCCTAAATATTGCATTAAGGCAGTTTGCTTGCAAACTCAGTGTTTGTTTGCAAAATCAGTGGTGGAATTCAAGCATGCATGGGACAGTCATAAGGCAATTCTAGGGGGTTGGGGTAGGAAGAAGTAGGCTGCTGGTTAACTAGGATCTGCAGCTTATCCAGTAGGTAGGGAAATGGGCAGACTGGGTTGGCCAAGCGGTCCTTATCTGCCGTCAAATTCTAAATTTCTATGTAACATTTCATTACTTTTTTAGATACTATAATTATATCCTTATTTGCCTGTGAGGGCCCTCCATGCCCATCCTCCAGAGATACATATATGCATGCTGATGTGGAAGCACAGTGTCTAACAACAGCAACCAAACTGTCAGCATAGCCTGCTTATTACCCCACTTCATGAACCTGGTACTAAAAATATTAAAATCACCGCCAAAACCTTATTCTGCACTAGAGGTGTGAAAAGACATTTTGGCCAAGATTTGAAAAATGATAGCTGTCACATTCATGAGGTGGTGTAAAGAAATAGCTATGTTGACAGGAAACTGGTGTCACGCTGAACTATTATCCACTGACCTCTACTGGCTTACTCTATTGTATTACCACTGTAATTCATACTTTTTTGTAGTTAGCTTGTTGTTATATAGGTTTGTATTGTTTTCTCATTGGAATGTATCATTCCTCAGGTCACCCCTGAAAAAGGAATAACTTTTCTCAGTGGGTCCACCCGGTCATCAAAATTCAAACAAACAAACAAACAAACAAACAAAATATTAAAAATCATTATAGTTACGAGGGAGCAAAGCTAAATTTCAACAGATGTACATAACTTTGTCATTTTAACATATTTTGACACCAAATTTTCAACATACTTTTCTTATGACCCCACCTCATGAACAGGGCATTGAAAATGTTCAAATCCTGCTTATGGCATGAGGTAGGAGTAGCTACTCGTGTAGCTGATCCACAATGGCGGCCCAAAGCTAGTGCCTGAGAGGAGTCTGCTGCTTACACTGCATGCCAATATCTTATACCCGCTTCCAAAGAAAAAAGAAAAAAATTCTAAAACTGTCTAGCTTGGCTACTGTGTGTTACATTTGGTACCATGTGGGTCACACCATCCTGCATTTTCCTCAGATCAGTATTTCTGAAAGTCGTATATCAGTTGCCGCGACATGATAAATGATCCATTTAGAAAGAGGCCTATGCATTCCACAGACAGCCTGAAATAAACTGGTGAGACATTTATTTTCTACTCACCACTGCCTCAGAGCATGTTAGCTGTCTCCACAGCCTGGCACTCACAACTGCAATTGCAGCAAGAAAAGGAACACAAACGGAAGAAGAAACAAAATAACAAGCGTGGTTTGAGCCCCAATTCCAAAGTGCTCAATGCCCAGGATAACCTGCTAGTTGGTTGTACTTGTTTACAGCAGAAAAATTTTAATAACGCTTTTGGTATAAACAGCATTTTGTCCAGCAGACCCAATTCCCCCTTACCTATATCTTCACACTCTTCCAATAGTATTGTCGGCTCTTCTGAGAGGATGGAAACTGAACAAGAAGAACCTGGCTACACCACGGCTGAAGATGAAAGCACTGTACAGCCTTCCATCTCATCTAGGACATCCCTTGACAAAAAGGTCAGTGCTAATGTTTGTTTCAACAGCTCAGCTATTGCATGTACAGATTAGCTTTGAACTGGGGAACACATGGGTTCTCACTCTACCATTACAGACATGCCTCTGGATCTAGCAGGCCTCTAAATGCTGTTACTAATAGTATCTGAATCACAAACCCAACATGCTGTGAATAATGTGCAAATAAGCTATAAAAATGCGATATATATAGAGAAACCATTGGGAAATGAGGTAAGGGGGGAAACTAGAGGATCATCATCTTCAGAATTGTTAAACCAAATAGACTTTGAAAAGTTTTAGCAAAGAAATTCAAAATGAAATAAAATCTGGCCTAGCATCTATTACCTTGACCTTGAATGATGTTACCTCACTCCTGGCTACACTACAGACCAAAATGGAAGCCTTATGCATTAGAATCACTGAGACCGAAAACAGAATTAGTATATTGGAAGACAAAATGAATCCTTTATCGCAGCAGCAGACTATCTGGGAAAAGAAACTGCTCGAGCTAAAATAAAAAGTCTGTGACTTGGAAGACCACTCCCAATGCTCCAACATCAAGCTCTTTCATGTCCCAGAAGGTGCTGAGGACCCAGGAGACCCCCTTCCCTTCTCTGAAAAAATGTTAACTTAAGCTCTCAATAGAACATTTCCAGAGGAACGTATTTTGTTGGATTGAGCTCACCAGGCTTCTAGACCCCGGCTACTGGTTCTAGAAATAATCCCTTGCCCAGGCCAGTATTTATTAAGCTTCATTATTTTCAGGATCAGGATAAAATTTTAAGACATGCTAGGATGAATCAAGGCCTGATGTATGAACACACAAAGTTTTCAGCTTTTTCAGATTTATCTTCCAATACGATACAAGCCCAGCGGGCATTTGATAGATCCAAGGAAATTCTTAAACAGCACAATATAAATTCTACCATGTTATACCAAGCCAAGCTTCACTTTTTTCTACATGGCAAGATGTGGACTGTTCAAGACTGGAAGAAAGCTGAGCAGTTTCTATCCAGCCAAAATTGGGACACAAGCAAAGCTTGATTTTAGCCATATCACATGGCTATATAAGTAGAAAAAACGGATTACACTTTTTTGTGTGTCCTTTTTATTTTTTGTAGGGGCAGAATAATATTCTATGTATTAATATGTAGTGGTGGACGTCTTTGCCAGCTTGTGTGTGCGAACATTGGGATAGGGAGTTTGAGGGAAGGGCACTATGGGTCAGAACATTAAATTGAGTAAAGAACTGAGCTACATGTTTATAAATATATTTATTTCTTCCCTGATAAGCATAGTGAGTACAGCTATGGCTAATTATTACTGGGCATTTTGTCAACACATGATGACCTATTTGTGTACAGCACTTACATCAGCCCTCTGCCTCATTTTTTCTGTTATTATGTGAATGCTTTGTATGCACAGTATAGCAATCCAATGAGAAACAGGGTGGAATATATGCACAACTTCTTTATAAAGGGCTCAGTTACTCCCAAATCTGGAAGTATATGGAATATTGTATGGAGGGGCGGTCTTGATTAATTTTGCTTATTTCATAAGCAACTCAGATGGTATGAACAAGCTCTCTAAGTTTTGATTAGTTTTCTCAAGTCGAAAGACCTTGCAAGATGCTTATCTGTTTATCAGGGGCCCTTTCTACTTTCTATCTGCTGTTGTATTGTGTCTCAAAGGGAAAACATATGTATTCTATATCTGTATCTTTAGTATTTTTACATATCCAAAATGGCCAACCTATTAAAGTTGATATCTTGGAATGTTAAGGGTATGCTGGATAGATTTCAAGCTAAACATTGTTTTAAACATATTGACCAGTAGGAGCCAACTGTGCACTGTTCCAAGAGTCTCAGCTTAATCAGTCTGAGTTCCTATACCAAGCTAGGTGCTGGGGCCAGAGTTTGGATGCTCCACATACAATTACTGTACAACAGGAAATACTCACTGTTTTTTTTATTTTCACTATATTCATTGGTCCCATGTTAGAGTGAAAATAAAAAGATAGCGAATGTTAGGTAGATCACTGTATATAGCAGCACTAGTGTTCCACCAGTGAAAATAAAATAAGAGGAAGTGAATATGTGGGGGTGTGCTTGGAGCACTAAATATGAAGGGAGTGAATATAAACTGTTATATAGTATATCGGCCAGAGTGACAATCTTTTTTAAGAAGTCTCTCAATATACAAATTAATACACATACAATTGACTCTAATGGGTGATACCTAATTTGCAAAATTAAATTAAATGGGAAGAACTACACCATTTGTAATTTATATGGCCCCATCAATAATAAACCTTCTTTCTTTTTTGAATCTATTTCTTGAATTAGCTAGTTATCTGGCCCCTTATGTAATCAGTGGGGACTTTAATTTAGTTTTAGATACATTGGTGAACAGAACTGGCACTGGGCCAACTACCTTCAATGTTGCCCGGCTAAAAATATTACAATTTATTAAAGATTACAACTTAACTGAAGTTTGGCAACACATGAATCCCCAAGAGAGAGAGACAACATTCCTTTCATTCACACCCACACTTGACTTATTCAAGTACAGATTTTATTCTTATCTCAAGAAGTAAATTACATTTAGTTAGAGAAATAAAAAATAATAGCATTCTGATTTCTGATCATGCCCCCATCCAACTATCTGTTCAGATTCCCAATTATAATAAACCTCTCACCTTAAAATTAGACCCCATACTCTTGAAGGACGCCACCTTTATTGAATATATCAATGGAGAGATAGATTACTTCTTTGAATTTAACACCATTCGTAATTCAACAATAAACAGCATTTCGGAAGCCTTTAAGGCATTTATCCGTGGGTGCATTATTGCCTATACAGTTGAAAGAAACAAAAATTAAAAACAAAAGATGCAGGAACTTGAAAGATCTTTCTCAGAGATGGAACATTGCCATAAGGGCTCTCATGACCCGTTGATTCTGGAAAAACTAATCTCTCTTAGGGATCAATACTGTGGACTGGTAACTGAGCATGTTGAAAGGCAGTCCTTACATACTTGTTCCCATTATTATATCAAAGGTGACTGCTCTGGGAAGCTTATGGCATAGCAACTTTAGTCATCTCAGCAAAAAAACCTTATTACTCTAATTGCAGATTCTGATGTTCAAACTTATTCCAGTCCACAGGAGATTAATCAGATTTTCTTTAAATGTTATCAAGATCTCTATACGTCAGAAAATCCCTTCCACTGTGATCAATTGATCTCCTTTTTCTTCAACATTTCTTCAACATTGCTTTCCCTACCCGATCTTCTGAGGATATTATCAACCTGGACCAGGGTGTCTCCCGAGATGAAATTGTAAAAGCGATTCAAACTTTACCTCTGGGGAAAGCCTCTGGCCCAGATGGACTGACCATTGACTTTTATAAAACTTTTTACCCAAATTTCATTACACATCTTAACAATGTCTATCACTTAAGGTTTGCAACACATACCTTAACAACATCCTTTAGTCAAGCTAACATATTACTGTTTCTTAAAAAAAGACAAGAATCCCATACTGCACTCCTCTTATCATCCTGTCTCACTTAATACAGATGCAAAAATACTGGTGAAGGTCCTGGCCACCAGACTCGAGGTGGTTCTCCCTCACTTAGTGCACCCAGACCGGAATGGGTTCATTAAGGGGAGATCTCTGAAGGCCAATATCCACTGCACTATTAATATCTTAGATTATTCACTAAATTTGAATCTATCATCGATGTTATTAGATGCAGAAAAAGCTTTCGATTGGGTGGAATGACCCTATATAAAACTCATTCTGGGTAAATTTGGTTTTGGTTCTGGGTTTTCTAGGTAGGTAGATATTCTATACTCAGGTCTGGTGGCCAGGGTTAAAACCAACACTGATATTTCTCTGACCATTCAGTTACAATGTGGCACCTGTCAAGGATGTTGCTTGTCTCCGTTAATAGTTGCCCTGGCTACTGAACCCTTAGCTATGGCAATTCATGCTTCTACTGTAATCAACGGACCCCTAATCAACAATATAGAGCATTGTATAAGCTTATATGCTGATGATGCTCTATTACATATAACAGATTTAAATAGCAGCCTAACATCCATCATGGACGTTATTTTGCAGTTTGGCAAACTATCAGGATACAAAGTGAATTGTACCAAAACAAGGGTTATGGACACTAGTTATCATTCCAGTCCATTCATTTCACCACCGCATCTTAATATCCAAAAGGTTACTTAAATCACATATCTTGTGGTAAGGATAGACAACAAACTAGAAAGTCAGCAATCATTAAACTTGGACCCATTAATGGATGAAACACAACTTATTGGGAGATATTACCCTTTACTATTTTAGGCTGTGTAAATGCCATCAAAATGGTTATTCTTCTGAAATATATGTGTTTTTTTTCAGTCACTGCCTATAATATTTAAAGAACAATTTTTCAAGGGATTAGATGTGCATATTAGGAAATGTTTGTGGAAAGGGAAGAAACCTAGGTTAAAATTAGAGAAATTATACTTACCAACTTCAAAAGTGGGTCTAGCCTTACCTAACTTTAGATATTATTTTGCAGCTAATCTCACCATAATTCACAACTGGTATAAGGATGATATAACTGATTCTGCTTATGCTATAGAATCGAACCTTTCACATTTGAAACATCTGCTGCATTTACTATACATAGGCCTACTAAAGACAAGATCTGTCAAATTAGCTCTGAGTACCATGACCACACTTTATATCTGGTATAGGATTTTACCACCCAAAAAAAATATAAACCCTTTTTCTCCATATACTCTCCAAATTATCCTAATAGTTATTTACCTTCCTCGGTCCAAGCACTATCATTCAAAAACTGGTATAACAAGGCCCTAGTGGAGATTGATCAATTTCTATTCAAGATCAAGTTATTGGCTTTGCCTGCTTAAAGAAAGTGTACAATATCCCAGATTCACAGTTCTTCCTGTTATTTGCAGATTTGGGATTTTATTAATAAAAACTGTAAAAATCGGAGACAAAGTTTATGCAATATGGAGACTACTTTATCTCAGTCCAGTCAAAGCAAACTGAGTTCACAAATTTATAAGTTTGTTGCCCCAAGACATAAGGATTCTTTAAAGCACCTAAGACAGAAATGGACAGATGACTTAGGTATTTCTATTCTGTGACACGCCTGGAAAGATATAGCTAATATTAAACAATGGGACTTAAATCAGTCAGGTCTCAACAGATTAATTTCAATATTCTACAGAGAATGTACTATACACCACATTATTTAAATAAAATGAACCCTGACATACCAGCGTGCTATCCCAGCTGTCATACACAGACAGTTACCTTAATACATATGTTTATACACTGCTCTAAGTTAGACTCTAGTGGGGAGCAATTTTGACCTTTGTCTCAGGTAACTCAATATCCCTTAAGCAAAGATCCCTATTGGATGCTGTTATGCTCATACTCAGCTATAGAAAGTTTATCGACCTCAAAGCAACGCTTTATAAACATTTGTTTGGTGGTGACATTTAAAGTAATTCTCACTCATTGGAAAGATAAGGATCCTCCACATTATAGGGTCTGGCTCAATTTATTAACCAAAGTACTGTACATGCATTAGAAAAGATTCATTATTTGTCTTTCCAACAATTAAATAAGTATCAATAGATCTGGCAACATTTTAAAGACAAAATTATGCAGCCCAGGCCTTAAATTTTATTGTCAATAGAAGGGTCTCTTGTTTAGTAGTTATATATATATATCTATATCACAGATATGTCTATTTACTGTATGTTGTGAAATAAGAAAATTGTCCTGTATGGAAAATGTGGAAGTGCTTCTATGGACATTTCAGAAATGTTAATATTCATGAAATTTATGGTCTGTATCACATGAATGTTTGATTTACAGAATAAAAGTAAAACAACCATTAAAGTTATGAGAGAGCAAAGCAAAATTTCAACAGATGCACATAACTTTGGCACTTTAACAATATTTTGACACCAAATTTTCAACAGACCATTCTTATGACTCTACCTCATGAACAAGGGCATTGAAAGTGTTCAAATCATGCCTGAAGGGTGGTTTTACCAAGCAAATGCAAAATCATGTTTTTGACCTATGTTGTGTAATTCCATAGCATTTGTTCATGTGGTGGGGTCTCAAAAAAGGCCATGTTGAAAATGTGCAATACATATATGCTTAAATGACAAAGTTATGCACCAAAGTTGAAAAATCATTGAAATACATTGACCCACACTTACCTTACTTTGTCATAAAGCAGTCGCCAGTTCCAGCAGCAAGACATGTCTTCAATTGGGCAGTGGATCTTCATGCTTGGACCTGTTTAGGTGAGTGAGGGTGTCTGTGGGGTCTTGGTGGATGTTGGGTAGTGGTTGTTGAGTGGGAGGTCAGGGTGAGGGGTAGGATTGGTGAAGGACCAAAGCTTCTTTTTACAGGTTAAAAAAATACATTGAGGGACCCTTTTCCTTATTTCAGTGATGGACAGACATTGGAGGGTTTGGGGTACCCCTAGACACTAGGGAAACCAAAATTATTAAGGGGGATGGTGATCAGAGGGTGTGGGGGGTGCCAGTAGACACTAGGATCAAATACCACCATTATGGGGATGGTAATCACAGTGTGGGGGGTACCACTAAACACCAGGGGAAAATATAAAAAAAATACTGGGATGACAATCAGAGGGTGGGGGGGTGCCACTAGACACCAAAGAAAAATAAAAAAAACTGCATTCTTCCACTTTCTTGATGGGTCAAATGATCCTGGAACAACCAGACAATTTATCATGTCTCTTTTTTTATTTGCTTTCTGCAGTTCCCTTTTCAGAGTGAGTAATACATTTATACTTCTGTTTTGATATTCTAGATACTTTTGTATATATTTATTCTATGTCTGGTCTGCCTCTTCAAGATACTTTGTGCCGTCTTTGTATAGATGTTACTATATACATAATTTTAAACTGCTTAGCAGCAGCAGACTGGAAAGGAATCAGTGTCTGGAGGAATAAAATCAGGAACTGGTATTCCTTCCCCGATCCACTACACAGTGGCTGAGTAGGGGCAGATTCCAATATATTACAAATGCCTTCCTTATTGTACTCAATCTAAAAAATAGAAATTATCAACTTATACCCAGAAGCAAAACTAGGAAGCACCATCGCTGTTTGTTGGTGGTGGTGGTGGTGAAGGGGAACTTCACATTCTTTTATTTTGCCAACTGGGTCACGGAAAGCAGATAGTCCATGATGACTTGGGGGGATCTCATTCCCAGCAGACCAAATGTGCAAGTTCTGCCTTTCTGTACTCAATCAAAAATTACAAACATGTACCCAGATGCACATTGTTTTTGTTACATCTTGTTTAGCTGGGGCACATTCCAATCTAGATGTTACTAATTCCTGCTGTTCTGCACCCTATAAAAAACATATCAACCTTAACTTGTACCTAGAAACCAAACCAGAAAGCAGCTTCATGATTTGTGAGGTCAGCATTATAATCTTTTCTTTTGTAAATTGGGTAACAGAAGTCAGGTAGTCCGTGATACCTGGGGGGGGGGCAGTCCGTTCCTGCCTGACTAACTGTGCCAGGGCAGAGCTAGGGCACATTCCAAAATATAATCAAGTTCTTCCTTTCTGTACTCAGTCTAAAAAAATGCAAACATGCATGTACTCAAGTGCAAAACCAGCAATAGTCTATGTCAGCAAATTATTTTTGTTCTAGCACCTTGTTTAGCTGGGGCATACTCCTATCAATATATTTCAAATTCCTGTCTTCCTGCATGCTATATAAGAAAAAATCACTTGAACCTGTACCCAGAAGCCAAACTGGGAAGCAACATCATAGTTTTGGGGGGGTTCCATTTCAACTTCTTTTCTTTTGTAAATCAGATCATGGAAGGCAGTTAGTGATGCCTGAGGGGGGTGGGGCCATCCCGTCCCCATCCTGACCAAATTTGCAGCTTTGGAAGCTTTCTGTAGCAGGCTGGAAAGGGAATCAGGGTCAGGAGGGATAAAACCAGAAAGTTGCTTTATGGTTTTGAGTACAGGGGCAGCTGCCAAGGATTTTCTTGCAAATTGGGGCAAAGAACTAATGAATTTATTGCGAATTCTTGCATAAATTAACTGTCATCCCATACGGCATTTGTGGCACAGACCCTTGAAACATTCTTTAGGAATCTATTTTTAAAGTATTTGTCAGATGTAAAGACAGAGATTATGCAAAATGGACTGAACTGGAAATTCTATTATTTACTGATCAGCAAGCATACAGTTTTTTATAATGTTCAGGTCACGCCAATTTAATTTTGCTTAACTTCTCTGTAACACTGAGAGATTGTTGATAACTTAAATATGGATATTAGCTTATCTCTTGCACATGAACTGCTGTGTTAAATTTCTGTCATTATGTTTAAAAAAGGCTTTAAAAACAGACTCCTAAAGAATGTTTTAAAGGTCTGTGCCACAAATGTTATGTGAGATGACAGTTAATTTATATAAGAATTCACAGTAAAGTGGGTGGCAGCAAAGTTAAAGTTTGTGTGAACTTCTATTAATTGTAACCCAAAGGTACTTCAAGTGCTCTGTGATACACATGCTGCATAAAAATCATGTACTGTTTCAATGCTTGTACAGATACTTCAAAAGGGTGACATCTTTAGCTGTATCCAGCTAAAATTCTATCTTGATAAATGCTGTCAAAAAATTTCACTTTTTTAACCATTATTTCTTAGTGATTATAAACATTCCAAAACATGATGTTCCACTTTATGTTTCAAATTAGATGCTGTATCCTGATTTATAATAAATGGTAATAAATTCATGCCCATACCAGTTAACTCATGTCCATACCAGTTATATAAGAAGGGGCGATACCTTCCATGCCAGCATCAGCTGATTATACTAGGCCCTACCACACTGTCTCCTGTATAAAGTGTGAATGTGAAAAATTACTATTATTATTGGGGGGGGGGCAGAGCTATGCAGTATTAGTGGGGGATTATGAAAAGAGGATGGGGTTTATTATAAGCAAATTTCAATACTTGTCCGCTACCTCTAACAAGAAACCAAAGGCTCATAAAGTTTATTTAGGAACCCTATGTCAATCCAGCAGTACTGAAACTGTGTGTGTGTTGGGGGGGGGGATTTCAAGATAGAATTTTACTTGGACACAGCTTATGATGTCACCCATTTGAGGTACCTGTACAAGGGTTAAAACAATACAGGATTTTTTAATGCAGCATCTGTATCACAGTGCTTGATGTACCTTTGGTTTTCAGGTAATAGAAGTTCATGTAAACTTTATCTTTGCTGCCACCTACTGTTTTGAGAATTCTTATCTAAATTAATGTCTTCCCACATAGTGGGCTGGATTCTCAAAGAGAGACAAAAATTCTGCATTTGCAGAAAAATGGCTTGCACTACTGAGGAAATTCAGTTGCGGCATATTCACAAAGAAAAATTCCGCACTTGCGGAAAATCACAAATAAGGCGAGTTATGAAATTCCTCAGCTGTGGACAATTTGCAAGTGCGGATCCACAGCTGAGGAAATGTCTCAGCAGCCAGAGCAGCAGGTGATCCATATTAACTGGAGCAGCAGACTTTGACAGTCTTGCCATTGATGAAGCAGAAAGAACACACAGTGAGATCAGCAGCCAGTCCCACCACTGGGACAACAGCAGCACCACCAGTACCAGCAGGACCGTGCACCACAGTGGCATTGTGTAACCATTGGTTGTGCTTTTCCCTGGGGTGTTTATGTTGCCTGCTTCAGTAGCAATCACATGTGGCTGTTACCAGCTCTGCCTCTTCAGCCTATGGGGTTCCTTTATGCACTGTACTGGGTCATGAGGGTGTGGTTTGTTGCCTTTCAGTGGAAATAACACCTGACACTACTACACAGCATACAGTTTTGTGGTTGCTTGGTGCCTGAACCCCCACTATAATTGTATCCCAATTGTTAGTACACTGCTTTTTGCTCAGGGTGAGTTATGCCTCACTCTCTGTGGTGCAGCATATGAGCAACATTTTTTCTGCAACTGAGGAAAAACAGTGGCTGAGAATAGCCTTTAAAGGAATATGCCATTGTTTTCAATGGCTTTTTTTTTTGCTGAGGAACTTTCGCAGCTGCACTTTTTTACATATCCTATAGTGTATTTTTCCACAGCTGAGGAAGTTTTGTGTATACCACTCAGCGTAATTACCCCTTTTTTCCACAACTGAGCAAATTTTGGGGACTTGTACATTTTTTGCACTTTCCAAGTGTTTTGAGAATTCAACATTTGTGGCATGGACCCTTGAAACATTCTTTAGGAGTCTATTTTTAAAGTCTTTTTCAAATGTAATGAAAGAGATTATGCACTGTAGACTCAACTGGAGATTATATTATCCATATGTATACAGTTTTTTTATAATGTTCAGGACATGACAGTTTAAGTTTGTTTAACTTCTCTTTAACACTAGAAGGGGGACATTATCAGATCTGTACAGTACAGTAGCTTCTTTTTGTTGTTTTTACGTTGTTTCTTGTGGATTCTACTTGGTAGAAGGTTATTTATTTTCTTTCTTATTACTTCTAAGGGGCTAGCAGGGTATTGTTTGGGGCTGTTGGAATTTAGAAACCTGTATTGGTAGCTATACGTGGGCTCATTTGTTTGATGTTTCACTGTGTGGCAGGCTGCGTTTGTAGAGGCCTATTTCTTCTGATTTAAAACCTAATTGGTGTGATTTAACTGGGTCTGTTTCTTTGAATTGGAGACCTATATCTTCTAATTTCAAGCCTATGTTAATGTGTTGTTGGTGAAGCTGTTTGAATTGGAGTCCTGTTTCTTTGGGTAGCAAACCTATTTTGGGGGCTTTGAGTAGAATTGTGATTCATTGTTGCTGGCTTCACTAGCTGCAAAGTTTTAGTGCAGAGTGGGGGAAGGGTGCTAATGGTCTGACCAGGGGCCTCAGCTACCTGATTGCTTCTGGAAGACTTGGCCTGGTCCCACCCCTGGTCCATTATTTCCTATATACCAGGGGTTCTGACATCACTTCCTCAAATGGGCAAAGGATATGCACCTGTCATAGCAGAAGCAGACATCCAGGAAAGGAACAGCAGCAAGTGAAGAGGTGACTGCTATCTCAGTGGAAGGGAAGTAAATGCAAATCTAGGAGCTTTCATTATTACTTCTTCGCATTGCTATTGCATTGGGGAAAGGAGGAGTAGGAGTTTGAAGAAGGTTGTGCAATGGCTTCTTAAAGTATCTTTTTGAGTGTGGATAGGAAGGATAGGAATATAAAAAGCAGTTGCTCAATATATCTAAGTGTGTACAACAAAGGGGGTAAGGGAAATAAAGAAAAGAATGTTTTGCACTGATAGAGGGGGGAGAGGGGAGACTTTGGGGAGTGTTTGGTATCCTGCATCTGGAAGGGTGGGGGGTCGCTGGTGGGCAATGACAGCAATCGGTAGGGTGGTAGGCTGCAACAACTGCTGTGCACCAATCTTTCTTAAAAATTGCCTGGAGTGTGGGAGGAAGTTTAGTGTGCAACCACATAGAAAAACTTAGAAAGGAGATTGAGGGTCTGCAGGAGGAACTAAGACAGGCAAGGCAGATTGGGGGTGGGTTTAGCCCAATACTGGAGGGAGGAAGAAGGGGAGATGAGGGAGGGCAATTTAAGCCAACATTGGTGAGGAGAGGGTCAGATGAAGGGAAGCAGAGACAAAGGGGCCCAGGCCAGGAGGAACGATTGCCAGGGAAACCAGGTCAGGAGACAAAAGACAAATGGAAGGAGGAGATAAGGACTTGTGAGGGGAGGCAAAGAAGTGGCAAAAGTCATGGAGTGAAAAGGAGAGAACAGGTTACTATGAAGATAGAGGGAGCGGGCATTTGTGAAGGGTCTTCAGAAAATGGTTTTGCTCTGCTAAAGAGGAAGAAGGTGGGGGAAGGAAATGATGAAATTAGAGGAGTAATTGATAAATGCCTTGACCAAACTGGAGAGGGGAGAAGTTCTTCTGGGAGAATTGCAACAGGGGCAAAAGGGAAAAAATGTGCAGGAGGAAGAAGAGGAGCTGGAAATGAGAGAGGGAGATGAATGGAAGCAAGCAGTGAGTAAAAGTGGTGGAATCTTAGTGCTGGGGGACTCAATACTAAGAGGAGTCAGGTGGGGTAGCAAGTGGGAGAGGCATAGTCGCATTTGGGTGGAGGCCATGCCAGGAATGACAGCGGAAAGGGTGGGACAATCTGTTCTGAAATATGCTAGAAGGGGTAGGGACAAGCCTCATTTAATTATACATCTTGGGACAAATGACCTGGCTGACAAGACAGTAGATATAGTCCAGAGGAGGTTAGATGAACTAGCACAATTATGTGAGGGGGCAGGAAGATCAGTAACTTTTTCAGAGATACTTCTGGTGCACAAGACAATCACAACAAGAAAGCTAAGAATAGAGGAATTTAACAGATGGCTAAGAATCTGTGTTGTGCTAAAGGGTATGGGCTGTTGGGGGGTGGGAGGGACCTGGGAGGACAGTAGTCTCTATGCAAGGACAGACTACACTTGAGTGAGGAGGGAAAGAAAGTGTTGAAACAAAGGATGGAAGAGTACATAGAAGAAGTTGGGAATTTAAACTAGGAGTGGGGGGTGGCAATTGGGCAAGAGATATGCAGAAATCACAGGTTGGAAAACCATATGAGCTTGCCCCCCATAACAGTGACAAAGGACAAATGGCAAGTACTATTGGTGATGCTAGGAAAGGAGGGCAGGATGGGAGGGTGGAAGGGTGGAAGGTGGTTACCCTTAATGCTAGGAGCCTTCAGAGGAAAACTGAAGAGTTACAGGTGCTCATGGCAGAGAGAGAGGTGGACATTGTAGCCATCACAGAAACATTGGTCACCCAATACAATGACTGGGACCTGTCTGTACCAAGGTATAGGTTATTTCGTAGGGACAGGGTGATTGGGAAAGGAGGGGGTGTGGCACTATATGTGAAGGAAGGACTGAACTGTGTAAGGGAGGAAGGGGAGGAGGGTAGTACGGAGTCACTTTGGATGCAAATCCAGGATTCCAAAAATAGGATTCTTAGAATGGGAGTGGTGTGCAGGCCACCATCCCAGATGGAGGAGTTGGACAGGGAACTAGCGGGACAGATCAGGAGGCCCTGTGAGAAGGGTAGTGTGGTGATTGTGGGGGACTTCAACATGCCAGGAGTGGGCTGGAGTATCCCAACAACCAGGAGCAGAAAGGAGCAGGTACTGCTGGATGCCTTCCAGGACAGCTTCCTGCTGCAAATGGTCAGTGAACAAACCAGGTTAGGGAATACCCATGATCTTGTGCTGGCAAATGGGGACTTTGTGAGAGAACTTACAGTGGAGGAACTGCTGTCAGGGAGTGACCACCACTCAGTATGGCTCACATTGGATATGGGCAAGGAAGGAGTGGAATCTGGCTCAAGAGTGCTGGACTTCAGGAGGGCTGACTTGGGAGGATGAGGGAAGTGGTAAAAGGTACCTGACCAGAATTCAGTCTAGTATGGACACTAACCAGAGGTGGGAGCTCATAAAGCTGGGGATAGTGGAAGCAACCAAAATCTGATGCAAAGCCCAGAGCAAGAAGGCTAGGGCTAAGAAACTGAGCTGGTTGAGCAAGGAGGTCATGGTAAAGGTTAAGAGGAAAAGAGCTGCCTTTAGGAAGTACAAGAAAATGGGGGGGCAGGGAGGAGTATTTGACAGAATCGAAGGAGGTGACAAGGGCAGTAAGGGGAGCCAAAGCATCTACAGAACTCAGGCTGGCACAAAGCATTAAGAAGGGAGAGAAGGACTTCTTTAAGTACATCAGGGAGAAAATGAGCTGTAAGGACCACATAGTAAGGATTAGGAAGGAGGGGGGTTGGGTGGAAGCAGGGTGCAATAAGGCAGAAGCACTAAATGAATACTTCTGCTCAGTATTTACTAAAGAGAAGAGGGGGGTGACACCCAAGGGAGGAGAAATGGCAGAAACGGGGGGGAAGGGGTGACATATGGGGAAATCATGGAGGGCAGAGTTTGAGAGGGTTTGAAGGCACTGAGGGTGGGCAAGGCACCAGGCCCAGATGGCATCCACTCCAGGCTACTGAATGAGCTGGCAGAGGTCCTTGCAGGACCTTTGGCAGACCTATTTAATGCCTCACTACATTCGGGGTGTGTACTGTACCTCAGGACTGGAGGATGGTTCATGTGGTATCCCTCCACAAGAGTGGCCCCAAGGATGAACCGGGAAACTACAGACCAGTGAGCCTCACATCCATCGTGGGTAAGCTAATGGAGACTATCCTGAAGGAGAGGCTGGTGACCCTCCTAGAGGCCAAAGGACTACAGGACAGCAGACAGCATGGTTTCATATGTGGCAGATCCTGCCAAACCAACCTGGTGGAGTTCTATGACTGGGTAACTAGGCAACTGGTCAGGGGCCATGCAGTGGATGTCCTGTATCTGGACTTAAGTAAGGCATTCGACTCAGTGCCACATGGAAGGCTGGGAAGGAAGTTAGTAGGCACAGGGGCGTGTGCAAAGCTGGTGAGATGGGTAGAAAACTGGCTTCAGAGAAGGCAACAGAGGGTGGTGGTGGGTGGGGAGCTCTCACACCCAAGGGCAGTGATGAGCAGTGTTCCACAGGGCTGTGTTGGGACCAGTGTTGTTTGGGATATTCATTGCAGACATATCATGGGACATCAAGAGCAAGATCAGTCTGTTTGCTGATGATACCGAGGTAGGTGCGGTGGTGGATGACCTAGGGGGATGCCAGGGGTTGCAGGATGATCTGGCAAAGCTTGAAACCTGGTCAGACACCTTGCAACTGGGGTTTAATGCTAACTAGTGCAAGGTGCTGCATTTTGTGATGAAGAACACAAGGAGGAGTTACCAGCTGGGGGGAGTGGATCTAGCCCAGACAGAGGAGGAGAAGGATCTGGGGGTGCTCATTACAGGGTCAATGAACAGCTAGGCACAATGTAGGAAGGCAGCTGCAAAGGTCAACAAAATGCTGGGTTGTATTGCAAGGGGTATATCCTCAAGAAGGGAGGAGGTGATTCTGCCACTGTATAGGTCATTAGTTAGACCACACTTGGAGTACTGCGTGCAGTACTGGCACCCGTATCTGTAGAGGGACATTAAGTTACTGGAGGGGGTGCAGTGCAGGGCAACAAAGATGATCAAGGGGCTGGGGGACTTATCATACGAGAAGAGGTTGAGGGAGTTGAGCATGTACTCACTGGAGGAGAGGAGGGACGGGGTGACATGATTGAAACCTTTAAATACATGAAAGGAATAAACAAGACAGGTACAGAGGGACTGTTCAAAGTAAGGGAGGGGAGGGCCACCAGGGGCCATGATATGAGACTGGAGGGAGGAAGGTTCAGGAGGGAGATGAGGAGACACTTTTTTAAAGAGAGGGTGGTGGATGGGTGGAATGCATTACCTGCAGAAGTGGTATCCAGTAGAACAGTGGACTGCTTCAAAAGGGGATGGGACAGGACAAGGGGCAGGGTTAATGACGGGGAAGGGTTGAAGGGAGGAGCAGCTGCAGAATAAGGGGTGCTAGCTGCACAATCGAGCAGACTTGATAGACCTCTAGGCCTTTATCTGCTGGCAAATTTTGTATGTTCTTATGTTCATAAATATAGCTATTAGCATTATCTCTTTTCTTGTACATGAACTGCTGTGTTAAAAATCAAATCAGTGATAAACCAAATATACTATCCACTACCATTGTGCTTGCTCTGTGCATTGTCTGTGTAAATTGTTATTAGAAGGAGAATGGTAATGTAGTAATACACAAGGTATTTATCACTGGTAAGTGCACTCTGCTAATTGGGTATCATAGAGGCATGGTAGCAAGCCATGAAAAGGGATTTTAAAACAAAACAAAAAAACACACATTTAGGGATCAGTTTTTCAACAGTTAATGGAAGAATCCACCTAACAGAGTCCCAGTGAGCAAGATGCCTGTCTTGGTCTCTCTGCAGAATGCAATTTATGTGCGTCCTGATTTAAAAAAAAAATGGAAAACAAGATGATGTAAAAGGAAAAAGGAAATGTTATTTATGAAAAAGGATTGGACTGAATGAAAAAGGATCTTTTGTTGTTCAGTTCAAAATCTTTTTTCGTTCCATTCCTCTAGCCAAAAACTGTACCAAGCATGCTCAGATACAGAAATTTAATAATTAAATAACTTTGGAATGGATTGATATTTTTTCCACCAAACCAGCAACAGTCATGTCTGTGGACGAAGTCCTTTCCACCCTGAAAATTTCAGCCCAACATTTCAAACCATCTGGGCACAGCATGATGACAAAAGAATACCAAAAATACAGTGATTTGTTTACATACTGACACTGTAGTGCAGCATGAGAGGGGTGTTACACTTCTGAGGTGCCGTCTTTCGGATAAGATGTTAAACCGATGTCCCATCTGCCTGGATTGGTGGTAGTTCAGGTCGATGTTAAAGATCCCATGGCGCTTATCGAAAAGAGTAGGGGAAATTTTATTGACAAAGAAACAAAACCATCACAAAATAACATAGTCCAACATAAAAAGAAAGGAGTAACAAAATTCACTTATCGTCACAGAAAAAAGAGATAGCTCAATTAACAAAACTAAAATTTCTCCACAAATTAACAATTTTCTGTGCTGAAAAAGTCAGTTTATCCTTTGTTTTAAGATCATTCAAATCTGAGTCAACATATGATACAACTGTAAGATGAGAAGTAGAAATTTGTTGCATAATAAACTTAATACGAGCTTGCCATAAATAAAATTGAAGAAGACCAAAAAAAACATTTAACGTATTCTATGATAGGTACCCCAAACACCTGAATACTCCCCAAGAATGAAGGTACAATAAGACAAATAATTTAAATGAGGCATATTCCAATGAGCTGCTGCAAATGCCAGAAATCCTGACTATGCTGACATTCCAAGAAAAGTGTTTTTGACTTTCTTCAATATTAATGCAATCCTCCCTTAAACAATATCTTTCACTCAGAGGTTGTATTTTAAATTCTCTAACCCCCACCCTCCCATGCATTGATAACCATATTATGTCCCATATCTTAACTGGTATTCTAAAGTCTGTTAATTTATGCAAAGCAAACTGCATTTGAGAAAGGTGAACTATCCGGAAAGATAAGAATAACTTTCAAGAGATCATATACAATAAGAGTATAGAAAGATTTCCTAGTCAAAGATTGTAAGCTTTGTAAGAAATCTTCCACTGAAAAAGCCGAAAGGTAGAAACCTATATGATGGTAGATCATCAGAGGCTATGATTTTAGGGGGAAATATAGACCACTTAAAGAAATATTTATGCCATATGGACTGTGTCCAAAAATGGCATGGTAAAGTCTCAGACTTCCAGATAAAAGAA
The DNA here is from genome assembly GCA_016271365.2 of Neoceratodus forsteri. Classification (NCBI taxonomy): domain Eukaryota; kingdom Metazoa; phylum Chordata; order Ceratodontiformes; family Ceratodontidae; genus Neoceratodus; species Neoceratodus forsteri. The sequence goes on from CM028133.1 coordinate 531,428,948, forward strand.
AAGGAAGAAAACAAAAAAATCGAGTGAAAGAAAACCACAGGATTAATCATGTTCAACCCTCCCTTATTCCGCTTAAGATAAGTAAATTCCCTTCTAACTGGGTTTAACCTATTTCCCCAAAGCATTTGAAAAAAAATACTATATAATTTTGTTTCACAGGAGGTTGGTGGTGGAAAAAGATGACTAATGTAAACGAAAAAAGGTAACAGAAATTTCTTTATAATCAAAACCCTTTTTTGTTTCCCAAAACGCCATTGTTTCCACTGGTTAACCTTTAATTCCCCATTCAATAATTGTTTCTCCCAATTAAAAAGAGCCATATCCTCCATTCCAAACCAAATCCCAAGTATCTTCTGAGGTGAGGTTGACAAAGGGATACTACAACAAAGTGATAAATCAGGGAGTTTAGGGCCTAATGGTAATATAAAACTTTTGTTGAAATTGATAGAAGCCCCTGAAAAAGACCCATAAAAGGAGAAAATATCTAATGCTTTATGTAGTGATTTGTCATCCGCTAATAATAAGGTTACATCATCTGCAAAAGCAGTGATTTTAATTGGGTCTAAATGAGGGAGAGGAGCAATACCTATAACGCCGGGTTCAGAGATTATACCTCTAATAACTGGATCCAATACAAAAGTGTATAAAAGGGGACTGAGAGGACAACCCGCCTGACTCCTTTATTTATCAATATCTCAGAGCCAATGAAATTATTCACAAGGGAGTAAAAAGCCTGGTCATATAATTTAGATATCCAGGTAACAAATGTACGAGGAATCCATAGTGTAATAAAATGAAATAAAGATAAGAATGACTAACATTGTCAAATGCTTTTGTTTGATCTAAAGCCACTACCATTTCAGAATTTGTAAAGTTACTTCTTTTGTAAACAAATCTCTAATTAAAAAAAGGTTATGTTGAATCTTTCTTTGAGAAATTGCACAAGTTTGTGTAGGATGAATTAGAAGTCTGGCTACTGTTTCTAACCTAATATTCAAAATTTTGGCAAAAATCTTGTAATCACTGTTCAGTAAACTAATAGGACGCCAATTTGTTAATAATGTCCTATCTCCTTTTTTATAAATAAATTTCAACAGGGAAAGAGAAAATTCCTTACAAGAATGCTCTGAAAGCAAAAAGGAATTGTAAACTAAGGGTGAAAAATAGCTCATATAAAGTAGACAGGATTTATAGCATTCATTAGGGAATGCCATCAATCCCTGGAGAAGATCCAGTGTTCAGTTGCTTAATGACATCAGTTACTTCTTGTGATGTAATAGGAGCAATTAGGGAATGTAACATATGATACGACATCAGGGGCAGAAAACCAAATTGTTCCAAAGGAAACTGATCTAACGGTGATGAGATGGGATGAGAAAAAAAACCTGATACATGACGTTGAACTAATGCCAACATATCTAAATCTTTAGTAAGAAGAGTACCGTCTGAGTCACGTAAACCTGCCATAAAGGTATCAGTCACTCGTGACTTACACGCTTGATAAGGATCAGAATTCGGACAGTGTTTTGTACCAAATCTAAATTCTAAATCTAGGGATCTAGCCCTATTATACTGAAAAATTTTCATTTGTTTTTTTTTATGTCTGAAATTTGTAAAGTATGGGCAGCACGTTGCTGGGGAGCTAAGGACATAAGTTTATATAATCGATTTCTAAGAAGTAAGTAATTCCAATAATCTGAATCAACTTTTCCTTTGCCCCACTTCTGAAAAAGAATTTTTATTTCTTGTTTTAGCTGCATCCACCACGCAAAGGGGGAAGAAAAAAAATCCATTGTGGAATATTTGGATGCAAAAAAGAATTCCAATTTAGAAAAGTAAACCAACATATATAAGAAGGAAGTATTAAGTCTCCATCGGAAATATTGGAGAATAATTTGGGAGGTAAATTCTCCAAAGAAAAGGTACAAAGTAAAAGAAAATGGTCAGAGAATTCCGTGAGGACAACTAAACAAAAACTAGGATACAAATAATGAGAAATAAACACCATATCAATCCTCACAGCATATGTGTGCCTATGATAATGCTTCACCAGCTTGTGCATGCATACACCTGTAGGCATCTTTGAGATTGGCATCTTTAACCAATTTAGCAAGAGCAGTCGAATCACAATAAATTTTTTTTCCTTTTGACTTAATATAATTAGCATCTATAGAGCAATTAAAATCCCCCCCCAAACAATATGTCTTGTGGTAAACAAAAAGGGTGTAAGCTCCTCAAACAGGGTAATACGACCAGTTTTTGTTTGAAGACCATAAATATTAATCAGACGAAAATAATAAGTATTCAGGGAACAATCTAAAATCAAAATCCTACCAGGGTGCACATCAATTACCTTAGAGATCTTAAAGGCATTGCTACAAAATAGGATACCAAGACCATCAGCTACATCTGGTCCAAATGTCCAATAGGAAGGGCCTATTATCCATTTCCGTTTTAGTTGATTAGTATCCCACAAAGAAGAGAGCCTAGTCTCCTGTAAAAAAGATAACATCTACTTTCAAAGAAGTTAAATAAAGAAATATGGGTAACTGTTTTTTTAAGGCTTTCAAACTACAAACATTATAAGTAGCTATTTTTGAGGTGGACATCTAGCGATTTTAAGTGCTATTCTTTTGACTGACTTTTCGTTTTTTTCGTCGTTTTTTTCCTTTTTTTTCTTCAGCTAATTCCGTGGTTTTGCTATCCTCATCATCCGTAATAAGTTCAGAAATATGGGACGTATCTGATTCAAGATCCATATCTCTAATGTCATCTTGCAATGGGGAAAAGGAATTCTCAGTGGAAATAGGTACAAAAGAAGTTTGTTTAACAGAAGCCCGTGTGAAGCGTCTATTCTTAACAAGTTCAAAAAGGAGGAGGCATAATTAAAGTAGAGGAAGGCTTACCCCCCCCCCCGCAGGCCCTAGGCCTGGTTTGTCTATTGGAATTTGAGAACCCTCAGGGAGGCCTGATCCTTCAGTAGTAGAATCCATGGGCGAAGTAGAAGTTAAGGTAGAGGGGGATATAGAAGGAGTGGGAGGAGTAGATTCCTTAGATCCCTTATTGGTTGCTTGGGCCTTACGTAGCAAACCATCATGGTCCAAGCCTCCTGTACAATTACGTCTTGCCCAGGGACATTGGTGATAAGCGTGGCCTTGCTCATCACACAGATTACATTTAAATATGTTTGTACACCTATCTGCTGAATGCCCAAACCCACCACATAAAGGACATTTGAACATGTCACACACACTACTAACATGCGTCCTATCCCCACATTTGTAACAAGCTCTTGGCTGTCCTCCATAAAAACACACCCCCCTATCTTTACCAAGAAAAAAAACTATTAGGTAGGTGTACAATTTCCGAGTTATTCTGAAAGAGTTTTACTTTAAATTTCCACCCTCCTGTCCAAATTCCTTCAACATCCAACAAGGCCTCAGGGGGATTTAAAACATCACACCTAGTTTGAAGCCAGTGATAAATGTCACTGACGTTAACCCCTTCATTTCGAAACATGATAGTAACAAAACGGACCAGAGGTTTAGAGAGAGGTAGTGCAAAAAAAGGGCCCCATAAGGGTGTATTTTTTTGTACTGCATATTTTTCCCAAAAACGCTCCATATGAGAATTGGATTGAAAACTAACATCAAACGAGTCTTCACCCGAAATATGTATAAGAGCATATACAGTGGCGTGAAAAAGTATTTGCCCCCTTCCTGATTTTCTCTATTATTGCATATTTGTCACACTGGATGTTTTCAGGTCTTTAGAGAAAATGTAATATTAGATAAAGGGAACCTGAGTGAACAAATACCACTTTTTTTTTTTTTAATTTCACTTATTTAATGAAAAAAAGTTAACCAACACCAACTGGCATTGTGTGAAAAAGTAATTGCCCCCTTACACTTAATAACTGGTTATGCCACATTTAGCTGCAATGACTGCAAGCAAACACTTCCTATAATTCAATATCAGTCTTTCACATCGCTGTGGAGGAATTTTAACTCCACTTTTCCCTGCAGAACTGCTTTAATTCAGTAACATTTGGTAGGTTTTCGAGCATGACCTGCTCGTTTCAGGTCCTGCCACAGCATCTCTATTGGGTTTAAGTCTGACTTTGACTAGGCCACTCCAAAACTTTAATTTTACTTCTTTTAGCCATTCTGATGTGGACTTGCTTTTGTGTTTTGGATCATTGTCTTGCTGCATGGCCCAACTACGCTTCAGCTTTAGCTGACGGAAGGATGACCGGACATTCTCCTTAAGAATTTTCTGGTACAGAGCAGAATTCATGGTTCCTTTATTTATAGCAAGTCATCCAGGTCCTTAGGCAGCAAAGCATCCCCACACCATCACACTACCACCACCATGTTTGACTGTTGGTATGGTGTTCTTACTGTGGAATGCTGTGTTTGCTTTACGTGAGACATTATGGGATCCATGTCATCCAAAAAGTTCCACTTTGGACTCATCTGTCCATAGAACATTTTCCCAAAAGGCTTGTGGATCATCCAGGTGCTGCTTGGCAAATGAGAGACGAGCATTTATGTTCTTCTTGGTTAGCAGTGGTTTCCGCCTTGCTACTCTCACATGAAGCCCATTTTTGCCCAGTCTCTTTCTGATTGTGGTGTAGTGAACACTGACCTTAGCTGAGGCAAGAGAAGCCTGCAGTTCTTTGGATGTTGTTTTAGGATCCTTTGAGACTTCCTGAATGATTTTACGCCGCGCCTTGGAGTAATTTGGCAGGCCGCCCACTCCTGGGAAGATTCACTACTGTTCCAAGTGTTCTCCATTTGGAGATTATGGCTCTACTGTGGTTTGATGGAGTCCCAGAGCCTTAGAAATAGCTTTGTAACCTTTTCCAGACTGATAGAGGGCAACAAATTTTTTCTGATCTTTTCAGGAACTTCCTTTGATCATGGCATAATGTGCTTGTTGAATCTTTGTGCTGGCAACGTGACTCTGATGGTAAGGGTCAAAATAAGTGAGATTTATATTGAGCAGGGTTGGCTGTAATCAAGCCTGGCTGTGTTCAATCAGCTGACTCTAATTATCCCTTTAATTGGGTTGATTTAACTAGGGGGAATTACTTTTTCACACAGTGCCCTGGTGTTGGTTAACTTTTTCATTAAATAAATGAAATAAGTAAAAAAAAAAAGTGTTATTTGTTCACTCAGGTTCCCTTTATCTAATATTATATTTTGTCTAAAGACCTGAAAACATCCAGTGTGACAAATATGCAATAATAGAGAAAATCAGGAAGGGGGCAAATACTTTTTCACGCCACTGTATATCCTTGGCCAAAAAAACCATTGAGTTTGTTAACAAAGTTTTGAAAACAAAATACCTATCTGGATGTACATCCAAACCTCCTTTGTATCTAATTCTGATAGCATTCCGTCTAGGAGCCTGCTCTAACTTATTTTTAAATAATTCAGACATTGGAAGTTTTTGAAATGTAGCAGAAACAGAAGGAGCAGCAGTCTCAGTGATATCATGTTCAGTAACAGAGGTGTTTGGCTTAGAAAAAGCCAAAGCACTCTCCCACCCTCTTTATGCTGCGTTAAGTAAGTCAGTATCACCCTGTACAGTTGCAGTCAAATCCAGTAGCCTGGCTATCGTCGGCATGCATAGTTACCGATTATGACCAAGATGATGAGGGATATCCAAGTACCTGAGTCCGTTTTCCGCCAGCCAGCGTCAGTTAATGCCACTTCTTCCGACCAGTCCTTCAAGCCATCGGAACCGAATCCCCAGTAAGCCAAAGCGCTGTCAAGAGGATACAGGAAGTACCCGGTCCTTCCTCAAAATTTGTCTCCCCGGAAGCGCTACCTGTCAAACTCGGTTCCCCCTGGAGCTCCAATACACACTTTCCATCTGATTTGGTGTCCGGTTTAGAAAGCTGCACCTGTATTGGGACCGATGAATCAGAAACCGCCGAGAGGCCTTCCAAAGAGACAACATGCAGATTTGCAGGGTTAGCAATTGGTTCCATACATGAATCAATAACGGGAGCTGCAGGTAAGGAATCGCACATAGCTCCAACAGCAATATCTTCAGGTAAGGTAGCCACTATGCCATCTCCGACTTCCATCTCTTCTCGAGGCTGAATGCAGTCTGTCATCCCACCTCCGTGACGTCAGGACGACTCCCAGACTAGCCACCGACCAGCAGCCAGTAGGGGAATTTCCCCGGTGTCCTGGCCAAATTTCCCTCATTCACTAAAAATACCACCAACAGCTTAATCTGGTTAAATTTCAGTTGTTTACCATCTGTATCCCCCCTACCCAGTCGCCGCTGAAAAAGGGACTTCTAGGCCTGGTGGGCTTACTGGGTCAACAAAATTCAACAAACAAACAAACAAACATTTCTTTGCTATACATATCTCAGAATCCACACAACAGACCAGAACAAAACTTGCCAAGTCAAGCGATCTACACTACGCAACTTCACATGCAAAATTTTGTGGAACTCCATTAAACCATTGAGAAGATATTAAAATACAAAATTTGGGGTTTAACATAGAAACCACTGCTCAACCCTAAATATAGTGGTGAGTGGTGCTAGTGTGCCACTATAATATATGTGTGTGTATATGTGTGTGTGTATATATATATATATATATATATATATATATATATATATAAAATACAAAATCGCACATGCCCACACAATGCAAAGCATCATGGGCTGCATATGCAAATCACCACAGACTGTTATGCTGGTTCAGCTTTAAGCAGAATTGCATGGTGCTGAAACGCCTCTCACACAGTTTGCAAAGGGTGCTGACAGATGACATAGACATGTGTTTCGTCCTACCAGGACTCATCAGTATGCCTCGTCTGTTTGACACCCCAGTGGAATGAACCAGCTGCCATAAGATGGTCTGTCTGGGTTATGTTGTGGTGAGCCCATTAAAATAAAAAACTATTTTAAAGACAAAGAACCTCTGTGTGCAAACACTGAGGCAAGGGTTACCCCAAAGGGCATTTGGCTGGGAAGCCAAGTTTCAAGAAAATACAAAATCACACATGGGGTGTCAAACAGATGAGGCATAATGAGGAGTCCTGGTAGGACGAAACACGTGTCTATGTCATCTTTTAGCACCCTTTGCAAACTGTGTGAGAGGCCTTTCAGCACCATGTAATTCTGCTTAAAGTTGAATCAGCATAACATTCTGTGGTGATTTGCATATGAAGCCCATGATGCTTTGCATTGTGTGGGCATGTGTGATTGTGTATTTTCTTGAAACTTGGCTTCCCAGCCAAATGCCCTTTGGGGTAACCCTTGCCTCAGTGTTTGCGCAAAGAGGTTCTTTGTGTTTTATATATATATATATATATATTATATAGATATATTTTTTTATGCAAAAAACTTCATTTAGGGTTAAAACACAAATATATATATTTTCTATGCAAAAAACTTCATTTAGGGTTAAAACAGAAAAAGTCAGGAAATGAGATCTTTAAGGTTGCCCATCCCCTGACGCCTCATCATCCCAAGATTGACAGCTGACGAGGTGTAGCATTGAGGATGAGGCCTAAATGTCACCCCATTCCATCTGTAATCATATTCACAAGCCACAGTAAAGAAGAATGGGGTGACATTTAGCCCTCACAACCCCAATGACACACCCCGTCAGCTGTCAATCTTGGGATGATGGGCGGGTCCACGAGGAGGGGATGGGGCAACCCTAAAGGTCTCATTTCCTGACTTTTTGTGTTTTAACCCTAAATTATGCATTAACAAAGATTTTTTTGCATAGAATTTCCTTACTTTTTGAGAAAGAATAGAGAAGTAGAAAGATGCACAAGTTGGGGGCAGCACAGGCCCTTCAGGCCCCATGCTCCTACCAACTTGCAAATTCCTGCCTAAGATAAGAGTACAAGAACTGAATATCATATGTATTGCTGGAAGTGCATATGGGTGGGAGTGTGGGGTCCACCACTTTGAAAGAAACCAAAGTGTCAGTCATCAGAGTGGCATAATTCAACACCTGTTTACATGTCAGACACCTAACCACTAAAAATTACCTCCATGGCAGTAATGCTAGGCACCCTATAAACATGAAGCCAGTACCACAATGCAAAACGCCATATGCAAAACATAAAGTGTGACACACAATATGAATGCAGCAAATGAATTTTCCAATACCTCAACACCATAATTCTCATGGACAGCACATCCCCTGAACACGGTCCAAATTTCAATGAAAAAGATCAAACTGTTTCTGAGATATGAAATGCGGAAGTTTCAGATTTTCATTTGTTGCACTGGCAGAATTCCACACCTGTTAACATTTTACACACCTAATGACTGAAAAGTACATCCATGGCAGTAAGGCTAGTTAGCCTAGTAATTTCATGCCACCACCACCATGGAAAATGCTGTCCGCAAAATGTAAACTGTGCTATGCAATATCTCCACAAAAAATATATTGTCTGACACCTAAACACTGTCATTGACATCTACAGGACATGCTGTCAACACCCTCCAAATTTCAAGTTAAAAGACCAAACTGTTTCTGAGATTATTTAATTTGAAAAATTGTTAAAATTGTGCTATCTGGTCTCTTCAAATCTGGCCATCTAGTCCCTCCTTCACGATCAAAGATCACGATCAAAGAATCTCGCAATCAAAGAATCTTGCAATCAAAAAATTTGCAAGCTCATAATAAAACAATTTGCAGGCTTGCGATCAAATAATAAAAAAATGTTAAAACTCAATTTTTAGAGAAAAATACATGAAACCACAGCCATGACTTGACAGAAGGAAGGCCCCTGACCAGATCCCATCCTAGTTTGCCTTTAGAAGTGACCCCTGTCCTGAGAAAATTTTATTTTTCTTGTGGCCATCCAGTCACGCTCTCACAATCAAAGATCGCGGTCAAAGAATCTCACGATCAAAGAATTTGCAGGCTTGCAATCAAAGAATTTGCAGGGTCATGATCAAATAAAAAAATGTTAAAAGTCAATTTTTAGGCAGAAATACATGAAACCACAGTCATGCCTTGATAGAACGAAGCCCCCTGAGAAAAACCTACCCTCTTATAGCTTAATAAGCCACCACTGAACTAAGATAATTTATTTTTTCAAGTGGCTGTCTAGTCGCACCTTCACGATCAAAGATCACAGTCAAGGAATCTTGCGATCAAAGAATTTGCACGCTCATGATCAAAGTTCATTAGCGAGCCTTGACCAAAGAACAAAAGGTTAAAAACTCTATTTTTAACCATTTTGAAAGAAACCACAGACATGGATCCATAGAGGGAAGACCCCTGAGCAAAACTCACCATAGTTTTACCTCAGAAGTCCCCCTCAGGGCTGAAATATTTGAATTTTTTCGACCACAAACTGAAAACAAGATGGCGGCCATCGTGATCAAAGAATTCCTCACAATCAAAGATCCTTTGATCATGAGCCTTCAAATTCTTTGATTGTGTGGCAGTATTAGATGGCCAAAACCCCATTCATCTTTCACAAAATAACCATATAAATTTTCTCTTTGACTTATAATCGGAACTTAAAAGTTTAATGACTTTTGAATGGATTAATATTTTTTCACCAAACAAAAAGTGGCATGTTCCTTGACCCAAGCTCTTTCAGAAGAGCCAAGTAGCTGAGCATCACACCACATGATGGCCATGCAGCACCACAAACAAAATCAAAAAAACTGCCCACATAACTGGTGAAAGGTGCATTTATCAGCATTTTGGTGCGCAAAAACCATAAGTCCAACCAAAATGAAATTTAGCAAATCAAGAGAGCTACCATGCCCCACTGTTCATATTAAATTTCATGCAAATCCATTGAAAGGGTCCAAAGTTATTAATGTATGAAATTTTGAGTTTAAAATAGAAGTGGCTTCATAACCCTAAATATAGGGGAGCGACCGCACCCCTATAATATATTCCATGTGTGAGCATGTTGACATGCTACAGTAAAGGAGAATGGGGTGAGATGTGGACCTCACGGCCCCAATGACACACCCCAGTGTCTGTCAGACTGTGGAGGAATGGGGTGGTGTGTGTGAGGGGGGTTAGGGGTTCAACCCTAATGTCTCATTTCCTGACTTTTTTTGCTTTAACCATAAATGAAGCATTAATGCAGTTTTTTGCATAGAATTTACCTACTTTTTGAAAAAGTGTAATATAAGTAGTAAAAAATATGTATTGGAGGGAGTGCGGAGCCCAGCTCCCACCAAGTTGCCAATTATTGCATAACAATATGCTTCTGGGCACACACTCCTACTTGTAAAGCTCCAGAGCCATGCAGTAGCACTATAGGGCACCAAACCCTTGTAACAGTCATTTGCGCATATATTGGGAACCATAAGAGGTAGAAAAAAAATTATAGCATCATTGTAATCATGACAGTGAGTACTTCACGAAACGTCGGAAAGACTGTACCCATATTTCACATCGTTTCCTATCTATGGGCACCGAAAAGTACTGGACAGGCACTCTTTCAACCCTTGTGACAGTAATTTCACAATATCTCATGAACCGTGCAATGTACAAACAAAATTCCACTGCAGGCTTACTCTATGATTTCAAATCTTTTTCCAGTGGCTCAGGTCACCTAAAGATGACCTGAGCCACCTGTAGTGAAAAGTCTGTATCTCACTTCATTTCCAAGATAACGGTGCCGAAAGTCATGACACAGACTGCAATGTAATCCTATGGGAAAAATGTCCATTACATCATTGAATATCTCTGCAACAAATTATTTCCCCAACACCTAAACAGCATAGTTCACATCTCTATGACCTCTCTTCAACACCCTGCAAATTTCATCTAAAAGACCAAACCGTGTCCGAGATATAACATTTTGAAGTTTGAGATTTTCATTGGTTGGAGGGGCAGAATTCCACACCTGTTTACATTTTACACACATAATGACTGAAAAGTATATCCATGGCAGTAAGGCTAGCTACCCTATAAATTTCAACCCACTACCACAATGCAAAACGCTGTCCGCAAAATGTAAATTGCACCACACAATTTCTCTGCAACGAATGTACTTTCTGACAGCTAAACAACATAATTCACATCTACAGGACATCCCGTTAACACCCTCCAAATTTCAAGTTAAAAGACCAGTTTCAGAGATATTTAATTTTGAAAGTTGTTAAAATTGGGCTAACTGGTCCCTCCAAATCTGTCCATCTAGTCCCTCCTCAGGGTCAAAGAATCTTTGATTGTGAGCCTGCAAATTCTTTGATCATGAGGAAGGACCAGATGGCCAAAACCCCATTCTTAGGTTCGCAAAATAACCATGTGACTTTTCCCATAGACTTATAATGGGAAATTAAAACTTCAGTAACTTTTGAACGGATAAATATTTTTTTACCAAACAAAAAGCGGCATGCTCCTTGCCCCAAGCTCTTTCAACATGCCAAGTTGCAGAGTGGCACACTACACAACAGCCACATAACGCCATGGACAAAATCTGAAAAACTGCCCACATAACTGGCAAAAAGTGCATTTTTCAGCGTTTTGCTGAGCAAAACCCGTAAGTCCGACTGAAGCAAAATTTGGCATATCAAGAGATATACCATGCCCCACTGCACACACCAAATGTCATGTACATCCGTTAGATAGGTCCAAAGTTATTAACGTGAAAAATTTCAAGTTTAACAAAGAAGTGGCTTCATAACCCTAAATATAGGGCGTGACTCTGCCCTATAATAATAGCCACTAAAAAGCATGTACTGGTAGGAGAGGGCCCTGTGCTCCCATCAACTTGTCCATTTCTATAAAACAATATGCATCTGAGGGAGCACAGGCCCTGTGGGCCTGCGCTGCCACTTACGCATAGCTACAGAGCCAAGCAGCATTCCTATTGGCCACCAAATGCTTGTAATAGTAATCTGTCCATATCTTGAGAACTGTAACAGCTAGAAAAACAATTCAAGTGTCATTGTAACCATGACAGTGAGTAGCTCATAGCACAATTATTGACTGTACCAATATTTTACATTGTTTCCGAGCTATGGGCACCGAAAAGCACTGGACAGGCACTCTTTCAACCCTTGTGAGAGTAATTTCACAATGTCTCATGAACTGTGCAACGTACGAACAAAATTCCACTGCAGACTTACTCTATGATTTCAAATCTTTTTCTAGTTGCTCAGATCACCTTAAGGTGATCTGAGCTACCTATAGCAAAAAGTCTGTCTCTCGCTTTGTTTCCGAGATAACGGTGCTGAAAGTCATGACACAGACTGCAATGTAATCCTATGGGAAAAATGTCCAATATGTCATTGAATATCTCTGCAACAAATTATTTCCCCAATACCTAAATAGCATAGTTCACATCTCTATGACATTCCCTTAACACTAGCTGTGGGGGGGGGAGTGCAATGCTTTACCTCCGAAATAAAAAATAATCTCCCAAACTACAATAAAATAAATGATTATGGTTGGAATGGGGTTCTGATAAATGCATGAAGCTTAACAAATAAGTTTGATGAGTTCAAACTATATCTTGGGATGAATAACATTCATATTGCCCTTATTACTGAGACTTGGTAGGATGCTAGCAATTCCTGGGACAAAAATATCCAGGGATTTAATCTATATCTCAAAAATAGAGAGTACAGAAAAGGTAGAGGGGTAGCCTTATATGTCCATCAAACAAGTGACAGTGAAGAGATCAGTGATGGTACTGATCTTGAAACCTTTTGGGTAAGAATAAAACCCCAGATAGGCCCACCATTTATCCTGGGTCTAGTATACAGACCTCCTTCTATGAATCCTGATAATGTTGAAAAATTATTACATTATCTTAAAAATCTTGACCCATCAAAAATTATGTAATCATGGGGGATTTTAATTTAAATAGTGTTAATTGGGACCATGCAACGGCATCAGTTAAAGTAGATCAATGTTATGTGGAGTTATTCAATGAAATAGGATTAGAACAACTGGTTCAACATAATACTAGGGGTAACAAAGTATTAGATCTTATACTAACAAATATTGCCCACTGTGTAACTCAAATTGATGTCAAAGCAACATTAGGTAACAGTGATCATAATACTGTAAATTTTCAAATTACAAATAATAAATCCGTGCCATCTACTGGTATAACCAGAGTTTTAAATCTCACCAAGGCAAACTTTGAAAATATGAAAAATATCATAAGATGCTGGGATTGGCAGGTTTTATTCACAAACCTAACAGTAGAGGCCAAATGGCATCTATTGGTTGACAAACTGAAGGATCTTATTAAAGCAAATATTCCTACCAAAAACAAGTATGAATCAAAACATAAACCTACACCAGGATGGACGTCCCCTAAAATAAAAACTCTAACAAAAAAATAAATTATATAAGCAAATTCAAAAGGGATTCACGTATCTTAATTTAACATATAGGGATTTACTAAAAAAAAATTAAAAACAAAATAAGACAAGAAAAAAAACAATTTGAACTAAAATTGGCCTCAAGGGTGAAGGACAACAAGAAATCCTTTTTTTCTTATATAAATACAACTAAAGGCAATTCTAAGACTATAGGCCCATTTACCACACAATCTGGTTGTGTAGCAAATAAACATGAAACAGCAGATATCCAGAATCAATATTTCTCTTCAGTTTTCAATACTACTTCTCATGGTGAAATAAAAGAATTGGATGGTTCCATGCCTGGCAGATTTGTAATTCAGCCCAAAGATGTTTTAGATAAACTTAAAAGAATAAATATTAACAAATCCCCTGGCCCAGATGACATTCATCCAAGGGTATTGAAGGAACTCGCAAATGAGATTTATTTACCCCTAATATATTTAAAAATTCATTAGATACTGGGGAAGTTCCAAATGATTGGAGGGTGGCAACAGTTGTCCCTATACATAAAAAAGGGCCTACAAACAAGCCTGAAAATTTAAGACCCATTAGTCTTACATCACTGATTGGGAAACTCTTGGAACAGTTTGTTAAGGAATTTATTTTGGAACATATAAATCATAGCGAACATACTGATAATTTCCAACATTGTTTTATCAAATCAAGATCATGCCTAACCAACTTATTGACCTTTTATAATAAGGTAACTGAAGAAATTTATAAAGGCAACTCAGTGGACTTAGTGTTTATTGATTTTGCAAAAGCATTCGATAAAATTCCACATTTCGAACTTATCAATGTCCTAAGGGAAGTAAAATTGGACCCAAACATTGTAAATTGGATACTAAAATGGATTATAAATAGGAAACAAAGAGTTGTTATAAATGGTGAACTATCAGGATGGGCCCATGTGACTAGTGGTGTTCCCCAGGGATCAGTGCTGGGCCCTTGTTTATTTGATATTTATATTTCTTCTCTAAAATCAAACATAGATAATATTTGGCTGCTAAAGTTTACAGATGATTGCCATATATGCTCTATTATCAACAAAAAGGTTAAAAATATTACCCTGCAAAACTTTCTAGATGAAGTTACAAACTGGGCCCATGGGAGTAAGTTAACATTAAATAATGACAAATGTAAGGTAATGCATTTGGGAAAACATAACCCACACTTTTCATATAAGTTGGTGAATCAAACACTACACCAGACTATTGAAGAAAAGGACCTTGGTCTACTCATTACCCCGTATTTAAAATTCAATTTGCACTTTAACAAACAAGTTAAAAAGGCAAACCAGAACCTAAATTGTATATTCAGACATGTGGCAAGTCGGACAGTGGAGGTGTTGTTAACATTGTATAATGCTCTGGTGAAACCACATCTTGAGTATTTCATACAAGTATGGTCCCCATATACAAAGGATGACATACATAAAATGGAAAGAGTCCAGAGATGATTTAGTAGGGCAATAGTAGGGATGAAAGGGAAAACCTATGAGGATAGGCTAAAAGACTTGAAATTGTAAACCTTGAGATACAGAAGGTTAAGGGGAGATCTGTGTCTTATTTATGGCCTACTGCAGCATTCAACCCTTACTAAGAGGATGGGTTTAATAGAATACAAATTCAGACTTATTAGCCGCAAACATAAAAAACAGCTATTGATTGGAAAATGGAACTCATTCAGGAGGAAAAATTGCTTTAGTGTAAGATCAATCCCAATATGGAATACTCTTCCGACTTTTGTGGTAGAGAGTCCAAATATGGATATATTCAAAGCCAAGTTGGATCAAGTGATATCAGATAAAGACAAATATGTGTATTTATAGACAAGGGATCAAAAGGCAAGCATTATGGACTCATTGTTCTCTAGCTTGAAATACATGTGAAACCTATGAAACACCCTTCAAATTTCAATCTAAAGAACCAAACCGTGTTCGAGATATAAGATTTTAAAGTTTGAGATTTTCATTGGTTGGAGTGGCAGAATTCTGCACCTGTTTACATTTTACACACCTAACGACTGAAAAGTATATCCATGGCAGTAAGGCTAGCTACCCTATAAATTTCAAGCCACTACCACAATGCAAAATGCTGTCCACAAAACATAAACTGCACCACGCAATTTCTCTGCAACAAATTTACTTTCCGACACCTAAACACCATAATTCACATCTATAGGACATCCCTTCAACACCCTCCAAATTTCAAGTTAAAAGACCAAACCATTTCTGAGATATTTAATTTTAAATGTTGTTAAAATAGGGCTATCTTGTCCCTCCAAATCTGGCCATCTAGTCCCTCCCTCGGGGTCAAAGAATCTTTGATTGTGAGCCTGCAAGTTCTTTGATCATGAGGAAGGACCAGATGGCCAAAACCCCATTCTTCATTTGCAAAACAACCATATAAATTTTCCCCTTGACTTATAATGGGAACTTAAAAACTTTAATAACTTTTGAATAGATTCATATTTTTTCACCAAGCAAAAAGCGGCATGTTTCTTGACCCAAGCTCTTTCAACGTGCTGAGTTTCAGAGTGGCACACCACACAATGGCTGTGCAGCGCCATGGACAAATCCTGAAAAACTGCCCACATAACTCACAAAAAGTGCATTTTTCAGTGTTTTGGTGTGCAAAAACCATAAGTCTGACCAAAACAAAATTTGTCAGATCAAGAAATCTGCATGCCCCACCATGCATACCAAATTTCATGCACATCTGTTGAACAGGTCCAAAGTTATTAATGTGCAAAATGTTGAATTTAACATAGAAGTGGCTTCATAACCCCAAATAAAAGGGCAATTAAGCTCTATATATATATATATATATATATATATATATATACATATACATATGCATATATATATGAAATAAAAACAAAAATAAAATATTATTTTCTGTTTATTTATATCTATTTAACATATTGTTCCCTGGTGTCCAGTGGCACCCCCCCACCTTGCAATTTATTTTACTTATATATAGTATATAGTATTTAATGTATTTTCCCCTGGTGTTTAGTGGCACCTCATCACCCTCCTGCTGCCCTCACCATAATATTTTCCCTCTTCCTGGTGTCTAGTGGCACTCCCCGATTCCCATCCACATACATATTGTATATATCCCTGTTGTCCAGTGGCATCTCCCACCCTCCTGTGCCTGACCCTGTAAAAGACCACTTTATCACTGGTGTCTAGTGGAGCCCCCACCTTCCGATGACCATGCCCTAGATGTTTAAGGTTGCTTTGTTGTCTAGTGGCACCTCCCACACTCCAATGTCTGTGGGTAGCTGAAAAAAAAAGACTTTCAATTTCTGTCTGTTTTTTTTTACTCTGTAAAAAAAGGTCCATTGGTCATGTGACCCCCACCCTGACCTCATAAACCACAAAGTGCATCACAAAGTATCTAGTACCCCAGGCCTTCAATACCAGTGGCAAACATTCAGCATTGACAGATGCTTGTTTAGCCTGTCACCACTCCCTTGTCTTTTTTCACAAATTCCACCCCCATAAATGCCATAGATTGGGGACTTGCGTGGCATTTGTGAAAATGATCACCCATTGGTGTAGAACAGTTACTATTTTTAATATTCCTTTTATGTTTAAGTATCATTTCTTTCAATGGTTGCCCTGTAAGTTTTCACACAGTCACACCAAAGAATATAAAACACATAATTTGTGGTACAAGAGATAAATTCCCTAATCTGTAAATGTCTATCCAGATGTGGCAATTCAAGATATTTGCCTTGCTAACAGTAAGTGCAGGCACTACAGTTACTGCCTCTATACATCCCCCTAGGTCTCTGTGGGATCTACATCCTATGATGTCTCTTTGTGTCAGGTTCAGTATAAATACTGAAAACAAGATGATATTTCTGTGTTTTGCCCCTTTTAAAAGAGTTCAGGGGGGGTATCATCAGTTGAATTGAGTATAGGCATAGGCCAAAACGGTCTAACTGTCCCATCAATTCTAGCTGCCAGACTGCTAAATGTCAGAACAAAAACTGTTTTTCAATTTCTTTTGTCTTTGTACTGTCTGTACATTTAGGCTGTAGTAGTGTGGACCTGTCTACACTGTTAACTTTGGCCAAAGCTTCTTGCAGGCATCCTTCATCATACCCCCATCCCTAAAGATTTTAACATTTGTTCTGCTTGCATTTCAAAGTCTCGTACAGTTGAACAATTTCTTTTGAGTCTCAAAAATTTCCCATAAGGAATTGACTTTTTTTTTTTGTGATGAGACTCCTAGGATGACAGCTGTCCGCTCTAAGGGAACTGTTTGTTGCTGTTTATTTTCTATGGTTCTTTCTCATAATTTTGTCTCCTTCAGCATACAGAGTTACATCCTAAACATTGGAGAGATTGCTTATCAATGTGGCTAGTGAATTTTAAGTTCCGATTATTCTGAGTTAGCTAATTGATAAATTCATTGGCCTCTGCTTCTGTATGATCCCTCATACAGACCACACCATCAATTTTAATTTCAGATCATTCTAAGTTAGCCAATTAACAAATTAATTGGCTTCTGCTTCTGTTCAGTCCCACACACAGACCACATCATCAACAAAGTAGTACCAACATTTGATGTGGTCTGTGTGTGGGTTGTTTTCCAGGCTTAAAATGATAATTTATTTCCCTAGAGAACTAGAACAAGGTTAGCAAAAGAGTAGGCCATTGTTGCCTCCATCATTGTACCACACGTTTGCAAAAAGAACTCACTATTAAACATAAAGTTATGTTTAAGTACAAAATCAAGGGCCTCAAAGCTTATCTGGATGGGAAATTCTTCATCTAATTCATTTTTATTCTCAAAATGCTCACATGTGTAGATACCTCAGTCATGCTGAATACATGTGTATAGAGAGACAATGATTAATCCATAAAAACAAAGAATTATTTTCCTATTTGAAGTCCTTGATTTTGTCCAAAAGAGACATTGTATCTCTCAGATATGAGGGATGATCCAGCATGAAAGTTTTTAAGAAAAAATCAATAAAAATATCACACATTTTCTGATATAGAATTAATGTCAGAAACTATAGGTCTAAAAGAGGGATCACTCATGCTTTTATAAATTTTTGGTAATCTGTAGATAATTGAAATTGTGGGTTTGGGGTTATTAATTCAGCAAAATTCATTCTTTGAGACACAGGTATGTCCCAAACTTTTTGCCCTTTCCAGTAGCTGTAATTATTCCCTCTCAAAAGCCTGATTGGGATCCTGTTAAGGTTTTGGTGAAAACTGTTGTCTGAAAGCATGTTATCAATTGTACATCTTTAAAAAGGTATGGCCTATACACAGCTCCATCCTCACTGGCTGCTGCTCCAGCTGCCAAATTTTTCAAAAACCAGCACCTTTACCTAGAAAGTTCTCATTGGCTGCTCCTGAGCAGAAGCATTCCTACTGTCTGCTCAACAGACTGACTTTTTGCTCTCCCGGTACTGTACTCAGCTTTACAGCTTCCCCTCTACTGATTTTTCACTGTACTTGTACCAGCTGTCTTTTTTTGTATTGCATTTAGCCTGCCAGCTCAGTTGTTGTGTCTATGTTTATTAATGTACAGAACTTAGAGTCAGTATTCAGAGTTTAAGATTTCTACATAGCATACTGAATTGGTGTATTTAATCCAGTGGAGCTACCATTTTAATTTCTCCCTTTGTTGCCCCCCCCCCCCCACTGTTTTACAAATCTCAGTTACAGAGCTGGTGCCTATCTATCTGCTTCTTGACCCACTATTTGTCCCTCTTTTAGTAAATTGCAGCTCTTTTGTCTCTGTGCTAATTTTAGTTTCATTCCCACCCCTTTGCTGGGCTATAAATCCTTGTTCTGTCCCTTTTCCAACAGGCATCCTTGTAGCCCACTCGGTTACCTACCGCGCCCGAGGTTCACCTCCTGCATGCCAGGACACCACTCTGTGCCTCTCTCAGCACCAAGGAGCCTGCTGCCACCAGCCCTCTGGAATCAAGCATTCAGGTATGGCCTATACACAGCTCCAGCCTCGCTGGCTGCTGCTCCGGCTGCCAGATTTTTTGCTCACCCCATCCCCCTCCCAGGCCACCCTTAAATACACTTAAGCTCCTCCTTCCCCTACCCCATCCTGCCCCATTGTCTCCCAGTACTAATGCTCTGAGCTTAAAGCTTTCTGTCTCCCCAACCCCTTTGTTGATCTTTCCTCCTGTGCACACACACTACCTACTCTTTGCCGTGCACTCCCTGTATACCCTGTTCCAACTTTGACTCGCCCTCTCCTTTCTGCCTCCCCTCTTCTATCACCCTGGTCCATGCCACCCCTCTCCCTCCCCCATAAACCACTTAGTCACAACCTACCACTACCAGGGCATGCTCTACTATGTGCCTTGCCCTCCCCTTGGACCTCCATTTGCTACTACGTGAATGCTCCTAAATATCCCTGTGTTTGGCCTATGACCCAGCCTATCTCCACTTTCACACAAAGCATCACATTGGGACATTTGCCAGGAACCTTCTATTGGCGCATACAAACAATGGTGACACAAATTCTCACTCAAGTAACTACACCTATGCTACATGAAGCTCCTGCTCCTCCTCCTGCTGATGTTGGGTAATGTCCATCCAAACCCTGGTCCAATCTGCTCTAGTTATGTGAAACCTTCCAGGGCTCTCAACCTCGCAACCCTCAACATTTGCAGTTTGCTACCTAAGCCTGATGCTCTCCAAACCTTTGCAAGCCAACATAACCCTGACGTCCTTGTTGTTGTCGAAACCTGACTGATGCCCAAAGTCCCAGATCTGGCAATTGCCCTACAAGGTTACAACATATTCAGGCTGGATCGAATCTCTAAAAGAGGTGGGGGTTGTGCCATCTATATTAAAGACACTGTCATGAGTCACCCCATTGCAACTCTCCCACCTGACTCTACTGCTCAGATTCTACCTATCAAAATTCTCTTAGGGGCCAATAATAAAGCCCTTACAATCGTCTCAGTTTATATCCCTCCAAAAGACCAAAGAAATGGCCTCAGTGATGTTCTTAACTTTATCAGTACCCAACCTCCTGGCTCAGAACTTATCCTGCTAGGTGATTTTAACATAAACTGGCTTGCCTTGGAGGCAGGTGTACATAAGGATGCCATCATAGCAGCCAGTCTTACACAGATGGTTGCCTTCCCCACAAGGACAAACTACCAAACAGACACTATTACTCTCCTGGACTGGGTCCTTGCCAGCCACCCTGCCCCTCTCTCCTGCACCACCCTCTTCCTGGATTGACTCACTGACCATTCCCCTGTCATCTGTGAATGGTCTAACAAATTTTTCAAGCCTCCCCCTAAAACTATCACCAGCAGAGTCTTCCCCCATGAGCAACTTATCCATCTTAAATACTACCTGAGTCTGCAACACTGGCTACCCATTTACAAGGCGACGGATGTTAACTTAGCTCTTGACTACTTCATCACCACCTTCAATGTAGCCTGTGACTACTTTGCTCCATTCAAAAAATGCAAGGCCAAGGCTCTCTTTAACCCATGGCTCACTGTGGAACTCCTTGCTCAGCTCAAATCAAGGGACCACCATTGGACACTGGCAAAAGCTATTGGCAAGCAATCTGACATACAAAAATACAAGCATGCCCGAAACAGCTGCACAAAATCTATCCGGCTAATGAAAGTACATATTACAGGGATGATCTCACCAATACCTGGGGAAATGGGAGAGCTTTCTGGGACAATATTAAAGAAGTAACAGGAAAGCAAACAAAAACCTCCCCGTCTATGCTAAATGTTGATGGGACCACTACTCTGAACCCTACGATCATTGCCAATACCTTCAGTGCCACCTTCACCAACCTCAGTTCCGTTCTTCCTCCTGACTTTTTTGTAGTAAACAACTCTCCCTCAATCATAAACCCAACCACCCCATCTAAACACCCAACCTTTCTACTTCAAAGAGGTCAAATTGAATGAAGCCCGTAATTACATTACCAAAGCAATCTCCAAGTCCAGAACTAGTGGTGACTCCTTGGACCTTAAGCTGCTGTCTCTCACCCTTGAAGAGGTACTACTTCCATTAACCAGAATTCTTAACCTCTCCCTTAGCCGCAGTCAGTTCCCTGACAAATGGAAATCTGCCACTGTTACCCCGGTCCATAAAAGTGGTGACAAGACCAATCATACAAACTATCGGCAGATCTCCATATTGTCCCCACTCTCTAAGGCCCTCGAGAGTATAGTTGCTGACCAGCTCAATGACTACCTGGACAAATATAATATTCTGTGCGCACAGCAACATGGTTTCAGAAAAGGTCACAGCACCACCTCTGCCCTCCTGGAGTTCACTGGAGAACTGCACAGCACTCTGGACTGTGGCCACCTAACAGGGGCAGTCTTTATCGACTTGACCAAGGTGTTTGATAATGTCCACCATCGGCTGCTAATAGACCAGCTGCTGAATGCTGGGCTCTCTCATGACTCTATAGCGTGGTTTAAAAGCTACCTTGAAAATCGTTATCAAAGAGTAAAAATTGCTGACGTACTGTCTGATACTCAACCAGTTCGCTCTGGTGTCCCCCAGGGATCAGTGCTGGGTCCACTTCTTTTTAGCCTTTTTCTAAATTCCCTTCCACAATCCTGCTTGGAATAAATCATCCTGATGACATAGTTGTTCTCTCTTCACACAAAGACCCTACACCACTACAACTCAATCTACAACATAGTTTCACCTCTGTTGAGAACTGGTCTACTAATTATAAACTTGTCCTTAATCGCAAAAAAACAAAGTCTAAGATTTTTAGCAGCTCTCACAACCAGCACAGGCTACAACCCCTGACTATCTCCACCAGTCAGAGAACTACCCATGAACAGGTCCAATCTTTCAAATACTTAGGGATCCTGCTTGACTTCAACCTATCCTATGGGGCCCACAATGATAGTGTGGCAAAAGCTGCTAATATGCGACTAGGCTTATTGTTCAAGCACAGGCAACATCTCACCCCAGAAGCCTTGAAGATCGCTGTCCAGAGTTCCGTGATCTCCATCGTTGATTACAGCCTAATCATTTATGGCTCAGCCACGGCAACAACCCTCAGATGTATATCAACATCCCTCAACAAGGTCTGTCAGCTTATCACTGGAGCCCACCATCTCACTCATACCTGTGATTTTTACGCTCAATCTAGATGGCTTCAACTCTCCAACCCTATTAAGTATCTGACCTGCACCACAGAGAAAACAATTATCCTGGGCCTCACCCCTCCTGGTGTCCAAGCTCTACTGCACCCTAGCACTAATCTGCGAAGCTCCAGGAGATCCAAGTCACAGCTCTTGCAAGTTCCCCACTGTCACACTACCCAGGGTCAATGATCTTTCACCCATAGGGCTCCCTCATGGCTGAATGGACTCAGCACCACCATCTCTGCTGCTCCCAAACTTGGCATGTTTAAAACCAAGCTTCAACTCCATCTTACTGCCTCCAGGTCCTGTGATTGCCTCACCTAATCAGAAATACGTGTACCACTAACAGCCTTGCCTTGCCTTGTCACGCCCCTCATAGCACTTATCTCCTATTTTACCTCTGCTCCCACAACCCTTCCCCCTTCTCACCTCCCCCCCACTCCCTCTCTCCAGCACTTCTCCTGGTGATCTCTAACAATGCCTCCAGCTGCTACTACTCCCATCTTGCCATCCCGTTCCTCTCCATTGTTTTTTATCCCTCTCCTAGTTGATGCTGCTCCGGGGCCATTCTATGTACTGAGCTCTCTAATGTGTTGCATCCTCCCTTAACTAATAACTGTATAATGTACTGTTTACCTGCAATGTTGTTATTTCTATTGTATCCCGTGTATCGTACTTCGACGTGGAACCTTTTAAAACAGCCTTGGATCAAAGGTATTTGTAATCCTAGAACCAAATAAAAAACTAAAAATAAAAATAAAATTCCTTAGACATGACGACAACATTTCCACCTTGATCTGCAGGTTTAATTTAAATATTTTATTTAAGTTAAGTTCTTTTACAGAACTGTGCTCCTGTTTGGTTAAATTATTGCAAAAGAATGAATTATTGTTCCTGCAAAATCTTTTCTACTTTCATTCAGTACCACCTTCTCATAGACCCCAATGACTGGATTTTTGCTGTAAGGACACAAGGCACTCACTGATTTAAACATGTTTTTCATAGTTTTTTATTTAATTACTTATATTGATGTCATATAGTAATGTTGTTTCACTGTTGTCCACTTGATCTTCCAGAACTAAGTATTCCAGGGGTTCCAGGTTCAATTCATCCTGTTCAGTCCAGTTGGTCAAATTTCTAATATCCATTCCTAAATCATTCGGCAATAAAGGTTCTATTTGATCCCCATGCACTAGAACTGCACTGTCTTACATATAAATTAAGTCCACTGGATTGGGTCCCAAACCTATTTTGACTTAAATTTTAGCATTTTTTTAATTTTAGTGATCCCACAGGAGGCTGTAATTCTGTAGACAGAAGTCAGTGTATATTGTTTACACCTGTATCTGTAGAAGCACAGACTCCTCAAGACTAGTGTTGCAATTTGGGTATCAAGGATTTCTATATGCAGTACCACAAATGCAGGCCACATAGGAGCCTGTGCTTCTGCAAAATAAGTCAGTATATATCTTACACCTGCCATTATCAGTGTCAGTGGCTCAGTATGTAGCACACTCACCTCTGAGGCTGGGAGATCAGATAAATAAATAAATAAATAAATAAATTGCAGAAGTGCAGGTCCCAGAGGTGCCTGCAGTTCGCAGACAGAAGGCATGTGTGTCTTACAGTGTGCATGCTGCAGATACAAATTCATAAAGGCAGCATATCAGTGCTACTACATTTGTGTCAAATGGAGACAGTTGTTGTTTGTCTGACCTGATGATGGCTGTCTGTGGTTGCTTATATTGTTTTATATGCAAATCATAGTGCATACCATATTAATGACTATGCCCCACAGAGTGTGGAATCCAGAGTAACTCTGTTTAAACAAACAGCACAATTTAGGTACAGACAGAATTAATAATCCTGGAAGGGTATTTTAATTGTTATTTGTCTAAATCAAATAGAGGAGGACCACAGAAAAACTATATTATGATATTCATTTTTTCTATAACATGTTAGCAACTGTGTGGTTTCAAGATGGTTTTAAGGTTATAAATGTAGCTGGTGGATAGACATATGTCCATGAAACTCTTGCCTCCAGCAATGATTATCTCTTGGTTTCCTGAAAAATACAGATTCAGTCAGTCATGACAGTAGCAGTTGAGACCTTACCTTACTTAGCCTTGTCATGTGTGTGCTCCATTGGTCACATGGCATCTGTGGCTCCACACCTTTGGAGATTGAATATGTCCCTCTTAGCATATAATACACTCTGACATAAATGATATCAACTGTATCAAGCCTGACAATCTATTCAGTCCACCTGTTATGATTGTTTAGATTTGTGGGATGACATCAAGTGATAGCTTCAGACTTTATTTAAGAAGACTGGCATGATTAGGTCTTAAAGTGCATATCATTAATATCTTAAGGCCTGAGCCCACATTTAACATTTGCTGTCTACTATGGCAGAGGACAAAGTACATTTAAGGGAAAAGATATCAGTAGTAAATCAGACTGTGTTTTGTTTCTAGTATAATAAAGCATTGTCTCTGAAATACGAATCACTAGCTGGTACTGAATGTCACAAACAGCATCTGAAAGTCTTCTAGGGCTGTCAAGACTTTGTATCTAAGAAACAAATGACTGTTTTATATTTTGTCTCTGATGGCTGTGTTATGACATCATAGTCAGACACCCTTGACACTGTTCAAGCTGTTGCAAAGATATGTTTCGTCCCCAGCCATTTCAAATTTCAGAGTATTTCTCACTATTAAGTAATTTGCCAATCCTTCCTCTCTCTAGACATACTGCTTCTGCTATGATTACACATGTGACACTAACTGAGGTTACAGATGATGTATGTCCATTAAGTAATAACGTTTCTGAGGTTTCTGACCATTCAGCCCATAGAGTTCTACAAAATCCTCTAAAACCTGATTTGGTTGTTTTATTTTATCACATCTTAGAAAGTACACATGCTACTAAAACCAAAGACCAAGTGATAATGTTTTTTCTCTACACAAAGGGAAATGAGACAAATTTAGTGAATCAGAGGCCACTAAGCCTTCTTAATAATGATTAGAAAATTCTTTCCTACATGTAATCCCAACATTTGGTGAAAGCAGCTTCAGTGGTTATTCCCCCCAAGAAGACCTATGCTTTACCACATCAGTTCATTCTGGACAATTTAGTAATACCACACAAACTGAGAAGGGTTCATTGGGATGTGGTGTGGATATTTTCCTCACACATGACCAGGAGAAGGCTTTCAACAAGGTTATCTATAGAAACATAGAATTTGTTGGCAGATAAGGACTGCTTGGCCCACCCAGTCTGCCCATTTCCCTACCTAATGGATAAGCTGCAGATCCTAGTTAACCAGCAGCCTACTTCTTCCTACCCCCACCCCCTAGAACTGCCTTATGACTGTCCCATGCATGCTTGAATTCCACCACTGTTTTTGACTCTACAACCTCCTCCAGAAGGCAGTTCCATGCATCCACAACCCTCTCTGTGAAAAAAATACTTCCTTAAATTACCTCTGAACCACCCCCCATCTTCAAATTGTGCCCCTTGTTCTTGCACACCTCTTTTTTTGAAAGATGCTACCCTCTTGGACTTTGTTGATTCCCTTGAGGTACTTGAAAGTTTCTATCATGTCCCCTCTCCTCTCCTTTCCTCAAGGTTATCACATTAAGCTCCTTAAGTATCTCTTCATATGTCTTCTGGTGCAGACCCTGCACCATTTTAGTTGCCCTCCTCTGGACAGCTTCCATCCTGTCTCCGTCTTTGCAGAGATTGGGTCTTCAGAACTGCACGCAGTACTCAGATGGGGTCTCACCAGCTGTCTGTACAGAGGATAATAGCTTCCTGTTTTCTACTGGTGATGCCTCCCTATGCATCCCAGTATCCCCCAGCCCTCCTTGCTGCCCTCTCACATTGCTTGCCCACCTTTAGGTCATCTGATATGACTACCTCCAGGTCCCTTCCATTTTTGTTGTTGTTAGTATCTCACCCCCCATTGTGTACTCTTCCCTGGATTTTTGTTTCCCAGGTGCATTACCCTTGCACTTCTTAGCATTGAATCTAAGCTGCCATACATTTGACCATTCCTCTAACCTTGCCAAGTCCCTTCTCATACTTTCCCCCCACCTTGTGCATCAACTCTGTTGCAGGTCTTTCTGTCATCTGCAAAGAGACATACTTTTCCTTCCAGTCCCTCTGCAATGTTGCTTATAAAGACATTGAAGAGGACTGGTCCTAATACTGAACCCTGTGGTACCCCACTAGTAACCCCTCTTTCTTCAGAATGGACTCCATTTACTATTACTCTCTGTGTCCTATTCTCCAGCCAATTCTTTACCCAGGCTGTCATCTTGGGACTCACTCCCAGGCTGGCTAACTTGTATATTAATCTTTGTATGGGACTGTGTCAAATGCCTTGCTAAAGTCTAGGTAGGCCATGTCCACAGCCCCTCCTGATCTACTACTTTGGTCACCCAGTCAAAGAAATCTATCAGATTCTTCTGGCATGACCTTCCTGTTGTGAATCCATGCTGCCTTGGGTACTGTACCCTCTGGCCTCTGATACTCGACAATTCTTTCCTTCAGAAGTGATTCCATCATTTTCCCTATCACTGAGGTTAAACTAACAGGTCTGTAGTTTCCTGCTTCTGCCTTGCTTCCACTTTTGTGAAGGGAATCACATCTGCCCTCCTCCAATCCTCAGGTACCACCCCATCCTCCCATGATTTGTTAAAGAGGGTAGTCAGTGGTGTCTTGGTTCTACCTTAGTTCTTTTAGAATTCTGGGATGAATCCCATCAGGCCCCATTGCTTTGTCCACCTTCAGTTTTAAGAGTTCTTTCAGAACCCTTTCTTCTGTAAATGGGCTGGTATGAACTTCTGTATCCAGAGTGTTTCTACTGTTTGTTTTAGGTACCTCCCCCTCTTCATTTGTAAATACTGAGCAAAAATATTTGTTTAGTATCTCTACCTTTTCACAGTCACCCTCTGCCCACCCTTCCTCCCCTTTATTAAGCCTCACTATCCCTCGACCTGTTGGTCTTCCTTCGCTCCCTGATGTACCTATAAAAGGTTTTATCCCCCTTCTTAACTGAGTTGGCTATCTTTTCCTCGGTTTGGGCCTTTGCTGTTCTGACTGCCTTCAATGCTTCCTTTTGCTTCAACTGATACAGTTCTCTGCCCTGCTCCTTCTGTGATTCCTTGTACATCCTGAATGCTTTCTTTTTCTCTTGAACCTTCACTGCCACTTCCTTTGAGAACCATAGTGGTTTCTTACATCGTTTTGTTTTGTTTATTTGCTTCACACAAAGGCTTGTTACCTCTGTGATGGCAGTTTTTATTATTCCCCATTGTTCTTCCACCCCTCCTTCCTGCCCATTTGCTAGTGCATTCCTTAGGCACTCACCCATTTTGGCAAAGTCAGCCCTTCTAAAGTCCAGTACTTTTGCCTTTGTATGGCTTGACTCTGTTGCTGTGTTTATTGTGAACCATACTGTTCGATGGTCGCTAGTTCCCAGATGGCTACCCACTATACCTATTTGTTTCAAGTCCTGTGCATATACAGAATCCCTTTGATCTTTATTGCTTGGAATTTTACCCTCAATGCACATGCTATCATGGTCCTCATCATTAATCATTACTTAGGTACAGCCATGAACGTATGCAGAGGTGTCAGACAAGGATGCCCATTAAGCCCATTGCTGTATGCATTCTCTACTGACCCATTATTATATTTCATGCAATCAATCGCTGATGTTCTAGGTACTGCTTCCAGACATGCCTTCTATTAAGATCCTGGCATATACAGATGACTTATGTATTGTCCCTAGCTCTATATCAGCAGGCTCAGAGATTCAATACACTCTGGACAGGTATTCAGCTCTGGCAAGTGCAAAGATTAATTATAACAAGAGTAAAACAGTAAAAATCGGAACGGTTGACTTGACTCTCAGGTTTCCACTACTGCTGGTATGGCTATAGTGGATACTGACATCACCATTCTGTGTGTTCATTTTGGACAGGGGAATCTGTTGGTTAAAAATTGGGAAGAGAACTACCAAATTTCATCTAATAGAAGCCATGACTTCAATTCAAATTTTGTGCATTGACCTCCAGTTTGTATTCAAGGGTGGCTTGCATTTGAGGGCAGCTTGAATAGCAAACTCAAATGTTTGTGTGATAACCAAAATATTACAAATCCTGAATTTGATCAAGTATATTGTAAGTGGTCTACCTGACAGCAAAATAAGCATAACAATAATTAAGTAATAATGCAAAAATAAATATAATAATAATCAGAATTACAGTGAATAAAATCAGACTCCCACCTACAGTGTTTTATCTGAAATGACTTCAACCCTAATTAGAAGTGACAGCTTATATCTGAGGGTGGCTTTTATTAAAAGTATTCATTATGACCTTCAGCTTCTATTTGAGAGTGGCTTCAGTTCTAGGGTGGCTTCTATTTGATGAAGTACAGTATATTTGATCTGTACCTTTATGCTCTGCAAATTCTTACATTTAAGTCAATTGTCCTCCCCCTTCATTTGTGCAGAGACTTGACTTTCCAACATTTTCTTTCAGGCACCATGTGGAAGCAGGTTAAATCCTGTTGGACAATATATTACTTATAGGGCTATAGAAAAAGGGGGAGGATGGAATATTGTTAACTCAGCTGTGTTCTTAAGTATTATGTATATACATGGAAATATCAGAATAATAATGTGCTGGCCATGCCCCTGGGGGCTATTGATCAATAAATGGATCAGCCTATTTTTGCAAGGGTGGAATTCAGGTTCTTTTGCACTTCCCAGTCAAGGTAAAAGCTTACATATTCCTAGTTATATCAGGCAACCTTGATCCAATTGCATCAGTGAAGAACTCCCCCCACACACACACACACCAGTAGTGGTGGGCGAAGTTGGAAAGCTTTGTGGAGAATTTCATGAAATTTCCACAATTCACAAAATGAATCTTTAAGGCAAAGTTCTGCTTCACCTTAAAGGAGAAATTAGCAAGTCATGGAAAACACTGACTTCGTCTTACTTCACCTATAGATTACTGTTCCAAGGTGAAGTGATAGAAGGTCACTTGGTGTTGTTATGAGCTGTTCTGCTATGCGTAGGCTGACCTCAGTGCAATGTGAGGAAGAGAGAGTAGCAGTTAGCTGTGTTCTGGAGCTGTGTGCCAAAAAATATTATTAAACTGTTTAAAACATGAACCTTTTTACCCTGAATCAGTCCATTTACTGTTTACTATGCCTTGTGCCTCTAGATCACCAACTATTTGTGGAATTTGTTGTAATTTGTCTAGTTTGAAGTAATAGTTTTTGTTTCTGTATTGCAGACTGTGTAGTGTGCTGTAGGGAGGGGAGTTGATATGCTACAACCTCCAGCAAGAACAAATTCAGGTTAGAACCAGTAAGACTGCTCAAAGTGGCAAGAAAAATAGTAAGCATCGGCACCAGGTAAAACGTTGCATGTAGCTGTATGAATATTTGCAGAATCCCTTCATTCCTGCTCCATACAGTGGCCCAGGAACCAAAACAACCCCACCCATGAACTCCATCACTGAGCACCTCGTTGTCAAACCCAAGACCCTCCTCCAGATTTTTTTCCTCAGCCTATCACAGTTTGAGCTCCCACAGAGCAGTGAGCAGAGAACAACAACCAGAATCAGCTCACTCCCACACTATAAACACATTGGCTCACACCACCCTCCTTCGACCTACACAGACCCCTGATTGTCAGATTTGGTCTGATCAAGCTTTTGAATGCTCTTCCTGAATCGAGGTGAGAACAAGTACCCCAACAATGGAATACCACCACCTCCTTACCAGTTGCTTTTCAAAATGCCCAAAGTCATTTCCAATGAACCCATCAATCTAAGAGATCATGCAACCATTTTGTGTGACATCATTTGAACTGTACCACTGGTAAGCCACCACATCAGACATGAATTTGTGAATGAAAGCAAGCTCTCACCTCTCTGATCAGCTGTATCGGTTCTGACAAGGGTTTGTTAACCATAATTGCATCTTAAGTCAGCTACATGCTCATTGAGTCACTTCTGCTGCCCTGACTGTTCTACATTTTCCAAATCACTTCCCTTTTGGAGCTCTATGTAAAAGTACCACAACTGGGGAATTACACATAGCTTACAGAGGTCAAAAGGATTAGCATCAGCATTGATCCTGCAGTAAACATATACAGGAAGGTAATAAATTCATACACAGAACTACCTTCTGAGATTCTGTTCTTGTGATGTGTACAATGGAGATATGAATAATTAATAAACCACTTCCAAGTTCACAGTCTCAATCTCCTCCTCCTCAAGGTAGGTGTTTATACATGGAAGGCTAATGTGACACCATCTTTCAATGTTTCATGCAAATCTAGCCTGCCTGTGATATAGCCTCAATGTGTCCTTATCTGGCCCAGTACAGGTGGCTGCCTCCTCCTGCAAGCTGCAGGAGCTGCTCTGAACCCAGCGGCTATTCTGCGGTGACCCTCCTACCTCTCAGCCTACAACCAGGCATCCTGCCCGGTACAGGTGACTGCCTCCTCCTGCATGCCATAGAAGCTGCTCTGAACCCAGCGGCTGTTCTGCGCTGACCCTCCTGCCTCTCAGCCTACAACCAGGCATCCTGACTGGTACAGGTGACTGCCACCCTCCTGCCTCTCAGCCTACAACCAGGCATCCTACCCGGTACAGATGACTGCCTCCTCCTGCAAGCCACAGGAGCTCTTCTGAACCCAGCGGCTGTTCTGCGCTGACCCTCCTGCCTCTCGGCCTACAACCAGGTACACATTTTGAAGACTAGCCCATAGCCACCAACGGGATTGAACTTGGCATTTTTTGCCTTTCTGGCCATTTGGCTGCACTACTACTGCTCCTGAGCTCTGATTAGGAATAATGCTATTCCCCCTTCCCTTATTGTCTCTTGCATCTACCCTTCCTGAGCTGTCTATTCTTTAATACAAGAAATATTAATATGGAGTTTACCAGTACCAACTGTTTAGTGGAACAGGATTGTTAATTTTTCTATTTCTTTTGTCTGCTTTTCCATTTGCAAATTATCCTGCAAAGCCACTAGAGGGCAACAACTCATGGAGGTTGCAGTCCTCTTCCCACTGCTCTCCCCTAACACTTCTCATCCTGGGTCCTTCATACCTAAAGCAAATTACTACACCCTAACAAAAAATCAGTGGTGTGATCTGAATCAGCACATAGCTGCCACCCAAGCATTTCGAGTGGCTGTTCCACAGTCTCACCTGCCAATTACTTTCAACACTATGGTCTTTCAAGCTCTGGTTCACTGCTTTGCTTTGTACTGATAGAAATGTCTCTATCAACTAGGAATCTACCCCTTATGATCTCCATCACATTCTGCTTCCCCTCCCTAACCCTCCACACACTATTAGCCACAGATCCACCCCCCTCCTGTATGTTGGAACTAACCCATCCTATACATTCCCCCCCACTGTAACTCTATCTTTACCTGTCTCAACCTGGTCTCACAATCCATTCTGCCCCTGCTCCTCTCTCTACTCCTATGCCCGCCTTTGGTCAATTCTCCACTTAATTACCTCTCACTCAATTCATCCTGACCACACTAAATCACCTCCCAGTCAGTGCTCACTCACCAGCCTGTGCAATCAAATACTCTTGCACTATTTAACTTTTGCCCTACTATTCCTTGCTGCAGGTGACATACACCCCAACCCAGGCATTGCACATGTCCTTAAACCATCAAGCTCCATTGTCAAATCCCCTGTGGTGGCCATCTCTACCATTCAGTGTGGCTCCCTCCCCCATGGGCTACACGTATTCCACCTAAACATTCATAGCCTAGCCCCTAAACTAGACCTCCTCCAGGTGCTAGCGGTCCAACGTGCTCCCAACATTATCATCTTATCTGAAACCTAGCTAAACCCAAACTTTAAGGCGCCCTCCATCACCCTCCCAGGATTCACAGTCACACATCAAGACCACCCCACCAGAGGTTGAGGAGTTGCTGTCTACACCACCTCTGACTTACACTTCTCTGTATCACTAGCTAAAACAGAGCCCCAAGCCTATAAACTGTTAATGCTACAATTGTCCCTCCCCTTCTCACTCCCAATTTAAAAATGATGCACCTAAATTTATGCTGCCTTCTTCATAAAATAACACTGCTTCAGCCCCTTGCCCTGTTCCATAGCCCAGACATACTGATTGTCTCTGAAACCTGGCTGAAGTCCCACAACACTGACAGGATATTCTCTATTCCTGGCTATACACTTATCAGACAAGATCTCAGGGGCAATGAAAAGGGGGGCAGCATAGCCATGTATATTGCCTCCTCAATCCAGTTCTCCCAAGTCACCCTGTCTCTGCCTTCGGAGTCTATCGACGCACTAATGGTAAAACTCTCCCTCCCCTACTCTACACTGATTTTCATTGCTGGCACCTACTGCGTATCCGACTCCAATACACCTGCTATACTGGATCTCCTAGGCACACTAAACTCCCATTCTTCCGGTGGAGAGCTCCATATACTTGGGGAATTTAACCTGAACTGGCTCGGTGGTGCAAACGCCAAGCTTTGTGACAAGGTGACTACCCTAAACTTAGCTCAGCTGAACCCACCCAGTTAAATCACAGAACACTGAACCACAGTCTCCTGGATTGGGCTCTCACCTCACATAGGATCCTAGTTTCTGGCCTCCTGCCTGACACCCTAAGTGACCATGATGGTATCTACTCAGTAAGAAAAATCAACAGGCCGAAAGCGCCCCTCCCAGAATCCTAATGACTAGATCCTACAAGTCCTTCGACCTCACCTCATTACTATTTGACTTGGCCAGTACTGATTGGTCAATCATCAGCCATCAACATTAAATGGAGGGCAATGAGTACCAATGCCCATAGTCTGGGAAGCAAGCTTCCTGAGCTAGTAGTCCTGATGAAAAAGGAACACTTGGATATTGTGGCAGTCACAGAAACATGGTACACAGAGAACCATGACTGGGATGTCAACATTCCAGGGTACACAATCTACAGAAGGGACAGGGAGGGTAAAAGAAGAGGTGGAGTAGCTCTCTACATAAGGAAAGGGATCACAGCTACAGAACTAAAAAGTAAAGGGGGAGGACAAGAGGCACTGTGGGTTACCTTGGAGACAGGAAATAGCATCACAGTCCGCACAGGGGTTGTATACAGACCCCCGTCTCAAGGGGAGGAAATGGACAAGAAAATGATAGAGGACATTCCCAAAATGGCTGAAAAAGGGGAGATACTGTTGATGGGGGACCTGAATATGCCAGATGTTAACTGGACAACATGTACTGCAGCCACATCCAAGAGCAGGGTCATTCTCGATGCCCTACAGGGGGCATGCCTTAGACAGCTAGTGTTGGAGCCCACTTGGGAGGAAGCAATATTAGACCTGGTACTCTCAAATGGAGAGAGGATCACAGATTAGAAGTCAGTAGCCATCTGGGAACAAGTGTCCACCACACAGTGTGGTTCACAATCAGCACAACCATGGAGACAAGCCATACAAAAACAAGGAAATTGGACTTTAGAAGGGCTGACTTTGGCAAAATGGGTGAGCGCCTAAGGAATGCACTAACAAATGGGCAGGAAGGATGGGTGGAAGAACAATGGAGAAAAATCAAAACTGCCATCATGGAGGCAACAAGCCTTTGTGTGAAACAAGCAAAGAAAACAAAATGGAGTAAAAAAACACTATGGTTCTCAAAAGAGGTGGCAGGGAAGGTTAAGAAGAAAAAGGCTGCATTCAAAAAGTATAAGGAATCACAGAAGGAGCACGACAGGGAACTGTATCAATTAAAGCAGAAAGAAGTGGGGAAGGCAGTCAGAATAGCAAAGGCCCAAACCAAGGAAAAGATAGCCAACTCAGTTAAGAAGGGGGATAAAACCTTTTATAGGTACATTAGGGAGCATAGAAAGGTTAAGGGAGGGATAGTGAAGATTAATAAAGGAGAGGTGAGGTGGGCAGAGGGAGACAGTGAAAAGGCAGAGATCCTGAATGAATACTTTTGCTCAGTATTCACAAAAGAAGAAGAGGATGAGTTACCTAAAACAGACAATAGAAGCACTCTGGGTAGGGGGGTTGACAACAGTCCATTTACAGAAGAAAGTCCTGAAAGAACTCCTAAAACTCAAGGTGGACAAAGCAATGGGGCCTGATGGGATTCACCCCAGAATCCTAAAAGAACTAAGGGGGGACCTAGTGACACCACTGACCACACTTTTTAACAAATCATGGGAGGATGGGGTGGTTTCTGAGGACTGGAGGAGGGCAGATGTGATTCCCCTTCACAAAAGTGGGAGCAAGGCAGAAGCAGGAAACTACAGACCCGTAAGTTTGACCTCAGTGGTAGGGAAATGATGGAATCACTTCTGAAAGAAAGAATTGTTGAGTACCTAGAGGACAGTGGGGCACAGGACCCAAGGTAGCATGGATTCACAGCAGGAAGGTCATGTCAGATGAATCTAATTGATTTCTTTGACTGGTGACCAAAGTAATAGACCAGGGAGGGGCTGTGATATGGCCTACCTAGACTTTAGCAAAGCATTTGACACAGTACCACAAAGATTTATAATCAAGTTAGCCAGCCTGGGAGTGGTTCAGGTGGTAGCCTGCAGCAAACTAGGCACAAATAGGACACAGAAGGTAATAGTAAATGGAACTCATTCTGAAGAAAGGGAGGTTACTTGTAGTGGAGTACCTCAGGGCTCAGTACTGGGTCCAGTCCTCTTTAACGTCTTTATAGGTGACATTGCAGAGGGTCTGGAAGGAAAGGTATGCATCTTTACAGATGACACAAAGATCTGTAACAGAGTTGTTACACAAGGGAGAGTAGAAAGGATGAGAAGGGACTTGGCAATGTTGGAGGAATGGTAAGACATCTGGCAACTTAGATTCAATGCGAAGAAGTGTAAAGTAATTCACATGAGAAACAAAAACCCAGGAGAAGAGTACACAATGGCAGGGGAGGTACTAACAACAACAGTAATGGAAAGGAACCTGGGAGTAGTTATATCAGATGACCTAAAGGTGGGTAAGCAATGTGAAAAGTCAGTAAGGAGAGCTGGGGGGCATACTGGGATGCATTGGGAGGGGCATCACAAGTAGAAAAAGGGAAGTTATTATCCCTCTGTACAGACAGTTGGTGAGACCCCATCTGGAGTACTGCGTGCAGTTTTGGAAACCCCATTTATGCAAGAACATAGACAGGATGGAAGCAGTCCAGAGGAGACCAACTAAAATGGTGCAGGGTCTGCATCAGAAACCATATGGAGAGAGACTGAGAGAGCTTAATATGTATACCCTTGATGAAAGGAGGGACGGGGGGACATGATAGAAAGTTTCAAGTACCTCAAGGGAATCAACAAAGTCCAGGAAGGTAGCATCTTTCAGAAAAAGAGATGTGCAAGAACAAGGGGGCACAATTTAAAGATAGAGGGGGGATGACTCAAGGGTAATGTGAGGAAATTCTTTTTCAAGGAGAGAGTGGTGGATGCATGGAACCGCCTTCCTGGGGAGGTTGTGGGGTCTAAAACAGTGGGGGAATTCAAACATGCATGGGACAGACATAAGGCAATTATAGTGGGGGGTTGCAGGAAGTAGGCTGTTGGTCAACTAGAACTTGCAGCTTTTCCAATAGGTAGGTAAATGGGTAGACTGGGTGGGACAATTGGTCCTTATCTGCCATCAAAGTGTATGTTTCTATGTTTCAATTCTCCTCCATTCATGTGGCCCTGGAGTTCTTTAAGTCCAAGTTCTCTGCCGTTTGGGACTGCTACGCCCCCCCCCCCCCCAGGCATACCAGAGTCAGAGGCACACACCTCCCATGGATTTCAACTAAAATCTTAGCCCTCCTCAGGAGCAGAGATAAAGCCTGGAAATCCT
The DNA here is from genome assembly GCA_016271365.2 of Neoceratodus forsteri. Lineage (NCBI taxonomy): Eukaryota > Metazoa > Chordata > Ceratodontiformes > Ceratodontidae > Neoceratodus > Neoceratodus forsteri. The sequence goes on from CM028133.1 coordinate 531,465,341, forward strand.
ATAAGTCATCCAGCTTTCCAGCTGACCTCCAAATATATCGCTTATTATGCAATGCATGCACTAGGAAAATCTGCCAAGCAAAAGCTGACTGTTTCAAAGCCTCATTCGACTCCACCTCACATCAGCCAGCCAAATTCTGGAAAGTGTTAAAATCACTTCTCAGCCCCCCCTTTGCAGCCCCCCACTCCTACCATACAGGTAGGTGGGCTCACCGTCACTGACCCCCCCTGCTGTGGACTCTCAGTTTAACTCTCACTTCACAAATTGCCATGCAACCCTCCTGTCTCCACCTCGCCCTGCACAGCAACTCCCTGTTACAGACACACCCACAGCACACTCATTCTTATTTCAGCAAGTCACCAAGGTTGAGGTATATAATGCACTGCTCACCCTTAATCCTAATAAGGGCAAATGCCCAACAGGGTTGGACTCCAAGATGCTCACCTCTCGGCTCCCACTATAGCCAAACCCTTGGCCGACCTATTCAACCTATGCTTCTCCCTTGCTGAAGTCCCCTCTGAATGGAAACATGCCACCATAATCCCCCTTCCCAAGGGAGGGGATGCCTTCAACTTAAGCAATTACCATTCTATTTCTCTACTACCTATATTGGCAAAACTCCAAGAGCATCTGGTGCTCTCTCACCTGTCCCCCCTTTCTTGACTCCTACTCCTTCTTCACCCCCTTCCAGTCTGGCTTTAGGAAATCCCACTCAACTATCTCCTCCCTTCTCAGGCTCACTGACTCCATCCTCAAAGGTATGGATGCTGGCCACATCACAGCTGCTATTTTCATTGACCTGGCCAAGGCATTTGACATCATCTCCCACTCACTCCTCCCGACCAAACTCACCAACACTGGGCTGTCTAGCTGGGCCTCCAGTTGGTTCCACTCATACCTTATAGGCAGGTCACAATCAGTCAATTCTGCCACCTCGGCCCCCCTCCTTCTTACTACCGGGGTTCCGCAAGGCTCAGTCCTTGGCCCACTGCTGTTCTTCATCTTTCTTAATGACCTGCCTTCTGCCTGCCCTCACACCTCGATTCACATGTATGTGGATGGTACTGTGCTGTATACATCTGGCCCCTCAGCCTCAGAGGTTATGATCAGGTTGCAGCTAGACTTTTCTAAGGTCCAGTTCTGGCTACACTCAAATCAACTCTCCCTCAATGCAAAGAAAACAGTCTCAGTGACTTTTGGCACTAGGCAGAGACTTTCCAGGCTCCCCTCACCTATCACATTCCATACCCTGGGAAGGGACATCCCTTGAGGCCTGTACCTCTTTCAGGTACCTTGGAGTCTGGCTTGATCAGCACCTCAGCTTTTCTGCACATGTTGACTCCATACTCAATAAGTTACACCCCAGACTCGGTGCACTTTACCGCAACTGTAAGGATATCCCAGTATCTGCTCGCAGGGCCATCATGCAAAAAATGATCCTCCCTGTCTTTGATTACAGGGACATTGTCTACTGTTCGGGGAACAAGTCCACCCTAGGCAGACTAGATCCCATCTACCCCCTTTCTGCCGCTTTGCCCTGAACTGCTCTTACTCCACCCATCACTGTGCCCTCTACCAATCAATGAACCTTACATCTCTAGATAACCATAGACAGGCTCACTGTGCCAAAATCTCGGCCAAGTACTAGTCCCAGTCACTCCCCCCCACCTCACATCTGCCCTTGCTGACACAAGCACCCAAGCATATTCACTCAGAAGCAATGACCCGCGAATCCTAGTTATCCCACACAGATCCACTACCATGGGCCAAGCAGCCTTTAGTTACTGCATGCCTAAGTTATGGAACTCTCTCCCCATAAACATTCGTCACTTCTCTTCCCCCTCCCACATCTTAACTCCATGATCCTGGCTCACTTCTCCCCTACCTGTTTATGTGTCCAGGCCTAATAACAGTCCACAGTGAGGCAGCCTGGTCGCTCTTCCTATTGTACATTTAGTGATTGCTGCCTATCCTAATATTTAATGCTATGTATTTAAAACAGTGCCTGCTTGAGACAGTACCAATTGTTCTCTCATGCTATTTTATCTGTGTATCGGTACCCAAGGTGCTATGTCTATCCCTACTATGTACTATACTCTATGTATTATGTAACATACTGCCCTTGTTTCCTCAACTGTGTTTGTACCTCCCCTTCCCCAGGACGCATCTGGAATCGAGCAGTAGCCTGCTCAGTATGCCTTCCTGGTGAAATGCTTAAATAAATAAATAAATAAATAAATAAATAAATAAATAAATAAATGTTGCTGATGTCTCTTGCCATCCTGGAACCCCTGCCGCAACTGTCACTGACCTTATAAGCCATCTAGCCTCCCTCACCCCTTCTGGTGAACTCTATATTATGGGGGATTTTAATTACAACTGACCTTCTCCCTCTTTAAACAAAGCTCATTCAGAGATAACAGCCTTAAATCTTACCCAGGTCAGCTCAGAGTCAACACGTGCTAACCACAAGACTGGCAATCACTCCCTTATTGACTGGGCACTCACTTCCCACCCTCACCAAGTCATCAAAGCCAGCCTACTACCTGACTCTATAAGCAACCATCACACTACCTACCTAGTCCATAAAATCCATCATCTTAAAACCCCTCCCAAATTTCTGGTACAATGCTCCCATAAATCATTAAATATTACCCCCTTACTGGAAGAACTTTCTCACGCAAAATGGGACCATAACCTGATTAATTATAATATTGATGAATCTCTTACACATTTCTGAAACACATTACTTGACATCTGGGAAAAACATGCCCCTCTGAGATGCATACCCTGGATTTCCACCGAACTAATAGTGTGCCAAAATGCCTGGGAGAAAGCATGGAAAATATACAAATCCTCACTCATCCCAAGAGATAACAACACCTACTGCTTGCTCCATAACAAGTGAACTAAGGTCACCCAACTAGCCAAAGCTGAGTACTTTAGCTCCACCTTCAATGCCAATCTAAGTAGACCATCCAAATTCTGGAAGGTTATTCACTCCCCCCCTCCATTGTCAAATCCCACGCCCCTACTGGTCTCAAATGGTACCCTTCTCTCTAACCCACTCGCGGTTGCCTCAGAGTTCAATTCCTATTTCACCACATGTGCTACCTCTCTCCTTGCCTCCCTACCAACTGTTGCTCCACCTGGCTGCCATGTTGAAGCTACTAAAGCCCTCAGACTGGAAACCTTCTACTTCAGAAACATCCCTCCTACTGAGGCTCTAGATGCCTTACTTATCCTCAACCCATCCAAGGGTAAATCCCTGGATGGGTTGGACACCAAACTCCTCTATCTATATGCCCCTGTCATTGCTTCTCCACTAGCTGACCTTTTAAACCTATCTTTTGCCACTGAAACTGTTTCTGCAATTTGGAAACATGCCACTGTCCTACCCCTGCCAAAAGGGGGTGACCTCATCACCTTGGCTAACTACCACTCTATCTCTCTCCTCTCTGCTCTCACAAAACTCCAGAAGCACCTCATGCTCTCTCAACTTTCCAACTTCCTCTCTGAATCCAGTTTCTTCACTCTCTACCAGTCTGGATTTAGGAAGAACCACTCAACTGCCACTTCCCTATTAAGACTCTCTGACACCATCCTCTCTGAGATGGACGAAGGTCTAATCACCTCAGCCATCTTTGTTGACTTACTCAAAGCATTTGACATTATCTCCCATCCTCTGTTGATAACCTGCCTCTCTGCAGCTGGTCTATCAGTGTCTGCCACTAACTGGTTCAGAGCCTACCTGTTAGGCAGAACTTGATCTGTAAGAACTGCTGATTCCACCTCTCCTCTGCTACCTGTAGATACTGGTGTACCTCAGGTATCAGTGCTCAGCCCTATCCTTTTTTCCATCATTCTCATCATTCTCAATGACCTGCCACAAATCTGTTCATCTTCCTCCATTCACATGTATGCAGATGACACAGTCCTATTTACCTCTGGCTGGACCCCTGAGGAGGTTGCTTCCAGCCTTCAGGCTAATTTCAATAAAGTTCAGCTCTGGTTTAGCTTCCACCAACTCTCCCTCAATGCCAAAAAGACAATCTCCATTACCTTTTGCACCAGGCAGAGACTATCCAGGCTCATCACCCTCCCAAACTTCCACACCCTTGATGGGACAGTCCTTGAGGACATGACTACTTTTAAGTACTTAGGGTTCTGGCTTGACCAACACCTATCCTTCTCTGCCCATGTGGATGCTATCCTGAAAAAACTGTGCCCCAAGCTTGGTGCTCTTTACAGGAACTGCAGTAGCCTCCCACTAGCTGTGAGATGCGAAATTGTGCAGAAAATGATCTTACCTACTTTCGACTACTGTGATGTAGTCTACAGTGCCACTCCCAAGTCTACCCTATCCAGACTGGATCACCTCTTCAATGCTTTCTGTCACTTTGCCCTTGATGCCCATCACTGTGAGCTTTATCATTCACTGGCCTTCCCCTCCCTTGACAGCTGGCACCTACTCCATAGTGCTAAATTTGCTTCGAACTTCTGGCTCAGGTCCCTTCCATATTACCTTGCCTCCTCTCTATCATCTCCACCAACCCCCACTCATGCCCTTGGGTCAACCGACTCCTGGCTGCTGTTAATCCTTCACCAACAGACCTCAGTGGGCAAAGCCATCTTCTCCTACCACCACCCCAAACTGTGGAATGACCTACCGGTCCAAATCCATCACTCCTCCTCTAGGCATTCTCTATCCTCTGCCCTGTCTAACTTCTACATGGTAAATTGCTCATGTATCTGACTACTTTACCCCAGACCTCCCCTTGCCCAATTCCCCTTCCCTCCATTATCCCCAACTTCCTTCCCACTGAGTTACCTCCTCCTACCCCTCACCATTCCCATGAGGCCTGATCAGTGGCATTAGCTACTGCTATGAATGCTGGCATATACCATCAACTTCCGCACTTGCCCTCTATTGCACTTCTAGCCTTGTTCTCTCTGTCTAATGTGTTCTCCACAGAGTACTATGGCTGTCAAACAGTATTGTGCTAACCTAATCCATGTTGAACCATTCTGTTGAAGATAACCTTATGTATGTAACATAATTTATGCTATGTCATTCTAATTCCTTGTACAATGTAACTCCTATTCCATGTATCAATGTATGCACTGCTCTCCATCTATAAACCCCCCAAGGTCACACCGTGATACTAGCCTCTTGTTGCTCAGTATACCTTTCCTAGTGAAACATTTCAATAAATAAATAAATTATTAAAGCTTTCATAATTAAATTTGTCCCCCCCCCAACAAGAGCATCAGTCCCTGGTGCCTCTACATAATCTGCCAGGGTAGTTTTCCTTTAGAGGCATGGGGACAACTTTGGGCTTATTTTCACAATACCGTCAGCCACTCTGAGGTACCTGGCTGAGCCAGCAGAGAACTGGCTGTGCACCATTGGTAATAAATTCCTGTTAGAGAAAAAAAGGCACAAAAGAAAAAAAAAGAAAGACTGAATATGCAGGGGGTTATTTCACTGATGAGGCACACAGTTAGTCTCACTATCTGAAGTTACTTAGCAGATTTTTCCCTCTAATTCACTGCAAATGAAACTTTAATTTGAATTGGAATGTAGGATGTAAACAATGCAAAAAAAATTCTTGCCTACAGTTGAAACAGTAGCAGAAACTGACTTAAGATGTGAGAGCTTGCTTTCATTCACAAATTCATGTCTGTTGTGGTGGCTTAGCAGTGGTAGGGTCCCAATGATGTCACACGAAATGGCTGCATGAGCCCTTAGGTTGATGGGTTCATCAGAAGTAACGTCAGGCATTCTGAAAAGCGACTGGCAAGGAGGTGGTGGTGTTCCATTGTTGTTTTTTTTTTTTGCTTACCTTGATTCGGAAAGAGCACTCACAAGCTTGATCAGGCCATTTCTAACTATTAGGCCATTTCTGACTGACAGTCTGGGGTCTCTGTAAGTCAGAAGAGAGTGGCGGGAGCCAGTGCGTTTATAATGTGGGAGTGTGTGGATTCTGGTTGTTATTCTCTGCTCGCTGTTCTGTGGGAGCTCCAACTGTGATGGACTGAGGAGAAAAATCTAGAGGACGGTCTTGGATTCAGCTCCGTCAGTTCCACTATTGTGGGACAAAAAGTAGTGCCTCTCAAAAGGGGTGTGTTTCTGTGGCCGATGGAGGGAAAGGGCCATAGAAACACACAGGAGTAGAATTCTGCTTCTGCACTGTGGAAGCACTCCGGAGCACTGCTGGACACATCCTTCCACAATGCTGAAACAGACACTATGATGGCAATACATCTGCAGGACTCCGCCCATGCAGTCATAAAAAGCCAGGCTTGCATTATAGCCTTGGCAGTGTTTAACAGTAGTACTGTTTAGATGATTATTTTTTCCTGTTGTTTGTGCTTTGTTTGTTTACCTGTTTAGAACAGTTAGATTTGTGTTACTGAATTAGTTTTATCTTTATAGTTTGACTATATTAATTTCATTTTTTTGCTTGATAGAAGTTAACTTTAGTTGGTCTACCTTATTGTGTCCTGTGTGTGCCCCCTACAGTTCTTTAAATCCCTGTTGTGTACTGTTTTGATAAAAAAAAAGGAAAAATATTTCTGATGTAGATGTTGTTTCCATATAATATCTTGTAAAGTGTTGTGTGCTATTGCGTGTGTCCCTTACAGTCCCTTAAATCCCTGTTGTGTATTGTTTTTGTAACAAAAGAAAAGAAAAAAAAAAGAAAAACTATTCCTGGTGTTCTTTCTGTGTAAAATCGTTTAAAGTGTTGTGTATTGTTGTGTGTACCTCCTAGTCCCTTAATCCTCAGATCACTGTTGTGTATTGTTTTTGTTTCAAAAACAAGGAAGAACAAAATGGAGATGTTGCTGTTGTTTGCTGTCTGGGTACATCAGTAAAGAGTTGTAAAGTGTTATGTTGTTGTGTTCTGAAATCTACACATATAACAAAATGCCCATAAAGTGATGCTCTGCTAAAGGAGTTTCTGGCAATGGTGCTGCTGGCAAGAAGAGCTAGCTTCAGTGATTCTGAAGGGAACCACATGCAGTTGTGATGACACTTGTTCATCAGGAGTTGATGTCCCCAGAAGTGGTGTAGAAAAGCCTGAGCCTGAGTCACAATGTGATGTTGTACAGGCAGATTTGAGTGTTTTGTCATGCAGGGCCAGGGAATCAGATGCTGCTGAGAAGAATACGCATGGTGATGAAAGTGAAGATAAGGAGAAGGAAGAGGAGGACTTATGTCAAGTGGCTAGCATCATAGGTTGGGATGGGGGTAATGATATGGAACCTCTGTAGGAACCAGAAAAAAAAATGGCCCGGGACATGGAATTAGTAAAGTTCTCCCCCAGTTCTCCAGCTGGTTTTGACTGTGGTAAGCCAGAAGTAATAAAAGACTGTGGCCCAATGGTTGCAGTAGAACAGAAATCATGCACCAAAACATTCATTTCTAGCCCTTCAGTAATATCCCAGAACCTGGTTTACTGCCATCATGTGAAAACAAGGGGTACAAAATCCCTAGTTTGGGTTTTTATATTCTGGAACCAAAAGATGAAACAGTGGCTATCTGCCAGCTATGCCAAGCACACTTGTGCCATGGAAAAAAGGGTAACCATCTTGGTACTGCTGGGCAAGAGACATACCTCAAGTCCAGGCACCTGTTATGCTGGTCTCAGCTCCAAAGGGAAGATGGTGTGGGGGGGCCTGCTCTCTTATCGACCACATTGAGCAAGGCATCACAAAGAGGCATATATACAGATCTAGGGCAGGATTCTGAAGTAACAACAAAGGATAATGACTTAATGGGATTTCCTAGTTGTTGGCAGATTAGCAGTGGTGGTGTGAGTATTAGCATCCTGAGTCAGTGAAGCACATCAACTCCTTTCCCTAAAACATCCCAAATCATGTCATTCATTCATTCATTCATTCATTCATCCATTCATTCAGCATCTGTTACCCCCCTTCCCCCAGTCCAAAGTTACTCCATCATCCTTGCTGCCAGGGTGCAGAATCCTGCTGGTTGGTGTCTCCAGCCTAAAACTCCAAAAGATGCAGCCTGCACTGCCCAGCATGTTTGAGAATCACACCAAATTCCCACCAAATTATGCTGTTGCACCTAAATATAATGCAGTAACTGCAGAAATGCTGGCAATTGATCTGTTGCCATTCTCTTTTGCAGAGAAATTCAAGGTTCGGCAAGTTGATGGTATGTGTCTGTCCTAAGTGCAAGAGGTTCCATGTGAAAATGGCAACCACGGGAAGGTGATCACCATTAGGACACGTGTACATCACCGAAAATCAATGTCAGCAATGTACACCCCTGGCGCACAACAAAAGCGTGCTGGGGACTTAGGATTTCCTTGGTTATGAGGGGGGCTGTACCCCCATTCCCCCATTAAAGGATTCTCAACTTCCAGAGGAGTGCATATTGGGGATGCAAAACTGTAAAAAAAAAAATTGGGGACGGGCGCAACAAAACATACTTGCACCCAGACCCGAACTCAGCACCCTCGGATCCCCAGCCCTCCATCCACCCACCACACCATGGGGCCAGCTTGGCAGCCCACTGCCGCACCACACCTCAAAACCCTCCTTTTCCTTCCTCCCTCCACTCAGTGTGCTTGCTCCCACCCCCGCGTGCATGTACATATAGCAACATCCTGTCTCTGTATGCGCTGAACCCCCGCTCTGGTCACCCTTCCTGGTCGGTAGCCCTGTTGACATGCACCACAATTGAGTTGCCCTTTTTGAAAGCACCCAATCTCGGACGCCTGGGTCACAGGCTACTGTGGAAGATCCTGTCAGGCACATACTTTCCACCCATGCTATTCTGGAACTGTATAGGACTGTGACACACACAGTAAGACATGCTATGCAGCATTCTGCATCACCATACATCCACCTTAGTATAGATATGTGGACTAGTGGGCAAACAGTTGGTAGCTCTTATCTAAGTACAGTGTTACAGCCCATTGGGTACAGGTACCCAGAGTAGTATTTGATGGTGGGATGGGAAAAAACTGTACAAAGTTCAACTGTGCTGGTAGCAACATTCCAGTCACTTGCCATCATGCCATGCTAGCAATGAGGAGTGTACCAGCTCACACACCAGTCAAAAAAATTTTGGAACTGCTCCTGACCAAAACTGATGAGTGGCTACACCCACTGTCCCTGAAAGCAGGTTTCATAGCAAACGATAATGGCTTTAATGCAGTGACATGCATAATCAATGGTGGGTTTCACAGGGTTCCCTGCATGGTACACTGTCTTTATCTTGTAGTGCAGGAGTTTCTGGCATATCCTAAAATTAAGGAAATGTTGACTATGGCCTGACACATCTGTGCCCACTTTGCTCATTCTGGAAAGGCCCATGGCCAGCTTAGGCAGCTGTAGATCCAAAACAAGCTGCCTCTGCACCGTCTCAAGCTGGAAGATGTTATGAGATGGAACTTGACACTGTACATGATTGAGCGCTTGTACAAGCAGTACAAAGCCATCCTGGAATACCTGCTGCTGCACACGAGCCATGACAATTAGGGAGCATCCATGTGCCCCACAACTGAGCACTGTCAACTCTTGGATGGCCTAATCATGATTCTGAGGCCATTTGAGCATGCCACACGTGCAACGAGTGGGGACACTGCCCCTATCAGTCAGGCCATGCCACTGCTAAGTGTTCTGAGGCAAACCTTGTTAAATGTACAGCAGGTGCTAGAGGTAGGTGGAGATAGGGCAAGTTGTGCATTAATGGAGCACATGCTGCAAATATTAGACTGCAATACCCATGTTTCAAGCATTCTTCAGTCTTCCTGTTTTGGAATTGCCATCATGCTGGATCCATGACCATGATATAAAAGGGCCCTGTCATCCATACTTGAAGGTGGGCATGATCAGGTACAAACTCTTACCGATCAGCTTGTAAGATGTGTTCATGGGGCACACATGTTACAGGCACAGTTCTACAAATCCCACAGCATGACACTGACAGAGCATGTGTTTCTACCACCTCAGTGAAGCATGGTGAAAAAACAGGGCTGTTCACGAGAAGACAAATGACCCTGAACCCACTTTTGGATGCTTTGTCACAGGTGGAAATTGCAGACATGAAGGAAAAGGAGGAGGAGGTTGATGAGTCAGCAGGATTGTATGCATCACAGCAAACGATGGATACATATTTGACAGGCACCAGGCACCTGAACATATTGGAAGAGCCTCTGCTGTAGTGGGGTAGCAAGGTGACTGAGTGACCAGCACTGATCTCCTCAGTAGTTACATTTCTGAGCTGTCCTCCCTCTAGTGTAAGTACGGAGAGGGTATTCAGTTCAGCAGGGGTCATTGTGAGGGACAGGTGTATGAATCTATTGCCTATAAATGTTGGCCTGCTAACATTTATTAAAATGAATGAAGAGCACATTCCACCTAGGACATACACATCTGTTTTTGTACAACAGGATGCCACTGGTGATGAAGAAGAAGTAGACTAGCATAGTGGTAGTGGCAAACTACATTCCACTGATGTGGATGAGGCACTCATGGAGAAAGAATTCTCAAGTGGGGTCAACTCCAGTCTGGAAGACTCTGAGTGCTGATTCCTCAATGTTGATAATGCTGATGGTAGCAATGCATACATAAAAAAAGGTTTTTAGAGCTCTTCTTTCCACTTCATAAGATTTAATCATTTCCTTTATGATTAATTTTTTTTTCCTATCAATATTTTCACCAATGTGTGCTGCTCTTCGGTACATTCAACACCATTATCACCATCTGCCCTATGTCATATGTAATGTTTTGGCCGCAGACAAAGCATAAAAGTTTTAACAACTGCCGCACCCAGCCAGTGGGTAGCCAGTACTCTAGCCATCAGTAATTCTACCAGCCAGCCTCATGTTAGTCATCCTGCCCGTGACAGTAATCCCACCAGCCAGCCCACAGTTACTCATCCAGCCAGTGACAGTAATCCCACCAGCCAGCATACTTGTAGCCATCCTGCTAGTGACAGTAATCCCACCAGCCATCCCCCTGTTCACCATCCTGCCACTGTCAGTAATCCCACCAGTCAATCTGCTTGTAGTCATCCAGCCAGTGACAGTAATCCAACCAGCCAGCTTCTTATCCAACCCACCAGCATCCCACCAGACCACCTGGAAGCCATCCTGCCAGCAATCCCAACAGCCAGTATGAGAACCATCCCACCAGCTAGACCACCAGCAGCTGACATGTCAAGCTGAAGTTAGACCTCAAGCCAAGCCTACAGCCACACTGAGCCCATCAAGGCATGAACACCTGGGGCAGGATTCTCAAAAAACAGTCAAAATCCTGCAGCTGCGGGAAAAAGGCTAGCAGCACAGCAGAAACGCAGTTGCGTGATATTCTTAAAGAAAATCCCACAGCTGAGGGAATTCAGCAAAAAGTCCCACAGCTGCAGAATTTTTGCAGCTGTGAGAATTCTGCAAGTGCTGCAAATCTGCAGCTGGGGATCGGCAGCTGAGGAAATGGCTGGGGAGGCACAGCAATAGTACAAGTAGCTGAAGCAACAGACATTAACATTGCAGCCATAGTATGAGGCTGACAGCACCCACAAAGATACCAGCAACCAGTTCCTCAGCTGAGACCACTGCAGCACCACAGTGGCTGACTATCACCGCTGGTTGTTCCTCCCTGGGGCATTCCTGTTGACTGCAGGTGTAACACTCACTGTAGGCTGGACAGGGTCTACTGCCTGTGGGGCTCCATCATTGGCTGCACTGGGTCTGGTGGTTGTTGCCTGTTGCCATAGCATGGCAATGTGTGCTTTTGTTGCTGTAACATCAGCCTCTGCTATACCATCTGGGAAGCTATTACCTGTGCCTCACCTCCTAATTGATTCCAATTGTTGGGGCACTACTGAGTTTGCTGAGGGAGAGTTACACCTCATTCCACTGTGTGTAACATTTTTTCTGCAACTGCAGAAAACACCTGGCTGAGAATAGCCCTTCAGAGGATGTGCCTTACTTATCTCATGCCTTTTTTTCCTCAGGGACTTCCACAGCTGCACTTTTTTCCACAGTCCGTAGTGTTTTTTTCCACAGCTCCGGAGGTTTTTGTGAATAGCACTTAGAGCAATATCCCCTTTTTTTTGTAGCTACAGCAGTTTTGGGGACTTAGGGAAGGTTTTGCATCTCCTGAAAGCTTTGTGAATCCAGCCCCTGATCTATAGCAAAGGCCAAGAGTGTATGCTGCAATGGTAAGTTCATTTTATTTAAATCAGCAGTCTTTGCTGTTCACCAAAAAAGGTCATCCTATGCTTTTTGGTAAAACATTTATTTCTGACACCCTAAATCTTAATCTTGCTCCATTTATTCTTAGCTTTTGCAGATATTGCCAAAACTGTTTTTACTGCAAGTGTTGTAATTAATGACTCATGTCATTAAAAATGGCTGCCATATGCAATTTGTTAAAATTTGTTCTATTGAGGATACCCCATTTATTATGATGTTGTAAACACATGTTTCTAATATGGTTAAGAACATATCACTGTGCCACGGTATTTCATTTCTTCATGGTGTGCATGGCATGGGACTGCATAATTTTAAACAGTTTAAAATCCTGTATCTTCACTCTGGAACAAAATAAAATGAAAAACAGCATGGAGATCTTAAAATATGTAGCAGACAAATATTGTTGCTGAAGAAAACTATATACTCACTAACACGTTATGCTGCTTTAAATGTGTGTTTCTTTTCCTTTCATCTCCCTCTCACTGCAGACAGCACAACACAGTACACAGAGTAAGGACATGTTTTCTGGCAAAATCAGTTGCTGTGACACCATTGTACCATTATACGCACGGAGATAAATATTTTGATAATAAGTATATAACATGATTTTTTCTGTCCCTAATTTAAGTGAGTCCTTTATCCCAGGTGCCAATGTGACTCATTCCCTCAGACCGCTGCCTGACATAACAAGTGGCCACACTGTGGTCACTTGGATCACTTGTAAAAAATGTCCAGAGAGGGGGGCAGTCTTGGGATATGTGCAGCATCATTGTCAGGATTGTGGTTGACCAGGTTCTTCTTCTGAGGAGATGGTGCTGATGATGCTGCAATCACAGGGGAGGACTAAGGCTGCTGCTGCTTCTGCTGCTGCTCCTCCTTCTTGCACTCCAAGACTGGAGCCACTGCTGCTGCTTCACTAGGGTCTTGGTGACTCTGATGTATGGTTTGGTGGTGGTGGTGGGGGCCCTGGCCTAAAAACTGTAGTCGATACGGGCAGATGGCCTCGGACCCACCACGGGTTTGGACACTCCAATGGCTAGGTTCACAGACTCTGCAAATTTTCTGCTGCTCCATTCAGTTAATTAGGGGCATTGAAATAAAAAAAATGAAGCAGTGAGAGACAGAAAAAAAGAGTTTCAAAAATGATTTAATATAACAATTAAGTAGTTAGGGACTGAAGAACAGAAGAATAAACAGAAAGAGATTGAAAATGAAGTATTTTTAACTAATAATTTCAAACTGTGTTGCTTCCACACACCACATACGGCTCACCAGGCTGGCTAGTACAGGGCACTTGTCCACGTCCCTGCCCCCGACATGTTGGCAATTGTGCATACGGAAAATGCCATGCTGGGTGTGTTGTAAGCTGCACCTGAGCAGCGTCAAGTAATTTTTTTTTTTTGCTTTCTAGCACAAGCCTACATTTTATTCCTGCCCATTTTAGGTTTTTATATTTAAATTTTAATTTAGGTAACGATAGTTAGTTAGGGAGTTTTGAGTGAGTAAGTGAATGACTGAGCGTTGCTGGGATCCCGAAATATTGTAATACCGCAATACTATGTAGTATGCTCCTGGGTTACAGAGTGGTCCCATAGCTGCTTAAGGAGAAAGACCTTGTTATCGGCTTTTCTCCTTACCTTTGGTGTTAAAATATACGAGCGGACTTGTTACGAAATAGCACCAGAGTAGTAAACTGACTGATTGTGAGAACGAAGAAGGAGTGGTGTTCTGTGGGAGAAATCTGCCTTGCTGTGTCGGTGCCTGAGTGGATGTCTGAGGACTAATTGGAGGTTCGTAGCGATTTCCACTGAAATCTGCTCCTTCCCAGTGTGTGGACTTGGGGGTTATCATCATTGTGACTGATTGCTTTTTGATTTGATGGATCTGTGATTGGAGTGGTGAGGGAGTTTATGGCCAATTGGTGGCTTGCTGCTGGATCTGCCCTGCACCGGAGTCTGGGCCCTGAGGCAGTCGGGGAGCCGGCTGGCTAGTTCCCATTTTCCCAGGGCTTTGGGGGAGTCGACTGGTGAGTGGACACCATCTGTGAGCCGAAGCTGCTGTGGCAGAGGATTTCTGGTAGCAGCCACAGTAAATGGAGTGTGGGACCTTTGCAGACTCTCAACGGATCTGATTCCAGGACTTTATGGACAAATAAACAAGAATCCATTCTAAGACTTTAACCTGAAGACATGGTCCTACTTCCTTTTCATCTTACCATCTAATGTTTTTTTTTTTTGTAAATTTCTCAGGCAGTGAGAGTGCCTATGAAAACTTTGCTTTTGTGAACTTCAGGCAGTGAGAGTGCCTGAGCAACATTTTACCTGATAAATCTATTTGGTTCCAATGCATATACGTGAGAGGTGGTGCATTTGACTTTGTATGGGCTTCCTCTTTTTCATGAGGTGGTATACTCAAACTGTACAAGGTTTCTTTTAATCTGCTAGCTTAAGTACTATCTGCAGAAATATTATTGCTGTCTGTGCATGAAGGGTACTGCGGGATTTGGGATTTGGGGGGTGTTAAAGGGTTATTATTTTTATTATTACTGCTTTAATCTTATTGTTTATTTTGTTTAAATCCTATCCTCTGTGTGAAAGAGAGAGAGAGAGTGAGAGTAGGAATGATGAGTAAAGATTATGGGAAAGGGTGGGTTTTTAATGTGTTAGTTATAAGGGTTTTTATATAATTTATATACGGGGGAAGAAGTTGTATTGTGTTGGGTTGTGAATTAGATATTGGGCTGTTAGGAGTGTTGAAGATATGTGCTAGGGTATTGTGGATACAGTCAGGTGGTACTCCCCCTCAAGATTGAAGGATCTCCATCCTTTTGATTATCCTTCACTTCCTCCTGAAGCATATTATAGATGCCGAGCGTTTGGTATCTTAAGACATAACAGCGTAAGAGGTCGGAGATCCTGGAACTCTTGGGGGGGATGGGAAAGGAATGGGTGGATAAGGACAGTGAGAACCGGGAGACGCCCTGGGGTGAAATGGGTGCAGGAACGAGGTTCACCTTGTCTTGTGCCCATACCCAAGGGTTCTGACTTTGTCAGGCAGGAAGTGGAGTCATCAATGGACTGTCACCCCTTTCGGGTGGTGTTAAGCAATGCCAGGTTTATTAGGAATAAGACCACAGTAGTTGCAGATCTTGTTACCTCTGTTGACTTGGCTTGCATCACTGAGACCTGGCTTGATGAGAACACGGGCCCTATTTTGGATTCTGCGGTTCCAGCCAGGTTCTCGGTGATTCAAAGCCCGAGAGTGGACTACAGGGGTGAGGGGATTGCAGTCTGTTTTTGACAGGAACTGGATCTGAGGGAGGTGCCAGCTGGATGTACCAACTCCTTTGAGTGTATGGTGGCTGCAGGTGCAGGCTACAGGATCCTTCTCATCTACCGTCCACCAGGGGATGGGAGGGAGTTCCTGAGGGAGGTTGCGGACTTCATCACCCAGATGATATTGGAGTCCCCCAGATGGTTAATTCTGGGGGACTTCAATGCTTGGGTCAACGATGAACTCTCACTGCTTGGACAAAACCTCCTCTAATTGATGGATTCATTGGGCCTGACATGGGTTATTATCTCTGCAACTCATGAGGGAGGGCACACATTGGACTTGATATTCCATTTGGGGATGGAGGTCTCTGATGTGGAGGTAGAGTCAATCGGTTGGTCCGACCATCACGCCCTGAGATTCAGTTTCACAGCCCCCCAACAAAGGCCTGCTCTAAGGAGTTAGTACTGTTCCATCCTTTGAGAGGAGTTACCTTGGAAGGCCTAATGACGGAACTGGACTTCTCGAGATTGCCAATGGATAGCACTGACCCAGGGCCCCTAGTGTTGGCCTATAATAAGGTGGTTGTGGGGGCCCTGAAGGTCATTGCTCCAACTTGAGTTCACCTACTTACTCTTCACCTGGGGGCCCCCTGGTTCACAGGTGAGATCCGCGAGCTGAAGAGAGAGGGTCGAAGTTTGGAAAGACGCTGGCGGAAAACTCACCTGGAGGTGGAGAGGCTTAGCTTGTTGGATCATTATAAGATCTACCAATCAGCAATTTCCCATAAGAAGGCAGAATTCCTGTCCAGGAAAATTGCTACAGCGAGGAATAGGATGGCCCAGCTCTTCCAGACTGTGGACAGACTGTGCAATCCAGCCTGTCTTCATGCTGGTCGTGCCTTGTCACAAGTACAATGTGAGGAGTTCGCGCAGTTCTTCACTGATAAGGTGTCTACCATCAGGGATGAGATCAACCAGCATCTTCCCATTGAGCCTTGCATGGATCAACTGGGTGGTACTGATACCCAGCTGACCTGGTTCACCTTTAGCCAACTGGCAGTCATGGATATAGTGAGGATTATCCAGACTTGGTGACCTACCTACTGTAGTTTGGGTCCATGCCCTACTCGCCTCCTAGTGGGGTGTGCAGAGGTTATCGGCCCGATCCTTACTGGGATACTGGTGGTTTCATTGGAGAGAGGGATTTTTCCAGATCCCTTAAAGGAGGCAGTAGTTCGCCCCCTTTTGAAAAAGCCCTCCCTTGATCACAACTGCCCAGATAACCACAGGCTGGTCTTAAACTTGCCCTTTGTAGGGAAAGTTATCGAGAAGGTGGTCGCTCTGCAGCTGGAGGATCATTTGACCAGCCACAATATTTATGACCCTCTCCAGTCTGGCTTCAGAAAATGGCATAGTACTGATACAGCCCTGGTGCGGTACTAAATGATCTCCTGATGGCGAGAGATCAGAGGGCCCGGTCCATCTAGGTTCTCCTTGATC
Organism: Neoceratodus forsteri; assembly: GCA_016271365.2. Taxonomy (NCBI): domain Eukaryota; kingdom Metazoa; phylum Chordata; order Ceratodontiformes; family Ceratodontidae; genus Neoceratodus; species Neoceratodus forsteri. The sequence goes on from CM028133.1 coordinate 531,482,352, forward strand.
TCTCAACAGCATTTGACACCATGGATCACGGGGTGATGCTCGAATGCCTGTGGTTTTTCTGTAGATTGAGGGGAGCAGTCCACAGTTGGTTTCAATCTTTCCTGGATCGCAGGTCTCAGAGAGTGGTGTCGGGGATTTATTCCTCGGCTCCTCACTGCCTGCCCTGTGGGGTTCCACAGGGCTTGGTGTTGTCCCCATGTTATTCACGGTGTACATGCTTCCATTGGGGGACATTATAAGATGGTATGGGCTGAGTTTTCATTGCTATGCCAATGATTCTCAGCTCTACATGCCTTTTGTGCCTGAACAGGAGTCTGACTCAGTTACGAGGTTTAATAACTGTCTACTGGAGATACAGAACTGGATGAGTACCAGTTGTCTTTGGTTGAATTCAGATAAAACAGAGGTATTGGTGGTGGACCGTGGGGTTAGGATGCCTGGGGCATGGGCGGGGAAGCCCTCAGGTTTATTTCTGGGGGGGTCCCTGCTTATGACCTCTGGCCAGGTGCGTAACCTTGGTGTTATTTTTGATGAGGGCCTGACCCTGAAGGCACAGGTGTTGGCAGTAGTCAGATCTTCCTTTTTTCATCTAAGAAATTTAGCCAGGGTGAAACACCTGGTTCCACCCAAAGACCTCCCTACCTTGGTCCAAGTCATTTTGATTACTGCAATGCCCTCTATCTAGGGCTACTGGGAGTAGATATCCACCGCTTCCAGCTAGTGCAGAACGTGGCAGCCAGGTTGTTGACTGGAGTCCCGAGGTCCAGTCATATAACACCTGTGCTGCATGAACTGCACTGGCTGCCTATACAGTGGTGGATCACTTTTAATGTCGCGTTGCTGACCTACAAAGCCCTACATGAGTTGGGACCTCACTACCTGAAAGAACTCCTGTCTTCTTACTGTCCTTCCCGCTCACTCCGATCCTCTGACGAGGGATTTCTAGAGATTCCCAGGGTAACTCTTAAGACATCTGGAGGAAGATCTTTTGCTTTTGTGGCACCTACCCTGTGGAATTCTCTACCTCACCAGATATGAGATAGTCTGACTGTAGAAGGTTTTAAAAAATCCCTAAAAACCTTTTTGTTTCACCAAACATTTTCAAATACTTAATGTATGTTTTTTCTGTAATGATATGTGTTCTAATGATACTGATACTATGTGTTTTAAATTTATTGTTATGATTATTGTAAGAGTGCTCTGAGCTCAGGAAGGGCGCCTTATATAAATAAATGTTACATTACATTACACCCAGTCTGTCTGCAAATTAGAAACTGCACTTCCTGCCCTGGGAAAAGCCCATGTGACCTGCAGAAAGCTCTCCCATGTGAGCAAGTGTTTTTTGCAGTAAACTTTGCCTTTCCATTGCAAAGTCTTAAGGTAAAGTTAAAAGGCAAAGTCAGCATGAGTGAATTTCCTATTGCTCAGGAAAACTTTGCAAATGTATCCGTGGAGGTGAATTCTCAACCATTGCCCATGGAATAAAACTTTGCAACGTCTCTACCTACCAGTTACTGACTGTTCAGAACAACAGTGTATCGCAAGGAGCATGATTCCCCATGTTCTAAGCCAATGAATTTTTTAGTTTGTTCAGCAATATAGGTGCAAGATGTGCTACAGTATGTCAGCTTATAAATAAGCATATCTCACCTTTTATGTGGGACTTACTGGTGCAGGTTGTGCTATGTTAGCTTACAGATAAGTATATCTCATACGTTATGTGGGACTTCTCCTGGTTCTGCACACACAGCAGATTGGGGGTCTGTGACTTCTTTAAACTCAAAAGGATAGAACTGTGGGCATACCCTAGGCACTCCTGTTTATCTATAATAGAGTCACAAGATCATTTCTTATTTGCATGCCCCTTTGATCATGACTTCTGGCATGCATTAGCAAGAACATGAGATGCCCTGATTTTTTGTCTGTGAACTCTGGATTTGTTACCTTAGGCAATACCAATCTGGAAGGATTATAAACACACTACAAAAGACCTTGAAGTGGTCCACAATATCATTAACTCTTTAAGGAGGCACCTCTGAAGGGAGAGGTGTCCCCAATGAGCATCCCAACTTTTTTCTGATGCACTGGGCTAGTTGTCCCTGGGTTTTCTTCAGAACTGGAACCTGAAATGTCCTATGGAAGACGTATGTTTTTTTCCCTTTTATTTTGGTTACAATCCTACCACTGGCTAGGTTTTTTACTTTGGTTTGATGGTACTGTGATTTTGTCTTTTATGGTTCTTCTTCTTCTCTTGCAGGAATAACACACAATGAATCATTCACATATCTGGAATGTGTAGTACTGTACAGACTGCAAGCCCATTGGCTCACACTGTGGACCAATGGGCGTGCAATACCGGCGGTGTCAGTCGGTGCGGTCTTGACAGGCGGGTGGGGGTGCTGCCTGCCAGCTGACCTGGGGGAGCTGGGTGGTAGGGCTCAGTGGGTGGGTGGGGAGGGGTACCTAGACCACCAGGGATATTGTGATTATTTATTCTTTTTATCACATATGCCCGAAATCATGCAGTCAGCGGTCCACTGGACCACCAGGGATATTGAACATAGTTCTTTTGTATTAACAAATGCCCGCGATCAGGCACATAGCAGTCCACTGGACCACCAGGGATATTGGACATAATTCATCTTTTTATTCGTTCAAATGCCTGCAATCGGGCACACAGCGGTCCACTGGACCATCAGGGATATTGGACATAGTTTTTTTGTATTAACAAATGCCCACGATTGGACATGGGGCGGGTGCTGCTAGGTGCAGCCAGAGCTCAGGTTGCCACCCACAGGTGGCAGCTGCAGTGTTGTGCCCTGCAATGTGGCAGCTCACCTGTGGGTGACCATCAGTTGTTCCTTTTTTGGGGGGATCAACTTTGTGCTGGTGCAGGTAGGGGTTGAGCATGCATGGCTCTTCACATCCCGGGCTGAATATTGGACTGTGCAGGGTATGCATGGGCACGCCCCCCCACCTGCACCTGCTTACATTACTGATGTGCTCCGGCGCATTGGGATTTGTGCCGCTCACTTTTCCCTTTTGAATATCGTGCCTGGGCGCATCAGTGGGTTGCACATGGTGCAACACTGTTGCACCAAGTGCAACCTTTTTGAATATCTGGGCCTTTATCTGTATCTATATTCATTGCAAACAACTGCATTAATGCACCAGTTAGGGTAACAAAATGCTGCAAAAGTAAGGAAATGTGGCATTAGGGTTTCCAACCCTAATCTCCCTGCCCACCAAGCAGCAGTAGGAAAGCACATTACAGTTTTGGGTCTCCGGGGTCTTGGCAAATCAGTGGTAGGGTCTTCCTTGAGGATTGTCAACCCTAATACCCACTCATTCTGTGAGCAAACAACATCACACATGATCTTCTTTCTTCACACAGGGTGCACGGGGGAAGGGGGGGGAGCATTAGGGTTGACAACCCCCAAGGAAGATATCACAACTGATTTGCAAAAACTCTGAAGACCCAAAACTGTATTTTTTTTTTCCTTTTTGCTGCTTGAGGTGTGGAGGGCATTATTGTTGAAAACCCTAATGCCACATTTCCCTACTTTTGTAGCATTAAGTTACCCTAGCTAGTGCATTAATGCAGTTTTTTGCAATGAATTTCCTTACTTTTTGAAACAGTATAATCGTATCTTTAATTGCCTGTTTGAGTGAAGTGCCCTCCGGGCCACTATCTCACAAGCTTGATAGTGCAAGTCAAAATTACACAACAGGAACAGCGTGGTAGGGAAGAGCAAGAGAGTGCAAAACTGCGAAAGGGTGTATGTGCGGTAGTGCACCCTCTCACTCTTCCCAGGCAGAGGATAAAACCTCTGCTGGGAGGAGGGGTCAGCAATCGGTTGCCGTGGCTTGACGGGATGAGCCAGAGGCAGCAAGGGAGGCAGGCAGTGTGTTTGTAACCGGGTTTCGATTCCCAGTCTCAGACGCATGACATTTTTTAATTTTTCACACTTTGTGTGTGATTGTAACTGTTAGCCCTCCCCTCTGGAGTTGGTTATTTAAGTTGTGGGGTTTGGGTGACACTATACTGTGCTGTATTGGCAGCACGGTATATTGCTGCGCTGTAATGTCTTGCGACATTATGACCCTGTGCTCTGCGCTCCCATTCCTCCATAGATGCGTAAACATATGTTGCCATGGAAATGTATTTCAGCCAAAACAGCAACTAAATTGCCAGCATAGCCTTGTTATTACCCCACCTCATGAACACTGTGCTGAGAATGTTTAAATCCCTGCCTAAACGTCATTTTATGCCACCACAATGTCAGTCACAGGTGAGAAAACACATTTTGGCCAGGATTTGAAAAATCACAGCTGTCACATTCATGAAGAGATGTGAAAAATGCCTATGTTGAAACTTTAGTGTGAAAATATTTAAAATTAGCAAAGTTACGAGTGAGCATAGTAAAATTTCAACACATGCACATACCTTTGCCATTTTTATATATTTTGACCCCAAATTTTCAACATAGCCTTCTTATGACAAACCTCACATGACAAAGGGTGGTGAAAATGTTCAAATCCTGATCAAAAGGTGATTTCACCAAGTGATCTCAAAATCGACATTTGGCCCAGATTTACAGAATTCCATTGAGAGTGTTCATGAGGTGGGATCCCCAAAAGGCCATGTTGAAAATTTGGTGGAAAAATATGAAAAAATGGCCAAATAATGCATCACAGTTGAAAACCCCTCTGAAATACATTGAACTGCAGTTACCTTAGTTTCTCATATTGCAGTCGCTGGTTCCAGTAGCAAGATGTGTCTTTGATCAGAGAGTGGATCTTCACACTGTGACCTGTTCAGGTAAGTGAGAGTGTGTGTGGGGTTTGGGAGGTGCAGGGTGGTAGGTGCTCAGTGGGAGGTCAGTGTGGTGGGGGGGGTCAGATCAGTGAGGAACAGTTTTCTTTTTTTACAGGTGAGAAAAAAGACATTGAGCGAGAGTTTGTTTAATTACAGGCCATACAGATATGGGGACAGTGACTGGAGAGATGGGGGATGCCACTAGACAACTGGGAAACAAGAATATGTATGGAGATGGTGATCAGAGGGTGGGGTTGCCACTAGACACTAGAGAAACATGTAACATTATGGGGATGGCAATTACAGGCAGGTGGCACTAGACACCAGGTAACATGACAAAATGGTGATCAGAGGGTGGGGTGTGCCACTAGACACCAGGGAAAAATTATATGATGAGGGCAGAGGGGGTCAAATAGACCCTAGACAAAATACAGAGCAGTGACTGGAGACTGGAGGAAGTCGCTCCACACTGGGAAATGGTGGCTCACAGCTCTCACTGCAGCCCACAGCAGGAGTTCCAGCTGTGGCTGCAGAAGTCAAGAAAGTCCCACTGTTTTTTTTGGGGGGGGGACATAAGACACCAGGGAAACATTTAAATGTACAGGAACAGTGATTGGGGGGGGGGTCACGAGACACCAGAAACAGTGCAGAACAGCGATGGGGAGAAGAGGACCACTGGAAACCAGGGAAACATCAATCTATATGGGGAGAGCAGTAGGGATGAGGGGCCACTAGACACCAGGCAAACATACAAGATATGGAGCAGCGATTGGAGACTGGAGGATTCCGCTACACATCGGGAAAATGGTAGCTCACTGGTCTCACTGCAGCCCACAGCACAGGTTCCAGCTGTGGCTGCAGAAGTCAAGAAAGTCCCACACTTGTAATAAAAAACAAACATGAGAATGTAGATGAAGGGAATCCTGTTTAGCTATGATTGGGTATTTTTTTTTCTTAAACGCCATAATTTGTATCTATATGAAAGCTGTCTAAGTTTAAAATGATGAAAAGAAAATGGTGGCCAACTCAACTTTTTTTTTTTCAACACGAGAAGTAAATAATTCAAATAATTACTTGTGATATGTTTTTTACCTTTCGTGATTTTTTTTTTTACCTTTCACAATTGTTTTTTACCTTTTGCAATAGGTTCCTTTTTTACCATTTGCAGCAGAATGTTATCTTTAAAAACATTATAAATGGGACAATATTTTTTCACCAAACTTTCTAAAGGCACACCCTTAGCATTGGCCTTTCTACCTTGAAAATGTTATGAAAAAATTCCACATGGTCTAGGCTGTGAGAGCAAAAAATTTCCAATGTTAAGTATAGGAAACCAAACGTTTTTCTGTTTTATGGCACGCCATATCTTGAAAACCATACAATATGCCATCACAAATCTTTCCTCGCCTTAAGATTCTAGCAGCCTGACCGCGTATGCCAAATTTTGGGCCATTTTAACTAAGAACACAAAAGTAATTAAGGTACAAAAAATGGGATTTAACATTAAACAGGCTAATCAGCCCTAACTATAGGGGCACAATCACATCCCTATAATGTATGTCTATGTCTATTTCTATATCTATGTCTAGGTCTACATCTACATCTACATCTATATAACAGGGTGTGCATTAATGCATGGCCATGTGAAGTGATTCATCCAATCATGTTTGTGGATGAGAGAGAGAGAGAGAGAGAGAGAGAGAGAGACAGAGACAGAGACACAGAGACAGAGAGAGAGAAGTGGGTGGGTGGATGGATAGATGGATGGATAGATAGATAGATAGATAGATAGATAGATAGATAGATAGATAGATAGATAGATAGATAGATAAATACATGTGACTACTGATAAATAGCAAGATAAAAAGTATGACATTACTTTTCCCAGTGATGTGGAGGGATAAGGCACTGGAACCTTACCTCTCATCACTTGTTTGGTAGTGAACTTAAGCCCATGGGTCAACTGGTGAGGGAGAGGGTGAAGCCCCTGGAGGACTGCTTGCCTTTTGCAGTGAGGGAGGACATAATGCACTGCTTCTAGAATGCCACCATGTGGAGGCATGGTGGTAGGGCAGTCAGCACATCTCATAAGGGGCTGTCCGGTAGACAGTGTGTGGCATGTGTGTTCCTCTGAATGTACATAAACATGCTTCCATACATAACACCAGATGTGGGGGAAACTGAATAAGGAAAAAGCCTGTCTGTGATGAAAGAAGCTGGACACGCCACCTGACCTGTTCTGTCACATGGGGTCACCTACTGGATTGTGCTGCAAGGGGTGCAGAGGACACACCTCTCTCTACTAGGCCCTGTCATAAGAGGGAATCCACATTGGTACAATGTAAGCCCTTGAGGATGCAGTTGCCAGTGGGGTTGGGGTTGGGGCTAATGTCCCTACTGGATCCAAGGGGCCCAGAAAAAGCTAGATTAAAAAAAAGTGCTATCTTCATCCAACATAGCAATGTAACAGTATTTTGTAAAATACAGTAGAGTATGTCACAATGTATACAAATTCAAAGAGAGAGCAGTTTTCATATGCTGCTGAGATGACATCCCATCAAAACAACAAGTCAAATACAGTGACTTGAAAACAGCAAGGCAAACACAACATTCATCATTTGAGTGATGTGGTATTTACACTGCATGTTCAGTTTAGCTCTGTCAGGGGTATTACTCTTGTGGTCTACTTTTTGCATCTCAGAGATGGTTATTTTTAGTAAGGGGGTTCAGGAGGTGAAGCCCCCCCAATGGGGAGGTGCAGGGGGCGCAGCTACCTACAAGTGACTTATAATGGGGGTTTTGCCATTATTGTTTGGTGTTGTGTTGCAACATACTGTTATAGTTCTCGTTGTTTTCGAGTTGCTGTATTTTCCCCGTGCGGTTTTGACACGGAACTTGCTGAGATCTTAATAGCCATCTGCAGCACTGATGCCTCAACTCAACTAAACACACCTACAAGCTTTTATACAGCCTAACCATGCAGAGTGAGAACCTCTTAGCTCATTTGCAGTCCTGGTACAGTATATTCGCCATTTTATATTGTTGCCAATTATGTTTCTGCACTTGCACATTGCCATTATTGCAGTTGTAATGATTGTGATTGCCCGTATTCCTACCTCCAGTTCCCCCTCCCCCAGGCTGCACCTAGAAATGAGCCTTGGCTCAGTGTGCCTTTCTTGGTTATCAAACTTTTAACTAAATAAACAACTAAATAAATGCCAGCAGTTGAAATCAAACAAAGACAGGTAAATCTTCATATCAACAGCATATTTAAAAGGTATGACTCGTAACCTGAAAATAGGCACTTGGTTGTCTAGTGTGCTTACCTGGTAACCAAAAGCAAATAAATAAACTGATGTTGCATATAGAGACTAATACATGGGATGCTGTGTGTTACAAGAATTTAATACACACCTGGTTTGTGTGATGCTAAATAAAACCCGAGAGTGATGCTCAAGGGGTTTATTCAAGCATCACACACCAAGGGTGTGTATTAAATTTGACTAACCATACCATTCCATTTTTTATTTTATATAATTACCTGTCAACATTTTTTTCTCCTCCAAACCCCAAAACTGTTCACCTCTGGTGTTACTGTAAGAACTGGTGGTCAAATCACAAAGCATATTTATCACTGTACTTATTGTTTAACTTACTGAGCTAGAGCTGTACAGGTTATGACAGGTTAGTTTTATTTTATTTAATTTTTTATTAAATGAATGAAACCAGACAGTCTCACACTGTTGACTGTCATCTTCTGTACTTGTCCTTGAATGACCGTGATAGAGAAAGTGCTGTGCTCGAGAAACAGACACTAAAGCAGTCTCAAGTGCAGCTCTGTTTGGGGCACTATTTATTTTATTTTAGCTGGATCATTGCTTTTATTTATGCAAAGCTGGTTGAATGAGTCTGTTTTGCAATCCAGTTTCACTTTTTAAAGTGAAACTGTTGTGATCACAGAATGTACTGCTGTTCTTAAGATGGAATGACACAGCAGGTCTTAAATGCAGCAGGTATGTTGAAAACCATGTGCCGGATTTTCAAAGGCCTTAGACTGATGCAAGGTGCTTGTGCCGAATAGATCTGATGGAAGAGGCACCTTGTGCCAAGGGTATGCCAAGTGCTAATTTCAAAGGCAGCCTGCATCACCCAGCAGGCTGCCCATGCCAAAGTGTGCTTGCACCTGCTTTGCACCACAAAAGTGGCTGCGGCATGGCACTAGGGGGCTTGCGGCAGATCCAGACTGCTGCTGTCTTCAGATCTGGAATTTCAAAGACCTCCCCAGGAGCTAAGCACCAAGTAGCCTTAGACCAGTGAAGGGCTGGTCTAACAATACGTAGACAGCTCCTGGGAGGGTTGTCCGGTATATGCCACTGTGTGGCCTGCCCAATCCATCCACAATGGGTGCTCCCTGGTGATCCAGTAGCCCCCCCACCCTGACTGTCCATGTGCTTGATGTAATCCCCCTGGTGACCCCCACTTGGCATATAGTGCCCACAACCCCATACACCCCCATCCATACCCCAGATTTGGGGACCGGCACTGCCCTCCTCACCCCACCATGGCTGGATGATGAATGAACTGTCAGTGTGCGTACTGTATACAGTATATAGTATGCACACTGACATTGCATGCAGCAGCCAGCCATGGTGGGGGTGAGGAGGGCTGTGCCGGTCGCCAAATCAGGGGGGCTGGGGAGGCATGGTGATGTGAGGGGGGCTCTAGTCAGCATCATGCCCCCATCTGTGGGTGCTGCAGACACCCTGTTGCCATTGCAGCATTCCGGGTGCTTGCACTATCCATTTGGCATAGCACCACCTTTGTCACATGCTGCTGGACTTTAGTGCCAGGATGCTGTGGAATAGAAATTCAGGTGCAGAGTCCCGGACACAACAGCACTCGGTGCAAGCTGCCATTGTTGCACCTTGCACTGGGGCTTTGAAAATCTGGCCCCATGTGTTTGCTGTAATAACCAGATGGTTATTACAGCACAGCAAATAATAACTGGTCATCAACACTAAAAACATTGATGACTAGTTATAAATTGACTATGTAATGGTTTGACTCACAAATACACTGTTTATTATAATTTTTGAGGGAGCAGACCTTTCATGAGTCACTCTGCAGCTTATGATGAACATTTCTCTCTCCTCACAAGTGAAGACAAAACTGCTTATTTTGAGTCAGCCTATTGTATGTATAGATAGATAAATAGATGTATAGATACAGTAGATCGATATATAGACAGACAGACAGACAGATAGATATGGTCCAGTAAAAAAAAAAAAAACCATGATCAATGACAGCTTTTAGAACCACAACTATACTACACGTTTAATTCATATATTTTTCATACTGTAGCTGGGCGGTTAAAAACTGCTTTATTTTTCCATAATTTTAGAGATTTTAAAAGATTTATAGAAGTGCATGAGTTAACTTTACTAATTAGTTTGCTATGTGAAAGCAGTAAATTAATGTATAATTGTAGTAATTGTTTGGTTGAATGTATTTCTGTTGTTCAGCAGAGTAATGTTTAAAATTGACTGTATTCCTATTAGTTGAAGGAGTAGATCTTGGCTGTTGCACTCTGCATAACTCAGCTCCACTTATTTGGCTTGTCATCAGATAAGTAGATTTCTACTTTAAATTACAATATGTTAGTTGTGAAAAGTTGAGCCTATGCAAATCTTATTGTGTGAAAATGCTGGCCGGAAGTTACTAATTTTTGTTTTTGCTCATGAAAGAGTTATGTTTCAATTACTGAAAGAACATGATTATGACTGGAGATCATGGCTGCTGCACTTTGTAGTTCCTGAGCTGAGTTCGTTTACTTCAGCATCTGGGAAGCAGATTTCTATTTTAAAATGTTGTTTTTAGTTGTGAAAAGATGAGCTTGAATGTTCAAATGTTTAATTTGGGGTTTACTATTTTCTGCTGGTTTGTCTATAGTTAAAAACATGCTTTCAAACTGTATCACTGTGTTCTGTTTTAAAATTATTTTTTTTTTGGTGTGTGCAGGGTGCTGATTTAATCTAACATGGTTTGAAAGTCTTTTTTTTCTGCTACCCTCACTCTCTCAGCAGCTCATTGATTTTGCTCTTACAAGTCACTGCTGCCCACTAGACTTACCTCCATGCTATCACTTGTTGTCTTCTGGCTATTTGCTTGTTCCACTGCTCCTGATGTCTTGCATATTCCTGGTCTGGAGCATCACCTGTAGGACTTCATTATAGGTAACTGGAAGCTGGTTCTGAGCTGAGACTGGTGAGTGACAGTTATTACCTTGAGAGGCCAGGTGGGGTGGGTGTATACAAGGGTCATCATCCCATGTGCTTTGGGATGGGTCTTTTTCCAATTATTCCTCTCCTCTTCCCTTCCAATACAGCAGTATGAATAATGTGGCATCACATGGAGGGGGTGTCCAGCAAAATGTGGTCCACCACATCATGAAGTGCATCTCCACCATGCATTCACCATGCCAACAATACTCACATCAGAGCAATGCACTTCTCAGCCTCCACCCACTTGGGAAAAGATAATCTATATGGTATCTCTGTTACCTTCCCTGCTAGAATTTACTCTTGACATTCTTGGAATTTGAATCCATCATCAACATACCTGATCAGTCTCCCATCACTCAGCATAGCAGAGCCAGCTTCATATAAAAACTTTTTTATGAGCATTGTGACTTGCGGTAGTGCTAATAATTTTAACACATTTGTGTTTTTGCCCCTCTTTTAAAGGAATATTTGGTTTATAGTTCAGTACGTGTTGGGGGCATTGCACTAATCTAATTGATGTTGATTAGGTGTTATTTAAATGTAAATGTTGGTAGTCATAATACTTTTGTGAATGTAATTTAGGAGGGCTGTTTAGCTGCCATAATTGATTACTCAGTCTTGATAGGTTTTTTTTGCACTTAGTAGTGATATCTTGGCTGGTAAATGTGCATGTTTTAAATTGGGAGAAGGACTACTCATGTAAAAGACATACAAACAATAAACAGATAGATAGACAGACAGACAGATAGATAGATTGATCAGTGGAGAGACATAACTTTAATTCTTCTTCTTTCCCGATCGGTTGAAACTTAACCCCTTCACCAAACAACAAGGTCTATTTTTAGTTTATACACACAAGCATGATCTATCAAAACTGCCTGAAACAGTAGAAGATATTGTACATCCTTGAGCAGAAACTTCTCTGTTCTTGCTGAAATAGGTTATATGCGGTCCTAGTTTGGCCCTTTTCAATTCCAGTGGAGTTGTAAACATGCTATTGCCCGCAAGCAGTATACTGATAATCAGAAATAAAGTCCAGTGTCAGTCACCAGGTCATCTTCCAGTGGCAATATTTTTCTGTATATACCTTCAATCCAGCAATCATGTTATCATACTTCAGTTTGCTATGCAATGCTGAAATATATATCATGAATTATTGCTACTCATGGGGCTGGATTTTCAAAGGGCCCTTAGACCAACACAAGGTGTGGCAAACATCCAGCTTTTTTCAAATTCAGGTGCTTCAAATACTGTGTACCATATTTTGCAAGAAAATCTTTCACTGCAGCAATGTCCCCTGAAATGATGCAAAAAGTCTACTGTATCAAAAATATGACATATGGGACAAGAATGACTGAAACTACATCAACAATATGAGGCAAGAGGTGAAAATGACAGCAGCTACATCGAAAATATGGTTGAAGAAATGGCCTAGACAATGGTATTTTAATCCTCCAAAATGCTCTAAACTAGCCATGCAAGGGAATGCTGGCTACATAAACAAACCTCTATAATTTACTCTTTCCACTGCAGTCATAGCACTCATATAACAGTACTGATGGATACAACATGGGCTTGTCTTTGGAAGCAATATTTTACATGAGACATCATTATTATGTATACAATGCAGGATTCTAGCAGAGAATAACATTCATAGTAACATAGTAAGGTCTGCCTGGGTGCTGTGTGCCTCTTTATATGCTTTAGTTAGACCAGCTGTGGCTGGCCTGATCACTAAAAATCCCAAATCGGTGATGGTGTGTCATTTTGTTGGATGCAGGCCCCCTTTCCAACGTGGTGTCTCAATTGTTTTGATGCAAGCATGGCACAAGCCAGTCTGCCACAGGAAGACTTGTTTTTGATGCAATCCCCATTATAAAATTAGAATTCATGCAAGTTTTGATGCAGCGTGCTGGTTGCATCATTTTTTTATGCAAGCACTGTGTCATTCATTGACCTTTGAAAATCCAGCCCATGCTGTTTAAAGAGTTACTACCATCAAAAAAGTCAGAAAAATATTTATATTTTTTTAAATACTTTCGCATTACTTTTTATTTCTAAAATGTTTTTTTTTTCTTTGTGATCAGAAGGTCTTTTTCTATCTAATAGTATTGTGTGTAAGAGTGGATTACCAGGAAGCAGGCATATCAAGTTTTATTTCTCTCATTACATCATCAGCATGTGACCTCACTAATTCTTACATCACAAGGCCTGCACCCAGATTGCTAACATGTGTCACAAGTTTCCTATCAAGCAACAGCAGACTGGCACTTCTTGGTCACTAGGGATTTTACAGTCAGTAAGGTCAAAATGCTGATGGTGTGTAGGGATTACTAGAACTGACTCTCAACCTCCAGGTTGAGTGCCATTCCACACATCATACCTATTCCTAGGTATAAAAATCTTCTAATAAGCAAAATAGAAAAGAAAAAAAATACTTCAGATATAAGAAATGTTAGCTGATTGCTTCTGAAATTTACTATTAATTCCAGGCAGTACACTCACTCTTTAAGTGGAGCATATTGATATGTGGTCCTTGACAAAACATGATAATACACGATTAGGATTAAAACAAAAAGACTGTATGCTATACATCCTCACAGAATTCATGATTATTATGAGTAACATTTGACACAACCAGCTGCAGCTTATGTAGTTCATCATGTTTTCTGAAGGCCCTGAAGAAAGAATTCTGTTTTAATAAATCTGACAAATCTGTACAAGAGGCAGTGTGTGCCTCCTGTACTGTAGTTATGCAGTGGAAAGAAGAAAGTATGAAAATAAGGCTTGCCAATAAAAGTCAGGCCAGCTTGTCTAATGTCCCCCTGCAATAAAAGCAAAGGGGAAGGGGGGAGGGGATATGAAAGGGGAGGGAATGTGATGTCAGGAAGGGCCAAATGACGAGGGGAAGGAGAGCTTCCTAATTGGTTGGGGAGGGGTTAAGGAGGGGGCAGGAGGGGGCCATTTTGGGCTATGTAAGGGCCTGCTGCTTTCTGTTTGCCTACTTTTTGCTGGGAAAATGATTCTCAGCACTTTGTCGGCAGTTTTCATAGGTAAGGGACACTAGGCCTTAGGCCTGGCAGGGTCGACTTGGTGTGGTTAGGGGGTTGGGGTTTGGAGCAAAAAGGCTAATAGTAATAATATTGTTTGGGAATAAAGGTGCTCTAGTACAGAAACTGTAATGGAATGCTTATTTTGCTTTCTTTGTGGCGATGTGAATTATCCAGAACTTGTGGGGTTTTTCTAGCTCAGTATAGGATGGAGAATTGCGTATAAAAGTGGCTTGCAATTGTTGAGCTAGTGGCATTATCAGGGGTAGGGGGAAGACTTGAGAAAGCTTCATAATGAAAAATGAATCAGCTGCATGTGTGTCTGGCTCTAGCAGTGTCCTTTACAGGAGGTCAGCTGGTTTTTGCTGTTTGTCTGGGGATTGGGTATTGGTGGGGAAGGCTGTTGTGCGGCTGCTGGAGCGTTGTTGTAGGTGAGCACCATGTGATGAGTGAGGTGCCCTCTATGGGTGGGCACGTTGGTCGTTACAAGGCTCTTGTATGATGGCAGCGTAGTGTGTGAGTCATTGCTGGGCTGTCCTGGTGCTGCTAGTTCAGGACAGCGGATGGCAAGGTTCTAAAAAAAAAAAAAGAAAAGGAGAGGAAGCAGCGAGCTGTTGTGGGCTGATGGTGCGGCCTAGTGGCTCCAACCCTGACATTCGCAGCCATGATAGGCGAGGGCAACGTGGTTTGGAGGGAGGACTGGTTGGGTGGAAGCAAATGCAGATGGTTACTGCAGCCATTGGTTGGGGAGGTAGAGCAGCTAGGAGAAGTAGGGAGATGGGGATGTGCTGCTCCTCAGAGCATCAAGTTCAAAGAGGGAGGTCCGGTTTTCTCCAATACATCCCTGGCATGCCTCAGACACAGGGACATAGTTTCAGACATGAAAAGAGGGATGTAATGGTGCATTTGGGGGAGGAAGTGGTGGTCTGGGCAGCGCAACAGGATACATCGTCATTTTTAGGTTGGGCCAGTAGTGTTTTGTGTGGGACTGGAGAAGTAGAAGTGGGCCAAGTGGGCTATAGGCAATCTTGCTTTGGACTGGTAGGCAATTCAAGGGGCCCGTGGGTGGTTAAATGTTACAACATTGGCTAGCACAGGTGGGCCCCTGCTGAAGGAAGGGGAACATGTGCGCTTGGGGGAGCTGTGCACCCTCTGGCAGGTTCAACAGGGCCTGGGACATGGCAAGAGCAGGAGGCAGGCTGGGCACCGGGCCTGGTTGGGACAGAAAAGAGGAACCAGGTGTTAAAAAAAAAAAAAGGAAACATGGTGGGTGGTGGGGTTCTGTAAAAGGATTAGTGCAGGGCCATGGTTGCATGAGGGCACAGGGCAGCTAGCCAGTTTGGAGAGCCAGAATGGCATTCACCATGGTGGAAGGGGAGCGCTGGAGTGCAATGCAGCTGCTGACTTGGTCCAGCCCTGGTATGGGCCACCAGCCACAGGGTGGTAGTGACATGGAGCAGGCTGGTGAGTGGCACAGGCCTAAGTGGGGAGCTTGGGCTTCAATCAGTTAAGGACTGCCCAGAGAGGGAAAGTGGGCCAGAGTGATGTAGGGTGGCAAGTTAGCAGCATGCTCGAATGGCAAAGCAACGGGGTGGGGGGCTTGAGAAGGCGTTTTTCAAATAGATGATGATGCAAGGGCATCTGTTGGCGGGCACGGGGGAGCAGCCAGATCTGATGGGACCTGGAGTGTTGTCAGGAAAAAGAGTGGGACAGAGTTCTTGGTGCTGATGGCTGGCCTAAGCATAGTGCGGGAACAACCCCTCCCTTTGAGGGAGAGATGATGGGGTACCCCGTTGGGGGGTAGTGGGGGAGAGTTGTGGCATTTGGATTATGGTAGGTTGCCTGTCATAGTGATGGGCAAAAAAGATATGGTGCAGGTGGGTAGCCAGGTGCTGGGAGAACAGGTAGCCCAAGCAGTGGCTCCCCGAGGGCCTATGTGGAAAATCACTCTGGGGAGACATCGAGTGGTAGTTTCCCCAGAGAGCTATGGACACAGAATTAATAGAGCTGGAAAACAGTAATTAGGGACTATTGGCCATATTAAGTCACTACTCTTGAATGCCGGAGGAAAGGAGACAATTCGGGGAATCTCCTTAGGTCGCAACAAGAGGTGCTTCCTCTTTAGATTGGGCCTTCCCAGGGTAGGAGGGGCATTTGTTTTTCCAACTTGAGTGACGAGGCAGGTGACCTGGTCCTATCAGTTGCTAGATGCCTCTTATGGTGGTCCTGTTTACAGAGATTTATTCACCTGGGATATGTGAGATCCAGGTTGGGGAGCAGCGAAGTGAACATGGGTTGGTGGTTGCCTAGGAATGGGGCAGGCCCCGAGGTTGCCCCGGGGTGGTTGGCAAGTCAGGTAGGTAGAGTGGGACAGGTGGGTGAGACACTGATCAGCACACATCGGAGGCATACCAGAGCCTAAAGGTAGATGGGCTCAAGGGGTGCAGGGGAATGTGCTACCAGAGTGCTTGCACCTGCCCAGCAAGTGAGAAATGGGGGGTGACTCAGGTCCTTCAGGGCCCATGCAGGGGAGGTGTATGGTATGCTCAGCATATGTGGTGGTGGTGGTTCTTCCATGAAGGTACCTGCTGCAGACATAATACCCCCAGTTTGCTGCAGTGGGGGGGTGTCAAAACTGACACGTTTCTGGGGTAAAAACGCCTGTCATGGCATGTGGAATGTTAGCGCAAGGGCTAGGGGTACAGGGAGTTTGGATAGTCACAGGGGTATCAAAAAAAAAAGGGGAAAGGGGACTTGGAAAACGAGGCAGTAATTCTGACCCAGGACTCAAGTGTAAAATGCTAGGTGGTGCGTATTGGGGGGGATGCCCTCAAAAGCATGGAAGGAGGGAAACCTCTTCCAGGAGAGTCACCAGGACAGAAGGAGGCATACAGTGTGAGGACACCTTTGTGAGTGCAGCAGTGGAGAGGATAAAGCAGGGAGGGTGGGGGTGAGCCAGGTCATTTATCCAGGTGGGGCAGATGGAGCATCTGGGCATGGTCCGGGCAGGGCAGGCAGCTTAAAGGGGTTTCAGCTGGTAGCAGCTGGGGGGGGGGACTTTGAATGGGACCTGGCCACAAGGCACAGGTTTGGGGATACTAGGAGAAGCACACACGCTGCTATTGCAGCCCCTGCTGAAAAGCAAGGCTGGGTAGGCAAGTGGTGCACATAGGCAGGTGCAAGGGGAGCATACCAGGGGTTCCCGCCAGCCATGGCTCGAATGTTTACCATATCCAGGTACAGGTAATGGGCATGAGGGCATTAAGGGGGCAAAAAAAAACCCTGCCTGCAATGATTGCCAGAGATGGCAGGAGAATTCACTGGGGGCTTCCATGGCCCAGGTTTGGGGAGAATGGGATAGAGTGCAAAGAGCCATCCCGCAGGGTACCGGAAATCCCAGTGCACATCAGCAAGGTGTCCAGGGATCCGGGGGGGGAGGAGGAGCAGCTAGAGAAACACTTAATCCAGATGGGATTGACTTGCAGCAGGCACTGCAGGCCCAGGAATTATTTTCAGGAGGCAAATTGGTGCAGAGGTCAGGGGATCAGAGCTGTAGGCTGGGTGCCCTGGGTGGGAAGCCTACAGTCCCCTCACACACTGGCATACCCTCAAGCAAGGCTTTTAGCAATAGAGGTCCCCCTGGGCTGGACTTGCAGTGACTTCCCTTTTTGAAGAAGAAAGGCTAGCACGGGGGGGCCCAGGTAGGCAGACCCTAGGGGAAGGGGACGGCACAGAGATCGGGTCAGGGAGTTAAACTGGGGAGTCCCCCTGCAGTTTGTGTTCGGGGACAGTGAGAGCAGGCTGAGGGAAGACCACAGGCCAAAGGAAATTGCACTGGTGGTGGGGACCCTGAGGCTGCAGTGGCCCCGCACAAGCCCAGAGGCATGGCATGTCCCTCGGCCCGGGCAAGGATGGGTTTAAACAAGGCAGAGCCCAGGGCCACAAGAGGGTAACATGCCTGGGTGGGCGTTCTGCATTCTCTGGGACACGGGAGCCTCACCTAGGGCTCCTAATCCAGGGAGGAGTGGGAGGCTGGTGTTCCAGTGCAGAGAGCTGGGGGGAGGATCTGTGAACTGGGTTTTGGTGGGGGAAGGCCAGCTGAGTAACAGTGGGCAGAAGCGGAGGCCAGCAGACAAGGATCGAGAAATCATTATCCAACCGGATGACAAGGGGTGGGCCTTTGGGTAAACTAGATGGCCATGGCAGTATAAGGGGATGTGGCACAGCTCCTACATCAGTTAGCTTCCCGCTAAACTTAGGGAGTAGGGCATGGGCAACAGGGGGCTGGCAAGGGCAGGTAGCACTGGGCTGGCGAACCATGGGAGGGCCAAACAGGGAAGCACACAAAGATGGGGGCCAAACAGCATGAGTCTTCCAGTGCAGGAGGGCAGGTGCCAGTATGGAAGCCAGGGCAGGGGTAATCTGTTGACAATTTATACTGTAGGGGCATGGTGGAGGCCTCAAGGTGAAGGGCATGTGGGCACACTGGACCCCGTGTTGCGGAAAGAAAACAGATGGCCCATGGTACATGGCTAAGGGGGAGGGACATGACATGGGACTGAAGGATCCTGAGCCAGGTGGCATGGGTGGATAGGAACAATGAGCATTAGCATGGGAAAGGATGAAGTTGGGCCAAGGATCAGGATGGTGGTTGAAGTGGACAATGCAGAGGGGCCCTGGCCTCCCTGGGGGCCCAGCAGTGGGCATACAAGTGCTGGGGGATAGCCAAGGGAAGGCGTCACTAGGATAGTGGTGGTAGGGCCATAAGAGACAAAGCGGTCAGATGAGGATAAGGACGGGTGGGCAACAGCATTGGGGTATGTGGAGGCCATGTCAGCCTGGCTACAGGAATTGTTAAGAAGATGGGCAGATCAGAAAGGCAGGGGAGCCCTGCCTGTGCCCAGTAAGGAGGACAGGAATCAGCAGCAGGGGTGCAGCTGCACCGGGAGGAGCCAGTGTGGGGCGCAAAGGGGAGCCCAGCTGGAGAGGTGCAGAGCAAGGGGGCAGCAGGTGGCCAGGGCTACAATGGCCCTGGAGGGGCAGACCAAGGGCCCACGAGGGGGACACAGGTCCAAGGGCATGCCACAGGTGATACGGGTGCATGCTGTCCCCTCATGAGGGAGAGGTGGCAGCTATCCCAGGCAGAACATGCATCGGGCCCAGGCCTTGGCCACAGCAGTGCAGTGACATGGCACTAGAGGCATAGGAGAATATGACCCCAGCCCAGCAAACATAAGGAAGGGATGGGGGACAGACCAGCATACAGGACCAGCCCCGCAGGGACACCAATGGGGCGGTGCAGCCCAGGATGATGGTGGGCAGGCCACAACAGCCAAGGTGGAGGTGCATGAGACTGATAGGGTGTAGGGGTACAGGCCTGTCCCTGAGACAATTTGTATGGTTGGAGGATGCCTCTGAGTAGAGGGAGCAGGCCTGGTAGGGGGCAGGTGCCCTTACTGGGGCCTGCTGGATATATGGGGGAGGTGTGCTAAGGCAGGGGAGAATACCATGTTCCTAGCCTGCAAGGGGGGGGAGCCCCATCATCCTTCGCAAGCTGGATATGTGTCAGTGGAAAAGGGGGAATGAAAGTGAAAAAGGGGAACAGGAGGGGGGTAGGCAGCACAGGCTGGGGACCAAAGAACCCAGGAGTGGAAGTAAAGGAGGGAGGGGATAGAAACTAGGGGCCAGATCACATGTCCAGACCTAGGGGGGGTATGGACTGGGAACTGACCCTGTGCTGGTCGGTCCCCGGTAAATGGGGGTACCTGCTAGTGGTACCAAATGGTGGTGGTACCTGGTGGTGGTACCAAGTGGTGGTACCTGGTGGTGGTACCGGGTTTCTGGTGAGGATGGGGGGGCCAGATCAGCTGTGTCTGGACCCTAAAGTGCTACAAGCAAGGAGAAGAGGATCAAGTCGGAAGAAGGTTCCCAGAAAGAAGAAGCAGAATGAATTATTGTGGTGGTACTGTACTGTACTGTATACTGTTGAAATATGAAGTGTGGGATGTAAATATAATTTGCGTGCCTTAATAAACATTGCCAGTGAGCATCCAACAGAAACAGGTGTGGAAAGATTTATTTCTGGGAGGGGGATCAGGGGACAATAAGGCTTGCCAATAAAAGGCAGGCCAGCTTGTGTAATGTCCCCCTGCCAGAAAAGCAAAGAGGAAGGGGGGGAAGGGGATTGGAAAAGGGAGAGAATGTGATGTCAGGAAGGGTCAAATGACCAGGGGAAGGAGAGCCCTAATTGGTTAGGGGAGGGGTTAAGGAGGGGGCAGGAGGGGCCATTTTGGGCTATATAAGGGCCTGCTGCTTTCTATTTGCCCCTTTTACTGGAAAATGATTCCCCACCCACCCACCCACCCCTATACTAAGGAGAAGTTTTGCTGCTGACTGGCACTGCATGAGAAGTTGATGATAGGAAGCATGGTCCCTGGAGGCCCCGTGCACAGGGTCAGGGAGCTGCAGTGTGGCAGCATATGGTTCTGGGGCTGGAAGGAGCCCTGGCAGAGGCACCAGGTTGCCCAGGAGAGAGAAAAAAGAAAAGTAAGGAAAAGGGGGAATGAAAGGGAAAAAGGGGGGCAGGAGAGGGGGGAGGGGGAGGCAACACAGGCTGTGGACTAAGGATCCTAGGCGTGGAAGTAAAGTAGGGATGGGATAGAAACTAGGGGCTGGCTCACATGTCTGGACCTAGGGCGGATATGGACAAGGAACTGACCCTGTGCGGGTTGGCCCGGGTAAGTGGGGGTACCTGCTAGTGGCACCAAATGGTGGTGATACTTGGTGGTGGTAGCAAGTGGTGGTACCTGGTGGTGGTACCTGGTTTCTGGTGAGGATGGGGGGACCAGATCAGCCGTGTCCAGACTCTAAAGTGCTACAAGCAAGGAGAAGAGGATCAAGTTGGAAGAAGGTTCCCAGAAAGAAGAAGCAGAATGAATTATTGTGGTGGTACTGTACTGTACTGTACTATATACTGTTGAAATATGAAGTGTGGGATGCAAATATAATTTGCGTGCCTTAATAAACATTACCAATGAGCATCCAACAGAAACAGGTGTGGAGAGATTTATTTTTGGGAGGGAATCAGGGGACAAGATAAAAGAGATATCAGCTAGGAATGCATACAGGAATGAGTCAAACACAATGGTACTAAATTATGGAGGTGACTATATTAAGAATGTGCCTTTAAACTCAAAATACAAGTAGCATGCTTTTCTAAAACATAAGGTTAAAACGGGAGTGACACAAACAGTCACTTTCATATTCAATTCTATTATAATCCAGGGTAGATGTTCTTCAATTATTTCAAACAAGAGAGCAACTACTGGTGTATTTCATGCTTCTTTCTTTCTGTGGTGCTCAGGACCCCTGAGCAGCAGTTTGCAGAGCTACTGACACAGGTACAAAGGTACTGTAGAAAGTAAAAGCATATTTAATATATCAGTTCCCTGTACACAATTCACTACCCTTAATAGAATCTGAGATGTTTAATGATCACTGTGCACAACAGTTGCTAGGCAAAACAGGTTTTGAAAATGAGATGGAAAATTAGATTTGCAACCTCTTGACTGAAGAAAAATATGGTAACATGATATCTGGTTAGATAATCCACCTCTAATAGGCTCAGCACATACATTAGAGCAAGACTAACTAGTTTCAGACCTTTGGTGTTTCTTTTTAGTTATGATAACAGCATAGAAAGATAGCATTTAAACAAAAAATATGACCAACACATGATTTGCAAAACATCACAAATACTAACTCATAAAATATGGGACAGGTGAAAACCTATTTACTGATTAAGGGGAGCTAACAATTGAAACTCTACAGAAACAGTCTGCCAGTACCACCACTGTATTACAGTGCAAAATCTAATGCAACATTTGGCAAGTTCATATGGGTTTTAATCAGTTCTTTATTTCTATAAAAAGTTGCATCTTGCAGTTCATTGAAATCTGTGGTTGTGGTTGAGTACATACATTCGTTGCTCCCTGACAGATACACTGCTGTATTAACTACTAACTAATCTTCTGTAAAAAATGAAATCTCCTAACATGAATGTAATAAGCATTCATCTACAGTAAGTGCTGACATTGAAACATTTTGAATAACTCTTTGAATCATTTGTACTATTATGGGTAGAAAATGTAATTATTGTAATCAGCCTTGAGTCTAAGGGGCACATTGTAAAAAAAAAAAACAGATCTGAACAATGAAAATGAACCTTGATAATGGAACAGCCTTGAATTCCACTTCATTTATCACACTAATGGATGTTGGGATGACCTCAATCAAACATTTTGTTTCTCAGTTTTCAGCAAAGGACACAGTATTTTATTTTCAAAAAGTTATTCAAATTGCTTCTTTGTAATTGAGTGAATAAAGTTTGTTGCTTGCAATGTTACGCTATTACAATTATGAACATACATTTTAAAACACCTTATAAAACTCATATGTATCTATTAGAATACAACAAACAGATATTAGGTATGATACAAGAAGCAACAGTTCATCCAACTAATAAGGGGATATCCAATAGATTTATATAGAAAATGTGCACTGTATTACTTTAGTTGCTTATTTGACCATTAGATACTGTACAATAGGTTCAAAAAGAGTTTACTTCAGTTCAGTTGTCCACAATTCACAGTTTATATTAACTCTGGAACCTTAAATAATGTATATATGATGAGGTTCTGCACATATTTATATTATCATGAGACACTGTATCAGTTTCTGTATTAGTATTACACGTTTCTTACTCTCAGAAGGAGAACATGTTTAATTGACTATACTTTGTTTTTTGTTTGCATTATTATTATTTTTATTTATCTGGAACTGACAAGAAAGTGTCATCTTTGTTATAATTATCTCACATACTGATTTTATAAGAAATGTGATAGTGTCATTGGTGTTCAAGTAAATATCAATGTTTATTTTTCTAAGCAATTTGTTTCTTGACTTTAAATACTAGGGACAACTGACCATGACATGAGTGACAATGTTATCATTACCAGTGTTACATAAGCATCTCAAAATATTTACCTAATGTTGTGATTTCTTCAAATGACACATTCTAAGAATGTGGTTTTATAGGTGTTAAATCTGAAAGTGATAAACTTATTCCACTAGTTGGTTTTACAATTATATCCAGATGTGTTATATAACCATGAATTTGTTTGTTGTAAGTTAACTAGGTACTGGACAGTAGTGGAAAAAACTCACTTCAGCCATGCCATTTTATTTCCCAATAAAACACTGGGAAGACTTCACTTCAGCCATGTCAGTTTGTGTCTCAGTATCCATAATCCTATTACCTTATTCATAATGGTTTTCATGTTGTATTCAGTGGTTTGTCTCAGGACTGATTGTTATAAAATATAATATTAACCATTTTCAGGCAGCATTTTTAAAATGTAAATAATCAATGCAAATGAACTATTTAAGCAATAATGCACGTAAGGGTATGTGTCGTGCTGGAATAACATCATGTCTTGGGTGGTTAGGCATGAGGCCACAGGTCAAGTGCATCCAACGCCAAAGAAGTGACATTATCCCAGCATGACACACACCCCAGAGTGCATTATTGCTATTATACAATGGTTTGCTACAATTAAAAAAAAGTTAAAAGATGAAACCAAGAACATTAAGAGAGTTTTACAGTATTTTTTGGGAGTATGGAAACATACTTTTTTAGAAGAGTTCTTGTTTTTGTCTTTGTCCACTGGTGCTGCTGTTGTATACCACTAGGTTTCCCCTTTAGCTTGTCTTTGTTGGTTTGTCATATTCTTCCCCTGCCCCCCCAGACAGCTCTCTTTGTCCTTGTGTCCTGAGTTTTTCTTCCAGCTCTTTGTGTCCTTGTGTCCTGTGTTTTTCTGACAGAAATCATTCCCGTCCCACTGCCAACCCTGGGACTAAGACAAAAAAACTGCTTTGCTATCTTAATCACGATACAGCTGCCGATCGAGGAGTGCAGGGAGTGGACATTTTGCATGAGCCACAGAGGTAGGAGATGTCAGCACCTCTCATCAATGGGTGGTTTTAAATTATGTTTTCATTTTCTTTCTAAGAGGATGGGGGAACAGTCTTTTGTGTTAACTGCTCCCTTGTAGTTTGGGAGGAAGTGAGAGACTGAGAAGCCACAGCCACTTGGATCACAGCAGGGACAGCAAGCATGTGGTCAAACTGATAGCGGGTAAAGCTGCTTGGAAATGGAATTCTGAAAAAAAGTTGCCTTGGTTTATTTGTAATGCTGGTAGATTTACATTGAGATTATTGTGTTGGGGTGGTGGTATGTGAGAGGATGAGAGAGAGCTTGTGTACTTAAGTGGCCTATGAAACAGAGAAAGGTTTATAGGATTGTAGTGGGTAGCGGGTAGTATGAACATTCAATAAACTTTATTTAATTATTTTTACATTAGTACAGACATGATAAGAATTAGGATTAGAAACATAGGGGATCTCCCCCTAACATTGTACATAATTACCAGGAGTATAGCATTGAAATAAAATGAAGTGAGGTACATGTCAGAGGAAAACAATCCCAGCCCCTCCCTCCCCTTACCCCCATCCCTCTCCTACATACTTTCTACCTCCTCTCACCTCCCATATCAAGTGTGTGTATATAGCTACCTTCAATATTATTGAAGAATAGAACTACTAATAGAAGGAAAACATATCACCGACCCTTATGGTTTCCATGCAGTAAGCAAAGCATCTGAGAAGCCCCATCTAGAGTGGTATAAATGAGGATGGTTACTCGTATGTAAAATATGTTTCTCTAAATGGAGACCTATAAGCACTTCCTTATACCATTCCAGAACCAACAATCCTGCTTTGTCTTTCCAGTGTCTTATAATAATAAGCTTGGCTATGGCAGAGATCAAAGCCAGGTGTGCCTTCTTAGCACCTGGGGTACCCTTCGGGAAATGGTATAATAAACAAATTTCTGCAGTGAACAGGGAGTCAAGACCAAGCGGATCCAATAGTTGTTTAATGGATTGCCACAAGGCTTGAACCACCGAGCATGCCCATAGCATGTGATATAAAGAACCAGGGGTTTGATTACATCTAGTGCAATTAGGTGAGGAAAGCTGACCCAGTTTGTATAATTTCAGTGGCGTATAATAAAGATTGAGCATGACATTAAACTGTATCAATCACAATCTGTCCTGTTTAACAAATTTATAGATATTTTTGCATGTATTCTTCCAAATATTTGTTTCCGTTGAGAGGGACAATTCTTGGGCCCAATAATAGCAGGTCTCCTGAGGTAAGTTGGTGTCAAAAGATTGCACATCTTTGTAGACCTTGGATACTGAATGGGGCTCCTTAGCTGAGTGTAAAAGCTTGTTTAATTTATCGGTATGCAGCCAGCTTATACCCCACATCCCAGATAAGTCATAATGGCCTCTTTAACCTGTTTATAGTTAAAAAAGGCTGTGATAGGCATCTCAAAATGTGAGCAGAAAACAGAGAAGGAGATCAGTTTACCATCCTCAAATAGATCAGAAACATTCTTATTAAGCAAAAGAGGCCAGAATGTTGGTGACATGGGTTTATGATTAATTCTAAAGTGGGGATTGCCAACTATAGGTTGCGCAAGGGATGTGTGCCAGTTACATGAGAGGTGGACTTGTAATTAATGGAGGGCTCTGACCAACCATCCAATGGGAGTATTCCTCAGCATTTTGGGGAGTCTCTTAGGACTGATGTAAATCAGAGAAAGAAGAGTACCTTCATGTTGGGTTATTAAAAAATCTTTCTACATCCAGCCATAGTGGTACCTAAGCCTGAAGTCCCATCTCCCACTCTGCCTTTGACCAGTAGGCTACTTTACTAAGGTGGTGGGCACAGTAATAGGTAAAGAAGGAGGGCAGTGGTAGTCCGCCCTGCAACTTCAGCCCCAAAAGCTTAGTATAGGAGCATCTAACACTTTTAACTCTCTACAAGAAGGTATTTAACATGGCTTGTAGCTGGGTGAACCATTTTTTTGGGAAGGAAACACCCAAACATCCCTAAAGGGTATAATACCCTAGGTAGAAGATTCATTTTTACAATGTTTTTTCTTCCCCATAGTGTAAGAGGGAGACCACCCCATCTATCACTATCTATCTTAATGGTTTTGATCAGATATGTAAGATTAAGCTTAATCATGGTGAGAATATCTCTGCCAACCTGAATTCCAAGATAAGTGAGGGTATGAGGTTCCCACTCCAAACTGGTGTTGTATATCACCAATTGGGAGGTTTTCTTATTCAAGGGAAAGACCATAGTTTTAGATATATTAAGTTTATAGTGGGAAACAGTGGAGAAGGATTCAATCTCCTCCAAAAGGGCAGAGATTCCTGATACAGGATCCTCTAGGTGTATCAGTAGATCATCAGCATAAGCAGACAGGGTGTAATGTTGTTTTCCAATTTTAATACCTTGTATTCGTGGGGAGGAAACTAACTTCCAGATCAGAGGTTCCAGATAAAGATTAAACAAAAGTGGGGATAAGGCGCAACCTTGTCTGGTCTCTTTCTGAAGCTGGAAGGGGTCAGACAAGATTCCATTACACGAGACTTAGGCCGACGGGCAAACATATAATAACCTAATCCATTTAACAAATTCTGCAGGGAGGCCAAAATGTGTTAAAGCTGCAAACAGGAAATCCCAAGAAACCATATCAAAAGCTTTCTCAGCATCCAAGGACACCAGCAATGCAGATGAGTCAGAGTCCCTGGATACCAAGAGAATATACATAACTTTCCAAAGATGATCAACTGATGACCTACCAGCTATGAAACCAATTCGTTCCAGACCAATAAGGGTAGCTAACACAGGACTTAACCTATTGGCCAGAATTTTGGCTAGAATCTTTACATGCGCGTTGATCAATGAAATGGGTCGATAACTTCCAGGGTAAAGGGGGTCTTTGCCTGGTTTCGGTATAAGAGTAATCAATGCTTTCAGGAAGCTGTCCTCCCACATACCCTCCGAATACTAAAAATGATATACCTCTGTTAAAAGAGGAGTAATTTCTGATATACATGCTTTGTATAAGTTGTTGGAGAGACCATCTGGTCCCGGAGATTTATCTGACATTAGTTGCTCGATTGCCTTATTAACTTCTTGTATAGTAACCAAACTACCAAGTGACCTGGCACTCTGTGGGGATAATTTGGGGAGCACTGTAGAGGTAAAGTAATTAGTAATAGCTTGAATTGTGGGACGGTCAGTTTGGTCCACTGAACAGAGCCTCTGATGGTATGTCCACAGCTCCTTACAATATCTTTAGGTGATGTAATAATTTGGCTATCAGATTTAATACTAGAAATGAAGCGGGAGGCCTCGGCGTGCCAAAGCCAAACTGTCAATAACTTCCTTGCCTTTTCCCTTACATCCAGATATTTAATTTTAGTGTGCTTCAATAATAGTTCCACCTCTGATATATCAGGGCTGAATATTGGGCTTGTAGCCTATGCAGGGTAACCCAATGAATATCCTGGGATCTACAATTAAGGGTAGTCTCTAACTTGCCAATGACAAAAAGCAGAGTGTCCTGTTGGGTTCTGAGCTGTCAGGATTTAGCGGCAGCCAGTCATAGGCATTCCCCTCTTAAAGTGCACTTTATAGCCACCCAAGCCATATCAATTCTTGTGACAGATCCCGTCATTAGATATAAAATTAGAGAGGAAGTCTTTAATCTGTTGTAAAGTATCAGATTTCTGGAGCAGTTGATTATTCAACCTCCAGATGAAGTTCTTTCTAACTCCCGGCCCCAGAAAAAATAAAAATGAGACAGGTGAATAATCAGATATTACCCTCTCATGTATGACTGAGCTTATGACACTTGGGAGCAAAAGGGAACTCAACAAAATAAAATCTATTCAGGAAAGAGATTTATGCAGAGGCGAGAAAAAAGTGTATTGACAATCATTAGGATGCAGTACCCTCCATGCATCCAGAATGTCCGCACCTCTCATCAGATCATGTAACGCCCTTTGTGAGGGACAAAACCCCTGTCTCCGAGAGTCAGATCTATCTATATGAGTGTATGGAACCACATTCCAGTCTCCCCCTAATATAGTCAAGACCAGTGGGCTAGTAACCACTAAACTCAGTAGCTGTGTGAAAAACATAGGGGATTCAAAGTTTGGGCCATATATAGCTCCTAGTATGATTGGATGAGCTTCAAAACTTCCATGTTAAAGGATATATCTCCCATTGGGGTCATATATGTCTTTCCCCATTTTAAAAGGAACTTTCTTATTTATTAAAATTGCCACTTCCCCACTGTTTTTAGATCTCCCTGCACCAAAAACTTGTCCCACCCATGCCTTGGAAAATAGGTGGATATCTTCTCGCTTCAGGTGAGTCTCCTGGAGACATGCTATCCCGGCTTGCAAATGCTGTGAATGTCTACGGATAACCTGCCTCTTGCACTTGTCTTGGGCACCTTTAATATTCCAACTAATCAACTTATAAGGGCCACTCATTACACTCATCGACACATAACACTGTGGGTGAATCTGTGCCATTCTGTCTGTAGGGTCTCTGATTGGTCCCCAATCTATGTCCTAAACAGAGCTCTATAATAGTAAATAAATTAAACATACTTGATATCTTCCCCCCACACATCATAAAACAATTAAAACTGAAAAAATATATATCCCTTTTATTTTCCACCACAATATCCCCAAAATAAGAGAAACCCCTTTTCCCTCACCCCCAGTTCCAATGAACTGTAACACCTAATTAACTACGGTGAGTGATGTCTTTGTACAAGAGTGATGCGCACCAAAATCCCCATCTCCCGCACCTCCCCTGCTTAAACAAACAGCAAACTAAACCTTAAAACATTCAAAACTGTTTAAACATCCCAGAAAAAATACCGCTACGATATATGGTGTACAGCTTATCTATTTTAATACTTTTCTATACAAGTTGCTTTATCATAGTCAACAATTACTGTCCCCTTATGGGACTGTATAAATAAAACCACGAGAGAAAAGGGAAAAAACTCTCCTACTCTCGGAATATAGGTCTTATTCTGGTCCCCAAATGAAAAGAAGTACTGACAGCAGTCTAATAATGTTGAAAAAATAGGCATTCACCGTTCTCTCCATCTTGATCCAATGCGTCTTGCAGGAGCATAAACATATGACTTCTGACGATAAAACAAAAGTCTGTGCTAACAGAGACCCAGATATCAAATCAAGGTTGCATACCTTGTTACTGAGGCAGTCCGAATTCCGGCACTGATTGTAGCGTCTCTTTCCAAACAAAAGCTAGGCATTAGGAACAATCTCCTCGTCGTTTCAAGCTGATTCTAAGGGGCCCCTTTCTATGTACTTCGGAAAAAAGCCCCAAAAGATTGCATTGTGAGTAATTTATCTATCTGTGGAGAACATCTACTCTGTTGCAACAATATAGTGGTAACTACAGCTCTGTAAAGCTTGGCCAGTCACATCATTTGAATAGATCTGGGAAGAGGCCTTTAAGTTCTTTCAATGCTTGTTCCTGGGTTTCAAAGGGTATCCAGCGATCCTTGATCCTCGTATTTGACATGAAGTACTGTGGGGTATCGCATTCTAAAAGGTTTCCCTGCCGCAATCAATTTTGATACAATTGGGTGCATCTCCTGCCTCTTCACCTGTACCAGTTGTGGAAGATCCTGTGAAATCCTTAGTCGATGCCCTTCCCACAAAACTTCATGCAGATCCTTGACTTTTGCCAAGATGTAATGCTTATCTAAGAAATTCAATAATCACCATATTAAGGGTCTAGGAGGAGAGTAAGGCAATGGAGGCAGACGGAGAGCCCAGTGTGCCTGTTCGATTACATAGGTGGATCCACTCGGGGAAGGTCCTGCTATTTTTTCACACAGCTTCTGTGTAAAAAGTGTGAGATTAGTGCCTTCCTCTTTCTCAGACACACCAATAATTAAGAGGTTATTCCACCTGCTTCTTCCCTCCAGGTCCTCCATTTTATCTTCCATTTTTTTGAGTCTTCTCCCGAACTGTGTAAACGTAAATTCACTTTTAGCTTGCTTTTTCTCAAGCGATATAATTTTGGCTTCCGAATCTCCTACTTGTGTTGTAAGTAATTGGACTGAGGACTTGATCTGTTGCATATCCTTGGCAATTTCTGCTATTTTATTCTGCATTGGCTGCATTATTTCTAAAAATCTCTCTTTTGAGACATTGATTGCAGGAGAGGAAGTTTTACTTGCACTCGTAGGCTGATGTTTGGGCTGCATTGCAGCCTTCTCTTTTTCCCGGGGTTGGTGGAGGTGAGTGCCTTGGTGGTGGTTTCTTCATATAAACATCCATCCTGAGATACCTTCATAGCTTTCTAGGACTCTCCAGCAATCGACCAATGTAGGTAAAGCACACTGTTTGTGAGTGTATTTAAAGTAAAATACTGTATTAGTTAGCGGAGGTGCGGAGCTGTGGAGAGTTGCTGCTGCTTTTTACGCTGCCATCACATGACCCCTCGGGTAGTGCGGACATGAGGTGCAGTAATTTTTTTCTTTTCTTTATGTTGTGAGGTCATGTTGGTGACAGATCTTTACACAGTGATGTCATGCTCAGATAACATCACTGCTGAAGGTAGGCATTGACTAATCAGAAAACGAGAAATGTTCTTGCCATTGTCTAATTCTTGATACCATATTGTATTTTTCTTGCAAGTGTTTGGCCAGGAGGATTTCATAGTTGCATTTATTGATTTTTGCACAACAGCTTAAAATTTGGGATTTGGCTAATGGCTCAACGTCAGTCCCGCAAAACCGATACAGCATGGACAATACCTTGTGGACAAAATGATGCAAGGCAAAACCACACCAGAAGAATACCACTGTGAATATTGTTTTAAGTGTGATTTACTCTTCTAACATCCCCTTATGCTCGATAATAAAACAATAAAATCTGATTTGGCTATAGCATCAACATTAAATAATTACTTTATTTCAGTATTTACTCAAGATTCCCCACAACCCACTTCAGTTAGACCATCTATAATTACTAATAAACAATTAATTCAACAAAATGATGTCTACAATCTTCTCACAGCTTTGAAGAAAACTACCAGCCCGGGTCTGGATGGCATATGCCCTAAATTTCTTCTGGGTACACAAAAAACAATTGTAAAGCCATTAACAATGATTTTTAACAAATCTTTTCATGAATCTGTAGTTCCTCCTGATTGGAAAGCTGCAATAATTACTCCCATATATAAGCAGGGCTCCCACTCACAAGTAAATAATTATCATCCCATTAGTTTAACATCTATCCCATGCAAATTACTTGAAAAAATTATCAAATCACTTTTGGACAAGGAGATTTTATCCCTAAAACTCACAGATATTACCCAACATGGGTTTAGATCGGGTTTGTCATGTACCACCAATTTATTGACTTTTTATAACTTTATTAGCTTAAATTTAGATTTAAACATCCCTTCTGATGTTATTTGGTTGGATTATAGTAAGGCCTTCAACAAAGTGTCTCATAGCATCCTCATTTCCAAACTTACTCATTTAGGTTTTTCTGAGATTCTAGTTTCATGGATAAAAAGTTGGTTAACAAACAGATCACAGAGGGTTAGGGTAAACGGCACATTATCAGACACAGGATGGGTTACAAGTGGGGTGCCACAGAGGCTCTGTTCTGGGACCCACATTGTTTCATCATCTTCATTAGCGACATGAAAATTCATTCTCCTAACATACTATTAAATTTGCTGATGACACAAACTGGGTGGTGCTGTTAACACTGCTGAAAATAAACAAATCCTACTTAATGATCTTATATCTATTGAACACTGGGCCTTTATTAATAAAATGGAATTTAATACAACCAAATGTGCAGTTATGCACTTTGGGAAAAACAACCCCAAACAGATTTATACATTGAACAATAGCATAATTAAGGCTTCACGCCTAGAAAAAGACCTAGGGATTTTAGTTAATAATAAACTTACATATGTCTCGCACTGCAATAAGATAGCAAATCTAACAAATTCACTTTTTCATAGAATCAATGGTACTTTTGTCTCCAGAATCGAGCAATGTATTATACCATTATATAGATCATACATCCGACCATATCTTGATTATGGTTCACCTTTTTGGAGTCCCTACCTTTGTGGAGATGTGGATAGGTTAGGAAGGATACAAAAAAGAGTTACCAAATCTATACCTCACCTGTCGCAGTTGGATTACGAAATCAGATTACATAAAACGGGGCTGCATTCTCTTAAACTGAGAAGACAGCGAGGGGACTTACTTCAACTTTTTAAGTTTACTCAAAGTCCAACATTAATGAGGCAGTGTGGTATTTCCTTTGCTAATAGGAAAATTGGACCGTGACTAAATAACAAACAGTTAGATATAGCAAAATGTAAAACAAAAAAAAGACAAAACTTCTTTACAATATGAACACCAAGACTTTGGAATACACTTCCACAGGATGTTGTTGATGCCCCTTCCTTTATTAATTTCAAACTCAAACTGGACAAATGGTTAACTAGATAGGGGCTATTACTAATGATCCACATATGTGGAGGACAATGTTTATGGGCTTTTAGCCCTCTTTTGTCCCTCTGACCAAGTAACCAAGTAACCAAGTAACATCACACCACCACTCAGAGAAATGTGTTGACTAATGTTTTTCTTTCTTTTCCAGTGTTATTCCAAGGCACAGTTGTGACTTGCATGGTTTTGTCTGTGCGGTTTCTGACCATGTTAGATTGTATGCCTCAGACTTGATGTGCTACTGTGGCTAATATAGTTAAATTTATAAATCCCCTAGCTCCTTTAATATGCAAAACCCCCCAGTAAATCTCTTATAGTATCCTACTATCACCATCTCACTCCGGTACTGGAGGCAACATAAAAAAGCCATGCATATTGATGCCATGCCACCTTAACTGGCACCCCTCTGGAAGAACTTACTGTTCACAGTAGACCATAAACTGATCCACAGGCCTACATGGCAAAATGTAAGCATCAGGATGGTGCAAGATCTCTATATTCCTGGACAATTGATGCTCTCCTTTTTATCATGACTTGAGCTGTGCATATCAGCTACCCCAAAATGACTTCAGGCAGTACCTCCAGATAAGGGTGGCTCTCATGCCATACACACGCCACACACCTCACCCCTCAAGTGGATATCCCACTGTAGACTTCCTGACATGGATCAAACATAGAAGAGGTAGGGCTGGTACCATTTACAGGCAACTAAGTGATGAAGGACCATCCACTACTAAAAGTAGCAGAAAGGCCAGGGAAAAAGAACTAAACATAGACATCCCTGACCTAGAATGGCAGGCATGCTGGCCTATAGCTCATAAATGTGTGTATGGACACCAGAACACAGCTGATGCAGCTTAAAATTTTACAGAGATGGTATAGAACTACATTGTTTCTCCATGAGGAGGGAGTCCTCTCCAATGACAACTATTGGAGGTGCCATAACAGCCCTGGCTCTCTATCCCACATTTTATGGACCTGCCCTTTATTCAGCCTTTTTGGGATCAGGTAACAAAATTCTGCAAGCATATACTGCCCACTTCTTCTGTTATTGATGAACCTTTTGCTGTCCTAGGTATGTCCACCCCCCCAAGCATGGCCACAAGGATCAGTGCCACTGGGGGATATTAACTACCATCACTGCAAAAAGACTCCTCCTCAGGTGATGGAGAACACTGGATATACCTTCCTTTAATGAGTGTCTGCAATCAATCAGTCAATTAGCTTCATTGGAACACCTATCATATGTTACCATCGGCAGGATACACAAGTGCTATGATATTTGTGTGCCATTTTTCAAACACAAAATGCAAATGGATAACAACATCCCTCTAGTTTCCCATGTACCTACTATTTTATATGCTATGGTTGTGTCTTAGAGTATATAAGATTGCCCTTCTATTCTAGGATGATAACCTCTGACCACTCCAACCCCATGTATAGTTTACACTACTGTCTGATATTACGTGTGATTCTTGTGAGCACTGGTATGTTGTGGCTTATTATGTGTTATCTTGTTTTGCACTGTTGTATTTTTGTAATGTTTGAAAACTTCTCAATAAACAATTTGACGTGAAAAAAAAAATAGGTACATTTATGACCCCCCGCTCTCGTCTTATCAAGGGTTCAATGTTGTCTTAGAATGATGCAAATTTGATTTATAAAATCGATTACCTATTTTTTCTACAGTAATTAACAAAACAATAAAAAAGCTCCCCAAGCCTCTGATGCATATAACACCATTGGATTTAGCTTTGACTTAGAGTTGCAAAGTGGGTCTAATTTAATTCTCCCATAAGGTGTATTAAATATTTATAAGATATTTAAGTTCTGCTTCATTTTAATTTCAGTTTAAGATATTTTGACCATTTCAAACTGAAACTAAATGTTAGGCCAAATTAGGAAACTTTTTTTTGTTAGTGTTTTTACATTTAGATTGTATATGTACAATTTCTGTTTTGTGCTATTGGAGCCCAGAATAAGAATTGCACTCCTATCAATGTTGATGTATTATTTTGACTCAAAGTATAATTTTGCTAAGCTATGTAATTTTCATCACAGACCAACAGGATAAGGAGATATGAGCACTAAATCATCTGAATGCTAATACTGGACGTTTTCATTTGATGGTAAATGAAAATTTCTTCTTCAAGATTTTCTAGAATGTTACTGATATGTGATTTGATCAAAAGGGAGCTAAGGTGCAGTCCTGCATGACCCCCTTATTTGTTGTAAGTTTATCAGTAAAGACACTTTTGAAGCTGTAATGAACTTTAAACTGTGTTAAAGAATACATTTCCAATATTAGGTGAAGAGTTTGAGAATCTACCCCAATAGTAAGCAATTTATTGTATAGAAGAGGCTTGGAGAGAAACAAAGGTGGCTGTTAGGTCCATTCAGGAAATGCATACAGTAGGTTCTGTTTCTGATAATCATGTATTTTTGGTAAGATGCACTAGTGCAAAACATTGATCCATGGTTGAATAATTTTCCCTAAAGTCATCTTGAAACACTGACAATTTTCCCTATTTTTACTGAAGATTCATAATTACTGGGAATATTTTTTTAGAACACTTTGACTATATAAGTTATCAAGCTGATTATGCTAAACATGGTTGAATTGCCCATTTCCCCTATTTATGAATTGGAACTATTAAGTTTGCTCTTCATGACTGTGGTATGGAAATGTCAAATATGATTTGGTTAAAATGATACAAAACAGGAGTCTTCCAAGTTAAATTTGATGTGTACACATTGATGGATATTTTATAAAGCCCTGAACATGTCTGAATTTCAATAGCAACATCATCCTCTATGAAAATATGGCATTCCCAGTTTGGTTTAGTTCACTACATGTGATTAAAATTAATGTATTCTTCTCAGTATCTAAGCATATTTTTTCATACTGTTTAATTCAGAATTCCAGTGTAATACAGACGTTCATGTAATTCTTATAATTGTTGATCCCCATTGCTACTATTTGCCAATATTGTTTGGATTTATTTGATTCTATTGTCAGTTTAATTTGATTTGATAGCTGCTATTGAGATCTCTGTGTTATTCAAATATCCAAACATAGCTTGATTTTTTTTCATAACTTGTCTAACAAGGTGCAACAGGTTCTACTTTTATAACAAAAGAATTACACCAGTGAAAATGTTTAGTATGAATATATTATTAGTTGAAAATATTATTTCAATATTAGATAAAGTAGGTACTTATTCACCCCGACTCTTAAACATTATGTATAACTACAATGATTTCACTATTAATAACTACTCTTTTCATGTTGTATATTTCAGTAGGAGGTTGAGTCAGATATTTTGCACATTCAATGTATTGACATCACCTTCATGTAATCTACTAAGTATTAGACTGAAATGATCACATTCCACTCTTGTAATATGGGTGACAAGCTGATTATATGTCGGCCTCAAGAAGAAAGCAGATTAAAAACAAGATGGCAGATGCAGCAATTACCCTGTAGCATTCTGTTTCACAAGATCACATTTTTTGTTTCAGATTCCTTGGTGATTTCTACTTTCATTTATTCTGAAGTACAATTACAGTAAATGGCAGAAGAAAAAAAGGAAGGAACATTTTTAATTTCACCATCACACGAGTTTGTCTTTCCAAATGTTCATACCATGGAAAAGCATATTGCTTTGTTATTCTGATCCAAAGGCAAGTATATGCACACTGAAGTAACAGAGAAATGCAGCTTTATTGTTTTAAAGTACATACCGCTAAGAAATTTACAGCATATGGTCAAACACACTCAACCACCTTGACCGGTTTTGTGTATAGTATATCATCAGGATGCTTGTTATTCTGAGCCTGGATCACAGTGGAAGAGGAGGCTACCCCTCAGATCCATCTACACCAGTGCTTACTGACAAGACTGCCTCTCAACATGACAGATGATTAAGAAATTCATACCACAGTACACCTGAAATATCAAAGTAAGCTGAACTGAAGGGGGTACATGTAAAGATTTAAAAGATCCTCAATCTAGTGCCGACTCATTCTTTCCTTCATATCCTCACTACCAGGAAGATAGTATGCATTACTCAGTTTATTCTTCATGGGCCATTCAATAGATGACATCACCATATAATGGATTGATAGGTCTGACAGGCAGTGTGAAGTGTTATCAGTGAAAATAATCTTTATTCAATCTGATGCTAAAATTACATGGAAGAGAGTGGCCTCAATTCAGAAGGATATGAAAAAAATGTAGGAAGAAAATGTTGTACATTCTAGCAACATCCAGGAACTTGATGCAACCCCAGCTGCAATTGCTAAAGAAAAGTTAAAATGATTGATAATCAGATTATATACAAAAATCTTCACATACTGTAGTATGCCTTCTAACAGTTGTATATGGAGAAATTCCGTTAACTATTTATTTATTTTATTTATTTATTTATTTAGTTTTTGTTGACCGGGTAAGTGCACTAGACAAATTCTGCCTATTTTCAGGCACGACCCGAGGGGATGGGGATACAGATGAATGCCAACTGACCTTGAACCAGATTAAGCTGTTGGTGGTATTTTTTAGTGAATGAGGGAAATTTGGCCAGGATACCAGGGAAATTCCCCTACTCTTTTCGATAAGTGCCATGGGATCTTTAACATCCACCTGAACTACCACCAATCCAGACAGATGGGACCTCGGTTTAACGTCTCATCTGAAAGACGGAACTAGAGAGGTGGTTTAAGATCTTTCTGTCAGAGTTTTTGATTTTCATGTAGAAACACTTACTTTTTTGATGAGAGCAATCTCAGTACTTGAAAGAAACACCTCTGCACATATTTCAATAATCTCCAGTCCAAAATTAAATGCTTAAGAATATGTGCTGAAATCTACAATTTGAATTTAATTTTCATTTGACTCACATCATGATCTGTTAGTAAAGTTTGCCTGTGAGAAAAATATGTTTATCTTCAGAATCTTTGGTGTGTGGGTCAGAGTTTTTTGTTCTGCCAGGTTGATCCAGGTTAGTTCAAGCAAATCAGAACTGGAACCAAAACCAGAAAAAGAACCAGAACCAAAAGTGTAATATATTGTAATAATTAGTCCTTCAGTCTATAGAACAACACAAGACTTAAGTTACGCAACAGGCCTAGCTGTGCAGCACTGAAAAGTCTGATGTGAACCAATGCCATCATGTCTTCCTCCATCTGTTCCATCCTACCCACCATTTTACATTGGTATAGTCTCACACAGCTATAATGTTGGCCTTATTTGTATAACAGATGTTTGTCCAGTAATGGAGGAATGGAAGACATGCATAAGGCTGGGCAAAATTAGCAAATTCTGATTTTGTAGAATGTTCATGAAATTCCACAACATTCCTTGAAATTTTGTCAAATTTCATGACTTATTTTGAAATTTTCCAAACTTCCTAAATTGGGCATAACTCCAACAGTATTATAGCTAGAGATCTGAAATTTGGAATGCATATTGTTAGGAAGAGGCCATAAGCAGCTGCTGTTTTTACAACATTTGGATGGGGGGCAGTGAAGTTTTAAGGGGTCAGATTCTGACAATTATTGATATGAAAATTTCTGAAATATTTCTATGCTTACAACTTAACAATTTTTGAAAATAGATAATTAAACATTTATATACATTACTTTCTTGGAAGAGTACTAGAAACTGCTAAAAAGAGGTAATTGGTTGTGTAAATTGTAAGTTACAAGAGTTAAAAATTTTAAAATTTAATTATTTGTTAAATTGTTTGAATACTTTCAAAATACTTGGGTGTTTATAGCTCCACTGATATTGTAGATATGCACATAAGATCTGGCATGCGTATGGAAGTAAATATGCCCTAGAATCTACTAATGTGTAAATGTGGTTTAGTAGGGTAAAAATTATTGAGGATGCTTTAAAAATTACTAAATGGCAAAATTTGCTCAAAAATTCATGGCTCTATAATAGGTAATGTCACTGCAAGTCTACTTGTGGAATTTAACTTTCATAAATTACTTATCACCACTGAATCACCTTACCTGCACTAGCATCATGGACCTGCAATACCCCTCCAGCACTCTCATGACAATGATGCCCAGCTTCATGCTGCTTTATTATGATGAAATACATCCTGATACTTCTGTCACAATGGGCTAAGTTGCAACTAGTTGTAAGACTTGGCATCACTTAGTGTCACTATTTTCAAATAGTGAAAATATAAATTGTTATCTACAGGGTTGTTAAAATGTCAGCAGTTGGCATTTACAGAAACAATGCTGCACATGCATGTACTCCCACAAGTCATTAAGTTAGTGAGCTGTAGTGGTTATCTGGCATATTGCAAGAGTTCAGGCAAGTACGGAGTGATGTCCATGACTATTCTTCCTGGTTCATCACTCAAGATAGTGATCTGGCACTGGCAACACAATATACAGTACAATTCACATGAAACTGTTCCTCCAGTGAGTTGCTTAAGCATTTCTAACTGAGTTGTATAAGTGTTTCTGGACCCTCTACAGTGTCTTGTACAGACTGTTTCTTAAGAGTTATAACTCAGGTTTGCATTGCGTTTTGACTGGACTGCAGATGGGTTTTATGTGATATGGATGAGTTTTTTAAGTCACCGATCAATAGCAGCAACTAAAAAACTGCCCAAAGACATCCCAACGAGCGGCATAAGAGTGACCAATGCAAACAGTGATGATCACAGAAAACTCCTGCTACCAGAAGTAAAAATGCACTTTTTTATGTGAGGGCTGTGCCCCCCACACCCATCAACTTAAGGATTTTTAGCTCCAGGGAGGGGGGTGGACTTAGAAAATAATAGAACAAACCAGGACAAAAAAAATCTTCATCCATACCAGGACCTGAGCCCAGTTCCTCAAGCTTTGCAGGCAGTGGCTCTAGCCACTAAACCAAATGGCCAGCTCAGCAAGGTTTGGCCAAACAAAGCCCCATATCATCTTCGAGTGAGTGCAACTTACTGCTGCACTCACTCTGAATTACAGCTCAGCAATCTTTCACAGTCATTCTTGTTCTGAGTGGTTTTATTGAGTCACTCAAATTGAGACACTCAATAAAACTCACTTAGAACACTGTACACCCTGCAGATGCATTCCAATTGATTTCCAATAACATTTTATAAACATTGCTCCTAAGCTGGTTACACATTGAAAAATAGTGCAATATGAGTTGCCAACTCATTTCCAACTATAAAAACAACTCTAAACCAACTCTTTGGTATAACAGTTTAATAAGACTTTTACTGTACTTTTACTGTGGAACTTTCAATGAATGCTGCCTTACTGCCACTTTACCCAGCCTTTACCTTCCTCTACAGTAGCAACCCAAGTGTATGACTGGACAAAATGTATGGACATGGCTTCTACAGGAGTATCACAACATTCCACAATTTCACAAAGACTCATAAAATTCAACTTTAATTAATTATGTTATTTTGGAAATTTTGGCTGCTTGTAACTTGACAAGCTTTTTAGCAACTGATTAGAGGGTTGACACACAGCCTTTTTTATTGTTTTTTTCTCCCAGCTGGCATCTCATCTCTCAGGAATATACCCTGCTCACTGGTGTATACGCTGATGAGGCTGAACCCAGCAATCATTCAATTGGCTACTGGGTTTTTCTCCAACATTTTTTTCCCTCCAATCTTCCCTAGTGGGGGCATCACCTCTGTCAGCCTTCCACAGCCACAACCTTCCCTGCAACAGGAGCAAGTTTTCTGGCCCAGCTGCAGGGATAGCTGTGTTGGTGGAACCCTCTGCTAACCCTCCACAACCGAGATGCACTACCGAGCAGCAGCTGTCTTGGCCATGGCCTGCCTGCTGACATGACTTCTCAGATTCATTTCTGAACCTGTGCTGACAGTATGGCAGCATGATGCTCTGTTACTGGGCCATGGGGGTGCTCTCAGAGCCTAACATTTAGGGGTGAGGAACCTAACCAACTTGATTATATTCCATTCTCTAGTTTTAAAGTTATGGGGGCTTGTAATTCCATAGTTTACATAATTGCAAAATGTAATTTTCAAATGTCTGAAAGGTTAGGGTCGTATACCTCAGTCACCTTTAAAGATATTAAAGTAACTTGGTATGGTTCTTATGGACCTTGATGAATTCATCATTTCAGATTTGGTACAGTTTTGACAAATACTTTTTCAATTAGAAATAACTGAAATCATATTTTTGAAAACATTGTGTGAAATTTCACTGGAAATGTCCCAACATTTAGAGGAAGCAAAATCATAATGTTGCCAACATTTTGCTGGCAGAAGATACATCTGGCCCAGCCCTAGCATAGATAAATGCAAGCAGTACTGTCTGTATGTAACCTTCTTTCAAAATCAGTGAAGGGCAAGTAACTGCCAATATGTGTTATATCTTTTCAGTGACAGGACTAATAGAATGAGTGACAGCACAGTGGTGGTTCAAAGCATGCAGTGTCAGCAACAGAAGTAAGAGGAAGAAATCTGAGGAGGTGTCACACAGGAACAATTTATAACAGAAAGAGTAGCAGTGGTCTGGGGCATAAAGTGGCAGCAACAGAATTATGACTGAAATAAGAAGAGGAGCCACATAGGGGCTATTTATCACAGGAAGAGTTACAGTGGTCTGGGGCTCACAGTGCAGTGACAGAATTCAATTCAATTCAATTTTTATTTTACCAGGATATCAAGATTGAGACAACTCATTTGCAAGGAGGTTCTGGAGGGACAAACAGGTTCATGTACAAACACTACAGAAAGTTTACAATAGGTACAAAACAGAAGTTGCATATAATCAAATTACAACACAAAAATGGGGAACAGTGCATGTCCAGCCTTGAATCTATGACACCACACTACAGGAATGACAACAAGGGACTCAATAATCATATAGAAGTGTATTAATGGGAAGGAAGGGGATTACAGCTGGTAAACAGAGAAGAAGGGGGCAATTAGAGTACATACTGATAGTGTAGTATGGCAAGAGAAGAGACAACTGATCCAGAATTAAG
This sequence comes from Neoceratodus forsteri, assembly GCA_016271365.2. NCBI lineage: Eukaryota > Metazoa > Chordata > Ceratodontiformes > Ceratodontidae > Neoceratodus > Neoceratodus forsteri. Next base: position 531,524,017 of record CM028133.1, read on the forward strand.
ATGAAAATTATTGAGTCACATAGGGACAATTTAACTGTACTTGGCATAATGGTGGCATTGATTAAAAAAAAAAGACAGAGTAATATTATAAGTATTGTACTTACAGAAAGTGTAGGTTTATTGCACTGAAAAGGTTGATGTGAACCAATGGTATTTCTTCCTTCATTTGTTCCATCCCACTTACCCAGCTCAACTAGTACAATCTCTTACAGGTGTAATATTTTGGCCTGGTCAGATTTAAAGAAAGAGTCAGAAAGTGTAGTACTTAATTGAAGACAGCAGTAAGACTTTTTAGGTTATGAAAATCAAAAGTTAGTATCCATGGTGATTTTTTTTCAAGTACTTCCTCCAACCAGGAGAAGGTATGGTAGCATGGAGTTATTTAATTATTTATCCTTCGATATCAGACTATTATTCTTCTTGCTTTACATAGTGCAGGTCATAACTGTAACTCAGTTTGGGCAAGTTGACTTTTTAAAATGATAGTTGTTCTGTGCATTCAGGGAGAAGTGTAGCTCTTGTTGGAAACATTACATCACCAGTGGTACAGAATATCCTTTCTGAATGTACACTTGTGGGTGTAAACCAAGATTGCAGGCAGTTACTTGAATAGGAAGTTGCCAAATGGAACTCTTCCACTTCCAGTACAGCAAATGCTCTGCTTCAGAGTTTGGCTCTCTAGATTCATTAACCCTTAGAAGACTGTGGACATATATATACGTCCAGAATCTATATACTTTCACACATTTTCAGTTCTCAAAGGGTTTTTAAGATAGGCAGTGAGCATTCTTTCAGCAGTGAAGACCTCTTGTGACAAGATTTATAAATGGTGCCTTGTTTTTTCAGTCTGACTTAAACAAGTCCAACTATTTTTGATATGGTGTTTGTGACTCTCATACTCTGCTGCTGTGGTAGAGATAGGCATATTCTAGGAGCTTACAGTATGGCAACCGGCACTTGAACTTTGTGCCTGAGCCCGATGACAGCTTCTGTGTTGTACTGGAAAAAGCAGACCTTTCAGAAGTACTTGAGCCATTTCCGCTTCTCTCTCTTTATATGTTGTTCATACTCCTGTAAAGCAGTGGGATCCTGAAAAAGGAAGTCATCCTTAAAATGAGGATCTTAAATTGTAGTTGTGATATATTTTTTATCTTTCACTATGTTGTCAAACCACCTGTGGAGCTGGTCATTCAATGTCCATGGCAGTCATATTAAATTAGAAGATTAGTCATCATAGTCAAGTGTTTCATTGGTGAAACTGAGAAGAATACATACCATTGGAATGGCCTCACTAATAGAGGCACTGTTGCTGCTGAGTTCTTATGTAGCACTTTCAAATGGGGCAAGGATGTGTCAAATCTGGTCCATGGTTGTCCAGTGGTGAATACTTCCTCCACTCTCATGTGACATAGTCATTGCATGTATGATCATTTTCCAGCAATCTTTCGGTCATGTAATATGTAGAAGTCCGTCTAATAGTGATGCCCATTATCAAGGAGTGTTGGGGCAGTTTTGCTACAATAACTGCTAGAATGTGTATAGTGCAGCAGCTGTTTTCACAGACCTGTGCTAAAGCTGGTTATTCTATGTGCCACTGTAATAAGATTGCTGATACTTGTGATCCTGTTTAAAGCTTGACAGACAACTAAATTTAATTTGTGTGCAAAGCAATTCACATTTACTTTCTCCTCCCTGTTACTGAAAGCCTTTATCATGTTAACCACATTATCTGTCACTGTCACCCCTACTCATAATCAATTTCTGAGTGTCATTTTCTCCCAGTTTTCTAGGGTGTTACTTATGTTGACAGCACTGTGGTCTCCATACATAACACTGGAACTGAGCAATGCCATTCCCCTGTACTGCTCTTTTGTTGTCAGATTAAACTGCATTTGTAATTATTAGAAAGAAAATCTGTGTGTGGTCAGAGCAATATGCCCATGAGTTGATGCTGTTGTCCAAATATCTGATGTGAAGTGTACAACCTCACCCTCTGCCTCTGTAGGTGCGTGTCCAATGCAAGTTTTGACTGCTTGGTAAATCTCTGGAACTAACCTGTGCATAAATGTAAACCTGGATGGTATTTCATATGTCAGCTGTAAAGATGCAAGCAGCCTACTGAATCCAACATTTTCCACAAAACCATGTAATTTGGGATGCAGTCAGAGTTTGTAGTCAAATTTGGTCTTGCAATTAATTGACTGAGCTATTGTTAATTGTTTGACTTTTGGAAAAGGACTAGCCAGGGAACTGATGCTGCTGCTCTACTGTGGCTAGGGAGTTGGTGATAGTAGTACTGTGTCACCTGATGCTGCCAAGTCCACAAAGGTCTACCTACTTTTTGCATGTGATGGAGGTGGAGGCTGCTTAACTGATCTCCCTGTGCCACCATGATTGCCTTGAGGAACTGACTGCTACTACTACTACTACTACCATAGTCTAGCTCTAACTCACCATCTTCTGAGTCACCCCTATATGGCACAATGAGATATACAAGATGAGGAAGTACATAAAGGTGATACCCCATTAGGTGTTGCCTCATGGCAGTGGTTCCCATGCCACTGACTTTCTTCCCCTACTGATAGTTGTTTTACAGTGCACGTATAATTCTGTAAGTTCATCAGTGGAACAAATAATGATTCCATACCATGCTGGTACCTTTTTGGTTTTAAATCCAGGCAAGGAATATAACTGTGCTATGAGTCTTGATGGTGCAGCAGGAGGCATGGGAAATGAACTGGGACTGGTAATAGCAGCAGACAGGAGCAAGGTGGCAGAAGGAGACAATAGAACAGAACCTATAGAAGAAATAGTAGTTTTGTCAATGTAATCACTGTGGCACTGGGCAAGGAGGCAGAAGAAGGAGTTTTACTCTTGTCACAGCAGGGCATGGTTGTGGCATAAGTCTTTTCGTGTAACACCACATCATTATTTTCATCAGATGCATTATCTACATCATCATCATCAGACTCATTTTCATTATCACCGTGATCAGTGTTAAAATCAATAGGTATATAGTGTCTGTCAGATACACGTGAGTATTCAGCATCATTTTCAGATGACTCGTCATTCTCAGGATGGGCTTCAGATTCAGAATCAGATGGATGGCTCAGCTCAATCACCACCAAATCTGTCTATAGTCGAAATGGAGAATAGGGCACTTGAACCTGAGCTGGAAGCTGTAATGATGATGAAGAACAAACTGTATCTTACTTCTGCACTGGAATATGTGTAGGACTGCTTACTTCTCTATTTAATGAAGGACATGAAGATGATCATGATGTGGCAGTGGCACCTGCTGTCATTGGCAGTCCTGAATATTTCAGGCTGAAACTTCTGGGCTTCATAACCCAACCTTACCTACAATGTTCCCCCAACTGGAATGTTCTTGACATTTTCTTCTTTGCTCAATTTGTTGAATTAGCCTCCAAAGTCTGTTAATTTTGGCACTGGGTATAGGCTCAGTCAAGGATTCAAGGCTGGCAGGTGCCTTACCTTTACTTCTGCCACTACAGGCTTTAGAGTTTATGTTGTATTATTATTAGAGATGTTGAGAAGTTTAAATTCACTGGTGAAGTTCCAGTGAAGTCAACAAATTCACTTCCATGGAGCAAGCTGCAAATTTTTGCCATTAGACTCAATATTTGCCTATGTGACATGGCTCTTTTTTTTTGTGGAATTTCACCACAAAGTGTGGAATTTTACCCATGAACAGTGGAATTTCACCCACAAATGGTGAAATTCCACTGTTCGCAGCAAAATTCTGCCATTCATGGGTGACAGTCTACACCTTGAGGGTGAAATTCCACACTTCACGGATGGAGCTTTGCACTTTGCATCTGCAAATTAATCTAAAAATTGCACTAAATTTGAAGATTAATTTGCAGGGTGAAGTTTCCCAACTTCATCCATCTCTAGTTATTATTGTTGGGGGCACACAAATATACATGAGACATACACATGGAAATATTTCTGTCACCTCACACTGGATTTAAAAAATAAAACTGTGATAGAACAGTAGATGAGTGGACATGAAAGCAGGCAGCCAGCCATGCAAGGTGGCAACAAACAAAGTCATTCTACAGTGGCCAGCTGGTCCTACTATTTTTTTTAAAGGAAGAATAGAAAAGCACCTTAACTGCAACTAGCACCTCTGGCAACTCCAACAGAGCAGTACTCAAATGAATGTCAGAGCAAACAGCCAGGCATGTTTGGTGGCAATAAGCAGAGGCATTCTACAATAACCCACTGGCCCTACTAATTTTTTGGGGAAAAATAGGCATGTGCTTAAACTGCATCTAGCCCTTTGGGCAACTGTGACAGAGCAGTACACAAGTAGATGTACCAGCAGGTAGTCAGACAAACTAGGTGGCAACAAGCAGAGGTGTACTACAGTGACTGATTGGCTATACTATTTTTTTTAAAGAAAAAGAAACACTTATTTAACCTATGACTAGTCCTTGAGGCAATTTTGACAGAGTAGTTCTCAAGTGAATGTGACTGCAAGCAGCCAAGCATGGTGAGTGACAACACGCAGAGGCATACTACAACAACAATGGGGCACAAAGTATGTCTCTTTGCAGATGACACAAAGATCTGCAACAGAGTTGATGCACAAGGGAGGGTGGAAAGGATGAAAAGGGACTTGGCAAGGTTAGAGGAATGGTCAAATGTATGGCAGCTTAGATTCAATGCTAAGAAGTGCAAGGTAATGCACCTCGGAAACAAAAACCCAGGGGAAGAGTACACAATGGGGGGTAAGATACCAACAACAACAAAAATGGAAAGGGACCTGGGGTAGTCATATCAGATGACCTAAAGGTGGGCAAGCAATGTGAGAGGCAGCAATGAGGGCTGGGGGATATTGGGATGCATAGGAGAGGCATCACCAGTAGAAAAACAGGAAGGTATTATCCCTCTGTACAGACAGCTGGTCAGACCCCATCTGGAGTACTGCATGCAGTTCTGGAGACCCAGTCTCGCAAAGATATAGACAGGATGGAAGCTGTCCAGGAGGAGGGCATAAAATGGTGCAGGGTCTGCACTGGAAGACATATGAAGAGAGACTAAAGAAGCTTAATATGTATAGCCTCGAGGAAAGGGGGGCATGATAGAAACTTTCAAGTACCTCAAGGGAATCAACAAAGTCCAAGATGGCAGCATCTTTCAAAAAAAGAAGTGTGCAAGAACAAGGGGGACAATTTGAAGATGGGGGGGGCGGCTCAGAGGTAATTTAAGGAAGTATTTTTCACAGAGAGGTTGTGGATGCATGGAGTTGGCCTCCGGAGGAGGTCAAGTGAGTCAAAACAGTGGTGGAATTCAAGCATGCATGGGACAGTCATAAGGCAATTCTAGGGGATGGGGGTAGGAAAAAGTAGGCTGCTGGTTAACTAGGATCTGCAGCTTATCCAGTAGGCAGGGAAATGGGCAGACTGGGTGGGCCAAGCGGTCCTTATCTGCCGTCAAATTCTATGTTTCTATGTTTCACATGCAAAAACAAGGGGGCACAATTTGAAGATAGAGGGGGGATGGCTCAGAGGTAATGTGAGGAAGTATTTCTTCATATAGAGGGTTGTGGATACATGGAAAAACATTCCTAAGGATGTTGTAGAGTCAAAAATAGTGGGGGAATTCAAGAATGCAAGGGACAGACATAAGGCAATTCTAGTGGGGGGTAGGAGGAAGTAGGCTGTTGGTTAACTAGGATCTGCAGCTTGTCCATCAGGTAGGGAAATGGGCAGACTAGGTGGGCCAAGTGGTCCTTATCTGCTGTCAAATTCTATGTTTCTATGTTACATGTCAGTCCCTTAATTGTTTTTTAAAGTAAAAATAAACAAGTGCTTAAACTGCAACTTGCCCTTTGCACAGCTGCGAAAGAGAAGTGCACCAGTAAATGCAACAGCAGGCAGCAAGGCACCCTGGGTGGCAATAAGCTGAGGCATAGTACAGTATCTCACTGGTCCTACTTTTTTTAAAGGAAAACTACACTCTCATATCTTGTAAATTTTGTTTGATTCCTTGCTAACAGACAGCTCTTTTCCAGTAGCTGATAGTAATATACATGTTTGCTTTAGTTTGTTTTCACTGTTGTTGATAGTCTCATACTAACATACTAACATACTGAAATGCCAGCAGAATAGGCCTAACGGTCTTTTGCATCTGCTCGTTTGGTCAGCCACCACCCTGGGAGCTGACTTTGCTGCCCCCCTCACCTTCTCTGGCTTCTCCCTTCCCAGTTCCTGATATTCTCGCTGCATTGGACTTTGCTTCTAGACCCCTTCCCCTGTACCTGTCCCACCCCCTCTTGAACCCCTACACTATCTCTGCCTCCACTAGCCCCCTAGGCAGCACATTCCATGGCTCCACCACCCTCTCAGTGAAGTAGCACCTCCTCCTTTCTCCCCTGAATCTTCCCCCCTCCAGCTTCCACCCATGCCCTCTAGTGGTCCCCTCCTCCTTCCTTCGAAGCCCCCTGACTGTTCCTCCCTTATTTACCCCCTTCATGTACCTGAAGACCACTATCATGTCCCCCGGTCCCTTCTCTCTTCCAATGTGTACATATTTAGCTCTTCAAGCCTCTCCTCATAGGTCCTGTCCCCCAAGCCCCAAATCATTTTGGTTGCCCTCCTCTGGACCCTCTCCAGGAGTTTAATGTCCCTCTTTAAGTGTGGCCTCCAAAACTGCATGCAATACTCAAGGTGCGGTCTCACCAAGCAGTTATACAGAGGGAGTATCACTTCCTTCCTTCTAGAAGTGATCCCCCTAGCTATGCATCCCAGCATCCTGTTGGCCTTGGTTGCTGGGATGCAGTAACTGTAACTATCCTGTAACTATCTTGGGGTCTTCATTTTATGGCTGTTGAAATCTCATTGTCTATGAGAGCTCCATTAACATATGAGAACATGGTGTTGCATCTCCCATTTATACCATGTATTTCTGTGCTGAAAGTGCAAATATCCCCCCAATAAATCTCTGGAAACACACAAATTAAAAGCAATTTAAAGTGAAAATCCTTGTTATTACAATTCAGACAGTTTGCAAATCTAACTGAAGGTAAATGTGATATTTCACACCTTGCTGCAACTTGTTTTGTTAAAATCTAATTAAGCAGACAGGCATATTGTGGAGTCTAAAGGGTGCTGACACATGTTCTCATATATAAAATGGATACCCCCTTGGACAGTTACAAGGACTAGTATGAACAGTGAAAATAAACTAAAGTAACCACATATATCCCTAATAGATACAGAAAAAGAATTGTCTGTTGACATGGAAACAAATAAAATGTATAACATATGAGGATGTAGTTTTCCTTTAAAGATAAATAGACAAGTATTTAAACTGCATCTAACCCTTTGTGCAACTATGACAGAGCTGTACACAAGTGGACATGACAGCAGGCTGCCATTAACAGTAGGGGCAACAGTTAGAAATTTAGAGGCATGCTAATGTGACTGACTGGTCCTATAATTTTTTAAAAGGAAAAATAGCCAAGTGATTAAAATGCAACAGGCCCCTTTGGACAACTGTGAAAGAGCAGTACACAAGTGGATATGACAACAGACAGCAAAGCACCCTAGGTTGACAGAAATCAGAGGTGTACTACACTGACCAACTTTTATTTATTTTTTTATTTAAAAGTTTGATAACCGGGAAAGGCACACTGAGGCTCCTTTCCAGGTGCCACCCAGGGAAGGAGGGAAGGAAGCAGACATACAGGCAATTATGATAATCAGAAGTGCAATAATGGCAAAAACAAGTGCAGCAGCTGAAATGGTAACAATGTAGAACAGCGGATAAACAACTGTTGCAAATGATCTACAGTAAGAAGCTGACACTAAACATGGGTAGGCAGTACAGAATCTTGTAGATAAGACTGGCTGAGTTTTGCCCTCCAGAGAAAGCAGATTGGGGCAGGAGTCCAGGGACACTGGGGAAACAGGAACCTTAGGATAGATGGGAAAGTGGAAGCTGTGGTGAGAAAGGGAACAGAGGACTCAGAAAGGGAGGTAACAGGTACAAGGAGGGAGAGGACAGAGAGCGCCTTAATAGGCATTTTAGTGAATGAAGAGGGGGGATAGACAAACAGGATAGGGTAGCAGGTTCCAAGGGAGACAGTAGAAGAAAGCAGCTTGAATGGTGCATGAGCAAAGATGAGTAATAGAGAAGATGCGAGTGTCCCTTGAGCACAGAGAGTAAAGGGTGAAAGGGGAGAGGAGTGAATGCAGGTAGGAGGGAAGAGATACAAACCAGTAATTGGCAATGAAGGTAGTGCAGTGGGATTGGCAACATTGGGTAGGGGGAGAGATGGAAAGGGAGGATTGAGGAAAGAAGGGAAGGGGGGACATGATAGAAACTTTTAAGTACCTCAGTGGAATCAACAAAGTCCAAGAGGGTAGCATCTTTCAGAAAAAGAGACGTGCAAGAACAAAGGGACACAATTTAAAGATGTGTGGGGCAGTTCCAGAGCAATGTGAGGAAGTATTTTTTCACAGAGAGGGTAGTGGATGCATGGAGCAGCCTTTCTGAGGAGGTTGTGGGGTCTAAAACTGTGGGAGAATTCAAGAATGCATGGGACAGACATAAGGCAGTTCTTGTGAGGGGTAGGAAGAAATAGGCTGTTGGTTAACTAGGATCTGCTGCCTATCCTGTAGGTAGGGAAATGGGCAGACTAGGTGAGCCAAGCAGTCCTTATCTGCCATCAAAGTCTATGTTTCTATGTTTCTAGAAGGAGCATTGGTGGGTGTGGAGAGGAGAGTTGGTGGCAAAGACACAGAACGCATTACAGTGGGTATTCAGTCTGGCAAGAGCAAAGGGAGGGTTAGAGCTATAGACAACATCTACATAGTCAAAGATAGGGAGGGTCATTTTGGTTATCAGCTCTTGGCAGACATGGGTGGGGAGGCAGTCCTTGTTATGGTATAGGACTCCAAGCTCGGGGCAGAGTTCGGGGTGTATGGAATCAGTGTGGTCAGAGAAGTCTGATTTACTATCTAGTCATACAGCAAGGTATTTGAAGGCAGGGACAACCTCCAGTTGGGTGCCATCGAAGGTGGAAAAGACTGGAGAAGGCAAGAGCCTTGCTAGTTTCTGGGTGGTGCCAATGGTCATGGACACTGTCATTGTGGTGTCAACTTTGAGCTGGTTGGCCTAGAACCAGTGAAGTATATTGTGGAAGTCACTTTGGAGTGAGCCTTCAGCTGCAGACGTAGAAGGACCTGATGAGTAAATAACAATGTCATCAGCATACATGTGTATATGCAAAAAGACACAGGCAGAGGGGAGGTCATTAAGAAAAATGGAAAGCAGTATAGGGACTGGGATAGAGCCCTGGGGGTCACCAGCTAAGATGGGGGGGGGCAACATGTCACCCACTTGCACTGACAGTTGATGGCCTGCAAGATATGAGCAGAATCACTCAATTGCAGGTGCTGAGAGGCCAGCTGAGGACAGCTTGTTCAGGAGGAGGGGGTGGGGGACTGAGCCAAATGCTTTTGCAAGATCAGTGAAAAAGGCAGTGGTGATATATCCCTGATCCATTCCAGTAATGCTGAAGTCAGTGACACACAGCAGAGAGGAGATGGTGCAGTGGTTCCTTCTAAAGCCAGAATAAAAGGGAGAGAGGAAAGATGAGGAGTCAAGAAAGTCAGCAAGTCTGGAGTACACTAGGGACTCTTGAAGTTTAGGGAATAACTGGAAACTAGCAATCACTAGCACAAAGATTTGGTGCCTCAGCAGCATGACACAGTCTTCAGTGTGAGTGACTCCAGCCTGAGAGAGGTGACTCTGATCACTGTCAGCACTTATCAGTCTCACTTCATCTGCACAGATCAATAAATGGACAAAAAAGTAGAGGCACTGATCCCTTGAGTTTCTAATCTGGAGACAAGGATGAGTGGTGCAGAGCAAAGCTCACAGAGGGTGGAGGGTTTGGTTTGGAAAGCCATGGATGTGACCAACAATCTGGTAAGGAAGAATGCACTATCAAGGCAGTGAATTGAGACCTTAGAGAATCAAGCAAGATAGCAGAATATAAGCGTGGTGAGTCTCCTCAAGTCCTCTGAAGGGGAAGACACAATAAACTTTGCAACACTGTTTTTGCCACAAAATCTGAGAATATCTGAAGTGAATACTGTATTCTTAATAGAAAAGATGTAAAGAAATACACCACAGAGGGCTGCAGCTTATACAGTATCTTGGATCTGCATACTTTCCTGCTTGTGTGTATTTGGTTGGGGGACAGAGACTGAGCACTTACTCAAGCATTGAGAATAAGGCACCTGAAGTATGGGGATGCAGATATAGTTCTCATCCCTGACCTCTCCTATAATACCAGATTGCACTGAAATGCATTCAAATGCATTCAAAGAACTCTTGGAAATGTGAAAGTACAGAACCTGTTGTTTGTGCCTGAAAACTTGAAGGTGACTTGGAATGAGTAAATCGAAGTTTATAACAATCCATCTGATGCTGCAAAACTTGTCTCTACCAGTGAAGTTTAACTGGTTGGGTGTGAAGAAATATACTCAGAAGGCTCCAGTGAAGAACAAACATTTTACCTTTCAAAGCTATGAATTTGGGGCTTGTTTTGAGTGAAGCCTGATGTTATAAAGTTTAGTTGGTTTTCTTTAATTATTGATTTGTTTTATTTATTTAAAAATTGGCAACAGGGAAAGGCACACTAAGCCAGAGTTTATTTCCAGGTATTATTGGGGGAAGGGAACATAGGGCACAAAGACAGTGAGCAAATCAACAATCTGCACAAGTGGTGAGACAAATAAGGTACCGAGAATTGTTGGTACTGAAAAAAATTAAAAAAAAGATAAACATGATACTGTATTAGTGAATTTTTCTTTTGAAAGAGGCAATGTTATGAACTGAGTTTTTTTTTAGTTCTATAAAATTGGGTATATTTACATGCATGGGCCTGGGTATTCAAAAGAGTTGAGCCAAGCGCAATAGGGTTGTGCTTGCGCAAGTCCGAAATGCTCCATTCTGCGATAATCAGCAAGAGGCAGTTGCGCCACCGAAAACATGCTGAGCAACAGCGCAATGATAATGAAGGCATGCGCAACTGAAGGGGGAGGAACCATACATAAAGGGCACAGTGTGATGTTCAGCCGGGCCGGGCAGAGTTGTGCAGGCGGAACCCCCTACCTGCGCCTGCACAACTTTGAGCCAAAAAAAAAAGGATTAAGTCGAGGGCCACCCACAGGTGAGCTGCCGCATTGCAGGGTGCAACACAGCAGCTGCCACCTGTGGGTAGCCCTCCACTTGTTCCCTGTGCCCCCCCGCAGCCCAATCGTGGGCATAATAGTAACCCCTCCATAGCCCAGTCATGGGCATAATAGTAACCCCCCCGCAGCCCGATTATGGGCATCAGAGTATCCCCCAAGCAGCAGCCCGATCACAGGGCATGAAGTGAAACAACCCCCGACTGTCTGACATGGGCATGATGTCACACAACCCCCTCTCCGACTAGCCTGATCGTGGGTAGAACTCACCCTCCACCTCCACCAGCCCGATTGCGGCAGAACCACCCCCGACTGCTCGGATCGAGCAGAACCACCCCCCACCCCAACCAGCCCGATCACGGGCAGAACACACTCTCCCGCCCCATGACTAGCCCAATCGCGGGCAGAACTCACCCTCCCACCCCCGACTAGCTCAATCGCTGGCAGAATACACTCCCCACCCTCCACTCAGCCCGGATCGCTGGCAGAACAAACTCCCCACCTCGACTAGCCCGATCACAGGCAGAACTCACCCCACCCCTCGACTAGCCCTCGACAGGCAGAACACACCCCCACCCCCCACCAGCCTGATTGTGGGCATAACGTCAACTCCCCAAAAGTCCAATATCCCTGGTGGTCCAGTGGACCACGAGCTCGATCGGGCATAAGGTCAAACCCCCCAAAGTCCAATATCCCTGGTGATCTAGTGGGCCCACCACCCCACCCACCCACTCACGTGCCCCACCACCCCGCCTCCCGGCCAGCCGCGGGCGAGGCACCCCACCCGCCTGCCACCCTGCCACCCACTGACTGACAGCTCAGAAGGCTGCATGCTCTGATTAGAGCAAGAGCTAATGGGAGTGTAGTTTATACCATATAGTAGCTCCAGATATGTGAATGAATTCATTCATTCACATATCTGACCGCTCACGGTATGGGCTGCTGCATACCATTGGCTTGCCTGAACCATTGGGCGGTAGCCCTATTAAGCTGTCAGACGGTGGGGCGTGGGGTGGCAGGCGTGGTGCGGTGCTGCCACCTCCGCCGGACGGGGAGCGGGTGGTGGGGCTCCATGGGTGGGTGGGTGGTGCCACTAGATCACCAGGGATATTGGACTTTGTGGGGTTGACCTATGCCCACGATTGACTTCTCGCGTCCACTGGATCACCAGGGATATTGGACTTTGGGGGTTGATGTTATGCCCACGATCGGGCTAGTGGGGGTGGGGAGTGTTCTGCCTCTGATTGGGCTAGTCGGGGTGGGGGTGTGTTCTGCCCACGATCAGGCTAGTCGGGTGGGGAGGTGTCTCTTCCCATGATCGGGCAAGTCATGGGGTGGGGAGTGTGTTCTGCCTGCGATCGGGCTAGTCAGGAGAGTGTGTTCTGCCCACGATCGAGCTAGTCGGAGGGTGGGGAGTGTGTTCTTCCCATGATCGGGCTAGCTCGCGGGGTGGGGAGTTCTGCCCGCGATCGGGCTAGTCGTGGGGTGGGGAGTGTGTTCTGCCCGCAACGGGCTAGCTGGGGTGTGGGAGTGTGTTCTGCCCATGATCGGGCTAGTCAGAGGTGGGGTGAGTTCCGCCCACGATCGGGCTGGTCGGGGGGGGGTGTATTACATTATGTCCACGATCGGGCTAGTGGGGGGGTAGATTTACTTTATGCCTGTGATCGGGCTGCAGGGGGCGTCGGTCCCCAATGGCTGCTGCCTGGCAGGGCGCCAGGCGCAAGTCGTCGGGGATCGGTGCACCTGCATGCTAATGGTATGCAAATGGAGCCATAATTAGATCAAATGGCCCCCCATGCGCCTTGCGTAAATTATGGCCCCATTTGCATGTCACCTTTTGAATATGGCAGATTTTGCGATGGCGCAATGGAACTTACCACCACAATCTGAATGCTCCACTCTGACCATTTGGCGGCTAGTCTCTACTGCGCCATGCACAGTGGTTGTAGAGGGGGTGATATTCAAAGGAGTTGCCCAATAGTGCAACTCCATTGAATATCGCCCCGGCCACACCCCAGTGCAACTTTTTTGAGCAGCGCAAGGGCTTGCGCCACAGAATGGCGCAGTTTGAGTATCCAAGCCATGGTGTATAACTGGGGAGAAAATAAGCCTTGCCTTCTCTAAAAACTGTTCTGAATGCTTGAAATCAAATAAAATCAAAAGTCTTTATTTTACCAGTTGCAACACCTTTGAGTAAACGCAATTACAAGATGGACCTGGACAGGTACATGATCAAACACAGTATAATATTACAAAAATTAAAATAAAGGCATTACATACCATAGAATAAGATACATTTGTAAATATGTACACTGAGAGAAGATTTATAGATAGCAGTCACATAGAAACATATATGCATTGAACAGTATACCATCAGAAAAGCGAAACCCCAACCGCAAAATCCCTCTCAGCGACAAGCTCAATAGGTTTCAATATTGTCGCTGTGAGGGACCTGAGGGTGAAATTTTGCCCTTTAGCTGACTTTTGTCCCCTCTTCTAGACAACTCAGAGTTAGTTATTTTAAGAAGGGGAGGTGCTGGTGTCACAGTTCCCCCCCCCCCCATAGAATGCACAACAATGTTTGACAGGCAAAATTTCACCTGTTGACATCGATGATCTCGCTATGCTGAACTTCGACAACAGTGTTGATTCAGCATAGGTAATCCACATTGAACATACCAGCATAACGAAGGCAGTGTGGGCAACCATGCAGGGAAGAACACTGATTACATGGAACAACTAAGGTGGAGAAGGGAGAAATGAGGATAAACATGAGTAAAAATCACATTGGGGGGTCAGTGGAGGTCAAACTGAGGGTACAATGTCTGAGGTCTGTATACCTTTAGCCAAAAATCAAGCAAAGCAATTGCAGAACTCCTTAACAGAATGTGCATATGGTGATTTGAATGCTGACAGATTAATATGGCAGGTTATTCTCATGGGCCCAGATATTCAAACTGCTCCCAAAATGTGCGCAACAGCAGGAGCAAGCACAATTCAATTGAGCATATGCACAACAGACGCCATATTCAAACATGGAGCAAAACAAATTGCACAAGCAGCCAACCTCTGAATATCGCACAAACTGCACCATAGCGCAACCAGGAAGGGGAAGCTGAGCAGAAAGGTTGCGCCATAGCGCAACAAGGCTAGCCCAGCTGAGCAGTCCAGAGGTGCCATAGCGCAAGCAGAGCCCCCACCCCCAGCAGAGCAATGGAACTGCACAACCAGGGAGGCAGGCTGGGGCCCACCGCCAGCCATGCCACACATGGGCACAGGAACACACTGCAGAACCAACAAGACACCTGCACACCCAAGCACAGCATCACTGGGGTGGGACGGATGATCCACTGGCCCATGGGACAAGTCAACAAAGCACAGCAGGGCCATGATGCCCCAGCACAACCACTGGCAGGCTGAGACTGCCAGACACAGGGTTGACAACCACAGTGCACATCAGCCCCCGTCTGCACAGCACACCCTGCACCGTGACCCCAAGACACCACCATGTGCAGTGACTGTCACTGCAGTAAACACCATGCATCCCCCCGCACACGCCAACCTCGTGTAGCATAGAACCATACAAGCCAGACCCACCCTGTGCACCCAGCAGTGGGTGGCAGCAGATGGCAAGACCGACAGAAAGTCACTGCCACACTGGAGACACCTCCCCATGCACACACGCACACACGCACACACACACACACATACCCAGGACCATACCACCCAAGATGGCATGCACACCACTGCAACTGAGCAACCATAGCCAGCTGCAAATCAGAGACCACCACAGTATTCATAACAAAATATATATATATTTAAAAAATAGAAAGTAGAACAACAAGAACAATAACAAAACTATTTACAGATATTTACGACCGGGAGGGTAGGGGTACAAGATAGGGGTAGGCAAGGGTAGGGGTGAACAACTGGGAGAGGAAGGCAGGGTGGGAGGGATGGGGTGAAGTGGGAAGGGAAGCCTGTCTAAGGCCCAGCAGGCTGGTCCTCTGCTGCCTGGTGCCGCCTCGTTGGCTGTGCTGTCGCCGGAGCCCACGGGCTGGATGTCCTGGAGGATGTCATGGTTCTCAATGGACACCCTGGTCAGCTGGTGGAGGGCATGCTCAATCCTCATGAGATGATGAGACCTAGGAAAGGAACACAGTCAATGGCTGTGACTGTCCACAACCCTGAACACCACCCAACCTGCAAGGCATATAGCCCAATGTCCCGCACCTGTGATGGTATGCACCCACCCACAGTGACCATGCACATGACATGCCCAACCAGGCGGCACCAGCTATGTGCACCACTGCAGACACACACTGCCCATGTCCATCACAGCACAAACAAGGCTGTCAAGTGATGTGGCAATGTGGTGGGATGCCAGTACCATAGCCATGTGCCCAGTGCATGCATGGACCACCAGTGACGCACACACAGACGTGCAGTGACACTGGACAGTGATGACTGTCGCCTGTGTTGTGCATGGTTGTGTTGTCCATGGCTGGTGGTCTTGCCCACCCCCTCCAGCATGCAATAGCATCCATGATGTAATGATACTCACACTCAGCAAGCAGCTGTGGCTGCTGCTGCTGCTGCTGTGGCCCACCCCTCGCATCACCACCATCCGCCACCTGGGCCCTGCCATGGCCCTCCTCAGCCCGTGCCTGCATCCTCTCTGCCAGGCCTGTGGGAGACCAATGTTGAGAAAAACATCAGTGTGACTCCAAAGCAGACTGCCCCCTGCCCCAGTGAGTGTGCCTGCCCACACAGCCAGACCCATGCATCTCACACCTGCACACACTAACACAGCCAACCATGGCAGAGCCATCCCCCATGCACAGCCACCAAAACACACTCACACCCCTACGGAGAATACAGGTGCATAGATGGTACACCCACCTGGCCTAGGCACAACGCCCCTCCTGGCACGTGACCGTAGGCGTTGCAGCACATCTGGCTCCTTCCTGCGGAGGTCACTGAATCTGTTCCAGCACTCCTCTGCAGACCGGCGCCACCCTGTGACCCTCACCAGGTCAGTGGCCACCTGCAGCCAGACCTGGGTGCGAGCCATGGGGAAGGGCTCCTCCCCATACAGTGCCCCATAGTGGGGCTCAACCAGGGCCACCAGGTTGGCCACCTCCACTGGGCTCCATTGGGGTGCTCTCCTGCATGCCATAGTTGGAGTTGTACAGCAGGCAATATGGCGCCCCGCTTACGGCAACCACAGGTGGAAATGTTGCGCCAACAGACCTATAGGTTCCAATCGCGATGTTCGTACCCAAAGCGTGGTTCCATAGTGCTGTCACCAAACAGCAATAGGGCCGTGCACACTGCGCGAGCCGAACAGCGCCAGGGGCAAAGGTCGGACACCAGGTCAAGGGTCTATGATGCAAGGCCACGACAGTGCCATCTGATGTGTACGCATCCTGCGCGACCGACCACCCTGCGTGTTCTGTACCACAGTGGACTATTGCGCGGTAGTGCCTGGCATAATATGGTGCCCAGTGTTGTAGCACCACTGGCACAATGGTGGCCATGGCCTGAATTGCTGATCGTGCACAGCACGTCATCAGCGTGGCAGGCATATAAATAGCTACCTGGGCATGCGCAATGCAGTGTACCACACAGTCACAGATCTGCCATTGGCTCAGCGGCTCAACTGTATTGCGCCAAAGCGCCAGCGATTAGATATTCGGCCGACACATGCAAATCATCTGATCAGCCATTCAAAGGCGCAGTGGCGCGATTTGCATCTCATTACAGTTGCTTCACTCCTAATTTGCATGCATTGCACAATAAATGTGCGACATTGGGCTGCGCTGACCAGATTCGGTTACTGCAGGTGAGAGGTGGGTTGCATGCTGTGGGATGTTCTGGACATTGGGCATGGGATAACACTGTAGACTGCACAGTGACAGGTGTCCACTTCCACCCATACAGATCGCCATGACCGAGCAGAGCCAAGGTGAGGTTGAGGATGGTGGGCGAAGGAGGAGGAGGCCCAACTTCACCACGGCAGGCAGAGGCCCCTTCCGGTCTACCTAGAGGAGGAGTCACTCACTGAGTGGACGGCGGGCACCTCAGTCTCGCAGGCGGTTGCATGGGAGGGGGTAGCTCGGAGAGTGAACCTGCACGGAAGCCACCAGTGCTCCGTGCAGGAATGCAAAAAGAAGATGGGGACAGACCGCAGGAGGGTGAAGGAGAAGGTGGCAGCCCTCAGGGCGGCACGTGCTGGCACTGGCGGGGCCAGCCAGCGGTGGTGGAGCTGACCCCGGCTGAGGACCGACTGGCTGCATCAATGCAGTGGAGTGCTATTGAGGGCATACCAGGAGGTGGATTCCAGACAGGTGGAAGCCCATCACTGCACGGTATGACATGGTGGTGGTGTTGGCGGGGGAAGGTTGTTCACATGCACTCACATGTCCTCTCTTTCTGTTACAGATCCTGTTCGTATTCAGGGGATGGTGGTGGTGGGTCCAGGCAGTGAGGAAGACCTGCTGGACATGGAAGAGGGTCCATCCACCTCTGTCACCAGCCAGCATGCACTGCACCAGCGGCACGCCGGCTGCCAACCTGAGCCGGGTGAGTCGGGTGTGGGGGCACACAGCCTGTGTCTCAGCAGTCTGACATGCAAGCATGCCAGCACGCTGTGACTGTGGCTGTAGCACATACCTGCACCATTGATGATGCAAGGACTGCAATGGCAGTGACATGTGTATGTCCCATGACGGACACACAGCAGGCCAGCACGTGCCCCTGGGCCTAGCTGGTTCCAACGTGTGTGCCAGCATGTCGGCACAGTCCCAGGCTGTGCCTGTCAGCACCGGTGGGGCAGCACCGGTGGCTGTGCAGGTGTCTGGCACTGTTGCAGCCACAGCAGTGGAACGAGTGGTCCCTGGGGCACAGCACTTGGAGGGGCAGCAGCAGTCACCCACCAGGTCTGGGGGTACAGTGTCCAGCAGTGGCACATGCCCTCCACCCTTTAATATGCCCATTTCTGGTCCTGGTGAACAGCGCCCACCCTCAAGGGGTGTTGAGCATCAGGACCTTCAACATCCTGGGAGACAGGATGCCATTGTGGCAGAGTACCCATTTGAAGAGCACACCCACCTGCTGCAGGAATCAGTGCAGCAGCAAAGGTGGGTTGCAACGTCTGTGGAGGCACTGTGTGCGGCTGTGGAGTGGCACAGCAGGGACTGTGCTCTGGACCATGCAGAGATGGTCCATATGGGGATGGATGTGACCGCCACCATTGACAGGCAGACCCCGGCATTGGTCGCTGTCGTGGCTGCATTGGGCACACAAGCAGGTGTTCCTGTACCACGCAACCCACACAGTACGCTCTCCACTCCCCGTTCCCGGCGTCGCGTGACACCAAGCCTGTCGACACCGGGTTCTGCTGTGGGCATCCCAAGCACCCCTGATGCAGGTATGTTTGGCATCCTACGACCCCACTGCGGACAAGCACACGATCGCAGCAGTGGGACCCCTGGTGGTCCATCGGTGCCACCCCATGTGGCCCCTGCTCAGCCTGCCAGTGCTGTTGGGTCACGGCGGGCCGCCCACGCATCGCGGCGTGGCTGTGGAATTGTGCAACATGACCGACCTGTCTCCCAGTGCGGGCCCTGTCTGGTGCTGCACTGTGTGCACTGTGCATCATGGTGGGCAGTGCACTGGTGGGTGCCCTGCCCATCATGCCGACATACGGACCACCTGCACACCATCCTGACTGCTGTCCACAGGTGCATGTGCATGATGATGCCTGCATTGTACTGTACACCAAGGTGCAAGGGTGCCCAGCATCTGACACACATGCTTGGACAGTACAGGTGGTGGGTGTGGTCTGTGGATCTGTGTGTTTGCCATGTCTGTTCCTGCTCTGCTGTGCACCTGCCCATGTACGCTTTGTGCCTGGTGTGTTTGTGTTTGTGTGTGTGTCCATATGACTGTTCACCCCTCCCTGATGGTGTGTTTGTGTGCCTGGTCCCTTCCACCCCCCTTGCCGTCATGCACCCCTGGTGTGTTACTCTGTGTGCCTGTGGGTTGCGCCAGGACAGTGTTGTTTGCACATGCCCCTTGACTTACCTGTGTTGGCATAATGCTCCTCCGTGATGGTGATCCGGTGCATCTGGGCCTGCCGGATCAGTCGGGGGTCCCGCCGTCCAAGGGGGGGCTGCTCATCACCATCAACACCGGCACCGCTGGTGTCCCCATCGCTGTCCCCCTCTTCAGCCTGTACGGCTATCCCACAGTCATTGGCAATGTTGAGCAGGATACAACAGGCCAGAAATATCCCACAGGCCTTTGAGGGGCTGTACTGTAGGGCACCACCGGAGGTGTCTAGGCATCGGAAGCATGCCTTGAGCATCCCAAACACCCACTCAATGATGTTGCGCGTGGCGGCATGTGCCTCATTATAGCGTTGCTGTGATGGGGTCATGGGGCGCTGGTACGGTGTGAGCAGCCAGGGACGGAGTGGGTATCCACTGTCACCTGTGTGGAGATAGTGGAGATCAGTATCATGTTCAGGTCCATATTGCCCATATCCCTGTGTGCCACTACCATGGCACCTGTGGCATTCCCACCCCTGTCTCCGAGTTTGCATTTCCCACATGCACTCACCCACTAGATGGCCTGTGGGATGTCCCCACTCTCGAATCGATGGCACAGTGCGGACTGATGCCATATGAAGGCATCCTGTGCTCCGCCAGGGTGTGTGGCACAGACATTGATTATACGCCCAGTGGCATCACACACCACCTGGCAGTTGACACTGAAGAAGCCCTTTCTATTCCTATATGCAGCCCCATTGGGGCCAGGTGGCGTGCGAATGGCCACATGGGTGCAGTCTTTGGCCCCTAGCATGCCAGGCATACGTGCTACCCTGTGGAATGCCTGCATGTTTGCTGTACACTCTGCCGCGGTGCTGGGGAAATGGATGTGCTCCGCAGCATGTGGCAGCAGTGCGCTGAGGAACTGGGTGAGGATGCGTGACGTGGCTGACTGTGTGATGCTTGTGCTGTCCCCTGTTGGCCTCTGGAAGGTGCCTGTGGTGAGCAGGCACATGCAGGCTGTCACCTTGGTCTCCACTGACAGAGCATGACTCCGTCGTGAGGGTGCCTGCATCACATCACTGCACAGCTCACAGAGCTGCCTCAGTATTGCCCTGTTCAGGCGGTACCAGCCCACGATCTCTACATCTGTGTACAGCTCAAAGCTGATGGGGCACGGTACTGCCTGTTGGGCGTCTCATTGACGGCTCCATTTACGGCCAGGTCCCCTGAACCTTGCATTCTCACCCTCATTACAGCTCCATGTGAAGCTGCCACTGTCCATCTCCTGGCTTGTGACCCCCCGGCTGATGTTGCTCTGTTACCCCGCTGTCCTGACTGCTACTTCCACTGCACGGGCACCCCCGCTGGCCTCTGCAGCCTATGACCCACACTGCTTCCCTTGCCTGCCCTGGCCTGTCACTGTCAGTCTTTCTCTATCTCTCTTCCCCACTTGGCATCCCTGTAGCGTTCTTGCACCTCTTCCTTGAGCCTTTTTATTTTGGCTCATTTCGGCTGGGGCGCAACTTCCGGCTGTTCCGCTGTTGCGCATTGCGCAAGTCTTTGGATATCGCATTGCACTCTTTATGCATGGATCCACCCCCTTCGGTTGCGCATGCCGTCATTTGCATTGCGCTGTTGCTCAGCATGTTTTCGGTGGCGCATCTGCCTCCTGCTGAATATCGCAGAATGGCGCACTTTTGGACTTGCGCAGGCGCAACCCTATTGTGCATGGCGCAACCCTTTTGAATATCTGGCCCATGGAGTTTATTCCAGAGTTGAGGAAGTGCATAACTTATTGAGGCCTTGCCAAAGGGTGACTTGACTTTGGGATTGTTAGGTAAATGTAAGAGGAGCTTTTTAGAGCATAACTACCTAATGTACAACCGGGTAGACAATCTGAAATGTACTGTGGGAGCTTCTTAGTGATTGCCTAAAAGGTCCAGAGGGCAGCATTTCTTTGCCTTCTGAATTGAAGGGAAGACCATCCCACTAAGGAGTAAAGGGAGCAATGGTGTATAGAATACAGTGCTGCAGAGATAAATTTTAGGGCTCTGTGGTAAAGAGTATCAAGTTTTGTTAACGTTGTGTTAGCTGCTTGGCCATAGAGGAAATCAGCATAGTCCAAGATAGAAAGAAAAAGTAGTTTGGACCAGCCTTTTTCTAGCATTCTGTTTAAGGAGGTGTTTGATCCTGAATAAGAGACCAAGTCTCTGCTTAAACTTTTTGGACAACGCCTTAATATGGTCCAGGAAAGAAAGTTTGCAATCAATTCACACCCCCAGGTATCTGAATTTAGTTATGAAGTCTAGAGATTCACCTAAAACAGTAATCATTTGAGGTACTGCTTCTGTTGAGGAGACGTTTATTGCATTGATGCAAGGTAAGAAAAGCATTGCCTTTGTTTTTTTTAGCATTCAAGAAAAAGTTTTGGCTCAGAAGGTTTGATTGCAGATGATTAAGCTCTCATTGGAGGTCCATGCAGGCAGATACTGAGGTTGGTTTTGCAACATAGACGATCATGTCATCTGCAAAGAGATGAATATTGGCTGTTTTGATTCCAGCATTGATGCTATTAATATGCAATGAGAAAAGTAGGGGTCCCAATATGGAACCCAGGGGCACACCCCTCAACAAAGGTTGTAAGGGTAAAAGTTCACCCTCAGCTTTAACCTATTGAAGTCTCCCCATTAAGTAACTAGAGAACCATTCTAAACAGATGGAGTCCAGACCAATGTTACAGACTGTAGCAAGAAGCAGGTCATGATCGACAGTGTCAAAAAACCTTGCTTAAATCAAGGAAAAACAACACACATGTAATTCTTGTTATCTAGGGCACTTTGCCAATCATTAGTTACCTTTGCAAGGGCAGATATCATGCTATAGTGTGGCTTGAACCCTAATTGTGTCAGATTAAGCAGGTTAGAGGAGTTCAGGTAGTTCCTAATCTGTGTGTTCGCTAATTTCTCTAACAGTTTAGAGAGAATAGGAAGTAAGGAAGGATCTCCAGATTTAAACAAAGGGATAACCTGGGCTGTCTTCCATATTGGTGGAATGTCACCATGAGAAAGGGACAGATTGAAAAGATGTGTAATTGGAACTGCCAGGACATGGTAACTAAGTTTTAAAAAGTACGTCTCAATACAGTCAGCATCAACACTTTTACTGGTGTACAACTGTACCAATAATTCTTCTATATCCTTTAAAGATATGGGCAGGGAGGAAAATATCATGGCTTGGGCAGGGAGGTGTCATTGGTATGCAGTTGAGTACTTAGATTACTGGCTGAGGAAGAATCAAGCGCTAACCCATCAGTCACAAAATGAATATTCTGTAAATTGAGAATGGACTGTTGCAGTGCAATCCTACATGATTACTGTAGCAGGTGGATAAACAGACCTTAACTGAATGTATCCTGAAAAGGAGTGAGGGGCTTTGTTATAATTTATTTCTTAACTGTGAAACACTGTGGTTAAATAGCACTTCTAGCCTTGAACTCTCTTCATATACATTTGGTACATGGGCAATGATGAGCCTCCATTATGGTATAATTCATACAAACAGTAATCTTACACTTCAACTATGTGTTGACCTGGTATGATGGTAGAATTTAATATTTGCCCCGAAGATTGTATGGTTTATGTTTTATATGTACTTACTCACATATCAATTTAATGCTTGCACTAGGGTGTCTGCTGTTACATTGTGCATGTAGTCACACAGCATAGTGCAAGAATTTATTATTAATTTTGCTTTCACAATTTAAGTGTAAGTATCCAGTGATTTCTCTTGAGAATTATGTTAGTTCTTTATCTAACTAATCGTAGCTATGAGGGATGAAGGTGACGTTATGCCTACTGTATATGGTAAACAGAACTCCACTTTATTAACATTGTAACAATTTACTAATCCTTATTAAGCTCTGAGTTGTTTACTTTAAAATATGTTACATGGAAATACAATGTGCTTCTCTAAGTCCCCCATCTATGTACCGATTTTGAAATGTTCTTACCTCTTACATAAGACAATGCACTTTACTATCATTGTGGTGTCCTTCTGTAATATAAACTTGTAAGTTTGTCTTGCAAACTCATAAATCAAAAGATAAAAAATCAGATGAGTAATCTTACCACTGATGTAGCTGGTATTTCATCAGTGAGTCAAGAGCTCACTGAGAGATAAGATAAATGGGAATCTGATGTCTCACAGCTGAAACTGATTTAGGTGCTGTTGCAGTTTCTACTGCAAGTCTGCAAGATGCTACATTGTTGAATCAAAATGAGAGAATCTGGCAAAGGCAAAGAATTTGAGATTTCTTAGGCTCAAAAGACTAGATGAAATGGAGTCTCCAGTTCTGTTAATCAAACATCTATTGTCTGCTATTCCAAACTTTGATGTTGCAAAAAGTATTGAGAATGTATTTGTTCATCCATTAAGACCAGCAAGGAAACCTCCAATGCTTAATGTTTCTTCAACCCTCTCCCCAACTAGATGCTGCTAATTGACAAGAAATGTTGAGCAAGACTACAATAATTGTGCCCATTTTGATCAACAAAGTCATACCTTAACTCTGTTTACTTGGTAGCTAAGAAATCTAGGGGTTTCTTTCTTAATAAGTACAAAATGTAGTTCATCCTAACTTGGCAAAAGAGACAAAATGATGCAGAAAAAAGTTTATTGCTTTGAATCCCGATTTTATGGATTTGTGAGGCATCTGTCTCCCTTATGTTGCTTGCATGTCTCTATGTTGTCCTAAATAGTTTTTGTACTGATTTTGACACTACCTGAGCCATGCTGGTTTCAAAATTTAATGACAGACATAGAAAAGGTTTGGTCTCACAACATTGCTTGCAGTTAAGTTTAAATTTACCTTCTTAGGGACCTCCTAAAACAGAACTGCCTAATTTAGCTTGCACTTTTGACTAGAAAGTTATATTTCATGTCCTGGTTATTCCACAGTTGCAATAAATGACATCACAGATGCATTTACATTTACAGAGCACACAACCTTTATAGGTTTTATTTTTGAGATATTTAAAATTATCCCTGAGAAGTTTTTTTCTATATAATATGACCTTTTTTATTTAAATTCCATACACTGTTAAAATGATGCATTGAAATATGATTGATTTATTGTGTAGTACATGGAATATACATGACGTGAATTATTTAATTGCCTATGTACCTATCCCTGGTGCAGCTGAATTAGGAGCATTGCATGTAGTTATAGAGTCTGCATTCTAAAAAGGACAGAGGGTAGAGTTAAGCTGCTGCAGAGGAGGACAAAAGAAACAAAAAGATTCAAGGATTTCTGGAGAATTCCTAGGTGGAGACACTTGAGGACCTCAACAGATTTACACTGTATAAAAGAAGGGACAGGGGGATATTACTGAAATGTTCAAATTTCTTCATGGGATAAACAAGGTAGACACTGGAGAACTGTTCACAATGAGCAGAAATATGGGCATAAGGGGGAAATTGAAAGATGCTGGTGGGAGGGAGATTTGAAAAGGATGTCAGAGAGTATTTCTTTACAGAGAAGTAGTGGATATGTTCAACAGGCTGCAGCAGTTGTTGGTCTGTGCCAGACTGGTGGAGGGAATCAAGCAAGGTTGGGAAAGACATGGGCTGGTGAAGATAGCAGGGAAGCATAACATGGGGGAGGAGTAGGAGTGAGTTACCACTAAGGTATTTACATCATGCTATAGGAAAACTAGCAGAGTAGGTGGGCCACTGAATCTTTCTGCCATCAGTTGCTTTGTTTCTATGTAACACAAATGCACAGTAATAAGCATTCATGTAAGCAATGGCATTGGAACTGATTCCTTTGCACTGTTATGAGTACAAAATGTAATTATAGTAATCATCCTTAAGTCTGAGAACAACATTGTTAAAAAAAAAACTAGATTTGAACAATGAACCTTTGATAATCGAAAAGCCTTCAATTCCACTTCATTTATCACACCAAAGGATGTTGGGATAACCTCAATCAAATATTTTGTTTCTCAGTTTTCAGCAAAGGACAAGGTTTTTATTTTCTAAAAGTTATTCAGATTGTTTCTTTATAACATGATCTTGGTGATTATATTACTTAAGGTCAAATTATATAAACAAAATACCCCATTCAAACCTGTTAATGAATATTTTATTAGCTCAGGGATTCAGAAATGTGTTTACTTACTACAATGTATTCACTGACAACTTTGATCTGGCTAATGCTCAGAAGCTGGAGTAGACAAAATATAGTGCTAGCATGCACACCCTTTCCTGTTTTTTTCTGTGTTTAAAAATGACATATACTTTTACTATTGTAATACTATTGTCAGTGGTAGAGTATTGTTTGCATTCTATTTAATTTTAATTGCCCCTAAATGATTTACCTGGTACTTACTGTAAATGCATCTTTCCTTACATTAAGCACCCATCTATGGGCCAGATATGCAAAACTTTGCCCTAGGGCTAAATTAGCACTGCCCAGTGTGCAAACATTGACCAGACCAAAGAGCCAGCCATATTCAAAAGGAATAGCCCGGTGCTAATCCTGCTGAATATAGCATGTGAAGGAAGCCAGGCAAACTGGGCTGGGAGTGCAGGACAAAAATAGCCCAGGAATAAGACAGAACTGAATATAGCAACAGGGAAGTGCAAACTGCAACAGAAGCTCAGTAGACACTGGAGCAAGCCAGTGTCGCAGGTGGAGAACATTGTGTGTGATTGCATAGAGGTGTCTCACATCTACTGCAAACAACAATGCAAGCCACACACTGCAGAACTGTGCTATCCTGAAGTGAGGTTTACCTGGGGCTAACCTGATTGCACAGTGCTAACACATTAGCCTGGTGAAAATTGGTTAGCCCGGGGCAAACGGGAGCTATATTCAAAGCTCCCATGCAAATGAGCCTACTTAGGTAATTTGTGGGCAAACAGGCACATTTGCATCTCATTATGTGCTGCTTAGCATACATTACCAAGCAGTTTGCCTGGTGCTACTGCATGGTGCACACAGCTCCACCTTTTTGGTCAGAATGGCAGTACAGGCTGGATGCTGCAGGCCAAGGCATGTCCACAGCATCCCCTGTTGGTTGGAATGAAAGCACAGGCTGGAAGCAGCAGGACTGTGTGCTGGCAGGCACAGTCAGTGCATACAATGCACCCATGCATCTGTGCAAGCAGGACCTGTATATGTATGTAGATGTGTATATATATATTATGATAGCACAGTAGTGCTACCATAGTTAGGGTTGAGGAGCCATTTCTATGTTAAACCCCAAAACTTTGCACCTTAATAACTTTGCAACTGTTTGATGGATTTGCCTGAAATTTGGAATTTATGATCAAGAATCATAGGCCTTGGGATCTGCCAAGTTTTGTACTGGTTGGATATACGGCTGCGGAGTTATTAAGTGTGATCTGTGAGCGCGTTTACGCTTTTCTGGAATTCTGTGGTCACGCCTACAGGTCGTATGGTTTGCATGACCAGCCCAAAATCTTCAGGGAACGTGCAGCCGGGGTTCCCAATGTGCCTTTCAAAGATTTCATGAAAATATTAAACAGTTCAAAAGTTATTCAAAAACAGTTTCCATTATAAGTCAATGGGAAAAGTTAACAAAAAGTTCAACACTTTCATAAATGCATTTTACTTTAAATGGGCCTGTTTTGCAAAATCGCCATTTTTTTTCAGTTGGTGATCAGAAAAATGATTGGCACTTTAAATTTGGGACCCTCTAGCAACCTAATTTTTTTTGTATTCACCTAGTCGGGCCCTGAGGATGCTTGCCATGTCTTTATTTTGTGGTAAAACACCCCAGAAATATGTTTTTCAAATTTCTGGAAAAAGTACTTTCGCAAATTACTTTCGTGCTCACGAAAGTGTCACAAATTTTTGTGAAAGCTTTCGCAAATTGCGACAGTAATTTTCTAGTCTGTGGGAAAATGACAGCAATTCTTTGGCACTGCACTGCAAAATAACCGTTAGGAGTTTTGGGCTGAAATCTGGAGGGAACGCAGCCGACATCTCACAGATGTGCCTTTCAGTGTTGCATTGAAAAAATATTACACAGCGGCAAAGTTATGGCACTCCAAAGTTGACAGTTTTTCCCATAGGATAACATTACGGCGCCCGAAGCATTACAGGAATCCTTTGGCACCCTGCTGCAAAATAACGGTTTGGTCTTTTTTTCCTGAAATCTGGAGGGAAGACAGCCAACAGTACACAAATGTGCCTTTCAGTAGTTTGGTGAAAAAATATCACATGGCGGCAAAGCCCAAAACTCCCAACGGTTATTTTGCAATGCAGTGCCAAAGAATTGCTGTCATTTTCCCACAGACTAGAAAATTACTGTCGCAATTTGCGAAAGCTTTCGCAAAAATTGGTGACACTTTCGTGAGCATGAAAGTAATTTGCGAAAGTACTTTTTCCAGAAATTTGAAAAACATATTTTTGGGGTGTTTTACCACAAAATAAAGACATGGCAAGCATCCTCAGGGCCCGACTAGGTGAATACAAAAAAAATTAGGTTGCTAGAGGGTCCCAAATTTAAATGCCAATCATTTTTCTGATCACCAACTGAAAAAATGGCCGATTTCGAAAGACAGGCCCATTTATGAAAAGTAAAATGCATTTACAGAAGTGTTGAACTTTTGTTAACTTTTCCCATTGACTTATAATGGGAAACTGTTTTGAATAACTTTTGAACCGTTTAATATTTTCACAAAATATTCGAAAGCACATTAGGGACCCTGGCTGCATGTTCCCTGAAGATTTCGGGCCGGTCACTAAACCGACGACCTGTAGATGCGACCACAGAATTCCAGAAAAGCGTAAACGCGCGAACAGATCACACTTAATAACTCCGCAGCCGTATATCCAACCAGTACAAAACTTGGCATATCCCAAGGCCTATGGTTCTTGATTACAAATTACAAATTTCAGGCAAATCCATCAAACAGTTGCAAAGTTATTAAGGTGCAAAGTTTTGGGGTTTAACATAGAAATGGCTCCTCAACCCTAACTATAATATAAAGGTAAATATATATATATATATATATATATATATATATATATATATATATATACACACACACACACACACACACACACAGATCGATGGCTAAACACAGACACACTGCCTGTGGCCATACATGCCGCAGAGGACACCCACCCCCCAACAACATAGGTACCCCACTGCAGTAGTGGGTGAAACACAGTGGGGGGACTCAATGCATGAGACAGCTATAAGGCAAACCTGGTGAGGGCTGGAGGCCATAGGCGGAAGATTCACTAGGATATGCAGCAAAGCCATTAGATAGGGAACAGGGCAGACTGGCTGGGCTGGGCAGTCCTTCTCTGTCGTCATGGTCCCTGTTCCCATGTGTGCCTGTTATACCCTGGTAGGCTAGTGTCTCCCCCCAGCATGATTCCCAACCCCCAGTAGCCCTGAAACACACTGAAATCCATGGTGGCCTAGTGGTCACCCCACCACCCCAGCATGATACCTGACCCCTGGTAGCACCGAAAATCACAGAAATCCCTGGTGTTCTAGTTGCACACCCACCCCAGCATGATCCCTGACCATATGTAGCCCCAAAATCACAGAAATCCCTGGTGTTCATGATGGTCCACACCCCAGCACAATCCCTGACCACGAAAGCCCAAAAAATCTCAGAAATACTTGGTGGTCTGAGGCTCTCCCACCTGGAAGTGCAACAGTAACCTGTAAAACAGCATCTGTATGGCACCGGTGACTGGCTCAGCCTTCCTCTCACAACCATGGCCGGGCTCGCTGATCAGGTAGATGCATGAGCACTACTGAAATTTCTTTCAGTAGGCCATGCATGCTGCAGTTAGCAGATGGCTGTGGTGGTGAGAGGAGGGCTGGAGCATCGCCGCGCCATACAGATACTGTTTATGGGTTACCAGGGTGTTACACTTGGGTGGGGGGACCACTAGACCGCCAGGTATTTCTGTGATTTTCTGGGCTACCGGGGTTGGGGATAGTGCTGGGGGTGGGGGGACCACTAGAACACCAGGATTTCTATGTACTTCAGGGCTACCAGGGGGTCAGGTTTCATGCTGGAGGGTGGGGACACCAGGATTCTCTGTGTTTCAAGGCTACCGGGGTCAGTGATTGTGCTGGGTGGGTGGGGACCACTAGAACACCAGGGATTTCTGTGTGTTTCAGGGCTACTGGGGATCAGGGATTGTGCTGGGGGTGGGAGGGTCCACTAGAACACCAATAATTTCTGTGTTCTGGTACAGGGATCATGATGGGGGGCCACTAGACTACCAGGGCTTGTACTGTTTGGAGTGGCTACCGGAGGTCAGGATTTGTGATTGGGGGGCACCCCCGCTGCATTACCACTGCATTACCACCAGTGTTTTTGATGCAGTATTAAGTGCCACACTTCAAGTCATGCTAATGCCTGTAGTGTGGTGCTGTATGTTTGACTATGCCGTGCTGCCAGCATTCCTGGGCACTACCCTAACCCCACCCCTGCATATTATTATCTTTTAGCGTTGGTGCTACCACACAGTGACGACACTAATAAGGCCTCTGAATATTGCAGCCTGGTGCAAATTCAAGTGCTATTCCAGCACTACAGGTTTCTGCCAGGCACAACGCTTTGAATATCTGGCCCTTTGTGTCTCCATGTGCTGAGGAAATAGACTCTCTCCTAAAACATAGCGGGCAGCACTTTCAAAAATGTCAAACTGATGCCAACATTTCTGTGTAGTTTGGCTTTTTTATAAGGATTGAGACTTTCCAATTCTGAGAGGAGGGGTAGAGAAGCTTTTTATGTGTACCATTTGCATGAATATTCCTGTGATAGTTTTCCTGAACATAGTAATGTAAGGTCATAAGGGAGTCTGTGCCCATTATATCTGCCCCTTCCCAGTTATACTGGATGAAATAAGTATGCTTTGCTAAAACATGTCAATTATTGTGGATTCCATAGCCTCAAGTGCTCAGGTTATCTGATGATTTACTTAGTAAGCAGAAATTTTATCCAAGCATACTTTAATGGCTTGTACCATCATTATATCCACTACCTCTGCTAGTTCTCCTAATGAAGAGATGGTCTTAGCTTGAAGTGCTAGGGTTTCTTCCTATCCTTGTTACAGCTTCTAGAGCCAGGACAACTAATCTAATTCAGGAAATAGCAACCATGATTGTGAATTTCTATCGATATTAACAGATAATGGATTAGTTCAACTTATTTCTTCTGCTACCAGAGGAACTAATATTTTGGATCTTCTTATTTCTAACATTAATCACAAAATATCTAATATTTAAATTTTGGATCCCTTGGGCAATAGTGACCATTTCTCTAAACAGTTTGATTTAATGGGAGCAAAATGCAGTCTACCTAACAAGTCAACATACACAAACTATGATAGTGCATACTATAATAGTATTAATAGGAAAATTAATAAAATTCAGTGGGATAAGGTTTTACAGGGTCTTTCTTCAAATAAGGCCTGGATTGTACTAAAAGATTTAATCTACTCACTAGAAAAGAAATACGTTCCAATTAAAAATAAATACAATAAAAGGACAGAATACCTAAATGGTTAAACAAACCTATTAGGTTACAAATAAAGAAAAAAGAAAACTGTTCAAGAAATTAAAAAGTACTCAATGCAACAATAATAGTGTAATTTTCCTTGAGTATAAAAAAAACTTTACAAAAACTCAAACATATGATTAAGCAGGCTAAAACAAAAATGGAATTTAAATTGGCACATACTAAAGATGGATACAAATCATTGTTTTCATACCTAAATAATAAAAAAGGTAATTTTCATATGATAGGGCCATTAACTCATGATGGTAGTACCATACAATCAGATACAGATATAGTTAATATTTTTAATTCATATTTTTGCTCAGTTTTTTTCTAAAAAAAGGCCCTCTGTACCTAAAAAGTCTATTTGATCTTATCCTAAATTAACTCACTTATATAATATTAAGGTAGCAGATATACTACCATTACTTACAAACCTAAAGAAAACTACAAGTCCAGGTCCTGATCTAATTATTGCTAGATTCTTAATCCAAACCGCTAAGGCTTTAGGCCTTCCCTTAAAATTAATATTTAATAAATCTCTTCATAAAGCAGAAATTCCTTTAGGCTGGTTAACGGCATTTGTTACTCCAATTCACAAAAAAGGTAGCAGATCTATAGTTCAGAATTATCGTCCAATAAGACTTACCTCAATAATTTGCAAAATAATGGAAAAAGTGATCAAATCATTTCTCGAAAAGGAAATGATTGAATTAAAAATTATTGATCATACTCAACACGGATTTAGAACTAATCATTCCTATACAACTAATTTGATATCATTTTATAATAATATTAGTCAGGGTCTGGATAATAAAAACCAAATGGATGTTATCTTATTGGATTGCAGTAAGGCCTTTGACAAAGTCCCT
Organism: Neoceratodus forsteri; assembly: GCA_016271365.2. Taxonomy (NCBI): domain Eukaryota; kingdom Metazoa; phylum Chordata; order Ceratodontiformes; family Ceratodontidae; genus Neoceratodus; species Neoceratodus forsteri. The sequence goes on from CM028133.1 coordinate 531,555,742, forward strand.
CATAACATTCTTATTAATAAAATGTATCATTTTGTTTTTTCTGATCAATTAATTAACTGGGTTTCTGCCTGGCTGACGAATAGAACCCAGAGAGTAGTACTAAATAATCAACAATCTCAATTGGGGGCAGTTACTAGTGGCGTACTCTAGGGCTCGGTGTTGGGCCCGGTTTTGTTTCTTATTTATACAAGTGATATGCAGGTATCAAACAATAGCTGGTAGTCTAAATTTGCTGATGACTTGAAGCTTGGGGGTCTGGTGAATAATCTATCAGATTTTAATTCTTTGAACTCTGATTTAAAGCTGATTGAAAAATGGGCAATTAATAAACTGATGGAGTTTAATGTGGATAAGTGTGTGGTTCTGCATTTGGACTTCAAAATCCCAAAAATGAATACTCCATTTGCAACTCATTATTGAAGTCATCATGTGTGGAAAGGGATTTGGGTGTTTTAGTTAATGCCAAATTTCATCAATTAATCATTGTACAAAAGTAGCTAATTCTGCCAATGGTCTATTAAGACAAATTCAGCGATCCTTTGTAAATAAATCTGAACAGTGTATGATGGCCCTTTATAGATCGTGTGTCGACCCCTTATTGATTATGGGTCCCCTTTTTGGAACCCCTATTTAAAGGCAGATATTGATTGCTTGGAAAGAGTACAAAGACGTGCAACAAGGATGATTCCTAGATTAGGCAAATTGCCTTATAAATCCAGATTATCTTGTACTGGTCTACACTCTTTTCAGAAAAGAAGGGCTAGGAGGGATTTACTTTTAATATATAAGCTTCAAAAAAACACTTATCTGATGAACAAATGTGGACTATCTTATGGTACTAGACATATTGTTCCAAGGTGTCACATTAAACAACTTATGGTACCCAAGGCAAAAACTAATTTAAGATTAAATTTCTTTTCACTAAGGGCACCAAAACTATGGAATAGACTCCCACAGGAACTGATTGATTCAGTTAATATTGACTCATTCAAAAAGAGAGTTGATAATTGGTTAATCAAGAAATATGTAATGTGAAATGTTCCCACTGAGTACAGGGAGAAAATCTAGATGGGCCTCAGCCTTGTTTTTTCTCAAATAAACCAAGTAAACTAAGTAAACTACTAAATAATGTCCTACACTGTGTGGAAAACAGTCACAGTGGGCCGCGGCCTTCTTCTGTTCTATTGTACCAAGCAATACCAAGTAATAAATAATGATGTGGCATTGTTGGTGAACTGAAAAGCAAACAGCAGCAATAAAATTAATTGAAACCACAACCAGTCCAATAGTGCAAATGTTTCTGTTTTTCACTGAAGTGCTTTCTGATTGCATCAGTATCTACTGAGAGGGCTGCCTTCAGTTTTCTCAGTTCCACTACCTCTACTGGTAGGCTGTTCCATAGGTTCACCACATTCCGGGAGACAGCATGCCTCCTAACTTTACCACTGAATTGAATTTAGAATATTCCAACATCCTGCTGTAGAACACCAGATTAAACACAAGCCTCATTTTCTCAAGACTGAACTTGTTAAGAGCACCCATCCTCTTCTTACCACTTTGTCCTCCCACACTACTTTTAATTTTGGTGGCTCTGTGTTGCAGCCTCTCGACACCTCAATTTTCCTTTTGAATTGAAGAGATCAAAACTGCACCCCATACTCAAGGTGGGGCTTGACCAGGGGCTTGTAAAATGGTAATATTACTTCCCATTCTCTACTGTTCACCCCTGTTTGATACCCCTCCATATTCTGCTCACCCTCTTGACAGTGGCTGTGCATTACTTGTCTTGCTTCACCCTCTATTCCATTACCAGCCCCAGCTCCTTTTCATTCTCAAGTTTGGCAAGAAAAGCCTCTAACAGTGTTTAGGTCATGTCTCACATTTCTTCTTCAAGTATAGCACCATTCATTTGGTTACACTGAATCTGAAGCTCCAGTAGCTCAACCATTCCACCCACTTGCTCAGGCCCTTATGAAGTTTGTCCCCATTCTGAAGGGAGTCCCCAACCATTCAGTAAACATTCTGCTGGAGATGCCAGCTTCCAGAGTGCTGCTGTAGATGTTGGAGAGCAATGCCCCCAGCACCAATACCAGTGGGACAAAGCTAAATTTTCCTCTTTGCTTATCATAGTGCCAATCCACTGCCACTCATTACATCTTGCCCCCAAGCCAGTTAGAAATCCCCTTTGCCCAGATGCCTGTAATGCACCACAGTATCAAAGGCCTTGCTGAATTCCAGATAGACTACATCAGTAGCCCTGCCCCATTAATGTGACAGCCATGTTTATTTCAAATCCTGACCAAATGTTGTTTTACAGAATGACCATGAAATAATGTTTCCGCCTCAATTTGAGCAAAGCAGCTGTGAGGACCATTAGATTTGGTGAAAAGGGACATCAGCCAACTATTGTGTTTGTGGGAGTTTTTATTTTGTGTGTTCATTTTACAACTATTGCTAATAAAGTTCTTGTTTTCTTGAGATTTTGACCCCACATTTTCAACATGTCCTTTTTTTACCTCACCTTTTAACATGACACCTGTTATTTTTAAACTCTCTCCCAAAATGTTGTTTTGCAGTATGACTGTGAAACAAAATTTTGGCCTGTATTTGAAAGATAACAACATGATTGAGCAGGTGGGGTAGGCAATAACAGGTCTTGTTAAAAATATGAAGTCCAAATATTTAAACAACAAAAAAATTAAGTGATAGGGTTCACATCATCAGTCACTTAGAGGATTACAGTTTTGGACCCCAATACAGGTAAGTGGGTAACAGGATAGGTGAAAGTTGACAGGGATATCAGGGAGGGAGTTGCAATAGTTTGAGCAAGATGTGGTAATAAAACATTTTCTTTTATACAGGTAAATGGGAGGAAGACAATGAAGAACCATTTTGTTGTTTTGCAGTTTAATTTCTTTTCTAAATGACTATGTGGGACTTTTTTTACAGGTAATTGATGTGGAAGGGGAGCTTTGGCTCACCCTGTGGTCAAATGTGTTAAGGATAGTCTCTAGGCTAGGGCAACCCAGTAGCTAAATCATTATATTGTATAAAGTTATGGTCATCAGACTTGGGTACCGTGGCAAACAAATAAAGAAGGGGACACAATAGCTCAAGGTGGTGCTTAAGGGGCCTAGGCTTGGCCCTCCTCTGGCCAATCAAAGTGGGGGGTGTTACATGACACAAGTCATGAAAATGACTTTTGTATACTTCTGGTAATAACATGCCCATTCCGGGTCCGATTGACTCCAAATTTACAGGGTGGAAATATTGGCACCCCAGCTCATGGGCACATACCTGTAAGTTTCATTTTGTTAATGCATGACAAAGTGTGACTTTTCAATTAATATTTAATTGTCTCATATAGTGTAAAAAGGTTTTTTCCTATTATTTCTTATTTAGTAAAAACAAAAAATGCACTCCCTGACCTCTCAGTTGAAAACATTTGTTTTTTCATTGTGCTACACAAGTTTCAATTAAGTGAAACATTCATGAGCAGGGCCCATACTAGTTTAAACTTCTATGAAAACATATTTTAAAGGCAGTATTGCATGTATCTGTAACTGGCAGCATTCCAGAGATATCAGTGATTAATTCTGTCACAAAATAAATATCATATTGCCACCATTTTTAAAGTCTGGTGACGTTACTGATGATCAAGCTATGCATTACTACAATGTGACTAGTCACAGAGTGATTGTCAGTGACATCACAGCTTCCAAAAAAGGTACCAATGCAATATTAGTATTTAGCAAACTAAGTCATTGATATCTCTGGACTGCTGCTAGCAACAAGTTCTGTCAATATTTAATTTAAAAGAGCCTTACATGAACTTTTAATCTATGATCGGCACAGTTCATGAATATTCCCCTTAAAGTGATCGTTAATTTTCTGAAATTAACTCCCCCATGTGCTTGGAGGCCTTTTTTAAATAAAGTTTTTATTGCTTTTTGGAAAGATATGTAATACCAAAAAAAAAGGAAAGAAAGAAATAAAAAAACACTCACTAATTTTGGGTTGATACAGAAGATAACCAATAATTATTTATAATATAATAAAGGACTGCAAATACTTATGACAGGTAATGCATTTACAATCATATGCATGGCCATTTAGTAAATTACTGTACTATGCAAGCTTGGGCATGTCCAACTGGTGGTCATTCAATCTACGTTCTAAAACAAAAAGGGGAGTTAAAATTTCATAAGCTCAAGAATTCAATTTAGTAATACAGTAAAACATATTTACTATTAATTATTTTACGTTTTATAGATAGTTCTGAATAAAGTTTTCCTAAGACTGACAGCAGATCTTGTAAGTATTAATTTATACTGATGGCCTTGTTTTAATCTCTTTTGCCCAGCATGGCCTGCAGTCACAATTCAATAAATTAACAGATTACTGCTTTTGTACACAGATGTTGCAAAATTATATTTCACAGGTGAAATTCCTGCGAAATCGGTAATTTAGCCATGTGAAATATTTAGCGAAATTCACCCATTACACAAAATATTTTGCAGGGTGTGAAATGTGAAATTTCACTGAAAAAGCAACAAAATTTTGCCAGCAAAAGGAGAATTTCACCATTTCAAGGGTGAAATTTCACCTTCCACTGGCGAAATTTTGCATTCTGCAGGAAAAATTCCAACTTTCACTTCTGCTAAAAATTTTGTGAAATGGGCAAATTTCGTGAAACATTTTGTGTAATACAATTTGCCAGTTTCGCACAGCTCGACTTTGGTATTGACTTAAAAATTAATTCTGAGAAATGTAAAGTTCTGGTTGTAAAGAAAAGATAATGAATAAATCAACCTATCCAACATTTACAATAGGTGACTCGGTACTAGAAACTGTGAAAGAATACACCTACTTGGGTTTAGTTATAAATAATCATTTAACTTGATTGCAGCAAACTACTGCGATTCAAAAGAAGGCAAAGCAAACTTCTGCTGGTATCCTTAGATTTAATTCTAAATATAGTGGTAAGACGTTGCTGCCCGCACTTAAAGTTTTGAATACTAAAGCTTTTGCACAATATTTATATGGTACCAAGATTTGGGGATATAAAGTGTTTGTGTGTGTGGGGGGGGGTGGATAATCTTGAAATCCATTTAAACTTTTTCTATGGAAGATTGTTATCATTACCCCAATCAGTTCCTGGATATGTTTAATGACTTGAATTAGGTCAGCCCTCATTTAAAATTATGGCTACTTGGAGGCTAATACATTTTTGGCTCCACTTTCAACATACGCAGGCCTTACTTTGAGTTGTTTGAGAGAAAAATGTTCTCTGACTCTTCAGAAAACATTGTGATTCAAAATGGCTCACTTTTGTTGCAAATACTCTTTTCTAAAATTGGCTACAATTATATTTGGAACCTTGCAATACAGGGAGTTACTATCTCAGAATCATATAATCCCTTAATTAAGAGGCCCTAACTCTCAACCCATTCCATGTGTAAACAAGCTGAGATGGTACAGTATAGGAGAATGGGGTGAGTGTTAGGCCTGATGATCTGAAGGCACACTCCGGCACCTGTTGGTCTGTGGATGGTGGGAGGTGTGGGGATAGGGTTGGTAACCCTAACATCGAATCTCCAGACTTTTGTTGGGGTGAAATAAACCCTAACTGATGCATTAACAGAGTTTTTTTTAAATTAATTTCCCTTATTTTTGAGAAAATGAAATGTTACTCATATGGTATCCATAGGTGGCAGCACAGGCCCTCCGGGCCTTGTGCTCCCGCCCACCTATCAGTGTAGATGCACAGTGCAAGAGTACCCTGTGCTCCCAGTTTTGCATAATGCAATCCATATTTGGGAGCACAGGCCCTCTGGACCCTGCACTCCCACCCACCCATAAGTGTAGAGACATAGCACAGGAGGGCCCTGTGCTCCCAGTATTGAAAGATGGTTTCCATGGGCCTGCACTCACACCTACTTGTAAGTATAAAGACATGGTGCAGAAGGGCCCTGTGGTTTTAGTTTTGCATAGTTGTATCCATAGGTAGGAAGGTAGGAGCACAGGCCCAGAGGGCCCCCACTTCCACCACCCATGAGTGTAGTGGTGAAGCATAGGAAGGCCCAGTGCTCCCTGTTTAGCAGAAATAGTATGCAAATGTGGCAGCATGAGCCTTCTGGGCCATGTGCTCCCACCTACTCATAAGTACAGACATATAGCTCAGGCCTAGAGGCATTCCAAGTAACTCCTATTTGGCAATATCTCAGTAACCATAGCAACTGTGGAAAAAATTATTTTGCAGTTGTATTCCTGACCTAGTCACCTCCATGCTAGCTTAGTACACCATAAGGGTGTACTAAGCTTTGCTTAGTGAAAAATCTGTATCTTTAACCATTTTCGAGATAAATGTGCAGAAAGGTGGCAATGCTGCCACAATTTTAGCCTATGGGAAAAATTCAGAACTTTGGAGTATTGTAACTATGGAACTAATATAAATTGTTTCACCAAACCACCAAAAGGCGCATCTGTGGTGCAAGACCTTGTCACTCTGGAAATGTCATTCCAATAGTCCAAATCATGTAGTGACACTGAGGTGGCTAAGAAATTGTAATTTTGGCGAATGCCACAATGTTGTCCTATGGGAAGAATTCACAATTTTGGTGTACTGTAACTATGGAACCTATGTAAATGTTTTCACCAAACCACCAAAATGTACATCTGTGGTGCAAGGGCTTGCCACCCAGCAAATTTCAGCCCAAAAGACCAGACTGTGTAGTGGCAGTGAGGTGGCAAAGAAACTATGATTTTGGGGATTGTGCTATTGCAAATTGAGAAAAGTATTTCACAAATTGTGAAAGTACGGTGTGACACTTTTGCAAATTTGCAAAAGTTTCATGCTTGTACTGTCACAACTTGCAACATTAGAAACAGGTACATCAAAATAAACATATTTCTGAGTGTTTGTTTTTATTCTGATGCATGGATGCTGTTCCTAGGACCTTTATTTTATTTATTTTATTTAGTTTTTGTTAACCCGGGTAGGTGCACTAGCCAACAGGTGACTAATTTCAGGCACGACCTGGGAGACACAATTACAGTACAAAATAGGTCAGTTTAGTTAACATAATACAGGCAAAGGTACAATGGTACAAGTACAGACATACGATTTTCAAAGGCAGGCATACGGTTTCAAATAGGCAGAGGGTACTGGTGGGAGATCACATTTAGGAGGAGAGATAGAGGAAAGGGAAGGTAAGGGGGATTTTAGGACAACAAGGAAGGGTGCGAAACTGATGAGAGGTGGAGGGCAATGAACGAAAGGATGGAAGATAGCAGCTAACGGCCTTGAGGTGCTGGGCAGGGATACACAGCCGGGCTTATGGAACCAAGGGATGGCAGAGCAGGGGGGAGGGGATGAACGGCAAGTAGGAGGGAAGAGTGTTGCAGAAAGCAAGAGGATGAAACCAGAGGGTAAGGGGCAAGAAGGAGTCGAGGGACACAATTTCAAAGTGCAGCATTTAGTGGGAAGGCACAAAGGGATCCAATAGCAGCGGAGCCGGATCAGGAGAGGTGGCTAGGCTGAAAGCACATACAGCAAGGGGCGACGTAATTACAGGCTTTGTGGGAAAAGGCACTAGGAAGACCAGGGCTGTGGACAAAACCCGCTGGGCTCAGGGACTCATGCGAGAAGACACAGCCATGCGCTTTAAGGGAAAAGGCGCTAAAAGGACCCGGGCTATGGAGCTAGAACTCAGCTGGGCGCAGAGACGACATGGCAAAGTACAGCTAGATAACGCTCAGGTAGGGGAAGAGTGTTGCAGAAAGCAAGAGGATGACGCCAGAGGGTAAGGGGCAAGGAGGAGCTGAGGGACACAATTTCAAGGTGCAGCATTTAATGGGAAGGCACAAAGGGATCCAATAGCAATGGAGCTGGATCAGGATAGGCGGCTAGGCTGAAGACACATACAGCAAGGAGCGGCGTGATTACGGCTTTAGCGGGAAAAGGCAATAAGAAGACCTGGGGCTGTGGAACTAAAACTTGGCTGGGATCAGGGACTCATGCGGCAAAGTGCTAAGCCACAGGCTTCAGAAAAGGGCGCAGTGCAGACCTGGCCATGGAACTGGAACTCAGCTGGGCATAGAGATGTATACTCTAAAGTGCGGCTAGATATGGGTTGGGAAAGGCCAAAGGGGTTTTGGAACTGAGACCAGATAGGACTGAGGGGGAGGAATGAGAGGGAGGGAGGGAAATCAAGAGGGACCAGTACCGTTAACAATTAGATACATCTTATGGTTTAGTACTACACAGTAGAACTGACGAAGGATAAAACAAAAGAAGGATTATGTCATAATTATACACAAAGTCAGAAGAGAATAAACAATGTTGGATATGCAGTAAAAAAGGTCAGAATAATATACATATTACAACGTTAAGGCAATTAGGCAGCAAACATGATTGGAGTAGAGTGTCCATATGAGAGGTTTGTAAGCATTACATTGTAAGTGCAGGCAGTCTTATAGACAGTTCATTAAAGTGCAATCAGACAAACCAGGTGACAGAGCAATCAAGGGGAGGTAGGCTATTGAGTATATGGCAAGGGAGGATTGATTTAGACAGGTTACAAAGCTTAAGTGGGATCAAAACAAGTGCAATGGTCCATAGAGTAGAAATGCAAGTGAAGTCTCCACTTGAAGGCTAGGTGTGATGGAGCACTTCTCAGATCCATAGGCAGTAAGTTCCAGGTGAGAGGGGCAGCACACCTGAAGGCACCAGCACCCTTAGAAGTGCGGCAGTGGGGAACTGATAAAAAGACTTGTCTGACGACCTCAGGTCACGCGATGGTACTACAGGTTGGAGTAGTTCAGACAATGTGGCAGGTTTCGACACTCTGATTATGGAGTCTGATAGGCTGCAAAGGTAGTATAGCCTCGTGGAGGAAAGAGATAGCCAACCTAACCCTTTGTATAGTTGGCAATGGTGCGTCAGACGTGGTACTTTAGCTGCATATCTACAGACATTATTGTAGGTGGTGTCCCATTTCTGTAGAACAGTTTTATTTGCCATGGTGAGGATAGGTGCACAATAAGACAGAGTGGGTAATAGGATACCCCTGGCAATAGCAAGTTTGGCGGTGGGTGTGAGCATAAAGTCCGTCCTGTAGGCAGCACCCAGCTTACAGTTGACATTCTTACACGACTCCTGGATATGCTGCTTCAGATCAAGATTTTGGTCAAGCTGTATCCCAAGATAGCGGAAAGAACTTACAATCTCAAGAGTGGATCCATTGATATCAGAAATTGTCAGTGGAGATGTGCAGGCTCTAAGCTTATGCTTTGATCCAAAGAGCATGGACTTAGTTTTGCTGACATTGAGTATAAGGCGATGAGCTTCAAGCCAGTGCTGTGTAAGGTGGAAGGCTGATGACAGTGTGGAATTCAGGTGAGAGATGTTGTCAGAGTGAACATATACAACAAGATCATCAGCATAGAGTAGTGAGTTGCCTGACGTTATTACGGTGGGCAGGTTGTTGATAAATAATGAGAAGAGAAGTGGACCAAGAATAGAGCCCTGTGGTACACCAATATTGATCGTGGTACTGTCAGAGATGGCTGAGTTAAGCTTCACAGCTTGAGACCTGTTGGTGAGGTAGCTACTGAACCAGGAAATTACTGGGGGTGAGAAGCATAGGTTTTTGAGGGTAGCAAGCAGTAGTGGATGATCAACAAGGTCAAAGGCCTTTGTAAGGTCGATGAACACAGCACCTGTTAGCTGCCCTTTGTCCATATTTGAGAGAACGTCCGATGTGAATTTAGTCAGAGCAGTTGTAGTTCTGTGGTGCTTCCTGAAGCCATGCTGCACTTCACAGAGTGCATTAGTGGAGTCAATAAATTCAGTGACCTGGGTGGCTACTATCTTTTCGAGTATTTTACTCAGTACCGAGAGTATGGCAATGGGTCTGTAGTTTGACAAGTCATTTTTGCTCCCTTTCTTGAAAACTGGCATGATTCTGGCAGCCTTCCAAATCTCAGGGACAGCACCTGTAGAGAGAGATAAGGTGAAAATCCTGGCAAGTGGGCAGGATATCAGGTGGGCAGCTATTTTCAGGAGTCGAGGTTCCAGGGTGTCAGAGCCCAGGCTAGTGTTCTCAGGTATCCCCAACAGTAGTTTGCAGACTTGATTTCCAGTAACCCTTTTAAAGTAAAACAATCTTTTAGAGGCAAGTTGTGGATCGGAGCTTATCATGTTGGAGTATGGTTGAGAGTTATCAGGCAGAGATTTTAAAGAGGACGTGATAGCAGATAGGTCTGAGAATTGCTGGTTGAAGGCATTGGCAATGGTGAGGGAGTCATTGCAGTGGACCCCTTGTAGTAGCATGTCTGAGGGGGTGAAGGATTGAGGGGTTCCCGAGGAAGGTTTTTATATGATTCCAAAACCTTCAAGGATCATTAGCAGAGCTGGTTAAAAGGTCTTGGCAGTATCTGCTCTTCACAAACCTGATATGTTTCTTACATTTGATTCTATGCTGTTTGTAAGCCTGATGATCACAGGGCAGCCCGTGGGATTTATAATGTTTCCAGAGTTTGTCCCTGAGTTTGAGCTTGTGGAGAAGATCTTTACTCAGCCACCTAGTTTGTTGCCCCCTGACCCTTCTTTTTATCTTAGGTACATGCCTCCTTTGTACCTCCCCAAACCTGCTGAGGAACACATCCAGGGCAGCCTCAGCACTTGTTGCACTGTAGATGTTGGACCAGTCAATAATAGATATGTCATTGAGAAATGCTTGTACATCAAGCGCTGCAAAGTTGGTAATGGTGATGAGGTGGGACCGAGGAGCAGGCGGCTGACAGGAACACCAGTGACAGACCGTGGGAGAGTGGTCTGTCAGAGAGTCAGCAAGTACAGTGGTTTTGGATACATGGTCAGGCCTGTTGGTGAGAACCCAGTCTAATAGCGTTCCTGTCTGCATGTTAGTCATTCTCGTGCATTCTGTTATAAGTTGGTGAAAGTTATATTTTTGGACCATAGATACAAGGTTGCCTTGATTCGGGCCTAGCCAGTTTAAGTTGACATCCCCCAACAGGATACACTCATTCAGTTTCACGGATTGAGACACATGTTGTAGTAAGATCTCGAGACTTTCCAAACCTCCAGTGGGTGGGTTGTACAAACACAGGATGTGCAAGTGTTTGGCTCCTAGGGACAGTGTAGCATGTAGCGATTCACAGCGCATGTGGGGCCAGTATTTGGAACCGCTTTTAATGAGAGGTGATTTTGTAATAAATGGCAACGCCCCCACCCCTTTTTGAGCCACTTCGATCCTGCCGAAGGATGGCATACCCAGGCAGGGCGCAGTGGGTATCTAGGATATTGGGTTTGAGCCATGTTTCAGAAAGGCACAGGATGTCAGGGTTAATCAGTTCTGTCCAGGCTTCAAGCTCAGCCAGGTGCCCCATAAGACTCCTTATATTCATATGGGCTAGTAATAGGCCTTTATTAGCTTTGGCTGTGGTTGGTATAGGGATATTATGTGGCGGACCTGGGTTCAATTCGATGTCACCAGCTATCAGGAGCAGCCTTTGGGCTAGGAACTTGAGCAGGTTTCTAGTTAGAGTGTCACATTTTTTATGTCTAGCCCTATGCTGTAGGTAGTACAGGAGTGACAGGTAGGTACAGCCTTTCTTCAGGAGTGCATGATGTAGAGCAGGAAGGGGGTGACGGTAGGAAAGGAGAAGATTAGAGAAGAAAAAGTCCTTTATAGATTCCACTTTGTGATTAGTGACAAGTGGCACAGATAGGGAGACACTACTTAGACCATACAGGAGACACAGGCAGAAAAAAGAAGGCAAGCTGGAGCAATAGTGACATAAGGAGTCATTTTAGAATGGGAAGAGAAGGTAGCAGGGGCACAGGAAAGGAGGAGTATCGGATAGAGCAGTGCTAAGTGTGGCAATGCGATATAGAGAGAAAATACTGGTAGGCCTGGTCAAATACTTTCGAAGGAAAAGAAAATAGGACGCTGTGATGCAGGCCAGAAGGCGGGCTAGGTAAAAGAAATAACAGAACCGTTAGTTTGAAAGAATAGTGAGCTGCCCCTTGTTTAGATAAACACAACAGTTGGTCTTTTCCTAGGGGTAGTAGTTTTTAAACTACAATTTTTTTTCTCCACCACTAACTGAAAACAAAATGGCGGTAGCATGACAGTATAGCGGGCATACGTGACAGTAAAACATGCTGTCGTTGACAAATCTGTTACTGTCATGTGGAACATATATTTTTTTCCCCACAGGATCTAATGGAAAACTTTAAACTTTAATAACTTTTGAATGGATTGATATTTTTACACCAAACCTTCAAACGGCACTTCCCTGACCCAGTCCCCAAATACCCTGAAACGTTTGGACCAGATAGACAAACCATTCAGGCTTTGGAGATGAGCAAAGAATTTGCAGAAGCTGAGGATTTTCCACACTTTGTGATGCTCTGCAGCTTTGCAACCACAAATCCTCCCAGAAAGACAATTTCCAGATACATAGATACATAGATACAAACATAGACAGTGTCGGCAGATAAGGGCCTATGGCCCACCTAGTCTGCCCATTTGAGCTTGTAAGTTCAGTTTGTTTTCCTAGAAGTCTATTTCCCCTTACCCCTGACCTCTAGAATTCCTTTATGTCTATCCCATGCATTCTTAAATCCCGTGATTGTTTCAGCCCCCACCACTTCCTCTGGCAGGGTGTTCCACTTGTCCACCACCCGTTCCAGAGATCTATGGTATGACACGACACTGCACATGCCAAATTTCAGCCAAATCGCACAAATGGGTAAAAAGTTATTAAACTGCAAAATGTGGTGTTTAACATAGAAGTGGCCATGCAGCCCTAACTGTACCGGCCCTACCAGGCCAATATAATATGCAGTATATCTATATATATATATTATAGTGGCACAGTGTCACCACTATAGTTAGGACTGAGTGATCAGTTTAATGTTAAAGTCAATTTTTTGTACTTTATTAACTTCACAACGGTTCAACAAATTTGACTGAAATTTTACAAGCATAATCTTGGGTAGATGTCTTTATGTGGCACATTTCATTCTAATCAGTTGTGTGGTTTCGGAGATACAGAGTGTGAAAAATTGTGTAATGTATGGGTTTTTTGCTGTTTCTTTGTCCAACTTTATCTCTGAAACTGTTTCAAACTTTTGTCTGAAATTTTCAGGGTAGGTAGGCTTTGTCCCACAGAAGTGCCTACTGCTAGTTTGGTGAAAAAATATTAATCCATTCTGAAGTTATTCAATTTTGAATTTCTCATTATTTTCATTGGGAAATTACAGATGTTTAGCTCAAAAAAGAATTATTTGTCACAGGCGGATAATGTTTTTTCAAAGATGGGTCATCCTGTGTCACTGATGAGAAATTCTTTTATGAGCTGCCACCATTTTGTTTAACAGTTAATGAGGCAAACACATACATAAAAATGGTGGGATTTTAATCAAGAAATATCAGAACCTAGCTACAGTAAACAGGACCCATTTAGCTAGTTCAGATGTTGGATTGTGAACATTAGGGCCACACATACAGTATGTTTTCGGGGCACCCAAAATCCTGGGTGCCCAGCTTAGCGAGATAAGTGCTTACCTTGCATTCTCTGTATGAGAACAGCATGACTTTCTTGTCTTGTACAGCTGTAGCTGAAGTTGTGCTGCTGGCTATAGTGTGACTTATTTCCCTTGTGTTTGGTGCCTCCCATACTTCATTGTCCCTAGTGTCTAGCGGCACCCCCATGGCACATTGTGAGCCTCATTTTCTGCCTCCAGGGTGGGAATGGGGTGTTAGGGTTGAAAACCCTAATACCATATTTCCCTACTTTTGTTGCTTTAACCATAACTATTGAATTAACAAAGTGTATTTGCAATTTCTATGTTACAGGGGAACAATAGCACCCCTTATAGTTAGCATTGAATAAAGTGTTCAATATTAAACACCTAGCTTTGCACATTAATATCTTTGACTCCTTTTGAATGTGTTATCTGGAAGGCAAGGTTGTGATGTGTGGAAATTTATGTGATGCAGCCTGTGCAGTTTCTGAGATCCAGATGTGTTATTTATTGTAAATGTCTATTTTTTTTTCCTACACTTAACATTGTTTTATTTTGCTCTTGCCTACAGCCTACATGGAAATGAATTTTTGCCATAAACTTGCTGGGCACATGTGTCATGTCCCAAGGTAGTGTCTTTGGCAGTATAGCACAGTGGGTTAAGAATCTAAGCTGCAAACCCGAAGACCTGGGTTTGAATCCCATAGCCCCCACCTGCATACTGTGTGTACTGTGTGGCCCTGAGCAAATCACTTAACTTCCTTGTGCTCCCAGGTTACACCTGGAAACATGTTGAGTCTTAGTGTGCCTTTCCAGGTTAAACAATTCCCCCTTTCCCTTTCCCCTTTCATTTGACAGGTCTGGTGAAAAAATATTAAAGGGTTCCCAAGTTATAAGGCTTTTCAATTTAGTGTTTTCTGACCTGTGCATGCACAGTAGGGGTTTTTAGATAATGTCTTGTGGCAAAAGTAAAAATGTGATGCCTCAAATGCTATTTTTTTCTTTCATGCCACTGAATTGGCAGGGCACCAAAAATAATTTTGCTGTGCCAACAGCCATCTGGTTGATTTTTTCCATGAACTAACAAATGTGGAAAATAGGTAAATCTTCTGGTATTTTAAAACACAAACATCACAACCTAGATCAACAGGAACCGTTTAGCTAGATTCTGATGTTTGTTTGTTTATTTAAAGCCCACAAATAATTTTCTGGGCACCCAAGATCCTGGGTGCCCAGCATTGCAAGAGGAGTATTTCCCCTGCGTTCTCTGTATGAGAACAGCCGGGATTTCTTGATTTCTGCAGCCATAGCTAAACTTGTGCTGCCAGCTGCAGTGTAAGCTCCAAATTGGATGCAAGGTGCCAGCGTCACACAGCAGTGATGCAAGGGTTACCTTGCATCAAAACATGTGGAGATCATGAGTCACAAAACCTCCCTGTGCTGAACAGGGTCTCCCACACCCCCACGACTGCCTTGGTAGAGTGTGCTTTTCCTGATCAAGGGTTGGAAAACAATACAAAGACACATTTTAGAAAGACTAAAACATTTGTCACCACTGTTTCCATGGTGTTTGGTGGTGCCCCCCCTTCATTGCCATCCCTGGCAATGTTTCCCTGGTGCCTAGTGGCACCCCCACCCTTCTGAATACTCTTCCCTTATTGATGAACAATTTCCCTGGTGTCTAGTGGCACCCCCATCCACCAATCATCATCCCTATTAATTAATAAAATTTCTTCATTCCCTGGTGTCTAGAGGCAGCCCCCCACCTGCTGATCACAATTCCCATTTCACTGGTGCCCAGTGTCCCTCCACCAACAGATCATCATCACCTTCCCAATAGGACTCCACCTTTGTGCCCCAGGCCCCAGATGCTTCATACACTGCCCTGGAGGGGCCTCGGAAAACATGGGGTGCTGTAGTACCTGAATCACAGCCCAGCCCTCTCTCTCCAGTACCAAGTTCCCAGGTATCCTACTCACTGGTACTGCAATCTGCATCTTATTCATCTTGTTTTCTGACAGTTTCCCACCTGTTCCCACACAGTTTTGCTCCCTGGCATCTAGTAGCACCCCCACCCACCCATTGCAGCCAGAAGTTGAAATTAAGAAAACGGTCCCTCAATGTTTTTTTTTATAAAATCTGTAAACCTTGCCAATCAGCCCCCACCCCCACCTCCCACTCAGCCTCCACCTCCCCCACACCACCCAGTACACTCCCCACACATGCTCACTCACTTGAATAGGTTCCAGGTTTGAGATCCACTGTCCAATTGAAGACATGTCTTGCTGCTGGAACAGGTGACTGCAGTATGAGAAATTAAGGTAAATGAAGTTCAATGTATTTCAATGGGGTTTCAACTTTTATTCATAATTCAGACATTTTTTGATATTTTGGCACCAAATTTTCAACATAGCTATTTGGGGACCTCACCTCATGAACAGTATGACTGTTGTCATACAATGCACACCCAAAAGGTGATTTTCTGGTCACTTGGCAAATTCACCTTTCAGGCAGGATTTGCATAATGACAGTCATATTGTTCATGATATGGGGTCAAAAGAAGGCTGTACTGAAAATTTGGGGTTAAAATATGTTAAAATGCCAAAGTTATGACCATTTGTTGAAATTTCACTACACACACTCGTAACTTTGAAAATTTGTCAATATTTCGACCCCAGATTTTCAACATAGCCTTCTTAGTACTCCACCTCATGTATGTCACAGCTGCCATTTTTGAAATCCTGGCCAAAATGTGTTTTTGCACCTGTGATGCAGATTGGCATTGCAGTTATTCAGAGTTACATTTTGGTGGGGATTCAAAAATTTTCTTTACTGGGTACATGAGGTGGGGTATTTAAGATGGTTATGCTGTCAGTTTTGTCACTGTTGACCTATTACTGGAAACACAGGGCCCAGAGGGCCCTGTGCTCCCATAGGCAAATAAGGATATGATTATACTATCTCAAAAAGTAAGGAAATAAATTGAAAAATAACTGTGTTAATTGTCTAGTTGGGGTTATAGCCACAAAAGTAGGAAAATGTGGTGTTAGGGTTTCCAAACCTAACACCCCACCCCCATGCTACACATACCAACAGGTGTCAGGTGTGTGCCTTGGGGTCATCAGCCCTAATGCTCACCCCATTCTCCTATACATTCTCCTATACTGTACCCATCTCAGCTGATTTACTTATGGAATGGAGTGAGCATTAGGGTGGATGACCTCAAGGCACACTTCTAATGCCTGCTGGTGTGTGGAGCACTGGGGTATGTGTTAGGTTGGGAAACCCTAATGCCACATTTCCCTACTTTTGTGGCTATAACCCTAACTAGTGCATTAACACAGTATTTTGCAATAGATAGATAGATAGATAGACAGACAGACAGGCAGATCTCAATAGTCAGACTTTCAAAAGTTAATACCTTAGGTCTGAAGCAGTAAGTCATATGTGCAGTCCTTCCCTGTTAGACAAACAAAGATGGAATAACTGCTAACAATCTCCTTATAAATGAGAAAGTTGTTAGACCAGGTGGCACATGCATCCTGAACATACTAGGACACAGCATCACTATATGTGACTTCTCACACTCCTCATTCAGCTTACTAAGCAACACACATTTAAGAAGAAGCCCTAAATGTGGGCCAGCTAATATTCCTATGGGGTTGCAGCAAATCCTAGTTTTAGTTTTGGAAAAAAATAGATAAAATAAAAGATCTCTCTATATAAAAAACTATTATTGCAACTATCTTCCCATCTAGGGAAAACACAGATTCCAAATGGTGGAATAAAAAAAAACAATCATTACATTATTCCTTAAACATCTATTTGTTCCATGTCATAACACAATATTATACAATGGCAAGAAAATTTCCTGTACTCTGATTGGTCATTCTGGGACTGGACCCGTGATGTTATCCCAGTACAACATCACGGGTCTAGTCCCAGCTCAGAGATGACCACATCAGCTATCCTTTCAATCACTCCACGGGTCCACGCAGCCTGCCGCGATCCCCACTTCAAGTGTTCGGTGTTCCCACCTGCCCTTTCCCGAAGCCAGCTCATTTTAACAGTCCCCTCCCAACCACAACAACTTAGACCCCCATAATCATTTGTGTCCAACAGCTGAAATGCCATCATTTAAAATAAGCCCCACAGTCTGCAACATCAAATTTAAAAAGGCACAGAAGCTCTCAGTGGCTTAATTCCCCCCCAACCCCCGACAGCCGGGTTTACTCTCACCAACTCATAATTGCATCACTGGCATTAAAGATCAAACAACATTTTTTATTTTTCTTTGTTTTGTCTATGATTTACTTTCGGAATGGCTTCACCCGCTAATGGTCTGACCACGTGCTCATGTTCACTACTCTGAGATGAACGGCTGTGGCATTTCATTGACCTGCTTCATCCCACGACTGCAAGAAAGCATGACTAAACAGAAAGGATCATCCCCTGTACCTCCTCTGAGAACAAAAAAAAAAATAAAAAACTTCCCTATTCAGTAGCAGGGCCAACATCTCCTACCTGTGTGACACAGTACATCTCCACTCATGCCCTCCTCCATTGGAGAAGCAGTTTTGCAATTAAAATCACAAAGAAGACTTTTGCTTAGTTGTCCCAGGGAATGTGGCAGAACCAGAACAATTTCTATCACAAAAACTAAACAATGCAGATAGCTGGGTAGGAACAGAAGGAGGCAAATACAATGCAGAACATACAGCTAGCACCATCTGGTGGTCAAACTGTGGACTTTTTTGTGAAAACATATACCTCCACACATGAAAAAATAAATAAAAAAAAACATAATTTTTTTTCTATTTTATTGTTTTAAATACAAACGAGCCATTGTATAATAGCAATAATGCACTCCAGGGTGTGTGTTGTGCTGGGATAACATCACTTCTGGGGTGATTTGAAACACAGACAGCCTTAGGGGGCAGGACATTGTTTTCAGACCAAACAGGTTGTATTGGAACAGGAAGGGTTACATATAACCATTGGCAACAAATTGCCCTGGGTGGAGATATCCAGACTAGATCAGATTACTATAAGTACTGCTGGCTGCAATTTTCAAAAACACAAAACACATTTTCTGGAGCTGGAAGGACACTACTTTCTTCAACTGCGAGCTGTGTGAGAAATTCTGTATTTCACTTGATATCTGCAACAAACGTGCACTTTTGCTTAATTCTGTGGGAGGTGAAACTAACCACCCTTGGTAATTGCTTTTTATTTACATTTATTTAGTGTTTAACCAAGAAGGGGCTTGTAAACTCTGTTTATCTTGTTAGTAACTTCAGAAGGATTTAAAAGCTGCATTTGGGTAGGTCCTTGGAGGTAGCTAGATTGTCTACTAGGATTTGCTGACAGTTAAACTATTTTTAAATGAATTACAGTTGGCTGAGGAGTTGAAAAGAAACTTGCAAACTCTGCTTATCTTGGAAGTAACCTCATAAGTGTTTGAATACTGCATTCTGGTTGTCCCTTGGGGTAGCTGGATTGACTACTAGGATTTTGGGACAGAAACTATTTTAAATAATTTACTGGTGCATAGGAGTTTGTGACAGTTAAACTCTTTTTAACAGAGTTACTGGGGTTAAGGAGTGGTCACAGAAAAACCTGCAGTGTGAAACAGGAAAAGACAGTCTTTCAAGCAACAGAGGTGGTGGATCTGGGTTTACGTTTGTTTTGTTACAATTCTTAAGATTTACAGTGCAGGAAGAGTTTAAAGCACAGCTGACTTATTTTGGGGCTGACAGCTCTCGGAGCACAAACCACCAGGCCTGTTTTGGGGCTGGGAAGTTTACCTGTGTCTGACTTGGATGTGTGAATTTTCTCTGTTTGATTAGCAGGGTATTTCTCTATCAAATTGTTGTGTAGGGCATCTTGCTGACAGGAAGGCACTCATTGCAGCAGTGGGTTAGAGCTTTAGCTGATTGTTTTCGAGGGCACAGTTTAGACCCAACCCTTTCCACCCTCACCCCACCCACCCCTGGAAATAGTTCCTTTATACCTGGGGTTCTGACATCATTTCCTCAAGAGTGCAAGGAGCATGTCACTCATATCCTCTTTAGCACACTGCATGACAATATAAGCATACACATTGTATATTATAAATATATATTTCTATATTACAAACCAATCACACACACACAAAAAAAAATGTGGGGAGTAGTGCAATGTAATGGCTGTGGGGCAGCAGTCTTCCAGGAGTCTTTCTGGAGGCTGAGATGCTGCCCTATTTGTAGGCAACTCTCTGCCCTGAGGGAGGAAGTTGCCCGTCTTCAGGCCACACTGGACAGTAGTACGGGGACCTTCCCCCAGGCCACACTGGACAGTAGGAAGGGAACCTCCCCCATCCAGGGAGCACCACAGCCACCACCACTACCTCAGAGATTATGAAGAAAACACAGCAGTTGGACCACAGTGGGCTCAGAAAGGGTGAGGATGGTGGAACAGAGGCACACCCAGTCAGTTGTTCCACTACACAATCCATACACCATTCTGGGGGAGCATAGCTCCCCTATGGATGCACCCACAGAGGAGACTAAGAAGACTGAGGACAGCTGTCACAAGGAAGGCCCACAGGAAGGAGGCAGAGGACACCACAAGGAAAGGAAGCAGCTTCTGGTGGGGGACTCAATTATTAGGGGGATAGAATTGGGAGGAGCTGGGAAAACTGAAGTAAGGTGCCTGCTTGGTGCCATGGCTTGGAGGGACAGGAAGTGCATCCTCAGGATCACGACAACAGCTGCAAGGGATTCTGAGCTGGATGTAATTGTCCACCTAGGGACAAATGACTCGGCTCATCATGAGGTTAGAGCAGTGCAGGAGGACATTGCAGAGTTGGGGAGGGGCCTAAGACAAGTGCACACAGTATCTTTCTCAGAGGTGCTGCCTGTCAAAGGCATGGGTGAGGCGAGGGTTATTGGCACCATGCAGTTTAATGAATGGTTGAAAAAATGGTGTGGAGCACAGGGGTTTGGCTTCATTGGGGACTGGGGTTTCACCTGGAGGGACAACAGACTATACTGGCAGGATGGTCTGCATCTGTCCAGGAAGGGAACAAGTCTTTTGAGCAATCGGTTTAAATGCTTCATTGGCAAGCTTTTAAACTA
This sequence comes from Neoceratodus forsteri, assembly GCA_016271365.2. Taxonomy (NCBI): domain Eukaryota; kingdom Metazoa; phylum Chordata; order Ceratodontiformes; family Ceratodontidae; genus Neoceratodus; species Neoceratodus forsteri. Next base: position 531,576,421 of record CM028133.1, read on the forward strand.
GTCAAAGGGGGAGGCACTGACAAGCAGCAGAAAAATCCCAGCCTCTCCCTACAAAACAGGGTACTAAATGAGAAAAAGACCGAGGTAGAATGGTCAGTGGGGGATGCTGCAACAGAAGGTAAAGCCATAAAAAAATGGAGAGCAATGAGTACCAATGCCCATAGTCTAGGTAACAAGCTTCCTGAATTAGTGGCCTTGATGGAGGAGGAACATCTGGATATCGTGGCAGTCACAGAAACATGGTACACACAAAACCATGACTGGGATGTAAACATACCAGGATACACTATCTACAGGAGGGACAGGGAGGGTAAAAGAGGAGGAGAAGTAGTTCTTTACATAAAGGAAGGAATAAAAGCAACAGAACAAAAGGGTAAACAGGGAGAAGAAGAAGCACTGTGGGTAAATTTGGAGACAGGCAATGGCACCACAATCCGCACAGGGGTTGTATACAGACCCCCTTCTCAGGGGGAGGAAATGGACAAGGAAATGATAGAAAGTATACTTAGAATGGCAGAAAAAGGAGAGCTACTGCTGATGGGTGATCTGAATATGCCAGATGTTAACTGGAGTGCAGTTGCAGCTGCCACTTCGAAGAGTGCAGTTATTCTAGATGCCCTACAGGGGGCATGCCTTAGACAACTAGTACTGGAGCCCACTCGAGAGGGAGGAATATTAGACTTGATACTCTCAAATGGAGATGGAGAGAGGATCACAGATGTAGAAGTGGGTAGCCATCTGGGAACTAGCGACCATTGAACAGTATGGTTCACAATAAACACAGTAATAGAGTCAAGCCATACAAAGACAAAAGTACTGGACTTTAGGAAGGCTGACTTTGCCATAATGGTGCGTGCCTAAGGAATGCACTAGCAAATGGGCAGGAAGGAGGGTGGAAGAACAATGGGGAATAATAAAACTGCCATCACAGAGGTAACAAGCCTTTGTGTGAAGCAAATAAACAAAACAAGATGATGTAAGAAACCACTATGGTTCTCAAAGGAAGTGGCAGTGAAGGTTCAAGAGAAAAAGAAAGCATTCGGGAAGTACAAGGAATCAAGAAGGAGCAGGACAGAGAACTGTATCAGTTAAAGCAAAAGGAGGCTGGGAAGGCAGTCAGAACAGCAAAGGCCCAAACCGAGGAAAAGATAGCCAACTCAGTTAAGAAGGGGATAAAACCTTTATAGGTACATCAGGAGCGAAGGAAGACCAAGGGAGGATAGTGAGGCTTAATAAAGGGAGGGAGGGTGGGCAGAGGGAGACTGTGAAAAGGCAGAGATACTAAACAAATATTTTTGCTCAGTATTTATGAAGAAACCAGGGGAGATACATAAAACAAACAGTAGTAACACTATGGTTACAGAAGTTGATACCGGCCCATTTACAGAAGAAAGGGTTCTGAAAGAACTCTGAAAACTGAAGGTGGACAAAGCAAGGGGGCCTGATGGGATTCATCCCAGAATTCTAAAAGAACTAAGGGTAGAACTAGTGACACCACTGACTCCCCTTTTTAACAAATCATGGGAGGATGGGTGGTACCGAGGACTGGAGGAGGGCAGATGTGATTCCCTTCACAAAAGTGGGAGCAGAAGCAGGAGAAACTATAGACCTGTTAGTTTAACCTCAGTGATAGGGAAAATGATGGAATCACTTCTAAAGGAAAGAATTGTCGAGTATCTAGAGGCCAGAGGGCCAGGAACCCTAGGCAGCATGGATTCACAGCGGGAAGGTCATGCCAGACGAATCTGATAGATTTCTTTGACTGGGTGACCAAAGTAGTAGATCAGGGAGGGCTGTGGACATGGCCTACCTAGACACTTAGCAAGGCATTTGACACAGTCCACACAAAAGATTAATATACAAGTTAGCCAGCCTGGGAGTGGGTCCCAAGATGACAGCCTGGGTAAAGAATTGGCCAGAGAATAGGACACAGAGTTATAGTAAATGGAGTCCACTCAGAAGAAAGGAGGGTTACTAGTGGGGTACGCATGGGTTCAGTATTAGGACGGTCCTCTTCAATGTCTTTATAACGACATTGCAGAAGGACTGGAAGGAAAATATGTCTCTTTGCAGATGACACTAAGATCTGCAACAGAGTTGATGCACAGGTGGGGTGGAAAGGATGAGAAGGGACTTGGCAAGGTTAGAGGAATGGTCAAATGTATGGCAGATTAGATTCAATGCTAAGAAGTGCAAGGTAATGCACCTGGAAACAAAAATCCAGGGGAAGAGTACACAATGGGGGGTGAGATACTAACAACAACAAAAATGGAAAGGGACCTGGGGTAGTCATATCAGATGACCTAAGATGGGCAAGCAATGTGAGAGGGCAGCAAGGAGGGCTGGGGAGATACTGGGATGCATGGGAAGAGGCATCACCAGTAGAAAACAGGAAGTTATTATCCTCTGTACAGACAGCTAGTGAGACCCCATCTGGAGTACTGCGTGCAGTTCTGGAGACCCTTTCTCCGCAAAGACATAGACAGGATGGAAGCTGTCCAGAGGAGGCAACTAAAATGGTGCAGGGTCTGCACCGGAAGTCATATGAAGAGAGACTTAAGGAGCTTAATATGTATAGCCTCGAGGAAAGGAGGGAGAGGGGGACATGATAGAAACTTTCAAGTACCTCAAGGGAATCAACAAAGTCCAAGAGGGTAGCATCTTTCAAAAAAAGAAGTGTGCAAGAACAAGAGGGCACAATTTGAAGATAGAGGGCAGCTCAGAGGTAATTTAAGGAAGTATGTTTTCTGAATAGGGTTGTGGATGCATGGAGCGGCCTTCGGAGAGGTTGTGAGGTCAAAATCAGTGGGGAATTCAAGCATGCATGGGATAGTCATAAGGCAATTCTGGGGGTGGGGGTAGGAAGAAATAGGCTGCTGGTTAACTAGGATCTGCAGCTTATCCAGTAGGTATGGAAATGGGCAGACTGGGTGGGCCAAGCGGTCCTTATCTGCCGTCAAATTCTATGTTTCTATGTTTCTATGATTAGTCACACTCGGCCTGCGGCCTCGTGCCTAATCACCCCAGGCGTGAAGTTATCCCAGCACAACACACACCCTGTCGTGCATTATTGCTTAATTATTATAGTGAGCTGTGAGTTCTTATACCTATATTGAAAAAATATAACAACAATAAAATTATTTACAGGAAACAGTGACCAATATGCCTGACTAATATGTACAACAAGTGTGCAAAAAAGTAATATTTTTTGTGAATTTTGTGTTGTTTTCTTACTCCCTGCAGTGCTTAACTTGACATTCCTTCTGGCTGCTCATCATCCCATTCTGCTCCGCAGTTTCACCCTTCACTGCCCCTCCCTGCCACCTGGTTCCCTATGCTATCTGTGCATCCTCAGAGGTTCTAGCTTATCCCTGCTAGTGCCCTCTAACTTGGGGGGAGGGGAGTAGCAGTCCTGGGGGGTCCTCCAAGGCATGCAGTTCTGAGAGGCAGAAGTGGTGAGCTTGGAGGACTATTGCTATGGGGGAATAGGCAGCTGTCATTCACAAAGCTAAGTCACCACCTGTTTCTGTTTTTCTGAGCCCCAACCCACACCCTAACTGCACATATCATGGCAATTCCCTAGAGATGGAGCCAGCTAATGTGTGGTCACCCATGCCAGCAAGACTGCATGCACCACCATGTGTTTAGGTGTTGCTCTCCAAGTGGTGCTCTGCAGCAACCTCCCATGGGAATAGAGTGTCCATACAGATGCTCTATCACCCTCCCTACTGTCCTCTGCTCCTGACATCCTGGCTCAGGGATCAAACCCTGGTTGCCAGCATGTCAAGCAGGTGCCCTACTGCTCAGCACCATGGAGCTGGTGTTTCAATGTTCTAATAAGGAGAAAACATTTATCCACTGATCTCAAAAGTGGTCAAGATAAAATTATTTTTTTAAGACCACAAATGTTCTTATATTCATAAATTTGGTTGCTGATTGATATCCTTGTTTAGTATGTATTTTTTTGTCTAATGCTCTGAATCTTACGATTCAGTAGGCTTCATGAGTTAATAGATGTTTTTCTCTATATATCCCCCTCTAATGGACATCTGTATTTGTTTAAAAAAAAAGTAATTTTGACACTGTGGGACTGAGACTCAAAGCTCCAAATTGGATGCAAGGTGCCAGCATCACACAGCAGTGATGCAAGGGTCACCTTGCATCAAAACATGTGGAGATCATGAGTCACAAAACTTCCCTGTGCTGAACAGAGTCTCCCACACCCCTACGACTGCCTTGGTAGAGTGTGCTTTTCCTGATCAAGGGTTGTAAAACAATACAAAGACACATTTTAGAAAGACTAAAACATTTGTCACCATTAGGGATCCCAGGTAATGGAACTACATCCACCTAAAGGTGTATTTCTTCAATATCCACATTACCTACTCTGGAATACATGTATAATAGTTAGTTATATGTAGCGCTGTCTGAATCATTGGTAAATACTGTCATTGTCATACTGGTGATTTGCTATAAAATTGTGCTGTTGGTTACCGTATATATATTCCCCTACTTTTCTGCATGGTTTGCATTAACCTACACAATTTTAACCTTCTTAGATTGCTGCCTGACCACCCTGCAGCTTGTGGCAAACCTCTCAGATGCACTGTCTCTTTGCCACATGGCCACCTTTGCCACATGCTGTGGTACTTTGGCAACAGGACCCTACCTGATAGTGAATCAGGCACAGGGTGCCCGGTGCACTGGCAATTGGTGCAAGCCACCATTGGCACAGCTTGTGCTGAGCTTTGAGAATCAAGCCATGTGTGTTTCAGTGGGCTGTGGTGATCTCAGTACAGTTCACATTGCCCAGGTGTCCACACCTCAAAAACCACCAACACAGTTGACACTTATTGGCACCCTAGTTGGTGGCATACAGATACAAAGTCATGGTGCTATTCATCGCAGTTAAAATTTAGCAGCCAATTAGTTAGAAAGACATCTCATCGCCGGTGTAGAGGTCATGGACAATAAGTCACCAACACGACCAAATCACCGGTGACGACGAACTACAATGTTGTGTTTTAATTTCATGCCATGCACCTGGACATCAACCTTGCCTCAAATCATTCACCAAAGTACCAATTGCTGCTGCCTGCTCTGCCTGTCCCTTGCTTCACCAAGAGGAGCCAAGTCCTGCAGTCTCTGTTGTCAGTACAACCCAATAGACTTCTTTCAAGAGTTAACAAGGGAGGTGAACAGTAGGGAAGCAGCTAATATTACAGAACTACATGCCCACCCACCCATCCCTGTGTGTTGACTACATTTATTCTCTCAAGAACACATGTTTTTGGCACAAAATACAGTAAGTACCTTTCTGCAATTACAAATTGAATTTGAGATTTGTCTGGACCTGTACTCTCATCCTCCCTCCATGTGGTAAGTGCTAGTTCTTTCCTCCATCTGAACTTGATCCCCTGAACCTGTGCCTGTGTGTTTCTAATACCACCAACAGAATAAAATGGCCCAGTTGTGTCTCTCTCTTTGTGGCAGGCATCAGCGGCAGAGGTGGCATGGGAAGCGAAGATTTAAAATGTGTTATCATTAGCAGAAATGTGCTGCCTGTGCATTTGGAGCAGCACATCGGCATTTTGTCCCACTACTACATTATTAGCTGGCAACAAATACACATGTCAGCAACTTGGACAGGGACCTTTTATCTTTGTGGCTATTTGACTACGACTTTTGGACTGCGACATTATGTCCGGTGATGATTCGGCCACTCACATAGTTGCCAGTCTCATATGAGAAGCTAAAGGGTGAATTGGCATTCAGTCTGAACTACCCTATCTCCTGCATCATGGTCTCTTCATGGCATGCTTGAGGCAAATTGGAGGTGGAGTGTGAAGAAAGATTGTACTGTAACCACCCGTACTGTTCCTGTCATGTGGATAAGCAGAGGACTTCAGGTTCCAGCGCTGTTAATCCAGTACCTTTTAGGAGCACTAAAAATTCACATGCAGAAAGGAAAAATAAAAAAGATAATAACGGCTTTAATTCTGAAAGATCATACTTCTTACAAGTTGCAGTTACCACTATGGGGTCCAGTATGGCACCTTCATACATGAACTGAACAATGGCAGTGTCAGAGAATAGTTACATTCCAAACCCTATGTATAACCAATTTAACAGATTTATTCTGAAATGAGTATGCTGTATTGATGACATTTTCTATGCTATAGACATTAACTACTAGTCAACCATTACACTGCTTCACTACATAAATACATTGACTGAGTGTCTGAGATTTGTCATCCACTACAGTTTTGAAAAGGTGTCATTTCTACATTTAGAAATTTAGAAATAAGAATATAAGATAAAAAAACAGATTACACAGGAAGTTCACAGATTGAAATAGCATATTGCGCTATCAGAGCTGCCATCCTAAGAGGCAAAAAGATTGAATTCCTATTGGACAACATCAGAGGATGAAACAAATTATAAAGAGATCACAAATTATACAGCAGCTGCTGGTGATCTAGACCAGAGATTTCAGAATAGGGGTTATCCATAACAGATAATCTTTCAAGCTAGAAATAAGGCCTTAGCAACACCAGGACTGACCTGCTTTCACCTAAAACTAGGCAACAAGAAATTGATAATAAATTTTCTATACAAAGTTCTCAAATTTCAAAGGAAGCATAAAGAACATGCCACAGATCCACTTAGCAGTACTCAAGCCACTACCAAATAGCGAAATGCCAATTATTATAATACTGGAATGGAAAATTCTGCATTCTGATTGGTTCTTAGCCTTGCATTAGAAGTGTCTAATGCATGGCTAAAAACAAGTGCTACCAACTTGGATGTAGGACATTAATCAGGTCCTTGTGCCATGGAATGTTTAAAAAGGTAATAACTGCCATTTTTCTCGTCCACTTAGTGAGACGTTTCCATAGCCCAACTGCCCACGTCTGGCAAAATACTGTGTATTAAAAACATCAAAGAAATGTCCAATATAGTTTTACACATTGTTTTTCATCTTTGTTTTAAATCCAGGAGCAAGCTGTCAATGCCACCAGCTTGATCACCATCCATCTGCTAGCTCACCTCCATCACTCACTCATTCACTTTCTCTGATTGGGTAGTACCCATCCACATGTTAATCTGTAATTACAGATGTACACTAAAATGTACCTCAGTCTTATTTTTTATTTTGTCCAGAGAAGCTGCAGTCTGCCTCTCCTTAGGCTGCCCATGAAGCACACTGCCCACACTGTGGTCACTCCCCACCCCCACCTGGCGCTCTTGTTGATGCAAATGTTTTACCTGAATTTAGTGACAGCTTAGTGCTGCAATCATTCCCCCTTTCCAGGCACAAATGCTATACCATTTAAAACTAAAAGAAGTTTATTAATTGAACATGCCTGCATTTTTACTTTCTCATTTCCTTCACTGGCCAGGCCTGCTGTTCTCGGTTTTGACAGATGGTGAACTGCCGAGGACACTTTTTTTAATACTGTATTCAGATATTTCCCACCACCAGAAGCTTGGCTGCTCTCCTGTTCCATATACAGTATTTTGCAGTGTGCACCTATGGTCTCTTGCTCCCTCACTCTGTCAGTTAGCTGCTGCTTGGGATCACACTAAAAGATTAAAGAAAACACAAAGCAGCTTTCTTTGTCTAGCCAATACGCTATTTCATGATGTGTGCACCTATGCCTTCTTTCCCCAATCTTGTATTCTCCTCCCCTGTCTGCTAGCTAGATAGTGCTCATGATTAGGCTCAAAATTTAAAGACAAAAAAGCTTATTAAGAGGGTGAGTGACTGTCTATGTCATGTGGGGTTGGGGGGAATATCCTTGGCCTATTTGGGAGGGAACAATAGCTACAGAGGCTATACTAGAACAAATTTCCCCAAGTAAAAAAAATAGATACAAGAGAGACAGATGGAGGAACTATTTTATGTCAAATATATAGACCAAGTTAACTTTTTTAGTATTTAAACATAATAGTTTAATTTGAACAGACATATAAAATGCAGATTCCCTTTTATAAACTCAGGGGGTGTGCATTAGACATTTCTAATGCACTACCAGGGACTGAATGTACTCAGTCTGTGGCCTCATGCCTCACTACAACCCTGGCTATGGATTAGAAATGTCTAATGCACACACTCTCATGTGTCATTGCTTATAGGACAAACCCTTGTAAGTTGTTTCGAAAGCACCAAATCTTCAATCAAAACTTTCAAGAGCTGAGCACAGGATACAAAACACCTGTCCTGAATATTTCTTAACAATGCAACAATAAGCTAATTTTCCAGTGCATTAACTGCTCAGATACACATTGACTTAAACAATTGAGAAACAGTGTACTGGACAAGGACATTGTAATCAATTAATAACATGTCAGGCCACCCATATGGGCTACTTAATAACATGTTCATGTGATCTAATCCACATTGAGAAAACTTCAAGATAGTTAAAATTTAGAACTGGAGAACATAAGAGTTCCATCAGATGTAATGACCAAACATCACCTGTAGCTGTTCATTTTAATAGCATGAAACATACAGGTCAGGATTCACAGAGATATGGCCTCAACATTCATGTCTGTAGTTTGGGTGCATGCTGCATCCAGACAAATGTGTTAGGGTGCTTGTGGCATGTTTAATAACAATCCATCATATCTGTAACACTCGCTGCTTTTTATGGCAACAAAAAAAAATTATGCATTCGTCAAGTTATCAGTGTCAGTGGCTCAGCAGGTAGCACACTTACCTCTTAGGCCAGGAGATCAGAAGGTTGTGGGTTCTATCCCCACACCAGGCACTTGGGTTAAAGCACAATACTGATACTGTAGTGCAACATGAGGGGGTGCTACATTCCTGAGGTGCCATCTTTTGGTTGAGTCATTAAACTGAGGTCCCATCTGCCTGTTCTGGGGTAGTTCAGGTGAATGTTAAAGATCCCATGGCACTTCTCGAAAAGAGTAGGGGAATTTTTGTTTATTATAATTTCAAAATCAAATAATAATTCAGTACATGTTATACATCACATGGAAAGCATTTTGCAAAACTACAACAAAGGAAGATATCAAATGGAAAATAAGTATTTCAGCATATATAGCACAAAAATAAAATACATTCAGTATTAAAATCATACTGTATACAAGAAAGAGAGACCCAAACCAAAAAAACACATTTGTTTTCCTGTACATGATCCTACACTGTAAGACTTAATAGAAAAAAGGAAAAGGAAGATACTTGAGATATAAATTCACTAATCCCCCCTTCCTCCACACAATAAGTAATAGATTTTGTTTTCTTGAAATGAATATTTCCCCCAATATAAAATGAAATTCATATAGAAACATGCCAGATTATCCAAAAAAGAAAGAAAAGCAAAACAGAACCTTATGCAACTCATTTATAATGTTGGAAAATGTTTCCACAGTTCAAACAGTTTCCTAACAGAAGTAGATTTCCCCTTCTAATTCCATAAACATTTTAATATTTTTAATAATGTTAAACAGTTGATCCTGTGTTATAAGCTGTTGTTGTAAAGAAAATCTACACCTACTTTGCCAAATCCAGTACTTGAAAAAGTTAAAAATCACACGAGTAATCCCTTTATTCCTGAGTCTTCCAATGACTGAAGAGAATCCCTAGTACAACAGTATTATAGTTAAGGTACTGAAAAGGTAATCTAGCCCATGCCAGCTGAATGATTTTCCAAAAATCAATAACATGTTTATTTATTTAAGAGATTTACCAGGAAGGCATGCTGAGCAGAGTATCACTCGATTCCAAATGCACCCTGGGGGTAGGGAGTTACAATGGTAGAGTAATACAGAAGTGTTTAGGACAAGCAATGGATGAAGCAGTCATAATACAGAAACATAGGTACAATTTCTTAGGCATTACAATACATTAGGTGCAGACTAAAAATGGAGAACCAGACTGGTGCTAACAGCTGGAAAGTTATGAAGTGAGGGGGTACTAAGGGAGAGGTTACAGGAGCAGTTGGTAGAGAAGTGCGTTTTGAGAAGGGCATTTCGTTGTGGAGTACTTGTGGAGTGCCTAATATTGGTAGCCAGGGAATTCCATAATTTGGGCAACCTGAAGCTGAAAGCAGCCTGGCCGGACCGGGTGGATCTGTGTGGAATGTGCAGGAGCCTAACATCTATGTTTCTGAGAGCGTAGGCAGGTGGGGAGAGGGCTGTTAGGAAGGATGACAGGTAGGAAGGGAGTGTCTGTGACCAGAACTTAGCAGAGGTTCTAGCGCAGTGAAGCAATCGTCGGTTGTGTAGAGAGGGGAGGTCCAAGGATTGATAGAGGACACAGTGATGGGTGTTGGGAGGACGGTCCAATGAGAACCGGCAGAAGGAATTAAAAAGAGGATCTAGCCTAGCTAAGGAAGTTTTGGGGTGGCACAGTAGACAACATTACCATAATCCATAATAGGGAGGATCATTTTTTGGACTATTGCTTGTCTGGTTGGTAGAGGTATGCAATTTTTGTTCCAGTAGAGGGCTCCCAACATGGGATGCAATTTTTTGTGTAGAGCATCAATATGCACTAAAAAGTCAAGGTGTTGATCTAACCAGACGCCAAGATAGTAATATGAGGTGCAGGCCTCTAGTGGGGAGCTATCCAGAGTGTAGAATGTAGGTGGTGCAGTAAGCCGGGTTAGTTTGGACCGAGAGCAGAAGGTGAGGGAGACTGTTTTTTTTGAGTTTAGGAATAATTGGTTAGAGATGAACCAACGTTGGATGGAGTCGAAATCCTTCTGTAGGCAGGCTATCATGGCACTAGTGGATGGGCCAGAGGCAAACAGCACCATATCATCTGCATTCATATGGATTGCCATTTGTGGGTAGGCAGCAGGCAGGTCATTGAGAAAAATAGAGAACAACAGCGGGCCGAGTACAGACCCTTGGGGGACTCCACTGGTGACAGGGAGTGAGGTGGATCTAGCTGAGCCAATGCGAACTGATTGGGACCTACCTGTCAGGTATGAGTGGAACCAGTTATTTGCGTTCTCAGACAGTCAAGCTTGAGCGAGTTTATCCAGCAACAGGGGATGGGAGACCGTGTCAAAGGCTATCGCCAGGTCAATAAATATGGTTGCTGTTATTTCCCCTTTGTCCATACCCATAAGAATGGCATTAGTGAGGTGAAGGAGGCAGGTGGTGGTGGAGTGATTTTTTCTGAAGCCGGCCTGGTAGGGGGTGAAAAATGATATGGTATCTAGATAGTGGTGGAGCTGGGAGATTACAAGGCGGTCTTGAATTTTGGCTAGGATGGGGAGCAGGGATATAGGACGGTAGTTGGATGGTGAGGAGAGGTCCCCTCCTTTGGCTAGGGGAATGACAGTGGCTTGTTTCCATAAGTTGGGGACTGCCCCGAGTTTAAAAGACAGGTTATAGAGCAAGGTTAGCGGGTGGACTATGGCAGGTGCTGAGAGCAGGAGCATTTTGGAATCAAGGCCCAATGGACATTTACCTTCGGATAGGTTGAGTGACTGCAATATTTTTAGCACCTGGCCAGGTGAAACTGCACAGAGAGAGAGAAGGAGGCCAGGGAGGATACAGTAGGGGGAACAAAGGACGGGGGATGAGGACAGGAGGAGAGTAGGGAAGAAGCAGTGGAGGAGAAATATGAATTAAACTCGGTGGCTACCAAGCTAGGATCCATGATGATTTTTACTTCAAGGTTGAGAGTGGGAGTGGGGGGTTTGGCTGGTGGGGAAAGAAGGGATTTTATTGACTTCCAGAATTGAGTAGGGTGAGCGAAGTTATTGTTGAACGCAGTTTTAAAGTAATTTGATTTGGCCTGTCGTATGAATCTTGTACAGGCATTTCATAGTGACCGATAGTGTTGCAGATCCATTTGACCACCTGTGGCCTTGAAAGATTTCCAGGCATGGTCTCTGGCTCGAAGGTGTTCCATGAGGTTAGTTGTTACCCATGGTAAGTGGGATCCTCTTTCTCGGGATCTCCTGAGCGGAGCATGGAGGTCCCAGATGGTTAGGAAGTTTGTAGAGAAAAATTTCAGGGCCTCATCCATGGAGGTGGCCCTAGGAATGAAAGACCAGTCAATGCTGGTGAGGTCGTTTAGGAGAGCTGTCGGATCAAGGGATTTATAAACTTTGTTGTGAAGCATGTGGGGGGAGCCAGGGGTCGGAAGATTTTACGCAACATATAAATCATATGGTGGTCACTAAGGGAGTCAGGTAGTAGGTCAGCTTTAACGATCCAATGAGGGTGGGTAGTTAGTGCCCAATCCAGGAGTGTGTGTTTGTTGGATTTGTGATTTAGGCGAGGGGGTTCTTCTATTTGCTGGGAAAAATTTACAGCATTTATTTAGTATCGCGATTTGGAGGCTGCGCTGCCTAGCCAGTTCCGATTGAAATCACCAAGGATATGAAGTTCCCCACCTTCCATATGGGACCTCAGGTTGCCAAGGTGGATAAGAATGTAACCCAGAGGTATATCAGGCAGGCAGTATGACCCTGCTATGTATACTGGGATGGAGTGTGGCAGGGTGATTTTGATTAGAAGGGAATCTATAGATTGTATAGGTGCTGTCGGAGTGATTATGGAAAACTGGAGATTGGAGGAGATATACATGGCAGTGCCGGCACCCTTCTTTCCACCCTGTCTGTCTCGGTGGATTAGGGAGAACCCAGGTATTGAGAATTCTACATTCTGATTGTTTGGCTTCAGCCAAGATTCAGTAATGATTACAATATCAGGGCGAAGGGCAAGGACAGTGGTTTGTAGGGCTGTTATTTTGTTTAGGATGCCGCATTTGTTTAGGTGGACAATTTTATAACCTTTAGGGAGCTGCGTAGCTGATGCGGGGGACTGAGCAGTTATGGTTGCAGGTGGTCCTGGGTTATGTTCAATGGCCCTGGCTATAAGGAGAAGGAGAGCCAGGGTGTGCCTTAGTAAACACATGGTCTTTGGTGATGACCCACGTAGAGTGGAATGGTTGGGCATTAGTAAGTTAGTCTTAGGGTCTGAGTAGAGGGGCATATATAGGGCAGGTTTCTCAGCATGGAAAGAGGGAGGGAGGATAGAGGCCCCCAGGGACCAATTATGCCAACGGTACTGGTTGTGGTCCACTAGTGCTGAGGAGGAGAGGAGGGGTGGCTTGGTAACTGAAGAGAGAAGTGGCAATGAATCAGGCAGAATAGGATGGGATGTAGGCAGAAGGGAAGATAAGGTTAGGCAAAGCATAATGATTGTTAATGTGAGAAACTGCATTTTTTATTTTATTTATTTATTTTTTTCTCAGTAGTAGATTGAAATCTGCTCTGCGGTGGCCACTAGTGGCTGAATAATATAAGGAGCTAATGGGAAAGTGGGCTGATTGGTTTAGGAGCTCACGAGGTCAACACTATACAAGGAGGAGCTCACCATGGGTGGTGGTGGAGGCGGTGGGGAGTCTGCGAGTAGCGCAGGCGGGGCTAGAGCTCTCTGAAGCAGCTGCAAGCTGGGATTGCTACCTTGTGCTCTGAACAGCTCCGTTGTCCGCGGGAGAAATTCAGTGGCTGTAGGGAGGGCTGAATGCTTGCCTTCATGACTGCACTGCAGGAAGGGACAAAAAAGGCAGCTTTAAGTAGAGGTAGGTAGGGAGGAGGAGCAAATTACTTCCATGCAGCAATTTATAATTATGCAGTTTTAAATCTCAAAAGCAGTGATACAGTCTGTAGTTTACAGAAAAAGTACATGGGATTCAGGCTTGCTTTAAAAACAGTCTGGTGCACAGCAGCTTAGCCGGGTAAGAAATCTTATACACACAGAGTTCACTTTCAAATAGCGCAGAAGCAGTACAGCACTGTTCCCCTAGGTGATTTTGTACCTAATTTAAAGCGAAATGGCAGTACAGCTCTATCCCTTAGCGCTTTTGTTCCTAATAAATTAAGGTGCACGGCAGCACAGCTCTGATTCCCCTTGGTGTTTTGATTCTTAATTTCAGTAAAGGCAGTACAGCTAGGTTCCCCTTAAAGTACAATGCTGTACAACTCTATTCCCCCTTAAAAATACTGTTTCTCAGATACAAATTCAGGTAGGTTTAGGAGGCAGAGTGCTGTGAAAAAACTATCAGCACTGCTGCACTGATACAAAATCCAAAAGCACAGGCAGTCTTTCTGCGGGAAAAAAGGTGCCAAGTTTGAAATTCTGTGGCACAGCTCCCTGAAGCAGCTGCAAGCTGGGATCACTACCTGGTGCTCTGAGCAGCTCCGTTGTCCGCAGGGGAAATCTGGTGGCTGTGGGGAGGGCTGAACAGCTTGCCCTCGCGACCACACATAGGGACTTGAAAAGAATAAATGTTGCATAGTTTCCAGTTGTTGATTACAACAGGATCTGGGACAATATCTTTCTGAGAGTTCTTTGTGCTTTAAATTATTTTTAATGTTTAATTTACCCTGTGCTCTCAACCATATCACATCCCATGTTTTATCAGGGATTCTGCCCTCATTCAGCATTTGACAAATTTTAACTTTTTCTGTCTTATTTCTGTACTGAAAAGCCTCAGCCACATAATTGTGTTCCACTATATGCATGTACAAGAAAGTCCTACGATATGTCAAGAGGTAATTTTTTTACAATCTCCATATTTTTACCTTATCCATACAGTATTTACAATGTATATACAGCATATGAATTTTGGTATTTTTTGACAGTGGTCCATTGCCCTGCCAGTTATCAAGAATGAGCATTAAATATACCATTGCCCAAGCAGCTCAACATGGCTTTTCAGATTTTAATAATGGTAATAAAATGGAGGAAAAAATATACAAAAATTAAAAAAACAGTATTTTATTTCCCTTTTCACGGGATTTAGCCTACTCCCCCAGATGACAAGAAAGAAACACCCCAAAATGTTTGTTTACAATGTTTTAAGTATGGGAAAAATGTGACTGACACAAAAGAACATTGGAATCAAATATGTTTTCACCATATATATTCTTTTTAGTTTTCCCATGTTCCATTTTTCCCACAGTGAAATTTTTGGTTGTGCCAACTGTAATTGTGTATTCCAGTTTAGTTCAGACATATCCCCTAGACCAAAATAAATTCCTAGGCCCGGATATTCAAAGGGGTTGTGCCTTGCGCAACAGAGTTGTGCCGGCTTAACCCCCACATGGTGCCCCAGTGGGATATTGAGAAGGCTGCCTGGTGCAGCATAAATCCTGAAATGCCAGGGTGCAATGTAATCATATGTGGTGCAGATGCAGGGGGGCGTGCCCATGCATATGCGGCACATCCCAATATTCAGCCTGGGATCTGCATCGCATATGCTGGTGCAGTCCTGCATTTCAACCTCAAAGTTGAGCCCATGAAATGTGGGAACAAACAGCCACCCACAGGTGGGCTGCTGTATTGCAGGGTGAAACACAGCAGCTGCCAGCCGTGCGTGGCCACCCGCCCACCCAGCACACCATCCACAAGCACCCACATCAACCTGGCAGTCTAGTGGTACCCCCCTTCCTCCCGATTCCATGACATGTAGCTGTGCACACCCTGGTGAGCTAGTGGACCCCCATCCCACCCAAGTCCCCAACTGGCGGTAGATCTCAGATAGTCATCTCCCCGGTAGTCTAGTGAGCTCCCCACACCCATTGCCGTGATCATGGTAAATTCCCATAATACTGTACTAGACAGTCCCAAATATGTGAATGAAGTCATTCACATATTTGGACTATCCAATACAATATGCCCTAAACCCATTGGTCCACACTGGGGACCAATGGGCTTCAACTATACTGTACCTGTCATTCAGCAGGCAGCTGGGTGGTATCGGGTAGTTTGGAGCCACCTGCCAATGATGGGGATTGGGGTGGGCATGGGGGTCTGTGTGGGTGGGAGGGTGGGGTGCCACTGGATCACCTGGAATTTGTATTATGGGGAATTACCGCAATCACGGCAATGGGCTGGGGAGGTTCCACTAGACTACCAGGGAGATGATTATCTGACATCTACTGGTGGTTGGGGAATCTGGTGGGAGGGGAGATCACTAGACCACCAGGGATGGTCATTTGTACATTGCTCAGCAAATCGGGTTGGAGGGGTGACCACTAGACCACCAGGGATGGTCATTTGTATATTGCTCGAGGAATCAGGTGGGAGGGGGACCACTAGACCACCAGGAATGGTCTTTTATTAGAGTTATCAGGGACTCCGGGGGGCCACTAGACTACCAGGGAGATGATTATCTGACATCTACTGGTGGTTGGGGAATCGGGTGGGAGGGGGGATCACTAGATCACCAGGGATGGTCATTTGTACATTGCTCAGCAAATCAGGTTGGAGGGGCAACCACTAGACCACCAGGGATGGTCATTTGTATATTGCTCGAGGAATCAGGTGGGAGGGGGACCACTAGACCACCAGGGATGGTCTTTTATTAGAGTTATCAGGGACTCCGGGGGGCCACTAGACTACCAGGGATTGTGTGTTCTGCTATGGGGTGGGGGATGCCCCAGGATACACATTGCACACGTCATGCTGTGCGGGGCACCAAGCGCAAGTCGCCGGGCTGCCCTGTGCAAGGCATGCAAATGGGTCATAATGACATGCAAATGGCCCCATTTGCACCTTGCATATTTAATGGACTCATTTGCATGTCCCCCACTGAATATCGCGGGCGATGCACCTAGTGCAACTGCACTTGCATTGGTGCATCCTCATGCTCCCTATCTGTGGCTTGCACTGGTGCAGTACCACTGTGCCATGCACAGTGTGTGCAATGATCTTGCCATATTCAATGGTGCTGTGCCATGGCACATCACTGTTGAATATCACCTGGCCCTGGTACCGGCGCATCCCAGTTGCACTGCACCCAGGCTTGCACCACTGCCTGGCACAGTCTGAATATCCTGGCCCTAGTATTTTACACAGGTCTTAAGTTATGGGAATTTTACTAAAATGATATTCACATTTATCCTGTTACCCAACCACCAAACAGATGCTTTTGGAATAATTTACTTCAGCACCAGTTGTATGCTAGAAGTCTGTCAAAAGCTCCAATGCTTTGTTCCCTGATTCTTTGTTGGGTACAGTTAAAATGAGGTCATCTGCATATGCAAGAATTTTCACCTCCTGTATTTGGTAAGGAATTTGTATACCTAGTATGTCATGGGTCATATTCATCTTCCTAATTATTGGGTCTATTGTCATGATATACAGCAACGGGCTAAGGGGGCACCCCTGTAATACATCCCTTTTAACCATTCTCTTTTTCCTCGTCCATCCCTGAAGTAATGGGATTAATGTTGCATTTGTGTAATACAGTTTAATCCATAAACAAAATGTTTCCAGAATCCCATACTTTTGCAAACATAACCAGATGCAGTCATGAGCTACTCTGTCAAATGCTTTGAATTGGTATAAACTAATAATATAATTTTTTTGTCCTTGTACTCTCACTATGGGCAATAATCTCCCTCAATTGAAGCAGATTATCTGTAATTTTCCTTTTCGGGATAGCAAAGGTTTGCGAATAATGGATTATGTCTGGTAAAATTTCAGCTAACCTTTTACTTAAAATCTTTGCTAAGATTTTTAAATCAACATTTAATAATGTTATTGGTCACCAGTTTTTAAGTAGATGTCACTCTCCTTTTTTTAAATAACAACACCAGTATCTCAGTATTCATCTCTGCCAGAATATCCTTACCCATAAGCAATTCTTTATATACTTGTAACAGTTCTTCTGGACAAAATTCCCACAACCAATTATAAAATTCAGGTACTAACTTATCCATCCCAGTTGCAGTATTACCTTTCATATCAGTTATAATTTGGTACAATTCAAAAGTCAAAATTGGAACTAATAATTTATTTTTTGAGATACAGATATCCGAAGCATATCAATGCCATTTATCCAATCCTTCATTTGAGTTCTATTTATGAAAGTTGTTCCAAACATTTTTTGTATATATGTCTTTTTCATTAAAAAATGTCTTGCCTGTTGGAAGTCATTTGCCCTGTTCCAATTTTTAATTGTGTTAATTGTTTATTTTTCCTTCTATTATTGCAATTTTCATACGGGTTGATACTATGTGATTTTCCTTGTGTGCCAAACTTTTGTTCCCTTTCTAAAGTCATAGATCTGTTGTACTATAAGGATTGTAATTCTTCTTTTATATTTCTCATGAGGACAGCACTCTTCTGATCTCCCCTCATGTTCTCTTGTAATATTGCTAACTGCCTCAGTAATTCCCCATATCTATTTTTTTTCATAATTTTGCTGTCTTGATAATGTGCAAAAACAGTTCCTGAAGTTCATTTTAGTGTCAAGCCACCATTGTATGTGGTCTTTATATAAACACTTGGCAGAGTTTCTGGCAATCATTACATCCTGCAAGTCCTCTTTTATTTTGTGATTTTTTAATATTTCCAAATTCATTCTCCCATTTGACATTTCCTTAAAATTGGAAATTTCAGTTCTTATTAGACAGTGGTCTGAAGTTGCCACTCTTTGGGATTTAGAGTTACTAACTGGAATCTGTTCCGTATTCCACCAATAGTCAGTCCTCGTGGATAGTGCACTTTTGTAAGATGTATGTGCAGGTGGAGATTTATAAGAACCTTGAACATCTTTTAGATTGATTTGCAACATCATATTTTTTAAAAAAGTGACATCACAAAAAAAAACTTCTCTGTTCTAATACCCCTATTGGATAGCAGCACTCCACAATTACCCCCCCCAAACAAAACAGTATTTGAGGGTAAACAAATAATGCTGTATGAGTTTCCATAAATCAATTCTTGCCACCTTGGTTTGTGGTGCATAACAATTAACCTAAAAACTTGTTCTTGGAAAATCATATCCATTAAAAAAGCCCTACCTTGTTGAATTTCAACAATTTTTATCACCTGTACATCCCTTTCTATAAAAGCAATACCCATACCACTACATGGTTCCATGCCTAAAGACCAAAAACTTTGTCCCCATTTCCAATTGCCTGAAGATCTAGTAGCTTCAGAATTTACAAGTATCCTGAAAGAAAATTATATCATAATGCTGATGTTCTAACAATGAGAAAGTGGCTTTTCATCTTTTCTCATTTTTTACACTATTTGTGTTCATTGATGCTAATGATACTTTCAACATTCATAAAACACCTTACTGTCAAGTAGGATATACCTTTTTATTTATTTATTTACTTAAGTTTGGGATTAACATCTTTGTGCCAAAGGCTAATTTACAAAGGCTCCAAGTCACAAATAGTACGGAACAGAATAAACAGTAACAACAGTAAATATACATAAATACATTTGAGTACAAAAGATAACATGAATTCAATGTTACATAGTATACATAAAAAAGAAATATTGTGCTTATCTGTCAAGCTACATTTTGGTTACAGATTGTCTAGAAATTTACGTAGAAATTTCCCTGTCAATCCTACTTATATAGACAGTCAGTTAAAGTCTGCACAGGTCAGCAGGAGAATTCCAGGAAACTAGTGCTTAGGTGAGGTGAATGTAAGGTTTTGTTTAAGCTGTAATTGAGTGGTAGCCTGAGAGGTACTGGGTCATAATGTCACATGCTTAATAGTGTACGACATTATGGCTAAACCGCTGCAGCGTAGTATGCAAGCGCTAATGGTGCAATACCATGCACACTGCTGTACACGGTATTGTACCATTAGCACTTTCCCAGGCAGAGGATAAGACCTCTGCTGGGAGTGGGTTCTGTCAAGCAGCTGCTATGGCTTACAGGACTGAACCAAAGCAGCAGGAACCCAGGCACTGCATCTGGGACTGGGTTTGATTTCTGGTCCCAGAAACTTTTTTTTTACTTGTGCACTCCCAAGTTGAACCCCCGGGCTGAGAATCTTTATTGGGGGTTCGAGGGTGTAGCCCTCCATAACGGTGGGGTGGGGGGTAGAGCACCCCCACAGAGAAAAGACTTATGCCTCATGGCAGAAATTGCGCTGTATTGGCAGTGCGATTTTGTCATGTGGCATAATGTCTTGTAACATTATGACCCTGTTCCACCCGAAAGGGCTTTGTCATTGGGGGTGGAGGGTCAGAGGTGTGGGATAGGGGATGGGGAGAAATAGGAAGAAGGCAGTCATGGGGGACAGGCAGTGAAAGGAGGGAGTAGTGCAGGTGGGGGTGGGTGGGTAGAGTGAGGACAATGATATGTGGGAGGTGGGGGGTGGAGGAAAAATAAGAGGATGGGACCGAGGTGGGGTGGGCAGGAGGGGGATAAGTAAAGGTGACTGTTACAATGGGGGTGGTAGGGCATGCTAGAGGCAGTCCAAGTGCTTGAATTAGACCATTCAGGACACTCTTCAATTGTTAGAAAAGGGTTTAGGTTGTGTTGGGGCACTCGCATACACAGGCGAGAGCTAGGAGTGCTTTGAGACCAGCTTTGAAATTGCTGACCTTACTACATTCAGTAAGATCAGGGGAGATCGTTCATGCACTTGGGCCCTCTATAGGAGAGATATCTCTGAGCTATTGAGGTATGCTTCAAGGGAACCACCAGCCCTGCCTTCAATGCACTTTCAGTACAGACATCTGGCTGATTTATTTTTAATAGACATGATGTGAATTCAGGTGCTATCCTGAGCATGCCTTTCTTTGCCAGTTGGCAGGCCTCGTATTGGGCTCTGAGGTGAAGAGGTAGCCATCCAGTTGCTTTATATAGGTCACAAGTGTGAGACCAGTGGTCTGCTCCCAGGACTAGCCTACATGCTTTATTTAAAAGGATGTTTACCTTTTTGAGGGATGTGTCAGTTCTTGTGCTGTAGATTATAAGGCCGCAGTCTATGGTAGATAGGACTGTGCAGCTTGTGACCATCTTTAGGGCCTCAGATGGCATGTAGTGATGGTATTGATAGACAACGCCTACTATTGCATTGGCTGTTTTGACTACATGGTCTACTTGAGTTGTGAAAGAGATGCATTATCCATGTGAACCCTGACATATTTAAAGGTGTCAACTTGCTCCAGTATAACCCCCTTGCTACTCCGTACCTCCAGTTTACTAAATTTCTTTTGGTTCTGAGGAACCGTAAAAATCATGCTCTTATTTCTTTTATAATTGAACATCAGTTTATTATTAGAGAGCCATGTCTCAATTCTGTGAAAATTTGCTTCCAGTTCATAGGTGATAGAGGGTAGATTTTTTTTCACTTAATGAGATGACCGCATCATCGGCACATAACACGATGTGCGCTGGACACACTGAGGGAAGGGGGCTTATGACAAGGCTGAAAAGGACCAGCCCCAGTATTGAGCCTTGTGGGACTCCTAGATTCACCTCTCTTGGCTCAGAAAGAGTGCCTTTGATTTTGACACATTGAGTCCTTCCTGACAGGTAGCTCTTGAATCATGTAACTGTGCCTATGAACAGGCCTATTGAGAGTAGGTACTGTATTGTAAAAGGAGCTGATGGTTGATGGTATCAAATGCCTTTGTAAGGTCTATAAAAATAGACCCCACTGCCAGACCATCATCAGAGGCATTGTAAATTTTGGAGGTGAAGTCAAACAGGGCAGTGATTGTGGGATGGTGTTTATAGAACACGTGATGCTGGACACAGAGAAGGTTGTATTTCAACAGGTAAGCCATGAGCTCATCAGAGACAATTCATTCGAGGGCTTTAGACAGGGGGAGAGAATGAAGATGGGCCTGTAGTGAGACAGGTTGGTGGCATTACCTGATTTGAAGAGAGGGGTGACATGCGCCATCTTCCACATGTCAGGGAACACTCCTGATCTTAGTAAGGCATTAAAGACTTTAGTAAGTGGATTCATCAGTTCATTTTCTGTAAGTGCCACCAGCTTCATGTCAACAAGGTTGCTATCCATCCTTGTTTTCCCTAGCACATGTTTAATGTATTTGGTGGTGTCATTCCTGTTGAGCTGCTTGAAGTAGAATGGGGGGGTATTGCCCTTGGCCGAGTGATTCAAAGGGGTGGTGAGGTCTAGATCTAGAGTTAAGTGGGTTCGGTAGTCGCTAGGAAGTACCGAACGTAGATCAGCAAAAGCCAGGTTAAAAGCATTAGCTAAGTCACCTGGTTCCTGATGTGTCCCTGTGGTGGTGACTGTTAGTCCTGGTTACTATTACTATTTTTGCTTTGTTTCTAGTCCCCATAATTTTTTTCTTTACTAGTGGTTTGCACCCTATAGGTTCCTCATTGTTTAAGGATTGCTTCACCAAGGAGGAAGTGCCAGATCTATCCTCCATCTCCATTTCCCCCCATTCTAACACTTCATATTTATTTTGCATAGAAAGCTGAATGGAAACCAGCACCATTGCCTCACACCAGGCATATGCCATCAAAAATAGCCACTGAAATGCTATAACTCACCAGGCAAAGGATGAAGCAAGTCCAATATGGTAAATGCAAACCAAAGTCCTTTATGCATTTAAAAAGCCTGTACAGATCTCCAAAAACTTCCTTGTAACGTGGCACAGCACATCCTACGTCATCTGACGCATTTCTCACACATTTGGGAAAGCACCACATGCGAAATGCGTCAGGTGACATAGGACGTGCTGTGTCATGTTACAAGGCAGTTGTAGCTATGTAGTGTTTGGAGTTTTTGGAGATCTGTACAGGCTTTTGAAATGAATAAAGGACTTTGGTTTGCATTTACCATATTGGACTTGCTTCGTCCTTTGCCTGGTGAGTTATAACATTTCAGTGTCTATTTTTGATGGCATATGCCTAGCGTGAGGTAATGGTGCTGGTTTCCATTCAGCTTTCTGTGGTTTAATATTAACCTAGCACAGCCATTCTTAGGTGCGGTCACACACTGAACTTTGTAGTTCTAATTGTTCGGATATTTGTTTTGCACTAGCATTGTGCTTGGGGTTACTGGGCATCCAGAACTCTTTCCTTTTCCTTTTGTGACAGTATGAAATGTCTCAGAGCCTGGAGATGGCATGTTGGGGAGGTGGGAGTCTTCTCTCCTACCATGGGTGGGGGGTTCCTCCTGCATGTTTGAGTCACCTACACTCTCAGCCTATCTGGCCTCTCTTGAAGGCATTTCACCAGTGATGACTGGCTGTTGAACAGACTCTTCAGTGTTTTCCTGTCTGTGGGCCGGCTGAGCTGATTGTGTCTTAGAGGGGCCTTCTCTTTCTTCAGCTGCATCTGGACTAGGAGTTCTAGTGCTACCTCTTGGGGTAGGAGGGGGAAGGGGAGGTATTTTTAATCTATTTGCATTTCTATGTACCCTTGTGTTCACACAAAAGTCATGCTCCAAGAAATCAGCATCAACTGTATTGTGAGAACCCCATGGACATGAAGTAAAATTGTGTCCTATATTATCACATAAGCTGCAACAAGGGGTAAAGATGCAATGTATCCCTGGGTGCCCTAACATCCCACACATTGTACATCTTATTTGCTCACAATCACTGCTAACATGTCCGGGGGAACCACATTTATAACATGACCGGGGTTGTCTCAGGTAAAATAAAATGCCCGATCCCTACCTAATAAAAAGCTGATAGGTAAATGTTGTATTCTCAACTGTCAGTTTCAGCTGTATTTTAAATTTCCATCCCTCCCCCATCCAAAAACCTTCTGTGTCAGTTATGGGATCGGGCAAACCCTGCACCTCATACCTCTGGTCTTACCAATATAAGACATCTTTAACATTTACCTCCTCATTCCTGAATGGAACAGTAATTATTTTCAGAGTTAGTTTAGAAAGGGGAATTGCAAAGAAATGGCATCAAAAGTCACTGTCCTTCACATCTTGATACTTCTACCAGAATCTGTCCAACAAAGTAGCTGATCTGAAACGTAGATCAAAAGTCTGCTCTCTGGGTGCGTGTATGAATGCGAACACTTCAGAGGGTGAAAATTTCAAAGAATCCTATATTATATTTTTCCCCACATAGGTGCGGTCTGGCAGTATTTCAAAGCCCCTTTATATTAAATGTGCACTTCATGCCTTTGTTTTGTGTTTTCAGGTGGTTTATGAAACAAACTAGCAAAACTGGATTTTTGATTCTCATTTGTGCTATTAGAATCAGTATTTGAATTTTGGGGGACCTCCAGCATAGTTTATAATTGGCTGTCAGTAATGTCATTTATTGCTTCATGAAAAATCTCTTCATCCTCAGTAATGTTACTCGTACCTGGATTCTCCCCACCAGTGCTCTCAGTCCTGTCCATTTATTCCCTCTGGTGTCCTTGATCTGGGACAGCAGCACTGTGTCCATTTAGATTTTGGCTAGTTTCAGCCAAAAAGACATTTTCTTCAGTAAATCCACTCATGTCAGGTAAAGGAATAATTGGATCAGGGACCCAGATGCTGGACTCCACCTGAGTCCATCCTGCATCTTGGAGTGCGCTACCTGGGGTCCAGGTTTCTGCCATAGGGACAGTAGAGGTCTCAGATATGTTCTGTTGCTCTGCTCTTGTGTGTAGTGCCCCAAATTGAAAAACGTGCACTGGACAATTTTTATCAGTGTTGCCAGTAGGACTTTTCGATAGCCTTTTATGTTTTTTTTCCTCCTCCAGTCTTTTTTTTTCCAGGTAAAATTGCTGTCCTGCATCAGTAAGTAGTTCAGCCAAATGTATTTTTTCATCTGCCAGGTTTTCTTTGCAAATTTTCTTCAGCTTCCTCAATTTCCATATCAAAATTTAATTCAGGTATTAACTCATCACTAGTTTCCTAAATTTCCATTTCATCTATGATGATCTCTGATGCTGGACCTACAGGGAGGGAGATCAGCTCCACTGCAGGTACACCAGACATGTCCTCACTCTGACTGCTGTCTGCCATTATGGACAAGGGTTCCCCCTTCTGGCTAGGTAGGGGAATTTATTAAAGGAAAAATCAAACAAATAATACATTACATAAACATCAATGCATGATCAAAATCTATAAGGAGAAAGTCAATAATGTCCAAAAAGAACAAAAACAAAAACAAATAATAACATCTGTAAAGACTTACATCAGTCATTCCTAGCATTATATAAAGGAAATAAATAGTCTGAAAAAAGAAGGAAATTCCTTAACATTCTGAAGAATATGTATATTCATATAATAATTAAACAAAACATATTCCTTGTGGATTGAATGGGGCATCAATCAATCAATCAATCAATGATCCTTGGCATGTTCCTTCAGTGTCCCTTTAAATTATTCTGTGTGAATATGCTTGCTTCCTTATGATATGTAGCACAAAGTTCGTACTGTATCTTTGAAATCAATTCTGTGTGGCTAATCTGTTTCTGTTTTAAAGTGAACAAAGATCTGATATTTCAAAGAAACCATTTGATTACCATCAATACAACGTGCACAGTGCTCTTGTTCCATCTCAGATCTTGACCTGTGTAATGTCCTTACATTAAAGCCTCATATGTTATTGACTGGAACCAAGGTTCATTCCATTCTATAGATAATAATGTCCAAAATCCTTGAATATATGAGCAATTATTAAAATAAATGCTGAATTGTTTCTACTTCCTGTATGCACTGTGGTCTACTAGAAAACCTGTCCTCCAACTGTTTGTGCTCATGGTTTGATTTGACGTTAATCTTATCGTGGCAACTTAGCCAATACAGATCCTAGATTTGTTGGGGGCTTCTAGGTTCTATAACTAGAAGGGATAAGGAGGAGGTATATGTATCTGGACAATTAGGAAATGTTACCAGTTCCTGAAAAAAATTAACCGGTACCCACATATATATCCTTCCTTGTTTTAGTTATTAACATTAAGCAAGTAATACACCATTGCTTAAACTTCATAAAAGCCTCTCTACTGTAATCAGGGTTAGATATAGATTTTTTTAGAACCCTTAGGCACTCTTGCTCCCATTGGGACAACCATTTCAAGCAAGTTGATAATAAAAAGGGGGGCCATTCCTGCCCTGCATATACTCGAAGTGGTTTGAGGTTTGTATACAGAAATATACTGTAGGAAAAGGAAATGGGGTTAATCATCCCCAAACCTCCTTGTTTTATTGTCAGGTATGTTATATTTCTTTTAATTGGGTTCAATCTGATGCCCTTTA
The DNA here is from genome assembly GCA_016271365.2 of Neoceratodus forsteri. NCBI lineage: Eukaryota > Metazoa > Chordata > Ceratodontiformes > Ceratodontidae > Neoceratodus > Neoceratodus forsteri. The sequence continues at coordinate 531,602,382 of CM028133.1, forward strand.
TAGACTGGAAGAAGATATTCAAGATGGTAGTCTCTGTTTAGAAGGTGGGTGTGATGGTGTTTTTCTCCTCCCCCCCAAAACTGTTTGTGCAGAACTAAGACCTGAAGTTTCTTTTTCTCCTATTAAATATATATATTTTTTTAGTCTGTTGTGCAACAGCATATTTATTTTGTTTAAATTCTCCCCCTTCCTTCTCCCTTACTTCTATACTTATTTCCTAATTAAATAGCGTGTTGGCCACTCGCTATCAAATCTATTCCTTTCAATTCCTCTTCAGGTTCTTCAGTAATGTAAAACAGCTAATTCTAAAGCCTAGTGCATTCCATGATTATGGACACAGAAAACTGGATAAATTTATTTAGTTAAACCCTTGCCATACCCATGTGGGAAGCTAAAAGAAATATTATGAATGTATGGCGTTTTTTCAGTGCCTTCTGAAAAGTCTAGGGAAGTGGGTGACACAGAGCAAGCTAACAAGCTTATAATCCCATACTAATATTTTATCTTGTGTCTATCCTGCATCTCTATGGTAAAAGTATGAGCTCCCTTAAGATTGTATATTCTGGGAAAGAAAAGAAAGTTTAACTCCCTAGTGAGCACAGCTGACTTACAAGACAAATGGCTCCACCGAGCTTCATTTTGTTTCTTTTTGAAAAGTGGACTGTTTCGTATCTCTAAATTATTGATAAACCCACCTTCCTAGTATACCCTGAAATTAGAAAAACAGTTAATGTGTTTTGTTTTTATTGATAGTTCCATTTGGGAGCGGGAAGAGTTAATTCTGCCAGTGAACAGGAGGCTAGCATGTATGCCTCAGTTCCATTAGACTGCAAACGGCAGATTTATTGATTTCCACTATATATTTTTAGTATAAAAAGGCTTAGTTTACTTCCCGCTCATAGAAGAGGTCAAGGAACCCCTTTTAAAATCAGTAAAAATGCTTTAAGTAACTGCAGAGATTAAGCACTGAGTTTTTCGTCCCAATTTGAATGTTATGCATCTCAAACAGCATGGTAGTGTTTCCATGCACATTTGTACATCCTGTGTTGCGAGTACATGAATTAAGGAAGTTGAAATACATTACTGTTCTTTGTGAGCCAAGTCCTGTTAGCAAGCTAGGTAACCCTGTATCTGCATGAAGAAACCTTCTGACCCTCCAGGTGTGTTCTATAGGGAGGGAGTGAGCGGCAGATCTTGGTCATTTTTATACATGAGCAAAACCCCTCCTTCTATTTAAGTGGGTGATACCTTGCCTAATACAGCTCATATTCCCATAATTAAGGAATAAATCACTCAAGATCCAATGTTTAAAATAAAAATAATGGTTTATATTGATTATTCATATAGGAGAATCAGACTGTATGTAAAAAGGAAATTAATACTTGGAATAATATGTATAAATTCAGTATTTGTATTAATTGATAGGTGGAGTTTCAATTTGTGGGTGGGATCACAGTCCTATATCAAGGCAGAATTGATGTTGCAATTCAGATAGTTGTTGGGAGAGGACCTGTTTGGTTCTCCCAGAGAGATCTCTGAGAGGTCAGGCACAGTCTGTTGTTGGTAGAATAGCTCTAATTGTTCATGCCAAACCTGTTCTTTTTGTATTTGTTCTCTTTACTTTGAACAAAGTGAGTCTTTAATTTTTATTATTTCAAATTTATTTATTTTTGAATAAAAATCATACCTATTCAAGGTATGTTGTACCACTTGTGCTGTCTCTTGTAAAAGTCTTTTCTTACACCCCACGACAAATTGGTACCAGGAGTGGGGTACTCTGGTGATTCACACTAAAAGATCCCAGAAGTAGATACTGGTGTTTAGCATCTCTGACTTAAATTTGAGACAGCAGGTACATGGCCCATAAAATGGAGGAGCCATCTGGAACTGTAACAAGAAGCCAGACACTCTTAACTGGGGAACCACTGTTGTCAGGACTTCCTCCTATTGTTAGACCTAAGAGTAAAACGGGTATGGTCCCTGATGACATTGAGGAACTTACCGTTCATATGCAGGCCGTAAATATGGAGGAGCCAGGGGAACGACCTGATAGTGTACCCCCAGATGACTTATGGGAGCTGTCATGCTGGTTGGCACTAAAGCAAGTGAAGCAAGACAGACAAAGAGATCAGGAGTACCAGGAATGAGAGTAGGAATACAGAAGACGGGACCAGAGGTGGGCAGACACCATACAATTGTTACAGACATTAGGGGCAGGACAGGGGGTTCAAACCACTCCAAAAGACATAAAACTAACTAAAATGATACTATCAGATGATATCTAACAACATTTGAATGGGTAGCACAAGCATGCAATTGGCCTCCAACACAATGGGTGGTTTGTCTTGCCCCTTATTTAACAGGAAAAGCACAATTAGCTTATACCAACATGGACAGTGCTTCTGTTAATGACTATACCACAGTTAAACAGGAGATTCTGAAATGTTTTGATATCAATTCAGAAACCTATAAGCAAAGATTCAGATCTTTAAAACATGTGTCTCATATTTCACCTCAAGAAACATACACCAGACTCCAAGACCTCTGTGGCAAGTGGATCCAACCAGAGGGGAAGACAGTGAAGGCCGTCATGGATATGTTTATCTTAGAACAATTCATACAGATTATGCCCGCCGATGTACAGCTATGGATCAGGGAACATAATCCAGATAATGCAGATCTTGCCAACACGCTGGCTGAGGATTTTCTTGCCGCCCGACAGCCCCTGCAGAAAGGATTTCAAAGGACAGACAGTAACCCTGTTACTAGACCTACTACTACAATAACACCAGTAAGACCTTTCTTTCCAACTAATCATAACATGGGGGTGTTAAAAGAGAAAATATGACTGTTCCTGTTAAACAAAAAAAAAACTACAAAAGAATGTCATTATTGTCATGGCTTGGGACATATTGCCCTGTTCTGTCCTAAAAAAAGAAAGGAGCCGGCCCATTTTGCTTCTATAGACTTGGGTAACTTTGTTATTCCTGTACAAGTTAATGGACAAACTGTTGATGGACTTGTAGACTCTGGCAGCAAACAAAGCCTCACTTGGACAGATTTGGTTCATTTGACAAATCCCGTTTCCACAACAGGTATAATTTGTATTCATGGAGACATTCATCAATATCCAACAACTGCAGTACCAATTGTTATAAATGGACTTATGGACACTGTTACTGTGGGGGTAGTATCCACTTTACCGGTTCCTTTTATTTTAGGTCAAGATTACGACAGATTTTCACAAATAGTATCTTCCTGTCAGAATGTAAATGTTGATAATTTAGTCGTAATTGCTACTAGATCTCAGATTGCTACTAATCCTGAACAGAATGATTTACCTTTTTCCTTCCAGGATGAAATCTTTGGGAAGTTAGGGAAAAATAGGAAAACTAAGGAGGAAAAAAGGAAAATACAAAAACAATGGAAAAAAGAGAAAACACCTGTAGAATCTATGCCCGAACTACAGATGTACAATATAGCTAGGGAACAAAAAGAAGATACCTCTCTTACGTCTATATTTACACAAGCAGGATCAGATAATCTAATCAAAAACCCTATAGTAACAAAAAGAAATATTTTGTACAGAACCTGTGTCCATCCTACCACCCAAGAATAGGTTGAGCAATTAATAGTCCCTAAGAAATATAGGTCTGACTTATTATTTCTTGCTCATGACATGCCCAGTGCTGGTCATGCAGGGAGGGAAAGAACTTTAGCTAGGCTCCTACAATGATTTTATTGGCCTGGTATCCATGATTCCATTGCTGAATACTGTCATAGTTGCCCAGAATTTCAACAGATTAACCAGGTAACCAAAAAAGACCAAGTACCCCTCAGACCTTTACCTCTAGTTACACAGCCCTTTGAGCGAATAGCAATGGATATTATTGGCCCCTTGACTAAAAGTTCTAAAGGAAATAAGTTCATCTTGGTTATTTGTGACTATGCCACCAAGTATCCGGAGGCTTATCCTCTCCGGACTATGACTACAGCTAAAATAGCTGAAAAGGTTCTTGATTATTGTAGCAGATTGGGAATACAAAAAGTAATATTAACAGACAGAGGAGCAAATTTTTGTGCAGCTTTTCTATCAGCACTTTATAAACTGCTTGGTGTACTGCTATACGAATGACCCCTTATCATCCACAAACAGATGGCCTTGTAGAAAGGTTTAATCAAACATTAAAACACATGTTACGAAAATTTGTGGATGATGAAGGGAAATATTGGGATCATTATCTTCCACTGTTCCTATTTGCTTATCGGAAGGTCCCTCAGACCTCCACTGGATTTTCACCATTCCAGTTGCTGTATGGCCATAATCACCATGGACCTTTAGATGTAATAAAGGAAGCTTGGGAAGGTGATCTTTACATCAAACATGTGAATGTTTTAGAATATATGAAGCAAATGCAGAAAAAACTACTTTTGTACACTCAACAGGCACATAAAAATGCTGTAGAAGCCCAGGTAAAACAAAAAACTTTGTATGATATAAAAACATGTGACAAGGTTTTTAAACTGGGGGATAAGGTGTTGCTTCTCTTACCATCATCCGAAAACAAGTTACTAATGAAGTGGCAAGGTCCCTACAATATTCTAGAACAAACTGGACCAGTCACATACAAATTGGAAACCCCAGGAAAACGTTCCCCTTACAAAATATACCATGCCAATTTGTTAAGAATATGGCAGGAACGAGCAGAACTAAAGCCCTGTTGTTATATCTATACAGAGAGTCAGAATACTGACTTAAACTTGGCATATCAAAGATTGGAAAATGACAGGGAAAAAGACAAGACGGTGATCATTAATCCGGCTTTAACAAAAGAACAACAAAAAGATATTGCTCACCTTCTTGATCAATTTTCCACAGTATTTACTACTAAACCAGGGCGTGCTGTAAATGTAACACACCAAATCAAAACCACTGCTTGGCCTATAAGACAAAAAGCTTATAGATTACCCGAAAAACTTCGATCAGAAGTAAAACAAGATATTGATAAATTATTGCCCTTAGGGATCATAGAACCTTCAGTAAGGCCATGGTCATCTCCCATGGTTATAGTCCCCAAAAAGGAAGGAGGAATTTGCCTCTGCTTAGACTTTAGAAAACTAAATTTGGTGTCTCAATTCGATGGCTATCCTATACCTAGGGTAGATGATATTATTGACCAAATTGGCCAAGCCCAATATATCACTACCTTAGATCTTACAAAACGATATTGGCAGATTCCATTAGATCTTGAATCCAAAGGCAAAACTGCTTTTAGTACCCCTTATGGTTTATTTCAGTTCAAATATATGCCTTTTGGTCTACACGGAGCACCAGCAACTTTTCAACAATACATGGATCAATTATTGGCACCACATTTACAGTATTGCTCTGCTTACTTGGACGATGTAGCTGTCCATAGTAAGGATTGGCCATCCCATCTTGTCCAGTTAAGCAAAGTTATACAAACTATAAAATCAGCAGGGCTAACGATCAACCCTTCCAAATGTTGTATAGCTATGCAAGAAGCCAAATATCTTCGTTTCATCTTAGGTAATGGGATAATTCGACCTGAAATGGACAAGGTCGTGGTGGTAGCAAACTGTTCTGTCCCTCAAACTAAGACAGATGTAAGATCTTTTTTGGGGCTTGCAGGATACTACCGCCATTTCATTCCCGATTTCACCACAATTGCTACACCTCTCACTGAGTTAACAAAGAAAACTGTACCTAACAAAATTCCATGGTCTGTGACTTGTGATAAAGCTTTTCATTCCATCAAAGCTGCTTTATGCGCATCACCCGTATTACGTTCACCTGATTTTTCACAACCATTTGAAGTTCACACAGATGCTTCAGACACTGGGTTGGGAGCTGTACTATGTCAAACCATCAAAGGTGAAGAACATCCTATCCTTTATGTCAGCCATAAATTATTTCCAAGAGAACTCAAATATGCCACCATTGAGAAGGAATGTTTGGTGATTAAATGGGCAATTGAAGTTTTAAAGTTCTATTTATGGGGTAATCATTTTACATTAGTCACTGATCATAATCCCTTATGCTGGCTACAGCAAATGAAGGATAAGAATGCCCACATCCTTTGATGGTATTTAGCTCTGCAACCCTATTCCTTTGAGATTAAACACAGGTCTGGAGCGAAGCATAAAAATGCTGATTTTTTGTCCAGCTATGGTATTGAATTAAACCCCAGGTCAAAATGAAGTAATTAATGTACTTAAAACAGATTAATGTAGGTTGTTTAAAATAACATCCTACTCATGTTATTTAGGGTGCCCTGGGGTGGGGTTTCTGTGAGGGTGGGTGGAAACCCCATCCCATTCCTATAGGAATGTGGAGATATTAACTTTTCATACAAACCAATAGCACTTGGTTTGTTTTTGAAAAGAGGGGTATTTGTGATGGTGTTTTTCTCCCCCCCAAAACTGTTTGCGCAGAACTAAGACCTGAAGTTTCTTTTTCTCCTATTAAATATATATTTTTTTAGTCTGTTGCACAACAGCATATTTATTTTGTTTAAATTATCCCCCTTCCTTCTCCCTTACTTCTATGTCTGTACTTCTGTACTTATTTCCTAATTATATAGCGTGTTGGCCACTCGCTATCAAATCTGTTCCTTTCAATTCCTCTTCAGCTTCTTCAGTAATGTAAAACAGCTAATTCTAAAGCCTAGTGCATTCCATGATTATGGACACAGAAAACTGGATAAATATATTTAGTAAAACCCTTGCCATACCCATGTGGGAAGCTAAAAGAAATATTATGAATGTATGGTGTTTTTCAGTGCCTTCTGAAAACTGTAGGGAAGTGGGTGACACAGAGCAAGCTAATAAGCTCATAATTCCATACTAATATTTTATGTTGTGTCTGTTCTGCATCCCTATGGTAAAAGTATGAGCTCCCTTAAGATTGTATAGTCTGGGAAAGAAAAGAAAGGTTAACTCCCTAGTGAGCACAGCTGACTTACAAGACAAATGGCTCCACCGAGCTTTATTTTGTTTATTTTTGAAAAGTGGACTATTTCATATCTCTAAATTATTGATAAACCCACCTTCCTAGTATACCCTGAAATTAGAAAAACAGTTAAGGTGTTTTGTTTTTATTGATAGTTCCATTTGGGAGCGGGAAGAGTTAATTCTGCCAGTGAACAGAAGGCTAGCATGTATGCCTCAGTTTCATTAGACTGCAAATGGCAGATTTTTTGCTTTCCACTAGATATTTTTTAGTATAAAAAGGCTTAGTTTACCTCCCGCTCATAGAAGAGGTCAAGGAACCCTTTTTAAAATCAGTAAAAATGCTTTAAGTAACTGCAGAGATTAAGCGCTGAGTTTTTCGTCCCAATTTGAATGTTATGCATCTCAAACAGCATGGTAGTGTTTCCATGCACATTTGTACATTCTGTGTTGTGAGTACATGAATTAAGGAAGTTGAAATACATTACTGTTCTTTGTGAGCCAAGTCCTGTTAGCAAGCTAGGTAACCCTGTATCTGCATGAAGAAACCTTCTGACTCTCCAGGTGTGTCCCATAGGGAGGGAGTGAGCGGTACATCTTGGTCATTTTTATACATGAGCAAAACCCCTCCTTCTATTTAAGTGGGTGGTACCTTGCCTAATACAGCTCATATTCCCATAATTAAGGAATAAATCATTCAAGATCCAATGTTTAAAATAAACATAATGGTTTATATTGATTATTACTATAGGAGAATCAGATTGTATGTAAAAAGGAAATGAATACATGGAATTATATGTATAAATTCAGTATTTGTATTACTTGATAGGTGGAGTTTCAATTTGTGGGTGGGATCACAGTCCTATATCAAGGCAGAATTGATGTTGTAATTGATAGTCACTGGGTAGGAGGGGTAGGACCTGTTTGGTTCTCCCAGAGAGATCTCTGAGAGGTCAGGCACAGTCTGATGTTGGTAGAATAGCTCTAATTGTTCATGCCAAACCTGTGCTTTTTGTATTTGTTTTCTTTACTTTGAACAAAGTGAGTCTTTAACTTTTATTATTTCAAATTTATTTCGTTTTGAATAAAAATCATACCTATTCAAGATACGTTGTACCACTTATGGTGTCTCTTGTAAAAGTCTTTTCTTATACCCCACGACAGTGGGAAGATATGACTCATGTATAAAAAGATTGCCACTGGAAATGTTGTAACCATGTACACTGTTTTCTGTTTACTGTGTTTCCTTTTATTCCAGCCTGCAACCAATTGCTGTCCCCGTTTTATTTTTGGTTCCCAATTAACTTTGTTGTCTTGCTCAGAACCATAAGTCACACCAAGTATTTTTACTGGATCTGTTGATACTCTTATCCCTTGAATGTGCATTAAATCAGGATAGGCCTTTCCTAATTGTTTTGCTACACATTTTTCAATATTCAAAGATATTACAGCATATACTCCATACTGGTCACACAACTGTATGGCTTCTGAAGCCAATCCTGGGTCTTGTACTAGGATACATAAATCGGCTGCATAAGTGATTGCAGCAAACTTAAGAGTCTTGTTCAGCAGTGTAATATGTTGAAGTTGAGTAGACTTATTTAGAATACTTAACAGGGATCAATACAAAAAAGCAAAAAGGAGAGTGTTCATAGGGCATCCTTCTCTTACACCCTTTCCTACAGTATACATGGGTCCTTTCCATCCTTGAAAGATAGGGGTTACTGTTGTTATTTTATACAGACATTGAATCCATTCAATAAATGTACTAGGGATTCCATATTGTTTTAGTACTGCCCACAAAAAATTATGATTTACCAAATCAGCTGCTTCTCTTTAATCCAGGGACAACAGTACACCAGCTGCATTGCCTCTCTGATCTTGTTCAAACAATTTCCTTATAAGAATTAGGTGATCCATTATTTTCCTACCTGCAACTGAGCAGGTTTGTGTTGGGGAAATTAAATACTCCACAGTTTTTAACAATCTGGAATTCAAAGTGTTGGCAAGTATTTTAAAATCAATATTTAGGAGAGAATTGGGCCTCCAGTTCTGTATGTCAAATCTATCACCGTTGTTAAATATATGGACTATTTGCCCATTAGTCATTCTGAGGGAAGAGACGTGATCTTGTAGGATGCACAAAAAGACCTGCGTCAGTTCTAATTGAAGTTTATGGCCAATGTATTTGTACAATTCATTAGTTAGCCCATCGCTACCTGGTATTTCATTATTAGCCAAGGTGTTCAGAGCCTGGACCAGTTCTGCCTGTTGGATATCTTTCACTAGTAATTCTACATGTTCTTTAGAGCATTTAGGATTTCATAGATCATAGAACAGGGTCTCTTAATCTTGTTTTTCTGTGTAACTAGCTGTTAACAAATGCTGAGTATGACTATCTACTATTTTCCTAATTCCAGGGAGATCTGGGTGTAAGACGTGATTTTCAGCCCCCAGTCCATCCATTTGTTTTTGTTTAGTGTTGGTATTGCATATTTCATAGGGGCAAGTGTATTCTTTCTTACCTTCTGTAGAGAATCACTGTTGATTTTGTAGGTTTTGGGCTTGTAATTGTGGAACACTACCATTTTTTGTTTTATAATGTGTATCTGTGTATTAAAATTTTGACCCGTGATATGTGACAGGGATAGTAATTTCTGAAGTTGTATTCTATGTTGTAGGTATTGATGGTAATTATTTCTCTTACTTTTACTATATGTCTTTAATAATAAAGTCAGTTCTGAAATGGTGTCTTCCCACCACAAGAGGGGGGGTCCTCGTACAGATCATAAACAGATTTTCTGGCTTCTAAAAAATAATCAATTTGTTGTGTGATGTCAATAGACTCAAGAAGGGAAGAATTAAATGTTCAGATCCTTGGAACATTAGGGGACCGTCCTGTGCTACTCAATGAAACACACAGGATTTTGTGGTCTGAAAATTCAGAAACTAATATTTCTACAGCCTGAATATGGAAAATAGCATATCCTAGTGGCTAATGACCCCTTATGAAAAGTGGCTTCAGTTTCCCCTGCAGCAGAGCTATGTAAATCTATTACATTTGTAGCCTGTACCATTTTTTTCCAAAATGCTATATAACAGAAGATTTTTTTTTTGTTCTGGTATTCCTGTCCCTGTCTGCCAAGGATAAACTGCAATTAAAATCTCCACCCAGAATCAGATTCCGGGAGGAGTACAAATAAGGTTGAATAGTTTAGAAAAATGCTGTTCTTTCCACTTTGGTCTGAGCTGCATATATGTTGATTATTCTATATAAAACACCTTGGATTTCAACTTCCATGATTAGTGCCCAATGCTGGGATAAGTCCAAAAATTTAATAAGTTGAAACTGTACCCCTGAAAACAAAATTGCTACCCCTGAGCATGAGCCCAAACCTATAACATACTAACATAATATACTAGATGCCAGCAGAGTAGGCCTATTGGTCTATCAAGTCTGCTCAAGGTTCAGCATCCTAATTGGGTACTGTAGCTCTCTATCTGTCTCCTTCCACTGTTACTCCATCCCCTATACACCAATACAAAGGTCCAACATGCCACAGTTTTGTAGCTTCCCTGTGATCCTGTAAGGTATACATTCTAGTGTCTTGTAGGAGAAAAATAACAGCATCCAGAGATTTTAAGTATGAGAAGACAGCTTGTATTTTAACATGATTTTTTACACTGTTAACATTAAATGAATATGGAGATAAGCCTTGCTCCATTAACAGGGAGGTTAGAGATTATTTTTTCACAAGAGTTGCTTCACTGTTCTCCTGGTTTGCATAACATGCTTAATTTTGGCTTTTGCCTTTGTAGGAGGTTGTGCTTTGGAGGGGTTGGTACCTTCTGGTGGAAGGGGGTCTTCCCTATCTGAGCTGACATCTGGTAAGGAGGACCAAACTGAGGAAACATCAGATTATTTACCTGAGTCTTCAAGGGTAACTGCTAGGGCCTCAAATCGGTTGGTTACTGGAATCCCTGTTGTTTTCAGAATGTTTGACTTTGGTTGAGACCAGTTCTGCCTATGCCTGGTAGCTCTTTTTGATTTCCTTGCTTCTGGGGGCACCTGAGGGGTGGTGGTGACATTTCTACCTGCATAGCACTATCTTTGTGTTGCACTGCTAATCCTCTCTTGCCCTCATTTGTTTCCTGAGGAGAGGCTTCTAAGATGGGGCTGGGTTGACTTACTTCTCTTTGCTCTGTGACTGCCTGACTCCTTTTATTAGAAGCTGTGACCTGCCCACTTTCTGCAGTGTCTCCTGAGGGAGGCGGGGAGTGAAGTAGAGAATTGGGGAAAGTTGTACCTCTTGTTATTTGTGCAATGGCTATGAGCAGCCTCTGTTCTCCACTGTCCATTTGATTTGGCTGGTTATGAGCCACCCAGGGACAAGTATGGTAAGAATGCCCCTTGATGTCACATAAATTACAGAGTTGCTCATTGCAGCAGTGCCCACTTGTATGCCCAAGGTCTCCACGTAATGTACATTTTAACTTATCACGGAGACTACAGATGTGCCCTGTTTCCCCACACCTATAACAGGCTTTTGGCTGGCCTTGAAAAAACAAAATACCCATTTCATCGTATAAAAAACTGTTAGGTAAGTGCTGCAAACCTGTTTCAATGGAGTGTAAGACAACCCTTACTCTCCACCCCAGTCCATATTTTTTCATCATGAAATATAGCCTTAGGATTTCCCAAGACCATACACATCTGCCTGAGCCAGTACAATAAATCAGTCAAACTGATCCCCTCAGTTCAGAAAAGTACTGTAATTGTTCTGTTTGCTGGTTTGGTCAGGGGGATGGCTTCAAAGGGTGCCCAGAATGGGGTTGATTTTAAACTATGGTACAGCTCCCAAAATTTTTGCAAACCACTGTTGAATTTGAAGCTGATGTCAAAGATTTGTTCGCCCGAGACATGTATTAATGCATAGATTTCAGCTGCAGTGTACCTCATTGATGTTTTCAATAATGTCCTAGCAACAAATAGATGGTCAGGGAACACATTCAATCCCCCTTTATAAATCAGCCTCACAGCATTGTGTCTCTTGGCAGAATATAATGGTTCTCTAAAGAAGGAAGCATAAGATCTATTACCGCTTGTATTTTGATGTCCTTCTGGGGTATCAGTCGTAGCCTTTTCTGAAGAGCTAGGCCTTGATGTTCTGGGGTCATTTCTGCCAGTGTTATCCACAATTGCCCTGAAGACTGATTGGTGTGCATACAATCTTCAGTTCCTATAGCTGGAGTGTTCAGTACCAACAGTTGATTTTGAGTTAATTGAATCATCTCAGGGAGAGGCACTGGGGACATATCATCATCTGTATTATTGGCAGTGTTTTCCATTGTCAATATAGCAGTGTTAAGCAAAGGAACATCAGGCCCAACATTTTTTTTCTGCCATTAGCTAAGGTATTTGAATTGGAGATGAGCCAGAAACCCATTGCCCCTCCTGATCATGTTCCCAGCCAGCTCCCTGCAGGGCTGATTCCACAGACCAGTCCATTACTGAACATTTAGGTATACTGGGGCTACATCTATGGCCAGGAGTGGGAGCCCCTGTAGATGCCATTCCCAGGGTAGCCACTATTTTTAAGTTAGCAGCAGAATTAGCTGTATTTCCATTAAAGACAAACAGTGAAGTTGAATTTGTACTTGCCATGAAGTTGTAATGGGAACCCGTAGTCTGCTGCATACAAGGCAGTTTATTCCTTTGATCAGGGTGTAGTTGTCATTGTTTGGGAACTTCCAGCTGCACCTGAAGTTTGCAGCTGGGCAAGGGGTCAGTTGCTAGGGAGTGGAACCTCAGCACTAGGCATCTTACATTGTTTTGACTTTTTTAAAGTGCAGTAGCGATTTGCAGTTCCTTTTGTCTTCTGTAAAAATCCTGCTCTTCTCATGATAGCTGAGCTTCTAAGTCAGCTGAAGACTCTTGCAATACACCCACATGGACTATCAAGGCATTCACAAGATTCAACTCCTCATTTTCTTTGTTCTTCATGCCCTTCAGTCCTTGTCCATTCATGATCTGATTTTCAGCATTTGTCTGGGTTTCTGATGCTCCCTCGAGAGATTCCACAGCATCAAAGAATTTTTCAGACTCTGAGGTCTGCAAGGCAGTGGAGGAGACCATCTCCATTACCTCCAGCACATCCATCTCCATCAGTGACTCCATGGAAGTGGCCATCAGCAGGCCAGATGTTCCCCCTACAGGTAAGCAGGGGAATTTCCCTCAGTGCCCTAGTCAAATTTCCCCCATTCACTAAAAATACCACCAAAAGCTTAATCTGGTTCAAGGTCAGTTGGTATTCATCTGTATCCTCCTCCCTGGGTCATGTCTGAAAATAGTTAGACTTTGTCTAGTGCACTTACCCGGTCAACAAAAACTAGGCTCCCAGGTCGCATCTGGAATCGAGCATGTTGCTCAGTATGCCTTCCTGGTAAATCTTGTAAATAAATAAATAAAATAAATAAACAGATCTAAACATGTGCTTAGTTTTTGGGACACGAGTTGTGGCAATTGCACCCTGAAGTTAGACCATCTTGTAGGTGGTCTTATTATCTATGCAGATATCACATGGCCAAGTCTACAAAATGAATGCAGCTTTCTGAAAATGTGTTTAGCTTCCTTTTTTGGAACAGAACATTTATAGGTGCTTACTAGTGGAGAAGATATAGAAAAATGTCTTGTATGTCATTTGACCTACTAGTTCACAAGATAAAGAGCATTAGACAAAATTATATACTGAAAAAGCAGATTAAATGGCAACCAGTATTATGAATATCGGAGTACTTGGTTATCTTGAAAATGTTGATCTTGACTGCTTTGAGATTGGTGGCAAAATATTTTTTTCCCTATGAGAAATTGGGAGTCAGAGATTTCCTGAATGGGAATATAGTTAGTAATCAGATTTGTTGGGAGGAGAAAACTTTTTTTTTTAAATCATTTCCAATCTAACACTAGGGATTTCCTTTAACCCCACAGGAATATCAGCTGGTATATGCTTAGGGCTTCTGCATTTTAGCAGACTATTGTAGCACTGTAGTTTTGTTTACTGTGTGTTGCTTAGCAGGCTGGACGATGAGCATGTGACATCGCAGATAGAGATGTTATGTTTGATCATGGGATGCACACCTTGGGCTCAGTTTTAGAAGGGAATGCAGTGGCGCAGCGGACTTGCAGCAGGGTGTTTGGCGTGAGTTGCTACTGGTGTCAAACATTGCAATAAGTGGGATTTTAAAAAGAATGTTGCCTCAAACACCCACCACAAGTCCAGAAGGAGGGTTGCAGGGAGTTAGGCCAGGTACTCCCTGGTCTAAATTTACATCCGGGATTGTGGCACTTGCACCAACTCTTTGGCGCAAGGTGCCATAAACTGGAGAACATGTCTCAATTGCACCAGCCCTTCTAAAATCAGACCAAACTATGTATGAAGGGCTTTGGCGCAGCTGTGTCAAACTTTGCGGTGGGCACAGGGCTTGATTCAAGCCCTGTATCCTGCTTGTAAAATCGAGCCCCCTGTCTTTATAAGGAGATGGCTAGTAGTTCCTCCCCACTTGGTCCATCTCATAGGGCTAAGTTGCACAGATGACATGCTCTGAACATAAAATATTGCCATTTGAAAGTCTGAATATTTTTATACATAAAGTTTTTATGACATATAGATTTACTTTTTTCTTTATCCCATACAGCTCCAAAGTGCTGTGCATGTCTAATAATAGACACAACGAGTCACTAAAATTGGAGTAAGTGTGATATAAACACACATGGAAACAGTATGTTTAAAAAGATATTGGGTCCAATTCTGAAATCCCTTAGAATGATGCAAGGTGCCTGCATCACACGTAAATGTTGCAAGTGGCACCTTGCATCAAAAAATGTGCCCTGAGCTTTTCTCAAAAGCAGCCTGTGGCAAACACAGGCTGCTTGCAGCAAAAGGGGCTTGTGCCAGCCTTGCTCAATAAACTGGGCTGTGGCATGGTGATACGGTGCTTGCAGCAGATGCAGGCTACCACATCCCCACATTTCAATTCTCAAAACTCACCCATAGGACAATGGCCTATGTACCACTAGACCAGCCAAGGGCTGATCTAATGGTACCTAGCAATCTTCTGGAAGGGTGCACCAATGTGCCACCACCCCCTGGCCCCAATCCCATATGTAAAATAGACTCCCTGTTGGACTAGCACCCCCCAAGCCCTTGGTGGGCTATTGGCCACCCATCCCTGATCTCCCATATTTATTTACATTTCTCTGGGGCACTATTGATCAGTCCCAGCCCCCATCCCCTGTAAATGATTTTTCCAAAATCCTCGTGGTCTAGTGGACCCCCTCACCCAGCAGTCCCCTACCACCCTGTTCCCCTGACTTGTAACCCAATGGTGACTGGCACAGCCTGCCAGTGACCACCACGGCCAGCCACCAACTGAGCTATGAATGAGCATGTACTGTGCTATAGGCAGATTAGGCATTTTCTGTTGTAAAAAATATATATCAGAAAATGTTGAAATTTGCAAATTCCCCAGAAAAAGAAGCAACATTTGGCTGTTTCCATAGTTCTTCCACATAACATGTTTTCAGGATTTTACATGTAAAACTGAGATTCACCATAAAACATGGTTTACATGAAAATAACAGCAGTTCACTTTACAGAACTCTGTTGAATTCACTGCAAAATTCTGCCAAACTTTTCAAAGTAACACTGAGAGTCTGCCAAAAATCGATCAGTGGTATTCTGTATTCCACACAGCTCTATCAAAACCTATGAAAAAGAGAAGTTCATTTATTCTGTTGGTTGATTATAATAGTAATTAGCAGAATAAAATAAATAGAAATATAATGCAAAAATGTAAGAACCTCTAATGTGAATATATGATTAAATCTGTAACCAGGCTTAATTACCAAAGCAATTCAGGCTCCTTACTAGATAGGATACTATCAAATTATCCTAACTGAATTACTAGTGGAGTTTTTCCAGGTGCAGTCAGTGATCATAGTTCTATTTACTCCATCTGGAAAATTAAGTAGACTAAAGCCCCTCGTTAGTTATTTATTTGTTTATTTATTAAAAGAGTTTCACCAAGAAAGGTCTACTGAGCCATACTAGTTTATTTCCAGAGGAGTCCTGGGTGTACAATTACAAAGAAGAAACAGTACAGCAATACTAATACAAAAGTGACAATGTTACAGCAGTGTAAACAGAAACAGATACGGAAATAAGTATATGTAAACAAACACAGTTACACATTGCAATTTACTGTTTACCATGGCAGGGTAAAAGGCAAGAAATGAGTGACTGCAAAGATTGTACAGGCCACAGGAGCAGGGCAGCCAGTGATTAACCATCGATAGTTATTATGTGAAATGACTATCCAATTTAGCTTGCGAGAAGCAGGAATTTAAACAAGTAGAAGAGGGCAGTAGTGAATAGAAAATGCCTAGGGAAGAGTTAAGTGCAGGAGCAGGCATGAATGGTGTGGGCATGGAGGACAGCCTTCAAAGGTGAAAGAGAGGAGGAAACATGAATGTGAGATGGGACCAGAGTAGGGGAAGCTTTTAAGGGAAGCAGACTCACCAGCGGAGAACTTGGCATGAGTAATGAAGAAGGAGAATGAATGAACACAATGAAGGAAATAGGAAGTTGGATGTGAGGAAGAAAGGAGGGAAGAGAGATAACAGGGAAGTTGGCAATACCAGAACTTAGCAATGAGGGAGGTACAGTGAGAGAGGCAATAGCCTTCAAGGAATGAGAAGGAGGGAGTGCTACAAGCATTGATGAATACAGGGTGGGCAGTTCAGTGTAAAGTGATAGAAGCAGTGGGATATCAGGTCCAATCTGGCCAGTGTTGAGTTAGGGCCCTTGCTGTAAACCACATCACTGAAATAGAAAGCTGGGAGTATAATTTTTGAGGCAATCTCACTCCTGGCTGAGGAAGGGATATAGGCTTTTTTCTTGTAGCATGCCCCCAATTTAGAAAGGAGCTTGGAATGAAATGGTGTTGATGTGGGTTTTGAAGTCAAGGTAACTGTCAAACCACTTTCTTAGATATTCAAAGGAGGAGACTATCTCAGTTTTGGTGCAGTCAAAGGTTGAAAAGACAGGGGTGATTTGGATGTTAGTGAGGCACTGGAGGATGCCAAAAGTCCTGAAGTCTGTCTTATGAGTTTAGAGTGAGCTGGGTATCTGAGAAACCAGCACTGGACTCTTCAGTAGGCATGCTAGAGCTGTGCTGACAGCTCGGTGGGGGATGGGGGGGACTAGATGGAGAAAGGACTGTATCATCTGAATACAGATACATATAGTAAGAAGTACATAGCATGGGGAGACTATTACAGAATAGTCAAAAGAGGATAGGGATAAAGACTGAACCCTGCAGTGCCTCAGATCCAATTGGGAGGGGATGATGGGGTTCCACTGACAGAGATGGCCTATATTCTATCATGAGAATAGGAATGGAACTAGCTGACTGCTGGGACAGTTAGAATGAAGTAGTAATAGAGTTCCAGTGCTCCCCCCCAAAGCTGCTAGAAAGCCTGCAATTCATTTAAGTTTATTTCGTTTTCTTACTTTGTTTCATTCCATCATTTTAACATTTTAAAGGGGTTCTTCATCTCATCTTTTGGCTGAATTATGATTAGCCTGATCATCTTTGACAAGGTGAGCCTCTCATTGGTCAGATATCTACAATGTAGGTTTTAACAATGTCAATATGAGCTGACGTCTGCTCCTGTCTCTATTTCTTGTGTGGAGACTACTCCCTGGTTCCTCTTTTATATAGTGTGCTCCTCCCCATAACAGGCTCACAGGTGACATTTTGGGAGCTCAGTGATAAGCAGAAGGCCAAATGAGGGTGCAATCTCATCATTGGTGGTCAAGGTATTCAGCAAAAAACATGGCAGCAGTAATGTGGCCCTTGTCCACCCTTTAAGGACAAAGTCAGTGAGTCAAAGAAGGGAGGTGGTGGTTGAGTGGGATTTTAAGAAGATAGACTGCAAAGATATGGGGATGAAGAAGTCAAGGGAAGGTGAGAACTGATACAGAACAAGATGTTCTTGGAGCTAAGTGAGAGTAAGAAGGAGGGAGATAGTGTTATAGTTCCCTGGAAGAGCAGTGCTACCCCCTTTCTGGATGGTATGACCTTAGCCACCTTCCATGTTGTAGAAACTGTGCCTAGGTGGAGTGAGAGGTTAAATAGCTCAGTTTGGGGAGAAGTGACAGCAGGAGCAGAGAGATAGATAAGAATTGGGACAAGCCCATCCTGGGATGTGACTCTTAAAGGGGTTTTAGGAGAGTAAGGTGGTGATAGTAGTTGACAGAATGGTGGGGCAGAAACAGACAGAAGGTTCAAAAGGAGAAGGGGAAAGGGGTTAAGAGAGAAGTCAAGGGAGGGAGTGGCCACATGTAGACAAAAAGTGAGTGAAGGTGGAGACTATGTCCAGAGGTAGCGGGTCAATATAGCGCTACCTGTACAGTGAGGCAATAACCGTGCTGTAGATAGTACTAAACCTTGTACAGTGACAGGGGTTTTTCAGCATTTGGGAATAACCACTACCCCTGTCGCTCTATGCTCTGATAGGGGTATGTTAAAGTGGTTGCCGGTGTGGTGCCTGGTTGAGCTGCTCCTGTGGTGGAGTGGCTAAGGCACTAGCACCCAGTGGTGTAGGGGGCCTGGGGCTACAGTTTGGTTATCCCCAGGTCCCATAGTTATGTGGGTTTTTTTATTTAAAAAATTAATTTCCCCCCAAAATTTCACCCCATCCCTGAAGTCCACCCCCTTGGGCACAGTGGCGTGGCAGAGCAGCAAGATGGCTGAAGGGCTGCTCTGCTCCTGGCTGCTTTTTTGCTAAGCTCCACTTCATTGGAGTAAAAATTGTACATGGAGGGGTTTCTTCTTGCCTCCATGAATGAAACTTTGGTTATTTTGTTTATTGGCATTAGACAGGCTGATTTCCATGCCATTATGGGAAGTTTAAGTGTGTTTTAGCCTCTGAATGTTTTGGTTGAGTGACCATTAATTCTCGGTGTTCAGTGCATTCAGTTCAGTGCTTGGTGTTGTGCATTCGCATCCATGTTTGGAAATGTGCTAAATGGCAAAGCAACAGAAAGACACAGGTGTACCTCAAGGGAGACTGAAACTGCAGAAGCACTTAAGTGCTGATAGGCTTACTAAAAGCCTAAAGCAGGTATGATATTGTTGCCTGAGGACTTGTACCTGATATATATTTCCCAGAGAGTCTGATTTTATTGCTCTTAGAGGAGCGCTTTTCTCAATTGTCTTACAGAGTTAGCTATCGTGACGTGGAATGGAGAAGGACCGGTTAGTGGTGGATCCGTGGCAAGTCCTGATTGAATATGGGAGCCAAACTGATCTTCAAAATTTTTGCTCCCTGAATTGAGAGAAGGAAATGGAGTAATGAAGATTTAGAGGGGACTCTGTAACAGGCCTACAAATGACAGGTTTCCTCTGGTAAAAAAAAATGCTGTTTCAGTGATAATAGGAGGTCAGTTGCGGGATATTTTCCCCAAGAGGTACTGTTTCTCATTCCCCTTTTTTTCATTGGTGTGATTTTTTTATGTAACTCTTGGATGGACCTGGGATAAACCTCCATAAAGTGGTACTGTTTGTTTATTAACATAGTTTATGTGCCGTGGTTTAAGTTGCAGGAATCGCTGGTTACAAATTACTGATTTTGAAAATTTTGTTTAACATCTAAAATGTTTGCTTTGCTCATAGTTGATGAACCCTGAACTTGGTTGGAGCTTTTGGGCTTCTGGACTTTTAGAAGCTTGGAGCCTACAAAACATAGTGTTTTTTTTTATTACTATGAGTAAGTCTCATAAACTTTTACCGACAAATGTTTGGTAGCTGGTGATGTCCAAGTGCCGGTGATTTTTATGAGATATTTCGATTACTTAGCATATCTTGTACAGATTATAAGCTGCTTATACAGTGATATAATGATACAGAGGATTTTGTGCTAAAGAAGTTTTTAAGTGGAGTAATATCCTATGTTGTGTTGATGAGATTATAAGCAAGATTGTGTATCAGTAATCTAGATGTCTCTGGCAAATTGCCTCCTTCTAATTGTTTAAAACTGGTAATTGCTGGAAGCAACTTAAGCAGAAGACATCACACAAGTAAGCTAATTGGCTTAGAGCCAAAACAGAAAGTGCTATGTTAGTAACATAGAAACATAGATACATAGAAGTTGACGGCAGATAAGGACCGCGAGGCCCATCCAGTCTGCCCATTTCTTTGTCTTCCTTATAAATGTGCCATCGGCCTTTGCTCTGTCAATGGCCTATCTATTCATATCCATCTGTATTGCTCCCTTATGCCTGTCCCATGCCTGTTTGAAGCCCTGCACTGTATTCATATCCACCACTTCCTGAAGTAGGCCGTTCCATGCATCCACCACCCTTTCTGTGAAAAAGAACTTCCTCACATTACCCCTTAATCGGCCTCCCTCTAATCTCATGCTGTGTCCTCTTGTCCTGCTATTTTTCTTATATTGAAACATGTTAGGCTCTTTCACCTTGTTAATGCCCTCAAGGTGTTTGAATGTTTTGATCATATCACCTCTCTCCCTCCTTTGCTCTAGTGTATGCATATTGAGCTCCTTTAATCTGTCCTCATATGCTTTCTGATGCAGTCCCTGCACCATTTTGGTTGCCCTTCTCTGGACTGCCGCAATTTGGTTAATGTCCTTATGAAGGTGTGGCCTCCAGTACTGCATGCAGTACTCCAGATGGGGCCTAACCAGTGTCTTGTAAAAAGAGATTATTATCTCCCTCTTCTGACTTGTGATACCCCTAGTAATACACTCTAACATCCCCCTAGACTTACCTACTGCTTTAGTTGTCTGCTTTGATGACTTCAGGTCATCAGTAGTGATGATGATGCCTAAGTCTCTTTCTTCCTTTGTGACTGCCAGCAACTCCCCTCCCAGCCTATAGGTGGATTCAAGGTTTCTCTTCCCTATGTGCTTGATCTTGCACTTCTTTGTATTAAACCCCAGTTGCCACTCTTCTGACCATTTTGCTAGTTTATCCAGATCTCTTCTCATTCTGCCCACCCCATCTGGACCATCTACTCTGTTGCAGATCTTGGTGTCATCTGCAAACAGACAAACTTTACCCTCCAGTCCATCTGCAATGTCAGTGATGAAGATATTAAAGAGTACTGGCCCCAGGACTGATCCCTAAGGTACCCCACTTGTGACTTTTATCTCTTCTGACTGTATACCATTTGCTACCACTCTCTGTTTTGGTCCCATCAACCAGTTTGCTACCCAGTTGACCAACTTCTGACTCACCATGAGCCTACCCAGCTTATTAATCAATCTTCTATGTGGAACAGTATCGAAAGCTTTGCTGAAGTCAAGGTAGGTGACATCAACTGCTTCCCCTTGGTCCACCACTCTGGTTACCCAGTCAAAGAAATCTATGAGATCAGTTTGACAGGATAATCCTTTTGTAAACCCATGCTGTTTTGGATCCTGTGCTCCTATGGATTCAGGTGTTGCACTATTCTTTCCTTAAGGAGTGCCTCCATAGCCTTGCCCACTACCGAGGTAAGACTGACTGGTCTGTAGTTCTCGGCCTCCTCCATGCTACCACTCTTGTGGAGTGGGATCAAATGAGCCCTTCTCCAGTCTTCTGGGACCTCTCCTTTGCTCAGAGACTCACTAAACAGTTTTAATAATGGCTCTGCTAGTTCCACCCTTAGCTCCTTTAGTACCCTGGGATGTATGCCATCAGGTCCCATTGCCTTGTCCACCCTGAGCTTATTGAGCTCTTGAATGGCCCTTTCTTTTGTGAAGGTACTAGTGCTCATCTCCCTCCCCCCTGTGTCCATGGTGCTGAGCTGTGGGCCCTGCCCTACCTTCTCTTCAGCAAATACTGAGCAGAAGTATCTATTTAGGATAAATGCTTTTACATGGTTCTCTTCCTCACATGCCCCCTTATCTCCTTTGATCTTAGCAATACCCCCTCTGGACTTTCTCCTTTCACTAATGTATCTATAGAAAGTCTTGTCACCTTCTATTACTGTTTGTGCTAGTGTTTCCTCGGTTTGGGCCTTTGCCTGCCTTACTGCCTTCCCTGCTTCCCTTGGGGAACTTTGGTATGCCTCCCTATCTTCATCCAGCTACGTTTCCTTATATTTCCTGAAGGCCAGCCTTTTGACTCTGACCTTTTCTGCTACTGTTATTGAGAACCAAAGTGGTTTCCTTCTTCTTTTGCACTTCCTTTTCTCTCTAACACAGTGGGATATTGCTTCAAGTATTGCATCCTTAATGCTTGACCACCTTGCCTGTACCCCCTCACCTGTATTTCTTTTTGCCAGGGCTAGCAAATAGGTAGAAGCTGGATCTAGCCAAAACAGAAGATGTTATATAAGTAAGTTATTGGCTTAAAACTAATACAGAAAGTGTTATGCTAGTATTCAAAGCTGGAAGAAGCTAAAGCAAAAAACGCTACACTAGTACGTTAGGTGGCTTATAACCGATTCAGAAAATGTATATTAGTATGCAAATGCAGGATGCGGCTAAAGCAGAAAACAATGCATAAGTTAGTTTTTAAGGCTTAAAGCCGATGTACAAAGTGTCATGTTAGTATGCAGGTTCAAGTACAGCCAAGTGTGGTTTATCAATATGTGAGGAGTCAATGCCATTACTTATGAACCTGGTCACCTTTTGTTTTAAGCATTATATCAGGTGAAGTTGTTATGAGCCCATTGGGGGTGAAATAATAAAGTTTAGCTGGTTTAGCAAAGCTTTCAAAAATTCAAAGCACAATCTATCATTACAAGATTACTGGACCATGAGTTTTTAAATTTTATATTTTATTATTGTATGCAAATATTTTCAGAAATTTTACAAGCGAATGTTTAAGAGAGTGCGACCTGTTATAAACTGAATCTCCAATGTGTATATGTATTTGTATTGTATGTCATGTATTACTTTTTCTTTTTATATTGTAATGCCTGATTAGTCGAACAATAAAACCAACCTGTCTACTATAGCACTCCTTCGGAGTTAGTTATTATTAGTCTGGGGGAACCACCCCCACAAAAAAAAATTACAGTGGTATTTTGCTTAATGGTGTATGCTGTTTTGATTGCGGTTGGTGTTTTTACCAACTTTATTTCAATGCACACCATTTTACCTGTGGAATTATTTGCCACACTGTTTCATCTGTGGTATTATGACCATGTGCCTGACTAGAGGAGATGGTAAAACCAAAAGAAAGGGAGGGGATGGGCAACTTGATGGGATGTAAAGAATGACTGAACAACTTTCCAGAATTTAGAAAGGGAGTTTAAATCAGTTTTAAGTGAATTAGTTGGACTCGACCTGTCTGGTAGCATACAGTATGTGTAAACATTTTGAAACTTTTTTTACCTTAGGAAATCAGCTTATAAGACAGTGACCTTGTACAGATGGCAGGCAGTCTCTAGATATAGGCACAAGATGAGTACACCTAACTTGAGATTTATGAAGCAGGGTGAATTTATCCCACACTGAGGATAAGTGGGAGTGGAATTTAGTCAGAGCATCATCTACATCATGGAATTAAGAAATGAAATAATACTCAGTGGCAAGGAGATCAGCATGTAAGCATATTGGTTGAGAGACCTACAGTATACAACCACAGCTAGACAATTTTGCAATAGTTCTACTGCCTTACTTCAATAATTACTGCTGCATTTTGTTGGTAATTGTACTTCTTCCCTTCCCTTTTCCCCTGGGTCACACCTGGAAATGAGTCTTGCTTCAGTGTGCATCTCCTGGTTACCAATTTTAAATAAATAATATAAATATGAGGATGTTTCAAAATTAGATCTAGATAAATTACTGGAAAGTTAGATTATTTGGCACATAAATAATAGTAATACTTGAGGAAGACATTGCTGTCCTATTTTAAAAAGGATTTTTTTCACTTTATCTAGTTATCCACTGTTCTCACTATGCAAACTCTACAACCCCCTACTGCTTCTCATTCTGCTCCACCTTTTCACCCCATTTTACCCACCCCTGTCTTTTTCCTCCTCTCCTTCTTCAAACCTCTCCCTTTCTCCACTTACTGTTTCCTGTCCATACACTCCAGTCTCATGCCATCCTCTCTTCAAAGCTCTCAACCATCTTGTTCTTTACTACTACTGTGCCTCTTACTGTTCCCTTATAAACAATTCATGTCCCTTCCTCTCTTGTTCTTATTTGTCTTCCTAATTCTGTTAACTTTTGATGTTGAGCTCAATCCAGACCCTGTCCTTTCCTTTTCTTTCCCCTCTCCCCTATCCCTTCCCAAAAGGCCTATAAGTCTGTTTTCTTAGTGCCTGCAGCCTCCTTTGTACGTTTTATCATCTTAGATTGAGGGCTCTCCAATACCAGCCTGACGTTCTCAATATCATGAATTCTTGGCTTTCCTCAAGGCTCAGTGATGGGGATGTGACTATGGCCAATTATGTGATCCACAGGCAAGATCCTGGGAAAGAAGGTGGTGGGATTTCCATATATCCTGATCTCAGCTTCTGCTGTGATGTTAAATCCCAGTCTTCTGTCTTCTTCTGATATTTGTTTATCTTGTGCTTGCTCTCTCACACACTATTGTTTTTGTTGGTATCTATGCCTCTTAGAAAGCTAAACCTGACTCCATCACCACTTACATTCTCTTCCTGTCCCTCTCTCTATCCTCTGATAAGGATAAGGGAGTGCTTTCATTCTAAATTTACTGCTGTTTTGGGGCAAACCTGCCCTGTTCTGCAGGTCTCGTGTCCCTGGTTCCCACTGCCCCATAATCTCTACAAGGTCATTGACCTGTGCAAGCCTCATTTCTCTACCTGGCACCTCCATAATGCCAGTAGTTTACACCTGGATTTGATGGATTATGAGTCACTCAGAAAGTCATGAACCAAGGTCAGTAGAGTGTCAAAGTCACAATATTTCACCAATAATCTTCAGTCTAACCTAAGTTCCCCAAACTCATTATGGAAAGTTATCCACTTGTCTTTAGACCTCCCGTCTAGTTAACACCCAGAAACTACTTTCAGGTGAGTCACAAATGTCATATCCTGCTTTTTCTTACATCATGGATGATACTGTATTCTGCTGTCTAAAATGGCAGCTTCATAACATCAGGAAAAAAGAAGTTCAGCTGGATAATGACATTTATTTCCTGACCAGATGCAAAAAACAAAATATTGTTCATGCAGTATGGGCCTTACTATCTACAATCCACTAAGATCCACTTATAATTCAAAAAAAGCTGAACATCTCTGCCACAGGACCTCTGAGGAACTGAGAAATCACATTATTCACAGGTGAGAGGGCCTTAGGGAGCTGAAGAGTTTGATACTTTGATTGAGTTGTTTTACTTTTTTGGACCTAAGTTACAGTTCCAGAACTCATTTTTATTTTATGACTGCTTTTTCCTATGCTAACCTAACTGCTGTCTTGGACCTTGATATTGAATCACCTATATTTTATTTTAGTATATTTTATGTATAAGGGGTGGGTGATTGAGGGTTATTTATTATAATGTGTTAAGGGTTAATTTTGGTTTAGAATAGGGGTATATTTATTTGTAAGAGTTTAAGTAGAATTAGATTAAGTGGGAGGGGGTGAGTGAGTGGGGATGTGACTGAGTTAATATTGGTTTGTGCGAAAGTACCCACGATATGTGCTTGGGAGCTAGGAATATGGTCAGGCAGTACTCCCTCTTGAGATTAAAGGACCTCCACCCATTTGATCACCACCACTCTTATTTGAAGTTTAATGTAGATGTCATACTTCTGGCATCTTGAGGAGATGAGGGAGTAGAAGGAGTGGGGGATCCTGGAACTCTTGAGGGGGATTGGAAAGGAGTGGATGGATTTGAACAGTGAGGACTAGGAGGCGCCCTGGGGTGAAATGGACACAGGAATGAGGTTATCCCCATCTTGTGTCCATACCCAAGTGTTCTGACTTGGTCAGGTAGGAAGTGGGGCCACCCCTGGAATCCAGTCCCTTTTGGGTGGTGTTAAGCAATGCCAGGTCAGTTAAAAAAAGACCACAGTAGTTGCAGATCTTGTGGCATCTGCTGACCTGGCTTGTATCACCAAGACCTGGCTGGACGAAAGTGTCAGCCCCATTTAGGAGGCTGCAGTTCCGGCTAGTTTCTCAGTGATTCACCATCCGAAAGAGGACCGTCAGGGCAGGGGGGGGTTGCTGTCTGTTTTGGACAGGAACTGGGTCTCAGGGAGGTGCCAGTTGGAGCGACCAATTCCTTTGAGTGTATAGTGGGTGCAGGTGTAGGTTACAGGACCCTTCTCATTTACTGTCCACCAGGTGATGGGAGGGAGTTCCTGAGGGAGGTTGCAGACTTCATCACCAAGGTGGTATTGGAATCCCCCAGATGGTTGATTCTGGGGGATTTCAATGCCTGGGTGGATGATGAACTCTTACCATTTGGACAAAACCTCCTCCAAATGATGGATTCATTGGGCCTAACACAGGTTATTACCACTGCATCCCATGAGAAAGGGCACTCACTGGACTTGGTGTTCCACTTGGGGATGGAGATCTCCGATGTGTAGGTGAAGCCAGTCGGTTGATCTGACCATCACATCCTGAGATTCAGTTTCACAGCCCCCCAAAATAGGCCTGCCTCAAAGGAGTTGGTACAGTTCCGCCCTTTGAGAGGAATTACCTCAGAAGGCCTATTGATGGTGCTGGACTTCTCAGGATTTCCAAGGGATTGCACTGATCCATGGACTCTTGTGTCATCCTATAACAGGGCTGTTACTGAGGCCTTGGATATCATTGCTTCTGCTCGTGTTCACCATCTTATCCCTCACCCGGTTGCTCCTTGGTTTAATGGGGAAATCCATGAGTTGAAGAGGCAGGGGCGAAGGTTGGAAAGACACTGGCGGAAAACTCACCTGGAGGTGGATAAGCTTAGATTAATGGATAATTATCAGACCTATCAATCAGCAATTTCCCATAAGAAGGCAGAGTTCCTGTCCAGGGAAATTGCTACAGTGAAGAACAGGCCAGCCCAGCTCTTCCAGACTGGGGACAGACTGTGCAATCCAGCCTGTATTCACTCCAGTCAAGCGTTGTTACTAGTGCAGTGTGAGGAGTTTGCGCAGTTCTTCCCTGATAAGGTGTCCACCATCAGAGATGAGATCAGCCAGTGCATTCCCATTGGACCTTGCATTGATCAATTGGGTGGTACTAATACCAAACAGACCTGGTCCACCTTTATTCAGCCGGTAGTCATGGATATAGGGAGGATCATCCAGACTCTGTGGCCAACTTACTGTAGTTTTGATCCCGGCCCTATACGCCTACTAGTTGGGTGTGAAGAAGTTATCAGCCCGGTCCTTGTTGGGATAGTGGGGGTTGCATTGGAGAGAGGGATCTTTCCAGATCCCTTATAGGAGGCAGTAGTACACCCCCTTTAAAAAAAGAAACTCCTTTGACCCCAACTGCCCAGCTAACGTAGGGAAAGTTATTGAGAAGGTGGTCGCTCTGCAGCTGGAGGACCATTTAACTAACCACAATCCAGTCTGGCTTCAGAAAAAGGCATAGCACTGAAACAGCCCTGGTACCGGTACTTACTGACCTTCTGATGGTGAGAGATTGGAGAACCCATTCTATCTTGGTTCTCCTTGATCTCTCAGCAGCATTTGACACCGTGTATCATGGGGTGCTGCTTGAGCACCTGTGGTTCTTCTGTGGACTAAGGGGGGTGGTCCTCAGTTGGTTTCGGTCTTTCCTCAAGGGTAGATCCCAGAGAGTGGTATTGGGGATTTATTCCTCGGCCCCTCATGGGCTACCCTGTGGGGTTCCACAGGGCTCGGTGCTGTCCTCAATGTTATTTGTGGTGAACATGCTCCCATCAGGGGACATTATAGAACGGTATGGGTTGAGTTTTCATTGCTATGCCGATGATTCTCATTTATGTCTTTTGTGCCCGAACATTAATTAGATTCTGCTGTGGTGTTTAATAACTGCCTACTGGAGATTCAGAACTGGATGAGTGAGTGCCAGCTGGCTTCAGTTGAACTCAGGAAAAACAGAGGTATTGGTGGTGGACCCTGGTTATAGGACGACAGGGGCATGGGCGGGAAAATCCTCAGGATTAAATTTAGGGGGGACCCTGCTTATTGCTTCAGGCCAGTTGTGAAACCTGGCCATGGTATTTGATGAAGACCTGACCCTGAGGGCACAGGTTTCCGCTGTAGTCAAATCTTCCTATTATCATCTAAGGAACATAGCCCTGGTGAAGCACCTTGTCACGCCTGAAGATCTTCCTATGTAGGTGCATGCCTTTGTCACCAGTCATTTTGATTACTGCAATGCTCTCTACCTAGGGCTACCAGGGGTAGATATCTGCTGCTTGCAGCTAGTGCAGAACGCGATAGCCAGGTTGTTGACTGGAACCTCTAGATCCAGTTATATAACACCTGTGTTGTGTGAACTGCACTGGCTGCCAATACAATGGGCAGATTACATTCAAGGTCACGTTGCTAACCTATAAAGCCTTACATGAACAGGTAGCCCACTACCTGAAAGAACTCTTATGTCCTTACTGCCCCACCCATTCACTCCAATCTTCTGGTGAGGGATTGCTAGAGATTCCCACGGTATCCCTAAAAACATCAGGAGGAAGATCTTTTGCCTTTATGGTACCTACCCCGTGGAATTCTCTACCTCACCAGATACAAGAGAGCCAGACCGTAGAGGGTTTTAAAAAGTTGTTGAAGACCCACTTATTTAATCAGTCTTTCTCAGTAATTTATTAAGTGCACACTGATTTGTTTTATTCATTTTTAAACTGTAATCTTGTGTGTTTTTATTGTGTACTGTAAAGGCACCCTGAGCAAAGGAAGGGTGCCTTATACAAATAAAATGTTGATTGATTGATTGTATACTCTAAGAATGTTCTCTTGAAGAAAGAGTTTGAAAAGATTTCTGATATACTTAAGTCTACACCAGAAATCCTAAAAGAGATGATCATGAACTACCAGAAAGCATTAGAGAGTCATGTTCTGCAAGGACAAGAAGCTACATACCCTCCAGCAAGTTGCACATTGCAACAATTGGAAAGAAGATGACTATAATACTGTAGCACAGACCAACAGAATAATACAGCTGAAGACATCTCTGTTGTTAATTTGTCCAACCACATGCCGATCACAGCAGAATTATCTGTACTCTCCAAGGGACTTTCATTCTGCCCAATAAAGGAGCTTGACAAAATACAGTTCTGTGGTGAACTAGAAGAATACTTCCATAGACTGAGACTAAGGGAATTATTTCACAAGGAACATGATACCCCAGATGTCAACATTCCACTGGCAAAACAAAATAAGTCATCTGCTTTTACCCCCCCAAGTGAATGCAATGCCGAACTGAACACTTATATTCAGAGTTTTCATCAGACAGTCAATTGCCAGATCCTTAGCAAACAAAAACAAATCCACTATAACCCCCCCATTAGAAAGGAGAGCAATACAAATTTCACCTACATAAGTGAACATGCTAATGATCCAACTGCACACTACACCAAAGAACTATGGGACATTATCGGATCATTTCCTAAGCATATCCAGGATAAAATAACTTATCTCATCCCTGATGACCCTAGGCCAGGAACATTCTACATGCTACCGAAGATCCATAAGCCTGGGAATCCAGGGAGATCTATAATATCTGGGAATGACACCTTAGCAGAGGGAATCTCTGATTTTATAGAAAACATTTTAAAATCGCTTGTCATGGAAGTGACAGTTATATTCAGGACACCACACATTTCTTGTATAAACTGTCTGGCTTTAGGGATTGATCACTTAGTACCATCTTGGCCACAATGGATGTAAACTCTCTTTACACTAATACAAATCTGGATGGAATTTTTCCTTGTGTTAAATACTTACAAGAAAAAGGATGGCATCATGATATCCACCTTAAATTTATTGCAAGACTTATTGAATTTATTCTGACCCACAACAGCTTCAGTTTTAATTGAAAAATTATGTTCAAACTATGAGAACAGTAATGGGCACCAGTATGGCGCCACCGTATGCCAATCTTTTCATGACAAATTTGGAGAAGGATTTCCTGAAATGATGTACACATAAACCACTTGCTTACTTTTGATATATTGATGATTTCTTTATAATTTGTACAAAAGGTACGCAAACACTCAAAGAATTTCATCAGGAACGTAACTCCCTCCACCCTTCTATTAAAATTTGCCCAGAATACTCTGACATCTGTGTTAATTTCCTGGATGCCACATCAAAGATATAACCCGTCAAACCTGTATTTACAGGAAACTGACAGACAGAGATACTTGTACAACCACAGCAATCACCCTAAGCACACTAAAAAATCAATAATATACAGTCAAGCGCTTCACTGTCAACAAATCTGTTCAAGTGAAGAGACAGAGATAAACACTTGGCCACACTAAAAACATTTATTGGCCAGGGACTCTCCTCTAGATAAATTGACAGAGCTGTGAAACATGCTACACTTATGCCAAGAGGACAATGCCTACAATATCATGAAAAGGCCACCAACAACTGGATAACCTTGGTTGTTACGTACAATCCTGATCAAAATCATCAGGGACCTCCCACCAATGTTCAGTGAGGATGACACCTTGAAATCTGGCTTCCAAGAACTACCTTTACTGTCTTTTAAACAGCCACCTAATTTATCTAACCTGATTGTAAGAGCAAACTTATACCTGACCAAAACAACAAAACATAAGGTGGCACTAAACTTTGCAGTCATCCTAAATGTAAGACATGTGAGCATATTTCCTTCTCAGATTCTATCAGCATCCCCCAGGATAAAGAATTCAAGATACAGGAGAATTATACATGTACATCCAGGTACATTGTTTATTACATCCAATGCAAGAAATGTCCACATACAGGTTATGTGGGGGAAACGGGGCAATGCCTTCAAACCCAAATGAACTCACATAGAAATGACATTAAAATAAAAAAAAAAAGTAAAATCAGTGGGACAACATTTTTCTCAATCTGATCACTTAATTTTGGACTTGTCTGTCCTGGTTCTGAAGGGGCACTTCAGGAATGCACACGAGAGGCGAATGTATGATGTTAAATTTATTTACCTTCTAAATACATCTATTTGTGGTATGAATATGGACCTTGGTTTTATGACCCATTATACAATCTGAACCCCAACTAGTGCTTTCTTTTCAATTTATACACACAGACAAACTGCAGTTCTGGTCACATGCACATGCACACACCATCGCATACTTAAACTTTTACCGCACACTCTTAAGCACACACGCACACTCTGTTATTGTTTTCTTTTTCAGACTTCTGCTGTCATATCATTCCATTTTGTTATGGTATGAGTATGGACTTTGGTTTTATGACCCATTTCATAATCTGAACTCCAACTACTGTTTTTTTCTCAGCCTCATACACACAGATGTATTGCTGTGCTGACCACACACACACTCTCTATTGTGATTTTAAGAATTCCGCTGTCACATGCATTCCATTTTGTTAGAATTTGTAGGACTGGCCTGTTCTCTGGTTTCAGCCTGTGCTTTAAATCTTGTTATCAGATAAGTTGTCCATATCCAAATGTGAATTCTGTTCTGAGCTTTTCAAATGTTATCATTCCTTAACTGCGATGTTTCCGATGAAGGCCTCTGTGTAGTCTGAAAGCTCAAACATTTTGTAAAAATTATTTGTTGGTCCAATAAAAGGTATCAAACCACCCATTTTGTTCATCTTTTTGATCATGCTTCTATGACTGTTGTTTCTAATGACTTTTTCACTTTCTGTGTTATCTCCCCTATCTCCCCTATTCCTGATTCTGTTTTGTCTCCACCTTCCCTTGCTTACTCCTCTTCATCCCTTATCAGCCATTCTCTTTCTTTCTCTTTCTTTTTCTGTTCCCAGTAACCCTATCCATTATTATTTCTGCCCATCAGGCATTAAGCTGTTCCAAAGGCCAAAGCTCAAATGGGTTAGATGCCAAACAAGAGAAACACTCTGAAGAAGGGGGTCAATACCATTCCATTTACAGAAGAAAGGGGTCTGAAAGAACTAATAAAATTGAAGGTGGACAAAGCAATGGGTCCTGATGGAATTCACCCAAGAATTCTAAAAGTACTAAGGGTAGAACTAGTGACACCGCTGACTACTCTCTTTACCAAATCATGGGAGGATGGGGTGGTACCTGAGGACTGGAGGACGGCAGATGTGATTCCTCTTCACAAAAGTGGGAGCAGAACAGAGGCAGAAAACTACAGACCAGGTAGTTTGACCTCAGTGGTAGGGAAAATGATGGAATCACTTCTGAAGGAAAGAATTGCTGCGTACCTAGAGGCCAGTGGGGCACAGGACCCAAGGCAGCATGGATTCACAATGGGAAGGCCATGTCAGATGAATCTAATAGATTTCTTTGACTGGGTGACCAAAGTAATAGACCAGGGAGGGGCTATGGATATGGCCTACCTAGATTTTAGCAAGGCATTTGATACAGTCCCACACAAAAGATTAATACACAAGTTAGCCAGTCTTGGAGTGGGTCCCAACATGGTAGCCTGGATAAAAAATTGACTAGACAACAGGACGCAAAGGGTAGTAGTAAACAGAGTCCACAGTGAAGAAAGGAGGGTTACTAGTGGGGTACCGCAGGGTTCAATACTGGGACTGGTCCTTTTTAATGTCTTTATAAGTGACATTGCAGAGGAACTGGAAGGAAAAGTAAGTCTCTTTGCAGACAACACAAAGTTCTGCAACAGGGTTGAAACATAAGATGGAGTGGAAAGGATAAGAAGGGACTTGGCAAGGTTGGAGGAATGTTCAAATGTATGGTAGCTCAGATTCAATGCAAAGAAGTGCAAGATAATGCACCAGGGAAACAAAAACCCAAGGGAAGAGTACACAATGGGGGGTGAGATATTGACAACAGTAAAAATGGAAAGGGACTTGGGGGTAATTATATCAGATGACCTAAAGGTGGGCAAGCAATGTGAGAAGGCAGTAAGGAAGGATAGGGCAATACTGGGATGCATAGGGAGAGGCATCAATAGTAGAAAACAGGAAGTTGTTATCCCTCT
This sequence comes from Neoceratodus forsteri, assembly GCA_016271365.2. Lineage (NCBI taxonomy): Eukaryota > Metazoa > Chordata > Ceratodontiformes > Ceratodontidae > Neoceratodus > Neoceratodus forsteri. The sequence goes on from CM028133.1 coordinate 531,635,471, forward strand.
GTACAGACAGTTGGTGAGACCCCATCTGGAGTACCGTATGCAGTTCTGGAGACCCCATCTTCGCAAAGACATAGACAGAGTGGAGGTTGTCCAGAGGAGGGCAAACAAAATGGTGAAGGGTCTGCACCAGAAGACATACGAAGAAAGACGAAAGGACCTTAATATGTATACCCTTGAGGAAAGAAGGGAGAGAGGGGACATGATAGAAACTTTCAAGTACCTCAAGGGAATCAACAAAGTCCAAGAGGGTAGCATCTTTCAGAAGAAGAGATGTGCAAGAACAAGGGGGCACAATTTGAAGATAGAGGGGGGATGGCTCAGAGGTAATGTGAGGAAGTATTTTTTCACAGAGAGGGTTGTGGATGCATGGAACAGCCTCCCTGAGGAGGTCGTGGAGTCAGGAACAGTGGGGGAATTCAAGAATGCATGGAACAGACATAAGGCAGTCCTAGTCGGGGGTAGGAGGAAGTAAGCTGTCGGTTAACTAGGATCTGCAGCTTATCTGTTAGATAGTAAAATGGGCAGACTAGGTGGGCCAAGCAGTCCTTATCTGCTGACAAATTCTATGTTTCTATGTTTCTAATCTCTTTCTTTTGCTCTTGGTGTCGTTCCCCATGCATAGAAGCAGGCTAAGTTTCTCCCTTTGCATAAAGGGGTGTCTCATCATTTTCTGGGATCTACTATCCTATCTCCTTCTTTGTCATAGAGGTCAAACTTTAGGAAATATTTGTGTTCACTCAGCTCTCTGCCTTTCTTGATTGCTTAGATTTCCTTTCACCACACCAGTCTGGCTACCAAAAAGGCCACTCCACCGTATCTTCCCTACTCTGGGTCACTGACATCATCCTGAAGGGTATGGACCTTGGATACCTCACAGCAGTCATCTTTATTCAGTAACCCTCTCCACTACTCTGCCTGCCCTTCAGGCCTTAAACCCTTCCAAAGGCCATAGCCCAGATGGTTTACACCTCAGACTTTCTTTTGTTCCTGCAGTTGCTGCCCCTATCACTACCCTCCTTAATCTCTTTCTTTTGCTCTTGGTGTGGCTCTCCATGCCTAGAAGCAGGCTATGGTTCTACCCTATCATCACAAGTCCTATGAGGACAGGTTGAAGGAACTGAACATGTACTCCCTGGAGGAGAGGAGGGAGAGAGGGGATATGATAGAGACATACAAGTATCTTACAGGGAGGAACAGGGTTTAGGAATACACTATTTTTAAGCGAAAAAGATGTTCCAGGACTAGAGGGCATGGGATGAAGTTGGAGGGAGGATGATTCAGAGGAAACATGAGGAAGAATTTCTTCACAGAATGGGTGGTGGACAAGTGGAACACCCTGCCAGAGGGAGTGGTGGGGGCTGAAACAATCACGAGATTTAAGAATGCATGGGATAGACATAAAGGAATTCTGGAGGTCAGGGGTCAGGGGCAACAGACTTCTAGGAAAACATAAACTGAACTTAGAAGCTCAAATGGGCAGACTGGGTGGGCCATAGGCCCTTATCTGCCGACACTGTCTATGTATCTATGTATCTTCCTCCTTCTTATTCTGGCCAAACTTCAGGAGATATTTGTGTTTACTCAGCTCTATGCCTTTCTTGATAGCTCTGAATTCCTTTTGCTATTCCATTCTGGCTTCCAAAAAGTCCACTCCACTGTATGTTCCCTACTTTGGTTCACTGATACCATCCTGAAGGGGATGGACATGGGACACCTCACAGAAGCCATCTTCATTCACCTTGCTAAGGCTTTCAATACTGTTGCCCACTCCCTCCTGCCAGACAGGTTGAGGAATGCAAATCTCTCTGTCTTGGCTATAAATTGGTTCTCCTCCTATCTTGCTGGACAACACCATTCAGATAAGCTAGGGGCCTTTTTTTTTCTCTCCTCTTCCCCATTTGAGCTGGTGTTTCTCAGAATACCATTCTAGGGCCAATTCATATTTCCCTTTTTCTCATTGATCTTCATTCTGCCTATGTCAGTGCTAACATTCATTCATATAAATACAAAATCACACATGCCCACACAATGCAAAGTGCCATGGGCTGCATTTGCAAATCACCACAGAATGTTATGCTGGTTCAACTTTAAGCAGAATTGCATGATGCTGAAAGGCCTCTCACACAGTTTGCAAAGGGTGCTAACAGATGATATAGACATGTGTTTCGTCCTACCAGGACTCATCAGTATGTCTCATCTGTTTGACACCTCAGTGGAATGAACCAGCAACCCTAAGACAGTCTGTCTGGGTTATGTTGTGGTGAACCCATTAAAATAAAAAAAAATATTTAAAAGACAAAGAACCTCTGTGCGCAAACACTGAGGCAAGGGTTACCCCAAAGGGCATTTGGCTGGGAAGCCGAGTTTCAAGAAAATACAAAATCACACATGCCCACACAATGCAAAGCATCATGGGCTGCATATACAAATCACCACAGAATGTTATGCTAGTTCAACTTTAAGCAGAATTGCTTGGTGCCAAAAGGCCTCTCTCACAGTTTGCAGGAAATTCATTCATATACCGACTATCAACATCCTCTACTCTACAGAGGCTTCAGTCTCTGAGCTTGAATCATTGCTGCAGCTTATCTTTGACCATGACCAATTTTGGTTCAACTTAAACCAGCTAATGCTGAATGCCAAAAAGAACATGTCAATGTTTTTTGACTCCAGACAGGAACAATCTAGCTCCCTTTCATGCCTACTTTCACTATTCTTGATAGCATGACTCTGGAGGATGTCCCTTCCTTTAAGTAGATTGGTCTGTGGGTTGCTAGAAACCTGGATTTCTCTTCACACATCGACACCATCCACAGAAAGCTCTGCCCTAAACTTGGTTCCCTCCACTGCAAGAAATCATGTATCCCACTCCTTGTTTGCCAGGAGATTGTTTTCAAAATGATTCTTCTGATGTTTAACAATGCTGATTTGGTCTATGAGGCTACTCCTAAATCCAGTCTAGCCAGGTTGGATCACCTCCTTCATTCCTTCTGCCACTTTGACTCAAACTTTCCCCACTAACTCATCACTGACAGCATTGCCAGTGCCTCTTTTTCCATGTTCCTGTCATCTATCTTTTTCTTCCTCTCCAGGTCATCCAACCTTGACCGGGTGCCCGCTGTTTGCAGCACTTGAGTATGAACTGAGCCAGCTGTTTTGACCTCCTGCCCACCTGCCTGGACTTGGGAAACAGGTCATCCACCCTTGACAAGGTACCCCTCTGCTTGCGGTACTCGAATCTGAACCAAGCAGGTTGCTTCAGTCTCCTGCCTGCCAGCTCAGACTTTGGGAACAGGTTGTCCATGCTTGACCAGGCAGCACTCGGATCTGAACTGAGCCAGCTGCTTCAATCCCTTGCCCACCCAACTGGACTTGGGAAACAGGTCATCCACCCTTGACTGGGTGCCCCACTGCTTTTGACACTCAGATCTGAACCGGGCCAGTCGCTTCGATCTCCCGCCTGCCCACCCAGACTTTAGAAACAGATCATATGCCCTTCACCGGGTGCCCTGCTGCTTGTGGCATTTGGATCTGAACCAAGCTGGCTGCTTCAATCTCCTGCCTGGCTGCCAGGACTTGGGAAACAGGTCTGCCAGATCGAGATACCGGGAAGCCATGGCTCCTGTTCCTTAGACCTGATTGGCTGATTTTTGCAGTTTTGCCTCCTCATTGGCCGACTCTGCTACTAGCCCTCTCACATTGGACCTGCTAGCTGTGCACTGCTTCAGCACCTAATTTTAAATGTTATCCATGCCGATCTGAACTGAACACTCTCAGCCTGTATTTTAGTAAACAATTATGTGTTAGCCCTCAGAATTTTCCTGCGATCTAGTATATTTACAGTATGTAGCCTGTAACAATTCCTAAATCGCCTGTTTGCATACTGCATTTCTTTGTTCTGATTTTCAGCCTGCAATGTGCTTGTAAAGTTTACTGCTTAGTGTACAGAAATTCCTGCTTGAGTAAGTTTACTGCTTGGGAATATTAGATCAAATTTTTAATAGATATGCACATTTTGTTCTAGATGCACCCTGGAATATGCACCATTGCTCCCTTTATAGAGCTTTAAAATAGACATCCCTAATGGAAAGGTGTAATATACATGTGCAACACTTGACCCATTGTTGTTATCTTTATAAAGCACCTGGTTATTGTTAGAATTATTGGAGGAGCAGAATGTTAAGGAAGGGCTGTGTTCTGCCGGGGAGCTAAATTTCAGGGTGCCATCCATGAGAACAGCAAGGAGTCAACATTGTTGTGTATATGAAGATCCAAAGTTGTGGAATTCCTTGCCAGGCCACTTGAGGCCGTGTATTAACAAAGTACCATGGAATGCATTAAGACTATGGCTTGAAAATGTTGCATTTTCTCCAAAAAGTTGTTGTACCTGAGTGATATATATTTATTGTATATTTGGTATTTGGTTTTGTATGAATTTACATATACAGTATGTATGTTATAGTACTTTTTAGTGTGTAACTGATATTTTTGCAAAGTAGAACCCCATTGTAAATTAGCTTCAGCTAAACTGGGTTACCCTGTTTCTGGTATCAGAAATAAAACTTTTTACTACTATTTCTACTATTACTACTGCTTAGTGTACAGAAATACTTGCTGTCTAGTGAGCTCATAAAGGATTATGGTATTGCTAACCTAGTGTTTTAGCCAATAGATTATTGTCTGTTCTTTTTTCTACTCCTTCTTTTCACCCTAATTACAGCCTATAATTTTCTGTACCTGCTGCCCCTAGCCTTACTGCTCTAGCAAGCCCTTCCCCCTTCTCAGAGCCTTTGAAACCTGTCTTCCTAATCCACTGTCCCCGTCTCCTCTTCAGCTTGTATTTCATCTTCTCTACCCCCCACCTACAAAACATTTAGCCCATTGTCTTTCGGGAACACCCTGCCGCACCTTTCCCAGCACCTCCCTTTTACTATTTCTCCCTATCTGCCTTCTCCCCCTCCTACTTTCACACTTCCTTTGTTTTTCTCTAGGTCCACCCCTCAAAAACTGTTACAGCTCTTTTTGGAAAGTATATCTTTGACCCCTGCTCTCTCCTTTTCCTCTTCAGGTTTTCCACCCTTGACTGGGTGCCCCTTTGCTTGCGGCACTCAGATCTTAAGTGAGCCTGCCACTTTGATCTCTTGCCTGCCCATCTGGACTTGGGAAACAGGTATGTCAGATTGAGATACTGGGAAGCCATGACTCCTGTTCCTTAGACCTGATTGGCTGATTTTTGCACAGTTTCACCTCCTCATTGGCCAACTCTGCTGCTAGCACTCTCCCATTGTACCTGCTAGCTGTGCACTGCTTTGACACCTAGTTTTAAACACTATCCATGCAGATTTGAACTGAACACTCTCAGCCTATATTTTAGTAAATGAAATACTTCTCACTGGCGCTGTGTGCCAGCTCCCCCCCCCGCCCTATCTGGGCCATTTCTTGTATAGGTTGTTCCATCACATGACCAGACTGTAATTAACTAAGTCTGTAGAATAGCATTAGCAGTTATAATATCCTGCCATTAGAGGGCTGCTCTCCCATTGTGATCTGTAACAACCAGTGTCTTTTATTGTCCAGTTTGTCACCTACCCTTCTCTGCTTTCACTTCACATATCCTTGCCTACCTCTTCTCTGTTTTTACTCCACATAACCATATATACCTGTTTTGTACTCCAAGGCCTTTCCTGCCTAATCTCACAAATACTATTAGTTCTCTCCTATGCATTTAACAGTGCTCACTGTATGAAGCCCTTTCTCACCCCTCAAAAATTATAACCCTTTTCTTCTTTCGTCCCCTTCTTGTTTCTGTCCCTCTTCTCCCCAGCACACCACCTGTTACATCTTTCTCTCCTACTTTCCCTGATGCCTCCTTCATCTTTGCAATCACTCCCACTGTCCCTTTCAAACTATAGACCTAGTCCCCCTTTACTTCTGCTTTTCTTTTCTCTCCTCCTTTTCACTTTGCCTGTCTTCACTTTCTTATCTCCTTCTCCTCTACCCCAACTTCTCCCTCTTCTTCCCTTCCTTCCAACCTTTATTACAAAAGTCCTAAACTTCACTACTTCATCCTTGCCCTCCTCCTTTTCTCATCAGGAACATCCATCCCAACCCTGGCCCTCCCATGTCACCCTCTTCGGCCGTCTCCCTCAACACGGCTACTCTCAACTCCACAGCCCATTCGATTATCCCTAAAGCGTTGAAACTTCTACACTTAAACATCTGTAGCCTGCTACCTAAAATAGATCTCATCCAAACTCTTGTGGTATCTCACACTCCTGACATTTTAATTATAACTGAGACTTGGCTCAAAAATAGCATTCCAGACAAAGCCATCTCTATCCCCGGGTAATCCCTCTCCAGACAAGATTGGACCGGTCAAGGAGGGGGAGTGGCCATATATATCCAGTCCTCATTGCAATTATCCACAATCTAATCTTCTTCTTTTCCAGCTACTTACAAGGCCCTCATCACCCACGTTATTCTTCCTTTCACAGCCTCTATTTTCATAGCTGCTATCTATTATCCCCAAGCACCCAGCATTTGGTCAGAACAGAACTTTTATCCACCATCACCTCCATCTCTCAATCTGGTGAACTGTTTATACTGGGAGACCTGAATCTAAATTGGTTGTCCCCCAAGCTGAATAGGATATGGAATGATGTTGCTGCACTAAACCTCAAACAAATTATCCTTGAGCCCACACATCCAAATAATAAATTACAAAATCATTCCTTGCATGACTGGGCACTCACCACACTTCTGCACCATTTCATCAAGTGAGGTGTCCTTTTTGATGCCCTTAGTGACCCCAACCCTCTTTTCATGGTTTGTAAGGTCCATTGCCCTAACCCCCCTTCCAAAATCATTCTGCTCCACTGTTTCAAATCCGTAGATCTTGCACCTCTCCTGTTTGAACTCATCTCTACAGACTGGGCCCCTCTCTCTTCTACAATTGCATTGACCAAGCCCTTGACAACTTCAAGGATAAATTCATCTCCACCTGGAATGCTTTCACTCTGTTCAAGAGGACCAGAGTCCATTGGCTATACCTCACCTGGATTACCCTGGAACTGTTGGCCTGCATCAGGGAATGTGACCGTGCATGGAAAAAACACAAATCTATGAAGCTTCCCAGAGACTACACCATGTACAGAATGCTACCAAACTCTTACACAAAAGCCACCAGATTGGCAAAGTCTAAGTATTTCAAATTCTCCTTCTTCACAAACATAAACACCCCCATCTAAATTCTGAAGTGTGGTCCATGCCTTTTTTTCTCCTCCCACTCAACCTTCCCCCCAGTTCTTAAAATAAATAATTCCTTGGTATCTGATCCTTGCTTGGTGGCCAATGAATGTAATGTCTACTACACCTCTTGTGCCATGACTCTCTTAAATTCCCTCCTCCCACCCAACCCCTTTCCTGGGCTCACCTCCCCCACCTGTGTTTGCCTCTCCTTCTTTCTCTTTCTTCTCCATCTCCCCAGATGAAGCCTTAAGTGTCCTCCTCTTTCTTAACCCCTCTAAAGGTTCCTCTCCAGACGTTCTTGATCCTAAACTTCTCTACCTCTCCGCTCCTGTTTTGCCTATCCCATCTATTTAATCTTAAACCTTTCTTTTACTTCCGCTCAAGTTCCTCTACCTTGAAACACACCATTGTCCTTCCCCTCCCCAAGGGCGGTGACCTGACTGCTCCTGGTAAATATCTTCTTATCTCTGTCCTTCCTACTCTTGCTAAACTGCAAGAACACCTGGTTCTCTCTCAACTTTCCTCCTTCCTCTCTGACTCCTCCTTCTTCACCCCTTTCCAATCTGGTTTTCGGAAGAACCATTCCACAACCAGCTCTCTCCTCCGGCTCACCAATGCCATCCTCACTGAGATGAATGATGGCCTGATCACCTCAGCCATTTTTGTTGACTTAGCCAAGGCATTCAATGCTGTCTTCCACATCCTGCTTCTTGACTCTTTTTCTGCAGCAGGCCTCATCTCATCTACAACAAAGTGGTATAAATCTATCTCAGCAGTAGGACTCAATCGGTCAGAATCTCTAACTCCACTTCCCCCTCCACTCCCTATCAGCACTGGTGTCCCCCAGGACTCTGTGTTTGGTCCCCTGCTTTTCTCCAGTTTTCCTAATGACCTTCCCACAACCTGTTCATCTGCCTCCATTCATATGTATGCCAATGATACTGTCTTGTACAATTCCGGCAAAAACCCTGCTGATGTGGTAACCAGTTTACAGCATGATTTCAAACAAGTTCAGCTCTGATTCATCTTCCACCAGCTCTTCCTAAACACCAAGAAGACAGCCTTCATGATCTTTGGCACCAGGCAGAGACTCTCTAGGCTCACTGATCTGCCCTTCTTCCACACCCTCACTGGGACAACCCTTGAGGACACATCCTCAATTAGATATATTGGGTTTTGGTTGGAGCGACACCTCAACTTCTCTGTGCATATCAATGACATCCTGAATAAACTGCACCCCAAGCTTGGTGCCCTGTGCAGGAATCGTAGTTCAATTCCACAGACTGTGAGGCATGAAATTGTCCAGAAGATGATTCTCCCCATCTTTGACTACTGCGATGTAGTCTATGGTGCTGCTACCAAATCTTCCCTGACCAAATTGGACATTCTCTTCATCTCCTTCTGTCACTTCGCCCTTGACTCTCCCACTCATACCCACCACTGTGAACTCTATCTTGCCCTTGCCTTCCTTCCACTATCAAATAAATACCTCTCCCACTGTGTCAAACTAAACTCCAAATTCTGGCTTGGAGTTCTCCCTTCCTACCTCTTTTCCTCTCTCTCCACCTCCCACACCCTCCCACTACCTCAGATCTAGTGACACACTCACCTTGGTGGTCTCATGCCATTCAACCCTCATCAGCCAGACTGTTTTTTTCCCATTGTTTCCCTAAAATCTAGAACTCTCTCCCACCCAAATACACCACTCCTCTTCCTCCTACTTAATACTGCCCTCCAAAACTTCCTCTCTCCAAGTTGCTTCTGCTTTAACCCTCCTTAAATTACCTTATTCCTAGTTTCTGCCCTCCAACTTCTTCCCCCTTGTAGGGTTCTTAGCATCCTGAAGGGGAAACTGGTTTTGGCTGTCTTCCCTCACCCCTCCCTGCAGACCCCACTTACCCTTGCAAGGTCCACATCATCCTGTTGGAGTAATTTGGTCCTGCTTGCTTCACCTTACTTCCCCCATCCTCCTCCTTTTCCACTTCTCCTCCTTAGCGACTTTTAACATTTCAATAAATAAATAAAAATAAATAAATCTATTTACCTATTTCCCAAATCTCTCCTAACAACCTCTTTAACCCCTTATGCTTATTCCACTAGCCTCTCATCTGTGGTGCTTTACCGGGGCTAACCATACCTTAGAAATCAGTACTCAGGACCGTCAGCTTGTATGTCTGGGATGTTGTTTCCTCTTATGAATTGTACCATATTATATATTACACTTTATTTTCCATTACTATATCTATATCTATATCATGAAATTAGTGGAATATGTTATATGGATGTAATTGTTCTATTATTTTAGTACTTATTAGTATTTTTCACTTGTTATTATGTCCCTTGCATTACATTCTGTTCCATTACCCTCTTTTGTCTTTCCCTACCCTGGGATGTACCTCAAAATAAGCCTCCACTCAGTGGACACTAATATTCAAATAAAAAAATACATAACATAATGTATAATGCTATAGTTCCAATTCATAACATAAATATTACAGGTTAAAACTTGCAACCTTGGATTTACTTAATTTATATGACAAGAGAAATAAAGCATTAAGTATTTATAAACTATTTGAGGGTGTGCACCAGTGGAAGAGTTTTTGTACTGACAAGTGAAGCACAGAATTCCTGCTCCTGACATCCATAGTCCCTTGGTGCATGTTTCTACCCTACTCAATCCCATCCCGCTAGAGTCTGTACACACACAGACAGGTTGGGGTGGGTACAGGGGTGGGGGCATTCATGCACCTCAGGCTGAAGATATCTCCACGATGTGATGGCATTATGGTGGGGAGAGGATATGTGACCCAAGAAACTGCTATAGCATTATAAACCCTTCTGTTTGGTTGCAGGATGGTCCTTGGAAATCAGTGAGCCCTTCTACACCTAACCCTATTCCTTTTTGCAGGGAGGGAGGGCTGGGGACATTTGTAAACTCACTAGTACAAACAGCAAAGACTTTGTTATCCCAGTGGGGATATAGCAGTCCTTAAAGGACCACTGTATCTACCAGTTCATTCTCTGTGTAGGGCTTGTGATCCTATATGACACTGCCCTGGCCATCCTGTTGGATGTCTGGTGTCCAGCACATTCTATTCCCCTGCCTGCCCCTTTTCCTACTTAATGCTCTGCATTTGCAAAGGGCCAAAGGCAGGGGCTGTAGATGCTGTCTGGTGAAGACAGGCATTGGGTGTAGAGCTCTGTGGCTGGGATATGCACAATTTACATGTATCACAGTTGTTGTGCAGATTGTGCTTCAAGAGTGTTCAAGACTTAAATAAATATTAACTTTTGAAAAAGAAATGTGCTTTCTTGTCTTGGAAATCTAAAATAGATTTTTATGGAAACACTTGTAAGAATCTCCGATATAAATTCAAGTCCCCATCCTGCCAGTAAAGATGTCCCGTTAGGTTCAGTTTTGGGGGCCATACTATTTTATTTATGTATTGAAACATTTCACCAGGAAAGGCACACTAAACAACAAGTTGCTCATCTCACAGTGCCTCCTGGGGGAAGGGGTACTGGGAGAGTAATAGAAAAAACAGATGAAGTACAAACATGGTTACAGGTACAAGTAGACAAGGATATGGTACAATGCTAATCCTTGATTTTATAATACATAAAGGAGCAGGATTACATAGAAATGATTAGTCCATGACTCAGGAAGTAACAGCAGATACTCACATTACAACAATAGTGGGATAAAATGCCAGGGTGTGCAGAGGGTGTGCAGAGAACAGTTTACTTTGTTTAAACTTACAATGTGTGTATACACTGTAGCTTGTATTTATATCCAGGCAAAAAGGTGATATTCTCTTTTTAGGGGCAGATATTGTATGATAGACAATTTGAAAATATGTCTGCTCTATGATTTTGATAGAGTATTACCTTGGTTTAGTAAACACAAGATTTTGATTAATATAAAAAGACCAATATTTATGCTGCTTGGTTCATCTAAAAACAAATAACAATAATTAAAGGTAAATATGAAATATGGGCTGCCAGACAACAAAGTGGTTGAAGAGATGGGTAATTATACTGTAGGTAGTCGGTTATCTGGTTTAATTCTGGGCTAATTTATGAATTGCATGTACAGTAATACAACCAATGGAATTAGCAGTATCCATAAAATGTTTGGTACATCATATATTCAAGTGCATTGTTTGAATTTGCAGGCCTGGAATTTTTTTGATCAGCATTCTACTATTCTCAGACTGATTGTAGCTATACTACTTATTGTATGTGCAAAGCCACAAATGGGGTCTGGAGGACAATCTGACCATACTTTATAAAATATAAAAGAAAATGTTGAAATCTGAAGCAAATGAGGGGAATTACATACAAAGTTTTACATTATACAGTCAGTTATGTTGTCTTTGGAAAACCAGAAGGAGCTTCAATGACTATGTTTTGTGCTTAAGGCCCTTAATATATTAACTTCCCATTTACCAACTTAGAAAACAGATTTGACCAATATACAGACATAATTCATGATCTTCCTATACTTCTCTTTTATATATTCCTTGGTCCAGGATAACATCTGAGGAAACATCTTTTACACACAATGCTCCTTCTAAGTGAAATCTTTTGCCTGTACATCTGCAGGAAATTATGAATGTTCATGGGTTTAAAAGTAAAGTCAAAGAATAACTGCAAAGTCCATGCACTGCTTTCCATAATTTAATTTAATTACAGTAGACTGCACAGTGGTGCTTAAGTATATTATCACTTCTCTTTTGATCCTTTATTACAGACTAGACAGACACCTCTTTTTTTTTACTTGAGTATTTGTATTTTATTATATGTGCTAGTTTTCTATGTGTATTTTATTGTGGCATACAACTTAAGTTTGTTTGACTATATAATATATGAAGTAAAATAGTGAGATTTTGTATTGTAATTATATACAACTTAACCTGCCAGCTTTACTTAGGACACCTTGAAAAAGGAGACATTATATCTCATAGGGATTAAAATGAAAACTAAAAATAAAATAAAACATAGCACATGTGAATGCAATATAAAAAGATTTGCTCTGCAATATTTTACTACATCCCCTTGACAAAGACAGCTTTGAACTGGTTGGAAAATAGTTGTGCTGGGGCTGATCCAGCTAGAATGTGTGATGTCCTGTAAACATATGAAATAAATTATTTTAGAAAATGGCTTGAAAAATAAAGCATCCTAATTGGTTGAAAGCAATGGTCAGGAGTGCATTTATTTTTCAATACAACCCTATGAAAAACAAGTCGAGAGAGCAAGCTGGAGGCCCTCCCCCCACACTCCATCCTTAGACCATACACTACAGTCACAAATTGAAAAAACTTTCAGCAGCATTCACTTAGCCACAACTGTTCATTCACACTCCTCTGAACCACAGTCACTTTTTTATCCTTGCTGACCATGGTATGAAGTGTACTGTTTTTGTGGAGATGGGATGACATTGAAGTGTGAGCTACCATTTTCTAAGCACAATAATGCCCTCCAGGGTAAGTGGTACTGTGCTATATTGGACCTTCTAGGGGCTATAAGGCCCTTCTCCTGCAGCATCCAGCCTCATTATGCCCCGGGCAGTCCAGCTTAGCACAACACCACCCACCCTATTGGGTATCATTGCTTACTTAACTGGACTAGCACAAGATGGATCACCTGTGAGATTTTACACAAATAAACTGAGCAAGTAAACCACTTGCTTTTGAAGAAATATAAGAAGTGACTGCTTTTCCTGTATGCATCAGAGTAATCAATACTAATCACATTTGTTGTCGTTTGTTGGAAACTGTGCTCCTATTTTACTGGCAGCATTAGTAATAAAAATGAATAATAAAGATGTTGGAGTCATGCTTTAAAAGTGACATTTTGAAACACAAAATTTGTTTTAGAAAAATAAATAATATTTATAATTAAAAGGTTCAGTCCTCAGTCCTATCTTATTCTCAGTCTTTCTAAATGAGCTTCCTGCTGCCTGCACCTCAGTGTCCATTCACAGGTACACTGATGACACAGTCCTATTTGTCTCTGGCCATTCCCCTGCTGACCTGGCAACCAGGCTTTAATGGGACTTTGACAAACTCCAGTTGTGGTTCTGCTCAAATCAGCTGGCCCTCAACACCAAAAGAACGGTCTCCATGACCTTCATCACTTGGCAAAAATTCTCTAGGATTAGCAATCCCCCCTCCTTACATACCCTAGATGGGTCCACTCTTGAGAGAATGTACTATCCTTCAAGTACCTAGGCTGGCTTGACAACCACCTCAACTTCTCTGAACACATTAATGCCATACATAAAAAAACTCCCCCCTAAATTGGGAGCATTGTACCGCTACTGCAGCTGTATCCTGCTCCTGACCCATAGAGCTGTTGTTGAGAAAATGATCTTCCCCATATATGAATATGGCCACATTGTCAACAAATCTTCCCCCAAATCTACTCTTTCCAGACTGGACTATCTTTTTAACTCATTCTGTCACTTTGCTATGGACAACCCTACACATACTCATCACTGTACCCTTTGTACTTCCCTTTCCTTTCCCTCCCATGAAGCTAGGCATATAGCACACTGCTCTTCATTTATTGCCAGGTATTTTTTTGTCTCCCTCCCTCCCTTCCTTCCTGTCCTCTACCCTCTCCCTGCCTCATCCCAACTCCTATACCCTCTGCAGCTCCCACTCCCACTCCCTTGCACTCCCCCCAGATCCTCTGCAGCTGGCCAGTCAGCCTTCTCCTACTGCTTCCCTAAGCTGTGGAACTCCCTCCCTCTCCCAATCTGTTCAGCCTCCTCTCCCTACTCTCTATCCTCCCTCCTGCATAGCCTCACCTCCCACACCTGCAACTATAACCTGTAACCTCACTTATTTTCTCCACTATATCCAATCTATTATCTCCTCCCCATTTCTTAACCTCCTTCCTTTCTCTATACCACCCCCTCTCTTCCCTGTTGTTCCTCCCCTCCTTTCACAATTCATATCCATACCCCGATCCCATTCCCTCTACTATCTTGCTCTACCCCCTCTCTGCCCACCTTTTCCTACTCCTCCCCTTCTCCCCTTCACCTCCTCTTATAATCCTTTACTTACTCTTAATCATTCTGCTCATCTTTCTCTCCCTCCCCATATCAAACCATCTTTCTTAGTCCTTGACCATAACTCTGTTCCTATGTTCCCCCTCAAGCCTGCTCCCCCCCATTGTAACATGTATTGTTCTACTACTAGCCAGTGCTGGCACACATTTGGCTTTAGCGGCTATAATTTTCAATGTAGTGGTGCATGGTTTATGAGTTCTCACACTTTATTTATTCATTTGCATGGGTTAAATCCATGTACACAATTTACTGTACATAGTTGCTTTCATATTTATTTCTCTGCTGTTTGTGGCTATAACATGTTGTTTCTGACTCTGTGTATTTTCAAGTGTACTCCCCTTTTCCTTCCCTCCAGGATGCATCTGGAAATGAACTCTTGTTGGTTCAGTATGTCTTTCCTGGTGAAACTTTTAAATAACTAAATAAATTGTAAATAAGCTATGCTCAATTGAATGTTTCCCTTATTCATAAAAATTAAAAAAGATGTACTACTACTACTACTACTACTACTACAAATGAAAGAAATAAAAGAAAACACCAACATCAGGACTGAGAGAAGGGAATTGGGGATCAAAATCAAGGACATCCACTAAACCTTGGCACACTCGAGGGATGGGATTAAGCTGGTAATGTATCTACAATATTCAGGACCTGATGTCTTCTAATTTGAGATGGGCAGAACTGGTTTCAAAATGAGCATTTGTCAATGCCAAATGTTCACCACTTGCATTGCTGTTAAAGTAGGTCTTGCTTGTGTTTGTACACATTTTTGTTAGAATTAGTAGTTTGTTATTTTATAAAGGAGTCCTGAGCCAGCTGAGCGGCAGAGCCAGGTTGGGAGTTAGAACCAAGTTAGAACCACTTTTTCTAGTTCACAAACTAGAATTAGTAGTTCAAATCACTTTTCCCAGAATTAGTTTGAACAACTTTTCCTGGTTCACAAACCAGAACATTTTTAATTTGTACCCAAATAAGTTGTTTTAACCAGAAATTGTTCGGGAGAGATCATGAATGTGTGGAATATAACATTTTGGCCAATTGCCCCATAAACAGATTATAAAAATCTTGCTTAGAGAAAACATTGTACATCAGGGATGTTTTAGTTTTGCTAAAACTATCCCTTTACAAGTGTTTTCAAACTTCAGTAGTATCAAAAATAAAGAAAACAAGATAGCAGCCATTGCAAACAAAAAAAAGTGCTTCATGAGACCCATTTTTGGTTGTGATACATAACATTTATGAATCAAAATACAATCTTGGAACTAGAAACCTCTGGTTCATATGGAATATCTATTTTTAAATCCTTATAACTCAGGAACTGTTTAATATTTTTTCACCAAACCTTTGAACAGCACTACCTCAGCACAGACCACATGTACCCTGAATATTTGAAGCAGAAATTCCATACCATGTAGCTTGTACATGAGAACAAAAAAAAAAGTATTAAGAATAGGGAAAAAATGTGACAGTTTTACAAACTAAGGGATATCCAGGTCTCAGAAACCACACAAGTTGCCATCATAAAACTCTCTACATTTTCACAACATGGCACATCAATTGAAAAGGCAAATTTGTGGGCTATTCTGACAAGCCCTTACAATGTTATTAAACTGCAAAGCTAGGGTTTTAACATTGAGCACTCTACTCAATCATAACTATAGGAGCATGTAGACACCATGAACCCACCAAATGGTAAACTCCAGAGTGACTTCTGCAGAGTATAGCATTGGATAGCCTACACACTAGTGCAGACTCCATGAATCACCTGAATGGTAAACTCCAAAGTGACTTCCACAGAGTGCAGCATTGGATGGCTCACACTCCAGTGGAGACTCCATGAGCCACCTGAATGGTAAACTCTAGAGTTTCTTACATAGAGTGCAGGTTGGATAGCCCAAAATATGCTAGTCTTAATTGTAATGAAAACAAATTATTCTCTTCTCTAACAAATACACCACATTAAAGGAATCTTGATTAAATATCTTACTGGTGAAATCACAGAGAACGTAGCCAGAGTCAAACACTCTGAAATATCTGATACTGTACCTTGGACTATAGTTAGGACCAGTTCCTTGTCTGAGTCAAGGGTGATCCCAAGAATACATACTTAAAGCAACCCACCAAATACTTATTTCACTTTACTCATAATACTATACAGAAATATCCACTGCTTAAACTACAATACCAGAGAGCTACTGATGTGATACGTTTTATTGCTTTCATCAGAATATGCTGATATCACATACAGGATAGCAAATATGACCACATTACATAAACTAGAAGCCACGTTCAATAGTAACTTCAGATTCATACTGGTATATACGTAGGCTGTCAATTTCTGTTTATAACTGAAAATATCAGAAAAAAACACCACTAATTTCTTTTTTTGGGTGGAGGGGGCTTTCATTTAAAACTGAAAACCACAGGTTATTCTGATATTTCTTTGTGTTTTGTTTTTTACTGATGTGCTGCAAGTGAGGTTATTAAAAAAAAACAACTGGTAGACCAACACAATGAAGCCACTGTAGCCTGGTAGCCCCCTTTGTTTGATTATTGCTTTAAATGAAATGCTAATTGCTCACTATATTCTCCCACTCACTAATATGATCCCTAATCCCTAAGTGCAGACCATCACTTTCTCAGCTGTTCTGCATGAGCTGTATTATTTAAAAAATAATGACATCTCCATTTGTTTCAGGTTGGCTGTATCTTCCTTTTCACCTCTGTCTTCAAGTGTCAGTCTCCACCATATCTATGTACCAACCCCTTATGTGTGTCCTCTGCTAGGACTAAAATGGGTTAAAAGTTACTTGAAAAAAGCCTCTCAAAACCATTTTCTGGTTTTCATGAAAACTCAAAAAAACCCTTTAAAATAAAAAAAATATACGTCTTATTGCTGACAAATATTTTGTCCCTGTACATGTGGAAAAATAACACATAAACCTGAATTTGCTGTATGATGTCTACCATTCAATTCCTCCCATTTTATATATTTAGTATCTTGCTGCAGTCCGTACTTGTTCTGATACCATGAATGGGCAATCCCCAGCACCTACCTTCATATCTCTGCTTCCTTCCTTTTCCTCTGTATCACAGTGGCACAGGTTGCTCTAGCCAAGCATCAGATGGTTATGGCAACATTTCCCTTTGCACCACTAACAGGATGCCTACTGCAGTCATTTGCCCAGCCACACCACCCTCTATTTCAGAAACTTACCTTGTACCATTGTTACCCTTTCACAGATCACCCTATGATGTGGATAGGATTGAAAGGGACATCCACCCCCCTTGATTCTCAGGCAATTGGCAGTCTGTCACCCTGTCAGTGTTGCAGGGTGTGTGAAAAAATTATTCCTTCATCCTGTCCTGGTGGCAGTTGATAAGCATAGCAACATGCCCCCTTCCCTGCCCCAAGAGGAGAGTGGATCCCGAGATGCTGACTACTATCCACATCTCCTGCCCTGGCCTCCATAAGTGACCAAAGTCCTTCCTGAACCCAAGTTGCTGCCATGGTAATGTTATGTACCTTCCTTCCAACCTACTGCAAACTCCCTCAAAAAACTACAATCCCTTCCACTCAACACAGATGAACAGTATTTTTATTACTCATGCTAACCCATTTTCCAATTTTTGTCTACAGTTCCAATGTAACAGTGAACACATTGTAACAGGATGCCAACTCTGGCATTGGAGGACACTGACTTTGTGTATCAGATAAGTATTTTTTTTTGTTTAGAGTACCTTTTAACTAAAGAGTTGCAGATCCTTTGTAACTCCATTGCTTTTCTTATTTTACAGATATGACTGGATGTTCCTTCAGACCACCCAACCCACATTTCATAATCCCCAGGACCAAGGTAAACAATCTTTATTTGTAGTACTCCATCTGTTCTAAGATGGTACAGTGTAACAGCACAACTACAAGTATAACAAACTCTGGCCAGAACCAATAGGGCTACAGGAGAGGAATCGGGGTTAAAAATATTGAAAATTATTTTTATTTTTATAGTTTTACACCTACTTTTCAACACAGCCTTGAGATTAACCTTTATCATAAAGAAGGGCAGAGAAAATTTTAAACTCCTGGCCTAAAGGGGATGTCATGCAGGAACTACAAAATCAACTTTTAGACTGCAAACACACATTTTGAGTAGAAGTTGAAAAATGAAAGCTGTCACGTTAGTGAGGCACTGTACCAAAATGGCTATATTGAAATGTTGTAGTAAAAATTCTGACTATTACCAAAGTAATGAGCCTGCATTTGCAAAATTCAGCATAGCTTCAACTTAAAGCAGCAGTGCAACAATTCATGAAAATTATGACCTATACTTTTTTATGCTATTTTAGATTGCCACTTACCTCCTGACTTGTATAATATACTTCTTTCCACAATTTGAGTCTGCTTGAGTACCTTTTTCCATGTCTGAAATAATAAAAGGAGCACTCATTTTAATGCAACTCAGATCAGGTTTTCATCAGTATTTGTACCTGTTTAGGACAACTGTTGTTCTGTCAGATCAAAGAGCACTGTCTGCTGCATAATAATTAATTTTAGTGACAACATAAGTGATATATAAATAATAGATGGCCAAAAACAGCTGAAAATACTGATGAAGACCTGGTCCACACTGTATTATCCCTTAGGCTGCTGAAAGAATTGGAACATATAGGAATTTTGGACTGATATATCAGTCTGTGGCATAGCAAGGGTTAAAAGGAGTGCTCCTGCTATTATTTCAGACATAAAAGAAATACTAAAGCAGACTCAGACTATGGAAAAAAAGGGTATCATACAAGTCAGAAGGTAAGTGGCAATCTAAAATAGCATAAAAAAAGCATTGGTCAAAATTTTAACCAGATTATTGTACAGCTGTTTTAATAGATGAACATATTAAAATCATACAACACAAGAATGTGCAAAGTATAATACCACCCCAAATGAAATGTATTCAAAGTCAGGGAATGCATTGCTTTTTTTTTTGTTTGTTTGTTTTTTTGGCATTGAAAAAGTATAAATTGGTCCACAGGGATGAAATTTGGATATAGCTTTATTTAATCAAGCCCTATTATGGGGGGGGAGCGTCCATACCAGGAAAGGAGAGCTTCCGATAGGTGGCTCAATCCTGCTCCTACCCTCCCTCCAGCCAGCTCCCTAACCCAAGGTCATTCCTGAACCCGGGTCACTGGCATGACATGATATAAGGATAGATGCCTCAACCAACTGTGCCACCATGCCGACAGCTGATGGCCTTCTAAACTAACCTGCCAATAGAGACTGTGGTCATGAAGACAGTAGAGCAGTCCTCAATGTTGCCCATCCCTTAGCTTTTGCCAGCACCGGGCCAATATGGCTGTGGAGAGCTTTCAGGAGTGGCAACAGCATTGAAAAGATATGAGATGCTCTTGCTGCACCAGAGTCAGACGTAACTGATACTGCTGCTATTACAGAACTGTGCATGTGTAGTACTCGTGCAAGCGCAGTTTGCCTCATACTCAGCCATAACTGGCAGCACTGATATGACTACATATGTGCCATACTCACATATGCATAGTTTTAGTCAGCACCAGTAAAAGTAAGACCCCACTGAAAATGAGATACTGCATCTTAGCCATACTGCATCTTAGCCAGGCTAAAGTGTATCAGTACATTGAAGAAGTGGGTAAAATTTGGACCCTCTGAAAATGATATCCTGCATCTCATCAAAGCTATACTATGTCAGTACATTGACAAAATGGATAAAAGTATGATCCATTGAATAGGACGTACTGCATCTCAACCAGGCTATCCAGCTGTGTCAGTACATTGTAACAATGCTATAATACCTTCAAGAGTTTCTGGAGACATGTGAACATTGAGAGAAAAGCTTGAGAAATGTCAACATTTTTCCAGAGCCTCTGTGATATGTTGCAGGTACGTTTTACCATTTAAAATAAATAACAAAGCGTCTTAACATTTGTTAGAATGAGTTTACTGACAGGTATAATGAAGTCAGTTGCATAAATGTATTGATCTGAGCATACAGAAAAATGTACAGGAGTTTTTTCCCAGTTTTACATGAAAACTACAGGGGAAAGGAGGGTGCCCTACAGGGTAATGTTTTGTTCAATCTGGGAACCCTGCAATTGACACCACTATCATTCTTTCTAATTCCCTAGGATGCCCCTTGCAACCTCTAAAAATGAAAAAAGATTAGCTGCCTAGCATTTAATTCACCCTTCCTTCAAGTATAAAACCATGAGAGTTCCAGTTGCCCCATAGTCAGCTTTATCATGGCAGCACTGATAAGACTACATATGTGCCATACTCACATATGTATAGTTTAAGTCAGCACTGGTAAAAGTAAGATCCTACTGAAAATGAGATCCTGCATCTCATCAAAGCTCTATGATATGTTGCAGGTGAGTTTTACCATTTAAAATATATAAAAACAACCTTAACATTTGTTATAGTGATTTTACTGACAGGTATAAAGAAGTCAGTTGCATACATGTACTGATTTGAGCATACAGAAAAAAGTACAAGAGTTTTGTTCTAGTTTTACATGGAAAATACAGGGAAAGGAATGTGCCCTACAGGGAAATGCTTTGTTCAGTCTTGGAAAACTGCAATTGACACTGCTATCATTCTTTGTAATTACCTCCCTAAAACATTAGCTGCCTAGCATTTAAAACCCTTCCTACATCCAATGCCACTAATTAGGTCCAGAAAGGGTTAACATAAATCAATTATTAAGAGGAAATGCTGAATTCATTTACACACGCACACCCACACACACCCCGGGACAGTTGACTAAGACTGTACTTTGACACTTTTCTGCAGTCAGTTAAATGCTGTTATCTGTTGAATGTCATGTCTGTAAATTATTAGTTTCCAAAGATAGCAAGTCACATTGCAATAAAAAAGCTGAGAAAACAGTGTTGGAACTGGTTTACTAAGTTGAATTCAAAAGAACACATGTGCTTCTTGTACTCACTGAAGCAATACAAGGTTGGGGAGGATAGATGACTGCCCAGAGCATCTGTTTCTTAATCCCTAGGCTGTTGAAATAACTAAAAGGAATCTATTTGATTGCGCCCTCAACAGATATTCAGTTTGCAGCACTGCAAGCATTAAATTGAAGGGTTGCAAAGATGGAAGGATCATTCAAAAACTCCAAAGGAAGTGCTCCACTGTCTGAATCCAGTAGCTCATTTTTAGAGCTGATGAAAGAGGGCTGCAGGATCCGTCTACCTGCAGCCCTAAAATTGCTATTTCCTTTCTTTATTTATTTCAAAAGTTTCACCAGGAAAGACATACTGAGCTGATAACAGCTTGTTTCCAGATGTATCCTGGGTAGGGGATGTGAAAAAAAATCATATACAGTAAATACAATATATCAAGGAGTGTAAAAAAATTAAAGACAAACCAAAATATCACAAGTACAGGTAATGAAGAAAGCAAATTGTAAAGGCAGAGCTAGTGCGGGGTGGGTGAGGAAGAAAGTTATGGGCAATTGCAGGAGGAGAAGGCAAGTCATGAAGGAAAGATTTTAAGGAGAAAGCTGAAGAGGCAGAGCAAATTGCCAACAGAATGGAGGACCAAAGTTTAGGAAACTTTTTTAATTAGTTTGTTGGTGAAGCAGGGCTATAAATATTGACACTAGTCTGTTTATTGCATTTGACCTGTGCAAATGAGGATATGATTCAATGATAACAAGAAAAGGGAACTTTCTTGCAAAAAGCTAAGCTAGTGCACACCTTAGAGTTGAAGAATACCAAGCACAAAAGCAGAGAATTGGTAAAACATTAGGATTTGGGGTATATGGAGTCTTGGCAAATCGGTGGTGGATTGTTTATTTATTTTTATTTTGCTTTGTTGACTGGGTAAGTGCACTAGACAAATGTTGTCTATTTTCAGGTATGACCTGGGGGAGGGGGATACAGATGAAGGCCAACTGACCTTGAACAAATTAAGCTGTTGGTGGTACTTTTTTAGTGAATGCGTGTTGCAGAGTGTGTGAAAAATTATTCCTTCTTCCTGTCCTAGTGGCAGTTGATGAGCATGCTGACCTTAATGCCCACCCGCTCCCCTGAGTAAGCAAGGTCAGATGTCATCTCATAGATTCTGCTGGCAACATGTGGCATGCTATAGATTCCATACCTCAGAAGAGTATTATGAGTTATTATGAGGCACACAGCTCTGTACCTTGTCCTTCTGACAGCAGGCTGCAGAGTGGGGGAAGGGATGGGCGTTAGGGTTCACAACCTCAGAGAACACCCCACAGCATGATTCACTACGACTCTGGAAACCCAACCCCCCTCCCCAAATTTTTTTCTTTCATTTCCCTGCTTTATGTTCTTCAACCCTAGTGTCTGTTTTAACATAGTTTTTTGCAATGAATACATTGCAATAAACATAGAAATGGGGATTGAAATTCAGAGTAATAAACTGATGGCTGTATTTAATTATTGAAAAATTGCTTACTGCAAGAGGCACATTAAGCCAAGGCTTGTTTCTAGGTGTGGCTTGAGGGAGGAGAAAAGAGAGAACACAATTACAAAGATTACAGCAAATCAGGTGATATGATTTCAATGATAATGACAATACAATGCAATAGTAGAGTGTAGAACAATAAGCAAACAATATTGTTACATACAACAGAGAGCTAATAAATTAGCATACAAATAAGCTGTGTAATTGACATTCTTATATATAGAAGATATACAGTACTTTACATTAACTGTGGGGAAAAATACCAGTACAACAACTACCAAATAAGGATGAAGGAGCAGATAGCGTAGATCAAAGATAGGGCAACAGGAATACATTTACAAGACAGTAAAAGACACAGGTACAAAACCAATATTTACATATGAGAAAAAACAGTGAACAATAAGAACATATAAATGCATTGAGTAGGTGGCATACAGACAGAACACCATGGTACAAATAGGCGTGGTTAAATCAGAGTGGTCTCTATGTCAAAAAGACATGCTGTCGCCGGATTTTTGGTCGCAGGCATTTCAGCACATGTAATGTGAATTGTCCCGAATGACAAACAACTTCACCTCAGACTATTCACTCCAGCACAACCTTGATCTGGTTAATTACTTTAGAAGAATCTTCTGTATAACCTTTTTTTGATTGCAGAAGCTTGTCCACTTATTAAGCTATCATCAAGCTTCAGCAGTTTGTATAGCATCCACACTAAATTAAATAGAATGAAAGGAATGAAATCCTAACTATAACAACAGTTGATTTCTAACCAAGTTGTTACTGAATGTACTACTTTAATCTTAGCTTCTTATCCAGCTCCTTATTAATTTTAACCATTGTCACTGGACACTTATTTAAAACAAAAAATTAAATAGTTAAATAGTTGGAGTGCTGCTTGCCAAGTATCTTGCACTCATAAATGCTATGCCCAAAATGGGCCATTAATTCAGGCATTAGTTTTTTTACTTATTTCTGAAGCAGAAAAAAACCTCAGCAATCGCTGTCAACCAGAAGCAGATATGCCGTACTGTTGTGTGTAAACCATAGATCACAGTATTTGCTTTATACTGAAAATAAGCAATTATGAGATGCCCCAAGCACTTCGCTAGCAGAACAGAGATTTGTCAAGCACAGATCTTTCCATTAGAATCCAATTTTTTGGTTTAACAGTTTCTGTCTAATTGCAGTGATTTCATGGATGAGCAAGACGGTCCCTACTTAAAACCTTTTGGGGTGTAAGCTTGCTTGCTGCATAACTGCTGCTGCTCCAAATTCTTTTACTCCAAACATCCATACAAGTGCCAATTAACTGCAGCCTTTGATGTTTACATCAGGGACTTTACAT
Source organism: Neoceratodus forsteri (assembly GCA_016271365.2). NCBI lineage: Eukaryota > Metazoa > Chordata > Ceratodontiformes > Ceratodontidae > Neoceratodus > Neoceratodus forsteri. The sequence continues at coordinate 531,659,621 of CM028133.1, forward strand.
TACATCAGTAATCCAGGTCCCTGGAATGAAAGAAGAAGGAGGGTGACAATTTGTCCATTTTTCTGCATTTATGCATTTGCCTTTTATAGGTCATGACCTCTTAAAATATCAGCATTTAGTCTGGTGACATTTAGTCCACATGACCAGTAGTCCACTCCGTATTGTCCGCAATGTTTTGTCCGGTGGCAATGCGGCCGATCATGGAGTAGGTAGTTAGGATAACCCCTAAGGAAACTCTGAATAGTCTGGCAGGATCGAATCTCAGGGTGGAATAGAGTTCCATAACTGCATGCAGCGCTAACAAATGCACCATCCCCTTGCTTCGTGTGACCTTAAGGTATAAAGAGAAATGTTTGCAGATTAGATCATAATGAATAGCTAGTATGAACTCAGTGAAAAAGGGAGGCCAGGTACACAGGCAATTGGTTTTATAGTGTATTATAATGCTTCCAATGGTGTAGTTTTGGGGGATGGGGAAGAAAGCCAGCAATGTCTAGTACACAGTGCACAGTGATGAATATAACTGTTTAAGGCCAGTAAAAAATGACATTTATTATAAGTCACATTCCACTTTCTTTATCTGGATTTGGCTGAATTCTAAAAAAATTGATACACCGGGGGTCACGTGATGGCAGCCTAGGGAAAGCAGCCCTTTTAGCAGGCTCCATTTTCAGCCCAGTTTATAACCCTCGTCATAAATAAATTAGTGGAATTTTTGAGTGGAACTCGTCTAGCAAGTATCTGAGAAGCTATTTTGATCTGTAGTCCCTCTTAAAATGGAATATTTCGTAAATATGCAACCTGCAAAACATACGCTGCCTCCTTCCCCGGAGAAAGAGCAGGCCGCGAAGCACCCTCGGCAGGGACCCAGTAAATCAACACCAGGGCTTTCAGCCTTAACGAAGGAACGCTTCTTGGAAATAATTATGCCACTACAATGCTCGATTGAGGAGATTTCATCTGAAATTCACTGCTTTAAATCAGCATTGGAATCCCTAGGCACCAGAGTGGGAGACAACGAAGTTAAAATAAAGTCTGTGGAAATAAAACTAGACAAGCAAGATCTCGAGCGTGCGTCTCTAAATAAACGAATGAAAAAGATTGAAGACAAACTTGAAGATCGGGAAGGGTGGAGCAGAAGAAATAATTTGATCATAATCGGGATTCTGGAGAAGGAAGAAGGAGCATCGCCCATTCAGTTTGTCCAAAAACTTTTTGAAAAGTTAGCCGGTCCATCCCCAGATAGCGAAAGTTATACCATTGAGCGGGCACATAGATCTCTCCACCCCCCCGGAGCTCAACCGAGGCCAATAATTTGCAAATTGCTGAATTACTTTGATAAACAGCATATCCTCAATAAAGTCAGAGCTTTGCAAGAAGTCTCCTGGGAGGGCCAAAAGACCAGGATTACCCATGACTTGCCTCAATCGGTGCGGCTTAAATGCCAAGACCTACACCCTATAGTTTCTAAGTTGATAGCCGAGGGAATACAATACAGGGTCAAATACCCGGCTTTGCTGCAAGTCAAAATCAAGGATCAATGGTTTTCCTATGAAAGCGTAGAGATTGCACAACAGGAGCTTAAAAAATCCTTACCAGATTTATTTAAAAAATTGGTCGGTCTGACCTGCAAGGCAGAATAAACAAGCTCAATAGTTTTGTCAAAAATGACTGGATTAAAATTCTGGGAATGCTTCTAAGCTTGTGCTCCCCTGGTTCAATTATACCTCCTTTCTTTGCCTGAACTTGTGCCCTGGAGATCGCATCAAAAGACTTACACTTGGTGTTGACAGGTCTTTGTCCCTGGTGAAGCAGAATCAATTAAGTTTCTCCACTTTATAGCAAATTGGGCAACAATCTCCCTTGTCCTTGAAAGTGTCAGCACTACCAATGATCGGTGTCCTGAAGTCCACACTCCGAGGAAACTAAAGTGGTATCTAACCTAAATGATGCGCACCGTACGTAATAATTAAAGTTTTTATTAAGGTGAAGCATCTGAAGACTCAGAGACTTATTTTCCTCAATGTCATTATCACATCTGCCACCGAGTGACAGCATGATCGCCGAGCTCTTCTTTCCAGATCCTAGGGTGGACTCAGGATGTAGGGTTCTGTGAATCCTGGCTTATGCAAAATCGTACCCTAGAATATGATCACCCCCAAAATACAAATGCCCTTTAGCTCTTATGCGCTGGTGATCTCCCTAATATGGGGAGTAGAAATAGCAGTAACTCTTGGTGGATCTAACAAATCGTGTGTGCAGCGCTAAGTTTCTCCACTTAGTGTGATGGCGTAATATGTCAAATTGAGTTTTTGCCTCTGAAATGGTTTACTTTTAATGTTCAAATGCTGACCTAAGAAGAGTGAACAGACACCCCCGATCAGCTCAGCAGTGAAAATGTCACAGAATGGATAACTTCTATTGAGAAGGGAGTGGGTCATAGTTAAAACAACAGCCTGTGCCTCGTTCCAGCAATAGGGACAACAGTGGTCAAAGAGAACATTTTTATCCTTTTTGTGGTGATGGTATAAAGACCGTGGAGATGACAAGTTGGCAGCCTGACTAGTCTCATAACTTAATCATCACTTAATCTTCACGTTTCGTTGGGACTTTTCTCTCGTAGTTCATATTCACATGTACTTCATTTCTCTCCTCACAAGAGGGGGATACAGACTAATGAATAGTTTTTCTTTAGTATGTAATAGTACGAATTGTGTGGTTTGGGTGCTCATATAGTAGGGCTGGAGATCAGATATTTTTTTTCGTCTTATGGGAGAATTCTGTGTATTTTCTTTTCTTTTCTACAAATGGGACTAACTTAGGAAGGGGGGAAACACTCTCAGAAGATCGAGCTCAACCATAGATTAGTTAATTTAGTGAGGGATTAGATTAACAGGATAGGTGAAAGTAATAAGAAATATGACTGGGCTGAGAAGCGGGTTATCTTTCATCTGGGTTGGAAATTACATCACATGGCAAATTGGTTAGGTGGTGCAGTTACTAGAACTGGGGGTAGTAGTTGGAGTTTTGGGGGTATAGGGAAATATTGGGGAGGGGGGTGCAGCATCTACATATTTGGTCATGGGAAGACAAGGACACTTCTGCTAACATGCTTGAAAGCACACGAGTAAAATATCTGAGGGTAATTTACTACCAAAATTCAGAGGATGATATCAGGGGGTATTAACTTTTTGAGCTGTAATATCAAAGGGGCTCAGGATAGATGCAAAAGGCAAATAGTGTTGAAGCACCTCTCTGCTTTAAACTGCGACGTGGCTTGCATACAGGAAACACATCTTCATAGAGAGGATATCCAGTTATTTACTAAATATTGGGTGGGTCAAGCATTTGGTGCAGGTGAGTCCTCGAGTAAAGGTGGAGTTGCCATTTTATTTCACAAAAGGACACATTTCCAACTAGAAAAGGAAATATGGGACACACAGGGCTGATATCTCTTTATGGTTGGAACTTTAATAACACAATAAGTGGTTATTGGGTCCATCTATGGTCCCAATGTGGACTCCTCACAATTTTTTATGCAGTTCTTGGATTTGCTAAACACGTATGCGGCCATGACATTGTTAATAGGGGGTGATTGGAACATAAGTCCACAGCTGCTACTTGACAGATCTGACAATAGGCGAGTGGGGCTATCTCCTGCCCAGAGAGCCTTAAAGGAGTTAATGGAGGGCCTAGGCCTCATCGATATTTGGAGACTGAATAATACGGGAGTTAGGCAATATACCTTTTTTCAATGCCGCACAAAACCTGTTCCAGAATTGACTACTTTTTAGTTAGTATTAAAGTACTTCCCCCTGTTATAGATGCCAGGATACATACCAGGGTTATATCGGATCACTCCCCAGTGTCTATCCTATTTGAACCCAACCCTGGTATTAAGAGGGACTTCATGTGGAGATTCAATAATCAGTTATTGCAGGATTCTTTTACCCATGAACACCTGAAGAATTTTATATCCCATTTTCTCGATAAAAATGTCAGCTCAGTCTCCAATATCGATATTATTTGGGCAGCCTTGAAGTGTGCGCTGAGGGGGGAGTGCATCAGAATAACCTCTACTAGGGCCAAGAAAGTTAGATCACAGTTAAATGAAATCACTAATGATATTAGGGCCATGGAAAACAATATTACCCATTATTCAACCGAAGCAGATTGGATTAAACTGCATCAACTGCAAACTCAATATGCCTCAATTTTGATGCAAAAAGCAGAATTGGCCCTCCGGAGAACTAAGATTAGGTATCTGGAATCTGGGGAAACAGCAGGAAAACTTCTAGCCCTTAGACTTAAACAATTAGACTCTAATAGATTCATAGCCACTTTACAAAATAATAAGGGTGATGCTATAACCAGTGACCCTAGAGAAATTGCCGCTACTTTCAGAGAATACTTCCAACGGGTATACTGCATCCCATTGGCGGATAGAGTGGCACCCGAGGAAATTCAAGAATTAATGTACTCAGTAACCCTGACCAAGATTGCAAATTTAGAGGTGAATCAGTTAGGATCACCCATACAAGAGTGGGAAGTGAAGCAAGCGGTTGCCCAGCTTACCGTGGACAAGTCCCCTGGACCTGATGGTCTGACTACTAATCTATATAAGGCCTGTATGGAAGTAATTTGTCCAGTCTTAACCAAGGTATATAATTTCTGGTTTCATGAGGGTCACTCGGAAATAAGTTTCTTGGAGGCCCTCATAACTCTCATTCCCAAGCCGGAGTGAGACCCTGTGCTTCCTGGCAGCTATCGCCTAATATCATTGCTAAACGTCGATATTAATATACTGGCGAAAGTTTTAGCCAACTGACTTAGTCCTTTAATGAGTAAGTTGGTAAGTGATGTACAGGTTGGATTCATGTGCGATAGGGTGTTTAATGACCATCTACATAAACTTCACCACCTAATTGTGCATGCACATAATTTACAGACCCTGGCAGCCCTACATGCGCTGGATGCCGAAAAAGCATTCAACCGGGTGTCGTGGGACTTCCTATTTACTGTCTTGTCCAGATTCAGTCTATCCGAAAGTTTTTTGAATTGGGTCCAAGTATTATATAGTACACCTACAGCACGGATCTGGTGTAATGGTGTATTATCAGATCCTTTCCCCCTCTCCTGCAGCACAAGACAGGGCTGCCCGCTCTCCCCGCTCCTGTTTAATTTATATCTGGAACCCCTGATTCGCAGATTACTCGCATCTCAGGAGATTAGGGGATTACAGATGGGAAACAGGCGGTACTTAATTTCAGCCTATGTTGATGATTTGCTTATGCACTTAGAGGACCCAGAAACCTGTATACCAGTAGTACTGCAAGAAATTGCAGAGTTTTCCAAAGTTTCAAACTATAAACATAATATCTCCAAGACAAAGCTTTTCCCGTTAAATATCAGATGCTATCCCAACACGGCAAGGGAATCTGGGTTAAGCTGGAAACCAAAGATATTGATGTATCTTGGCATCAAAATCACTAGGGGGATAAACTTGATGATTAGAGAAAACCTCTATAATCTAACCAAAACAATTAAGCAAGACCTGGCCAGATGGAGTCTACTGCTCCTGTCACTCTGGGCTAGGATAGAAACAATGAAAATGAACATACTACCAAGGATTTTCTATCCTTTAAGTATGCTAGGGTGTTACCTACCCAAAACTTGGTTCGGGATGTTGCAAAAATTACTTAATGTATTTTTATGGAAAGGGAAGACTCTTAGAAGAGCTTACCCAAAACTCACAGGATCAAAGAAATCAGGAGGCCTAGTGCTCCCCTCTTTCTTTAAATACTATATTGCCTCGCATATTAGTAAATTAGTTTTTTGGAACCAACCGAATACCTTAGTGGCCCCTAACTCCTATGTGTCTCCCTGGGTCCATATGGAGAATGACTTAGTTCTTAAGTATTCATTAACTTTAAATTCAATTGCCTATGCCACTTTAAAACTCCTTCCTAAATCACTTAAAAACATGCCTATTGGGTGGTCAATAAAAGCCCTGCAACAAGCCCAGAAGTTCCTAAAGGTGAATTGGCAGAATTCACTGGAACAATCCTTGGTATATAACATTCACTTTCTAATACAGCGAGCCCCAATCCCTCCTACATTTTGGGAAGCGATAGTTGTGTTACGACTGGGGGATTTGGCACCGCAAGGGAAGTTATTATCATATGAACAAGCCTGTACCCAATACCCAGAACTAAGAGGGCATAATTTCAAATTCTGGCAAATCTGTGACTCTATAAAAGCTCACCTGCATATGATGAAAGTATGGGTTGAAAACAGGACCAAACTGTCCTGGCTGCTCAAGGTTGCAGACCAACCCCATTCTGTTTCCAGAGTTTATCACAAATTGCAGAGGATAGATGAAGGTTCACCCTCTAATGTTAGTCATTACTGGAGACAGAGATTAGAGATGACGGCGGACAAGGGGGTATGGGAGCAGATATGGGAAAATAACCATAAATATATTAGGCAGGATAGATATAAATTACAGCAATTTAATATTATGCATAACTTGTACTATACTCCTGCCAGGCTATACAAGATGGGTAAACTAACATCACCTACTTGTAGTAGATGTGAAGCCGAAGAAGGGGACCTGTACCATGTACTGTGGGCGTGTGCCAAGATTCAGCCTTTCTGGAAGGCAATTAGTGCCTCATTACCACCGATAACAGGCCTTGAGCTCTTTTTTACACCGGAAATTTGCCTATTGAGTAGCTTCCCCAGAGGCATGACTAAGCATAAGAAGTTGTATATGGCTATTATATCGGCCACAGCCAGAGTGGTTATCCTAAGGCGCTGGAAGGATGCTATCACACCTCCAATCCTAGAATGGTACAAGGAGATTATGTTGGCACTACAATTGGAGCTACATATAGCTAAAATGAATAACAGAATGCAATCTTATGGTTCCAACTGGGGCCTGCTGGATGCTGTCCTAGTCACTTGGCAAATGTAATCTCCTTAGCCATAGGAAGTACCCCCTTGCTAGAAGTATCTCGTGAGTCCTTGATTTTCCTTCCTATCTAGAATCTTTGTGGTTCTCCAGTTCTCTTGTAGATGCTGCTGGGGAGATGTGTGTTGGGAAGGGCTGGGTTTTGGGTAACAGTTTTATTAGGCTACCTTGTTAATTGTTATGTCAAATTTGTTCCTTCTTATTGATACTGCTTTAGCTAACATGTATTCATGGTAATGGCCTGTTTGACTTGCAAGTGTAGGCCTGGTTAGGGCCATGTAAGTCACGTAATATCACTGTGTTAATAAAGTAAACTGAATAAAAAAAAAAAAGAGCAGACGTGGTTAAGGAAATACAAAAAAATGAAAAAAAAATGATACACCACACATACATTTGGGGAGTAAGATATCATAGACAATGATGAGGCTGACTTATGGGTGAGATTATTTATCTAGGGTTGAGATAATAGAGGAGAAAATGAAGTCACCAATGCAAGAACTAGAAAGAGGAGATTCATAGTTCCTTAGCTAAGGGGGTGAGCCAAAAATCATTTCCTGGGTTTTGGTAGTATTAAGGATTAGTTTATTAAGAGTCACCTAATGCTGAATGGCATGAAGGGCACAGGACATATGCATATTATGATTCCCTTTGTTACTGGGGGTGAGGAAAAGAACTAAGTCATCACCAAAGAGAACTGGCATACCACAATACAGACATCAATGGAGATTATTAATGTGCAGGATGAAGAAGAGTGGCCTAAGAATTGATCATTGAGAGAAGCTGATGGACGTGGGGGCCAGATCTGGGAAAGAGGACCCAAACTTGACACTCTGATAATTGAATTTATTTATTTGTTTTTAGTTAACTGGGTGAAGTACACTAGACAAGTAAATGACTATTTTCAAGTATGACCTGGGAGAGTAAACAGGGTGCAATAATATAAGAAGAGCACATGATACAGATAGCAGGCAGGGTACAACTTGCAAAACATAAACAATGAGTTACGTAGGGATTAGAATGTAGAGTATACAGCAATCAAATATATATATGGATATAGGCCTCCATTGCATGAAACATACTATTGCACATGGCAAGAGGGAGAACCAATTCATAATATATAAGCCCAATCAAGGTGCCTTAACATGGAACAGAAAATCTGGGGGCTAAACTGGGCAATGATAGGCTGATGAACTCAGCAGATTGCTATGTACAGCACTTTTAAAGAGCCCATGTGACAGGATATGGAACTTCAAGAGGAATGGATTTCAAGTATTGGAGCAAAGACAGAAAAGGCCTGTTCCCCCACGATACAGGTGCATTTTGGAACATGTAAAATGACTGAAGCCACAGATTTCAAATAAATAAATAAATAAACTTGTCATAGTGCAGGTTGGATGGGAATGGGGAGAGCAGGAGATCTTAGTAACTAGTCAATAAAGCAGTCAAGAGAGTAGGATTGGGCACATGAGGGGGGACAGCCAGCTGAGGGAGGCATACAGGGAGCAGTGGTGTGTGTGCCATTGGCAGGACTGGGGAAATGGCAGATGTTATTGAAGGACACCTCCCACTTCCTAAAGGCTGCCTTAGAGACATGGGAATAAATAAGCTGACCATATTGCAAGTGGGGTAGGATGACACTCTGGGCAATTGCACGCCTGGCCTTGGATATGAATGAGCATTTGTCTTAGTAAGTAAGGTCAAGCCTAGAGTAAATAGATTTACAGGTCTGGTAGATATGGAGGGAAAAGTCCAGGTCTGAGTCAAGGGTGACCCAAAGATATTTAATGTATTTTACCATGGAAAGCAGGGACCCATTCTTATGTAGGATGGAAAGAGGTGCTGAGCAGATTCAAATTCTTGCCAGTGATCTGAATAGCATGGCTAGGATCTTTGAGGAATTGAGGATTGATTTTATTTGGATGATCCTCAACTGGACCAACAAGAAATCATCCTGTACTTCTGAATTATATGGAGGGAGAACTAATGTACAGAACAGTATCATCCACAATCATGACTGAAGAGCAACAAGGCAGAACAGAAGGAAGGTTGTTTATAAAAACTGAGAAGAGCAGTGGAATCAAGTATGGACCCCCTGAAGAACACCTACATTTATTGTGGCAAAGGTGGAGACTACGCTGTTGAACTGGACAAATTGCTGTCTCCCCAAAATATAGCTCCTGAGCCAAGAGGCTGCATCGGGGGAGAGGCTCAAGTCAAATATTTTGGAGTGGAACAGCATATGATCAACAGTATCAAAAGCCTTAGAGAGGTCAACAAAAATGGTCCCAGTGAGGGAACTTGTATACATGGCACATTTAATGTAATTAGTTAGACATACCAGGGCAGCAGTGTTGCTTTGTACCTTCCTAAATCCATGTTGGTTTGATGAGAAAAGGTTGTATGACTGGAAAAATGTAGTCAACTGGAAGGTAACAACCTTTACAAGCAATTTACTAAGACTAGGGTGCAATGCAGTTGGTTAGTAGTAATTCAGAATCTCGGTGTCTTTTTGTGTTTTTGTTTCAGAATGGCATAATTTTGGCAGCTTTCTAAGCAGCAAGAACAATGCCAGAAGAAAGTGACAAGTTAAAGATATGCATGGTGGAGAGAGCTAAGACTGGAGCCCCAGGCACAATAACTTAGGTAGAATCACATCAGGGTCCATGCTGCCACAAGTGAATAAAGACCTTAAGAGTTTAAGGACTTCCCCAAGGGACACAAGCGTTAGATGAAAGGATGGAATTTTTTTTCAGTTTATATTTTATTGAAATTTTTCAACATACACACACAAACTTACAACACGCCATCGATGCCAGTGGAGTTCTCTGCACCTAAACAGAATAATAGTTCTACTGAGTACTGACTCATTCAATGATACAGAGACACTGATAGTCAAACAGTCTCACAGTGGAACATTGACATCAAATGAAGACCCTCGGTCCCTTCTCACTAAACTAGTTAACAAGATTATAGCCCTGTCATACAGAAATACATAAAAAACAACCTGGGTGAACAATCAGTACAAAGCATAAGTACAGCAAAAAAGATAAAAAGAGCAGGTTAACAATATAATATGTAATATGTGTGGCCGAGTGAGAGATAAAATTAAATAACACAGAAAATAGCTATTCTGAGTGTGGGGAAGGGGGGTAAGGGGGAATAATCACCCATATCTAGGGATCACAGTTGGAAATAAGAATAGGTAGAAATGCAAGGGGTATACCCGCAAAATAGTATAAGGAAACACATGGGAATCAAGATAAATAAAAAACCCACACTTTATCAAAAACTGACAATTTATCCATGGATAAAAAAGTGAGGAATTCCAGGCCAGCAAGCTTATGCATATTATCTTCTCATTCGGCTATGTTGGGAATGCTTTCCGACAGTCATTTCCTATACACTAGCCATTTAGCCCCAGTAATAGCCACTATAAACCATAAACAAAGAGGTGCTTGCTAAATCAGAAACTTGTTGGTGTTGCCCAGCATCATGAGGGAGGCATCCATAGATATAGAAAACTGCAAAACATCCAAAAGCCTGGATTACAGCTGACCTCACCAGACTATTAACTTTGGGCATGACCAAACAATATGCAAGAATGGACCTTCATACTGGTGGCATCTCCAATCTTGGAATGATCTACCAGGTTCATTTTCTTCAATTTATTTAGCATCCTATACCAAAGATGCAAAGTCTTTAACTGCAGGATATTCTCCCCTGCATCCCTACATGATCCATAAGCATTGGATCAACAACAAGCCCAATCATTATCTCTTAGAGGGCGACCAATCTGTTTTTCCCATCAAACTTTAAGTTTATCTGTAGATTGGGTATACCCCTGCAAGAGTCTCTTATAAATCTAATCTATTTTCAGGGTCAATTTGAGAGACCTGCCACCACCCACCAGCCCTAAAATATCATCCCAGGAACCGCTGGCTGATAATTTGAGTTGAGAGCCAGTATAGGCAGAGGTAAGATGACAGATCTGAAAATACCTCCACAAATGAGATTGTGGAAGGGAGGCCTGGTCCTTAAGAGTAGCAAAATATTTAGAACTACAAGAATTCAAATTAAATAAGTATGCTGCATGAAGAATGTCCCCCAAGGCCTAAACACACCAATATATAGGTGCACCTCCCACTGCTAGTTTAGGATTGTTCGAAAGTGGATTGGCATAGTGGCACCTGCCATGGCAAATGGACTATTTTAGGTATATCCTTCCAGACACTAAGAATGTAATCATGTATGGGATAAGTCCACTTGAATTAAGTTGGTCCCATAACACCAGTTCAGGTGCAAAACCTAGCACCAGATATTCTTCAATACCAGTCCATCTGGCCATTTCCCTACATTTTTCAACGCCACATCCATGTCTGTGGAAGACTGGCTTCCAGATAGTAACCTTTAAACCAATGGACATGAAATCCTCCTTTTGACCATTGGGCAACCAATCATACAGATGATATTCTGAGATTAGCTCCCTCCCATAAGAGCACACTGACCATCCTGTCCAAAGCCTTCCGAAAAATGTAGGTGTAAATAGTGAAGTATATCTGTATATAATTTTGGGAAGGACCATCTGTTGCAATGTCTGGGATTCCCCCAGAGAGAAAGATGGAGGTGCTTTCATCTATAAAAATCATCCCTCAGTGACTTCAGTAGAGGGAAACAATTTAAATGGACCCACTCCTTACACTGGGTGGACATAAAGATGCCCAGATGTCTAACTGGATGGGTTCCCATGACATCCCCATGCCCTGAAGGGTGATAGACTGACATTTGGAGTTCAAGGTGACAACCTCAGTTTTATCCCAATTATTACAAAGGCCAGAAAACTGTGAAAACTGATGGAGGAGACTAATGGGGGGGGGGTATCAACTTATCTGGATTTTGAAGACCAATGAGAATGTCGTCTGCAAACAACATCAGTTTGTATACCTCCATCCCCAGGGTGATCCCTTGAATATGCAGGGACTCACATCGTTTTTGAGTCAGAGGCTCAATTGCTAAAACAAATAAAGCTGGGGAAAGAGGGCACCCCGGCACGTACCTCTACTCAAGGGAAAATAGTCAAAACACAGCCGTTTGTAAGGGCCAAAGCCTGTGAAGCAGAATAAATAGCCTGGACCCATTTAATAAAGTTATCCACAGGCTAAAAGCCTGGAGTGTGGCTATCAAGTAGGGCCATTCGACAAAATCATATGCTTTTTCTGTATCAAGTGCCACAGCTGCTATAGGATCCAGTGTGGATTCCATAGACCACATCAGGTTGACCAGTCTCAGGATGTGGTCTGTTCCATCTCACTCTGCCACAAACCTGACCTGGTCCATGTGGACTAATAGTGGCAGTACTGTACCTTCTTCAACCTAGAAGCTAAAACCTTAGCCAGATTTTATTGTTCACATTTAATAGAGAGATGGTGCAGTTGCTGGAGCACTATTAGGGATCCTTCCATTTTTTGGCAGCACAGAGATGATAACTTCAGTCATAGATTCAGGCAGTGATACCATTTCCCAGGCCTCTTTAAATGTGGAGGCCAACAGAGGACTAAGTAAATCAGCTAAACGTTTATAAATCTCAATAGGAAAACTGTCAGGACCTGGCACTTTCCCATTCAGCATCTGGTTGATAACAAGTTGAATTTTCTAGGAGGAAAGAGAAACATAGAACATAGAAACATAGAATTTGATGGCAGATAAGGACCGCTTGGCCCACCTAGTCTGCCCATTTTCCTACCTAACAGATAAGCTGCATATCCTAGTTAACCAACAGCTTACTTCCTCCTACCCCCACTAGGACCGCCTTATGTCTGTCCCATGCATTCTTGAATTCCCCCACTGTTCTTGACTCCATGACCTCCTCAGGGAGGCTGTTCCATGCATCCACAACCCTCTCTGTGAAAAAATACTTCCTCACATTACCTCTGAGCCATCCCCCCTCTATCTTCAAATTGTGTTCCCTTGTTCTTGCACATCTCTTTTTCTGAAAGATGCTACCCTCTTGGACTTTGTTGATTCCCTTGACTGGACAGCCCTTCCAGAGCACCCCACTGCTCATCTGTTAGACAAAGGAGCTAAACAGACTCCAGAAAGATGCTAATGCTCATAGCAACTGAGTCCTTCTGGTACAACTGAGAAACATATAGTGCAGCATAATATTCACGAATGGCTACATTGACCTCTGCCAGAGCAGTCACTAAATATAACCCCACATGGATTCCAGGAATCTTGGTTTCAGTTCCCAGCTTTTTTAAGTGATATGCAAGCAATCAGCCTGCCTTTTCACCACTTCCCAATAGGCATATTAAGTGCAGCAAAGGCAAATGCAGCCTGTTGAGAATTAAGCACATTAATTTTATACCAAAGGCCCTTCACATCCTGTAATAACATGGAGGAGTGGTCCCCTTCCTTATGCCATTTTTGTAGGGTGGATAACTGTTTCTCCATGGACTGCAACTCATGGGTCCATTCTTATTTCTGTGCCCAAGGATAGGCAATAATGCATCCTCTAAGGAATGCTTTAAGCACAACCCACTTATCTGCTACTTCCACATTAAGGTTATTCACTAGATAGGCTTTAACCTCCTGATGCAACTACATTTTAAAATGATCATCTCTACAGAGGCTAACATTACATCTCCACCACTTGCTCTTGGCTGCAGGAACCTCTGGTTGAAAAGTATATGTAACTAGCAAATGGTCACCCCAAAATCAAAATAGGCTCAATAACAGAATGGATCACATCATGGGCTGTGAAGCCAGAGGCTAAAATCACATCGATTTTATGATAAGAATCATGCAAGGTCAAATAGTAGGTGTAGTCACATCCAGAAGGATATTCCAGCCACCAGACATCCTGAAGGCTGTGCTCCTGCAGAAATGTATTGAGGGCCTGCCTCCCCACTAAAGTCGTCCTGGAGGGGCACCATTCCTATCACAGAGAAGGTCAGCTACTTGGTTTATATCACCACCAAGTAAGACTGAGCTACTCCCCATGTCTAGTAAAACTTGAGAAAATCTTGAAAAAAATGGGGATCTTCAGAATTATGGGCATACACAGGTACCAGAACCAGTAGCTGGTCATCCAGTCAACCCTTCGCTAGGTTCCACTTCCCCTCTTTATCTTGCTTGACCAGTTCTGACACCCAGTTAATGCTATGATGACACATGATGACAGCCCTTCTCTTCTTTGAGGAGTAGGAAGATTCATAATCTTGGACCCCAGGATTGAAGCTAGCTTCTCTGCCTCCTTTTTTAAGAGGTGGGTCTCTTGCAGAAAAACTACCTCCCCCCAGACGTTTAAGATGTGTGATGGCCCTCTTATGCTTAATAGGGCTTTTCAGCCCATGAACATTCCATGAAATAGTTTTGTACACCATATTTACAAGAACAAAATGTTTCCCACATCCTCCACAGTGGCCCAAATAAAAATAAATGTATCACAAGCACTCTGTCCCAGAGTACAAACAGCAAGAGCAATAGTATTGAAAAACTGACTAACAACTGTAACAATAAACAGGATTGGCAGTAAACTATATACAAAACAAGCACATAAAGCATTCTCAAAGCCCATTTGTGAGAAGGCATGGCGGCCACAGTGCTACTGCCATAAAGAAACTGTCAGAATCTGACATCCCAAATCTCTCCAGCCACATATGAAATATAGAATAGGGATATAGGGCTCCACCACCTAAAGCAAACGCTACCCTAAAATCTGAGGCAGCAATATCCCCCCCAACATTTAAAGAAAGCCAAAGGACTCTCTCCCACAAGGGGGATGGGAAAGGGGGATCAATACACAGTAAAACATCCACCCACCAAAAGCTTATAGAAATATGTATATGTCTCCCCCAGGCACATATAGGGTGAAAGGAAACATAAAAAATTAAAGGACACAGCCTAGTCCCATATCTCAAAGCAGCAAGGCTAATACATTATCTAAAATAAAATGAGAGAATAGCCAAATGCTGCAACTCATAAGGCTGCAAGTATCCCCCCTTCCTTTGCCCCACAGGCTACTCAGCCACAACACAAATGGGTCACTAAAAACCGGGACCACTAAATCTAAAATCTGTAAGCCAGGCAGGGGACGTGAAAACAAAGAGGAGAGGAGAGGGCACTAATGCAATTACCAGAAGTCGTGCGCCCTCTAGTGGGCAGAACAAGGAAAAACTAGACACCCAAGGGAATAGTGATGTCCAGTGTAGGGACAAAAAGGAAGGAGGGACCAAACATAATAAAGGTGGATCCCAACACCCTACCAAACTAAGAAATACCCCAGACAATAAAAATCCCAAGAATAGTACCATCGTAGATAGCATGATAAACATTTACCAGCCCAGAAGTAAACAAACCACAGGAGACAGAGACCCCCACATCTCACTCCATTAATAAATCAAACAGCTATGCATGCCATAATCATTGTTAAGATATATAAGGATCCCAAACTAATGAATCTGGAAGAAATGGAGACTAAGGGCCATATAAGATAACAGAAGCATCTCTCTGTCACATCAAACAAATTGCAATGGGACAGTTGCCCTCCAGAAACAGTCATTGCAAAGGAAGGTAAGTAGTGGAGCAAAGTTCATACAGGAAAAATTTCTTACTGCTCCCATCATGGCCATACAAGTACCTCACTCAGCATGACCAGGCACAGTGTCCATAAGATTACTCTCCTCTGATATAGATGGCAAGACTGCAGAATGTCGGTGAGCTGGTCCTCCATCAGGTTGGCGGGATCAAATTTGAGCGAGCACCTTAGGTGACTTCAGAGCTGCAATTGCTTCTTCTGTCCCCAGTTGTGGTGCTTGCAGTCTCAACTGCAATACAGTCACACCTGGAAGCACAGCCAGAGGAGACAAGAATACATTTAAAGCCACTCTCCCTGGCAAGGTTGCAGACTTTGCCAAATGATTTCCTCTTGTCCACCACTCTTTCAGGGTAGTCCAGCTGAACTGAGAGCTTGAACCCTTGCTACAAGAGCTATCTCCATTGCTTAGCTTTGGACAGAATCAACTCCTGGTCCTGATATCTAAGGAACCAGAAAACAACTGGTAGTGGGTGAGAGTTCTGGTGGGCTGATGGCAGTCCCAAGGGAACCCTATACCCAGTCAATCTCTACTGGGGATTCTAGAAGCTGCAGGAGTAGGCGCTGAAGAAAATCAACTATGTTAGGTCTCTCAGATTTTTGTGGGGGAGCCCAAATAATCTAAGATTGTTGTACCTGCTCCTCAGTTCTTGATCATCCAGCTTGTCCCAAATCTGTTTAAGCTGTCTTTCCAGAGCAGACATGTGTCACTCAGGTAGATGGGCCCAATCTTCAAGCCTGCCCACCCGTTCTCCTACCTCCATGATTCTTGGTCCTAAATGGTCAGCAGCCCCTCGGACAGCATCAAGAACGAGATTAATTTTAGAAAGTTGGTTAGTGGTGCTGAGCATAAAATGTATGAATTTGGAGAGCTCATGGCTGAGTCAATTCGGATCGGTGTCAGACTGCACAGTCACCATCTTGGAGGGAGGGGCTGTTTGAGTCAGCAGACAAATACACCGTGTTTGGCTTCTTGTGCATATTCAGCTCAGGTAAAAGCTCAGAATCCAATCATCAGACTTCTGGGGCACCAGGCTAATTGCTCATAATTCGAAGAAGAAGAAGAAGAAGCAATCAGGGGTGCAGATTATGCCTGATGCTATTCCTGTCAGTAGAGCACCTTGAGCCAAGCTGTTTTCAGCTCAGCTGCATCATGTGACCCCCCCCCCCAAAGGATGGAATATGAAGTGCAGTGGGTGAAAGAAGTCGGGACTAGTTGTCTGCCATAATGAAAAGAAAATCTATGACACGGTAACTGAATGCACTGGCAATTGTATCAGGGTTATTGCAGTGGATCCCTTTAATTAGCAAGTTGTTAGATCTGCTCTTGGACAGACACCCAAGTAGGCCTTTTATATTCCCCCAGAAACTCCTGGGATTCCCAGAGGTGGCAATTAACTGATTCCAGCTGTAAAGGTTCGTAGAATGGTGAGAGGCCCTTTAAATAAGTTTTGTAAATGCCTGTAGGCAAGCAGTCCACAGGGTTGGCTAAGGCCTTATAATTACTCCAGCATTTATCCCTGGATTTAAACAGTGCAAATATGCCTCAATGGAGCTATTTAATGGGGATCACCTTAACTCTTCTCTTAGTGAGAGGATCAGTTTATCCTGGGGTTGGGTCAACCAAGACTGAAGGAGACTGAGGACAGAAATGACCTCAAGGGAATATAGAATATGGTCCCAGTCAATGCGAGGCTGGTCCTGGAGAAGGGAGGTGGAGTCAAAGTTAAATAGATCATACAAAGTGAGGATTCTGAGAGGGACTTTGGGAGATCTGACTTTCCAGATGCAGTAGATGGGAGAATGGTTGCACAAGACATCTGGTAGCACCCACAATGATTGTGTTTGGTCAGGTTTGTTAGAGATCTTTCGGTCCAAGGGTGTATGCCTCCCACCATTGGATGACAGACTTAGACAATAATTCACAAACCAGAAAATCATTCTGTACCTATCAGCCAAGTACTCCTGCTTTTTGAAACTTACTTTCCTTTTATTTTGGTTGTTTGTTTTTCACTTATTACTACTGCTGCCATTGTTATACTGTCTCCAGCTCATAGCACAATGCACCTTCCACTGCCTGCCATTTTTTTTTCTGGCTCCAATCACTGACCTCCTGCTTCTGCAGTTACCTAGTTGTACACTCTCGCACTCTGTTTTTTTTTCCATTATCCATTATTTTTTCCCTACCTATGCCTGCCCACTTGCTCAATCACTGACTTGCTTCACACATACTCCTTACCTCACTTGTTTACACTTCCTGCTCATCCACTCAGACAGTCTGCATTTTTCCACTGAGCCCTCTGCCCATTTACAGTATTTCCATAGTCACATACACACTTGCATCATAGACACAAAAATGCAGGTGCAAACAACTGATATCTAGAGAATAATGCATGAGGAGGTGGTTGGCACAAGAACTGAATGCACACCCGGGTT
Organism: Neoceratodus forsteri; assembly: GCA_016271365.2. Lineage (NCBI taxonomy): Eukaryota > Metazoa > Chordata > Ceratodontiformes > Ceratodontidae > Neoceratodus > Neoceratodus forsteri. The sequence continues at coordinate 531,677,623 of CM028133.1, forward strand.
TAGTGATGCTACATAAACCCCAAGAATGCAGCTTGAGGGGTTTATTCAAGGATCACGTGACAAGGATTTGCATTCAGTTCAAGACAAGGCACCTCCTCATGATTTATTCTGTATAATTGCTTGACAGCAATTTTTTACACTGTGGATTTCTGGTACCATCAAAGATTAAAAGATTAGTGTGCAAAGTGCATTATATAACTTCAAAGGGACAGACGAGGGATTTTTTGAACTGCAGAGTTTTTAATTAGTTGAAAAACATACTACAACAACCCACACAATTTATAAAAGAACATTTCTGACCTTCTCTATGAGTCCACAACAGCCTGTAAAGAAATGGGATTCAGCGTAGTCGGGAAAACACTTTTGGGAATTCAGAACAGATGGAAAGAAAAACAGTTAAAGTACAGATTTTACTGGCATGAACTGAGTGAAAGAACACTTTATTTAAGTAATCCATGAAATGGTGAGGCCCAGAACAGACTTGCAGTGCTTGTTAAGTAAGAGCGGATTTAAATTGAAATGCTGATGCCATTTTTTTTTTTCATTCGCTGTCAATGGATTTATGTTCACAGCATGGATAGGACAATTGCAGCACATGAATCTCATAAAAACCTGCTGTTTGTTATGGGAAATATCAATTACTTGATCCTATGTTAAAATTGCTGCCCAGTAATTATTTTTTTAAATACTGTTTTGGGTACAAACAAGACTTCATTGAATACAGCAAAAAATATTCTTCCACACAAGTAACCAATCCTTGGCAACAGCCAGAAGTAGCACCAATAGGTGAAAGGACTGTTTCACATTATTTTAAAAACATTTAAATAACTGTTTCTACATTCAATATATGAATTTATTTTTAAAACAATGCTCACTAAAAAAAATCACTTCCATAAGTGAAATAAGACACTCTGGGGTGTGAACTGTACTGATCAAACCACACTTCCAGGGTCTGAATGCACTCAGCCTGCAGCCCCATGCCTTACTATGCCTCTGGGTTTGTGGTTAGATCAGCACAACACACACCACGTCATGTCTTGTTGCTTACTTGTGCCATAAGATGCATGTTACTAGAGCACTGCTATCTACCATCAGAAATGTGTACTAATACCATACTAATAAATGTACATTTGTAATCTAGTATGTACAGTACAAAAGTAACCTTAATGGAAGAGATGTTTAAAAATTGATGGTAGCAGACATCTTTATTGCCTTGAGCCATTAATTACAACATTAGAAATAAAATCTGTTTTAAACATATCTGAAATTCAAATTACACTGGTGACAAAAGAAAGGTTGTAAGAAATACATTTTTATTAAAAAAACATATGATGAACTTTTTTTGCTGCATTGAGTTATCGCTGCAGTCAATTATGTAAGGTAAAATGATGTCTATAATAAAATCCTTAATGGCAACATAAAGCAAATAACTTAACTGATAATAAACCACCACAAAATAGTATTAGAATGTGCACTGTCATCTGTGGCACTTATAACATTACTTTGGTGACTTGTCAGTCAGAGGGCGGAGCAGTGGGCTGCTTTTCACAACAGTGACAGTCAATCTAGAACATTTGAAAATGAAAATAAAGTACAAATGTGTGCTGCCTCTCTTGCAGCCATTTTTCCAAATTTTAGTTACTTGACCAGTTCAAAAAAATCACTAATAACTGTTCTTGAGTGTTCTATCAAGCACTAAAATGCTTGAAAACATACACCCTCACAATTCAAATTCCAATAATAACAGAGTGCTGCAACAAACATTATTGTTATCTGCTATATTATTTACCTCCAATGGCACTCTAGCCAGAAACTCTATCAGATACTTTTGATGCCTGCCATCTATCTGCCCTTAGAGCTCATTCTGACCATGATCCTTAGTGACTCTGATGCACCCATCACGCAGCTTTGCATTGCACACCTATTGGTTTCTTCTGTGGTGGGGTCCAGCCTATTGCTCCATGGCAGTGAACCCTCCTCATCCAGTCACCATGGTAGAGGTCATCCTGGGGCACCCCTGGAGGTCAGGATGAACATGTCTGATATGGCTGTGGGGGCATGAAGAGCTTCATCTGTCTTTATGACAGCCATTTTCCCCCTTTTTATATATCTTATCCACTAAGAGTGTGCATGTGTCTTCAAATGCAAGGAAGCATAATTCACTGACAAGTGTGCTGTCCCCTTCCTGTGAACACTGTAGGCATTCAGAAATGCACCACCAGCTGTTGTCCATTAGGTGGTGACAATGCAGTTCTCTGCACAATTCGTCATCCCAAGAGAAGGATAGCATCCTCATGGATGCTCAGTTCTCCTCCCCCTGATAACCTTCCCATGGCCCTGGTTCATTCTCAAACCCAAGTCACCAGCATACTATCACAGTGTAAAATGACTAGCAACAATGATTATTGTTAAAATAGACCAATAATAAAATTCCAAGCATGCATATGGAAGAAAACACACATTATTATTTTTTCATCCTCTGAGTCTCTTCATGTAACAATAAGGCTGTTCACAGGGCTGTGGTCCATAATATCCAAATGAATCAGATTGAAATTCGTACACATGATTTCAGTTCATGCATTCAGTAGTATCCAGGTATTACCATGCAAAGGTATTTCATACTTTTAAACATCTGAACATGTAAGGTGAGTGCTGAAGATTTTTTTTGCAGTTAAATATTTTATTAACAGTACCGGTGGCACTGAGGGTTGAGGCACTGAATGAGCTAGGGTGCTGGGGGTCAGCAGGGGAAGGAGAGAGAGGATGGAACATCTGGTGGACTGCTCTCCTGTCCTTAGGGAGGGATCCAGGGCATGCCCGGTAAAGTAGCTCCCAAAGGTGGAAGCCAGAGGCATTACACATCCTTGGGCTGATGAGTGGGAGGAGTGCTGTGGATGCCTGTGGTGTTATGCTGTGCTGACGTCATTGCACTGTTGCTCTCCTGGGGAAAATATACTAAGAAAATCCGTATCTTCAGGGCTAGGTGATGGCACCTCTGCCCCGTCGAGCCACACTGCAGCACCAGGCTTCTCTCCTCTCCTCTCCTCTCCTCTCCTCTCCTCTCCTCTCCTCTCCTCTCCAGGGCTGACCATCCAGCTGGCAAATTAGATTTCAGATAGAGTGCCCTGGGCAGTGGGCAGATAGGGTGGCCCCACCTCAGGGGGTGCAGAGCAGGGGGATCTGCCAGGCTGGTGCGGAGTGAGGAGAGGGCTTCAGGTAGGAGGTAGAGCTCACAGACTGGTGGATGCTGGTGACAGTACCCCAATGGTACAGAGTAGAAACAAAGTCTACAAAAGCAAAACAAATATATTTAATTGAGTTTTCAAAGAAAAGAACAGCATACAACAACACTCCAGAAACACAGCAAATCAGTACAGACAGAAAACAACGTGTACAATCCACACCATGTATCCTTATGACAAAGAGTGCTGAAGGTATAACATGTTTGCTACCTAGGTCATTCTCTTTCACATATGGCTGTGGTTGTGCCTCTGTAGACCTACAGTAATTAAAAAAAGAAAGAAAAAGGTAATTGTGTACCTTAACAGAAGCACAGGAGACACTTGTCTTCGAAGAAGGTAGTATGCAGACACTGGCATTATAAAGAAAATAAAATGTACTTACTTTCGTAGAGAAATACTAGGCAAAAAATAGTCAGCCAACAGTAAATTTTAGTGGATGCATTTAAAGGCCACAATTTTTAGGGTTTTTTAAAATTGTTTCAACAATCCTAAAAGTTTTAAGAGAACAGCTGAAACTAGTTGATGATACATGACGTTCATGCACACATCTCACTTTGCAAATGGAAGATAGGGATGTCATGGTTTCATTTACTTGACAATAATGTAAACCAGATGTTAAAAACATATTTTTCTAATAGGCAATTAATTACACATTTAGTCCTTAAACACAGATCTTGCTAGAGATTCTCAGTTCTAATTTCTTATTTAATACATCTCAAGCTGTTAGTGTTTGGACACACTTGTTAAAATATTAGCATCACAATTAACATATTAGATCATCATGCACCTGCAAAAATAAAATATTTACAAAATGTATTATTTTAATTATAGGATTGGTGCCCATGATAATCCCAAGTATAAATGAGATAATAACAATGACTAACTGTGTCATGTTTTTTAGCCTTCTCCTTAAATTGCTATATTTTAGAAGGATGAAACAATAGTTGCAAAGTAATTATGGAGTAAATATATTTGGAAGAAAGCATAAATTATTTATTTTTCATCCTCTTGGTCTCTTCATGTAACAATAAGGCTGTTTACAGGGTTGTGGTCAAAAATTTCCTACTATAGCAGATTTTAATTTATATAAATGATTTCAGTTCCTGCATTCAATACTATGCAAGTATTACCACGTAAGGGTATTTCATACTTTTAAACATCTGAAAATATAAGGTGAGTGCTGAATTTATTTTTTTTTTTATTTTGTTTTGCAGTTAAATATTTTATTGAGTTTTCAAAGAAAAGAAAAAGAAAATCACTGTGACAAATTATTTGCTTGGAACAGAAAATAAACCTTTCTTATAACACAGATCAATAAGTTACTAGTTGCAGATGACTGCATCATACATAAACTGCAGCCTTGTAAATTTGTAGGGTGAGGGAACTAATGTAGGAGCTGTCAGTTCTATAGTCTTGTTGATAGTTTGCACTATTTCATAATTGTAGACAGGCAGAAAATTCCGGCACTCACCACCTCAGCTATAAAAAGGATGCCTGGGGGGCCAGGTGGAATGTCTTTTGTGGTCTTGTTCGTTAAATAAAATGAATTTATAATGTTTATACTATGGAGTGGAGTCCTTGTTATAGCTGAGGTTGTGAGTGCCAGAATTCTTTGCTGCTGTATATCTAGCCTTCCCAGTACACCTCCAGTCCTGGTGTGCACTTCCTTGTGTTTATATATATTTCATAATTGTGTATCTTACTGTTATTTTTCCCTTTTTTACCCCTTCCCACAGGATGCACCTGGAAACAAGATCTTGCTCAGTGTGCTTTTTCTGAACAACAATTTTTTAAATATAGTTAATTTTTTATGCACCTCCTACCCAGTTCAGCATCTTCTCATTGGGTTGGACACAGTCACATTCCCAGGTGTCTCTGCCACTTACCTCTGCCAATTCTAATCCCACAGGCTTACCCTACCCATGGCTGAATCTATCTGAACCAGATTCAGCCTTCCACCTCCTCCAGGCCATGGAAGAAGGAGTTTCCTGCATTCAGCAGAGTAGATTGTAGCCAGGGTCCTGGCCCAAGTGGGTATGGGATCATCCTGTAGGAGTCAGGTGCTTTTTGCTGTGTTCTCTATACCCCACCTCTGGGACACTGGCATGAAAGGGGCTCATTGGTTGTACATGCAGAGCATGCTAAAGCTGAGCCTGGACAATGTTCCCCACCTCACTGTGCCTGCCGCTGCACTACCACCTGAGGTCACTGACCCAGGATGCATTGTTGTACCAGGTGGCAGGCACTACTCCCCCTTCCTAGAGAAAGACAGCATCTATGTAATGCTCAGACATCCTACCCCAGCCAGCCCCTGATGGGCTGAATTTATTCATGTACTCAGTTAATTGGCATCATGAGCTGTAGCCTTCTATCGTAGCAAATGGGTCAGCCCTGGGCAAAAATATTAAATAAATACAAACACTAAGCTGTCAAAAGAATTGAAACATTTTGTTGAGAGAGAGTGACCACAAGTCCCATTCAGTATGCCATAACCATACCTACCATATATGGTGTTAAGAAGCCCTATGCAGACCCCAGCTTTCTCCATTCTTTATGGGTGATTCTTCATTGTAATGATATCCATGTACTTCGTTCATGCATGCTTGAATCCTGTCACTGTCTTTGCCCCATAACCTCTCTAGGTAACCTGTTCCATCTCTCCACCATCCTTTCTGCAAAGAAATGCTTCCTCCCCTCTCTCTAGAAACTTCTCCATACTCTCTTCATTGTGTACCCTCTTGCAGCTATGTTTTTGCTAAACCTAAAAAGCTCCCCCATACTCCTCCCTGCCTATTCTCCAGAGGTATTTAAAGGTAGCAGACATTTTCTCCTGAGTATCCTGTTCTCTGAGGAGTACAAGTTGAGGACTTCACTCTTCCTTTTAGGGCTGTCCCTGCAGCTCCTGTGTCCTAACAAGTTAAGGACATGTGAGATGACACTCTATGTATGAGCAACAGTCATTTGCTATCATTAATATACGATAAGCAAGCTTTATTGTTTTAAAATAAAAAAATGGAAAACATTTGCTTCTTAATTGGTTACTTGAAGTGTAATGTTTTACTTATTCAAACTGTGTGCATAAAGACATATTAAGGTTCTTTGAGCCTGGAATTTTGCTGCTTTTCAAAATAAATTTGTTGTGTAGTGTCTAATACCACTGACATAAGCACCAGAGTGAACCAAGTAAAAAAGCCACATTAAACTATAATGCATTTTTGTCACTAAAATAAACAAAAAACTTTGAAAAACATAACTTTTAGACATATTTATCAGATATTTTATGTACTGACTGCTATTCCCTGCTCCTTGTTTTTTATTACTAGGTGTATTTGCATAGAAATATGATCATGTCCCCAGAAATCATCTATGTCTGCTGCTTAGTCATTTGTTGAAGTCATCATCCTCTGTTCATGACATCATTGCTTTATTGCTATGAAAATTCTTATTATAATCATAAACAGATGATTGTTACTTCAGCAAAAGATTAGCTAGGAAAAGTAGATCCTCTCTAGGGAGACAAGGGTCCTACTTCCATGTGTTGAGCCTAGTTATGAATAATAAAAGTAACAGAACTACAAAAACATAAAAAATGATCAGAATTGAGTATTAGCATTGTTTTATGAAGTGTTCACAAAAGTAGCAGAATATCTTTTGAGAATGTCAGCTTGGTGAGTAGGAGTACTATGCAGTTTTACATAGTTGAATACATCAATTCCTGCCATCTATTGGTCTACCCAACCCCAATCCCTGGTCTGATGCCCTTACAGAGTTGAATACATTGGTATACAGTGGTTCTCCACCCACACAATTACCTCAATGCCCTAAGATAGTTAAGTGCATCACTTCTTGGTGTCTAGTGGTACCTCCACCCACTGATCACTTATCTGATATGACAGCATAAATTCCCTGGCATCAAGTGGCTCCCCACTCCACTGATCACCCCTTCCCCTGTATAACAGTATATGTTATCTAAAGTAAGAAGTAGCAAGATGTTCCTGGAACTTACTTACGGTAGTTAGGAGGGAGCTAGTGTGGTAGTTCCCTAGAAGAGCAGTGTCACCAGCCTTTTGGGGGGTATAACCTTAGGCACGTTCCATGTTGCAGAATCTGTGCCTAGGCCGAATGAGAGGTTTTGGGGGAAGTCATTGCTGGAGCAGACTGACAGACAGAGGAGTTTTGGATCCAGCCATCTGGGCTGTTGCCCTTAAAGAGGTTTATGGAGAGTGAGGTGGTGAGAGTAGTTGAAATAATGGAAGAACAGAAACAGAAAGAAGGTTGAGCGGGGGAGGGAGGGAGGTAAGGGAGGAGTCTGTGGAGGGAGTGAGTACAGGTAGATAAGAAGTGGGTAAATGTGGGTGCTATGTCCAGAGGAGAGGAGATGGTAGAACCAAGCAAGATGGAGGGGATGGGCAACTTGGATGGGGGGGATAAAGAAGGAGTGAATAACTTTCCAGAATTTGGAAGCAAAGTTTAAATGAGTTTTAAGTGAAGTATGTAGATTGCCTTGGCCTGTCTGGTAGCATACAGTATGTGCAAGCATTTTGAAGTCTTTTGTGCCTTAGGAATTCAGCTTGTAAGCCAGTAGCCTTTTATAGCTGTTAGGCAGTCTCTGGATTGTAGGCAGAAGATGAGTTCAGCAGTTTCTCAGGGAAATGTGAACCCTCAACTCTAGATTTGTGAAACAGGGTGAATTTATCCCACACTGAGACGTGGAAGTGGAATTTAGCTAGAGCATCATCTATATTATGGAATGAAGAGATGAACTGCCAGTCAGTGACAAGGAGATTAGTTTGGATGGCAAATCAGTAGAGAGACCTATACAACCAGAGCTAGAGAGCTTTGGTAAGGGCTTACTCCCTTACTACAATAAAATGAGGATGTTTCAAAATTAGATATTGATAAATTACTGGGGATTTAGATTAATTGGCACAGAGTAATAGTAATACTTGATGAAGACTTTGCTGGCCTGTTTTAAAATTTATTTGTTTTTTACTTTATCTGGTTATCCACTCTTCTCACTATGCAAACTCTACAATCCCCTACTGCTTCTCATTCTGCTCCACCTTACCTCCCCATTTTGTCCTTTCCCCCCTCTTTTCCCCTTTTTCCTCCTCTCCTTCATCAATCCTCACCTTTTCTCTTCTCACTGTTTCGCTGTCCTCCACTCTAGTCTCATTCCATCCTCTCTTCAAAGCCCTCAACCAATTCTTTCTTTACCCCTACCTTTTACTCTTCTCTCATATGCAATGTATGTCCCTTCCTCTCTTGCTCTCATTTGCCTTCCTAATTCTGGTGACTGGTGATGCTGAGCTCAGTCCAGGCCCTGTCCTTCCCTTTCCCTTTCCCTTCTCCCTTCCCAAAAGGTCTTGTGATTTGTCTTATTGGTGCCTGTAGCCTGCATCTTAAGCTTGACCAACTAAGATCATGAGCTTTACAATACTGGCCTGTAATTCTTAATATCATGGAATCCTGGCTTTCCTCCAGGCTCAGTGATGAGGATGTCAATATTGCTGATTATATGATCCACAGGCAAGATCCTGGGAAACAGGGTGGTGGAGTTGCCATATATGCTCATCTATGCTTCTGCTGTGATGCTAAATCCCAGTCTTCCCTCATTTCATGCTATTTGCTTATCCTATGCTTTCTTTCTCACTCCCCTTCTCATGTCTTATTGTTTTTGTTGATATCTATGCATCTTAGAAAGCTAAACCTGACTCCATCATCACTTCCATTCACTTAATTTACCACTCTATCTACTGATATTGATGAGGGAGCTCTTTCATTCTAAATTTACTGCATCTGAGGCAAATATACCCTACTCAGCAGGTCTCGTGTCCATGGTCCCATTGCACCTGAATCTCTGCTAGGATCATTTACCTGTGCAAGGCTTATTACTCTGCCTGGCACCTCCATAATACCAGTAGCTTCCAGCTGGATATGTTGGGATATGAGACACTCAGAATTTCTTGAACTAAGACCATAAGAGTGTCAAAGTCACAATATGTCATTGATAATCTTCAGTCCAACCTTAATTCACCAAATATATTTTGGAAGGTTTTCCACTCTCTTTCTGACCTCCCACCTAGTCAGCCACCCTGTACCTAACTTCAGGTGAGTCAAAAATGTCTGATCCTGCTTCTGTGACTGTTGTTTTTAATTACTCTTCTGCTTCCTGTGTTACTGCCCCATTCCCATTTCTCTTTTGTCTCCCTTTTCCCTTGTTTCCTCCTCTTCATCAATTATCAGCCATTATCTTCCTTTCTCTGCCTATGCTCAATAACTCTATCCACTACTCTTTCTGCCCTTCAGGATTTAAGCCCTTCCAAAAGTCATAGTTCAGCTGAGTTAAGCCCCCCAAAGTTTTGTTCTCTTTGCTCCTACAATTGCTGCCCCATCACTACCCTCCTTAATCTCTTTCGTTGGCTCTTGATGTGGCTCCCCATGCATGGAAGCAGGCTAAGGCTCTCCCCTTGCATAAAGGAGTTGTCTTGTCATTTTCTGTAATCTGCTACCCTTTCTTGCTCTTTTGTATCCTGGCTAAACTTCAGGAGATATTTGTGTTCACTTAGCTCGCTGCCTTGATTGATCATTCTGATTTCCTTTTGCCATTCCAGTCAGACTTCCAAAAGGCCTCACCACTGTATCTTCCTTACTGTGAGTCACTGACACCATCCTGAAGGGGTTGGACCTGGGACACCTCACAGCAGGCATCTTTATTCATCCTGCTAAGGATTTCGATACTGTTACCCATTTTCTCCTGCTGGGCAGGTTGAGGGATGCAAGTCTCTCTTTCTTGGCTATAAATTGGTTCTGCTCCTATCTTGTCGGGCATCATGTATCAGATAAGCTAGGGGGCTCTTTTTCTCCCCCTCCCCATTTGATCTGATGTTTCTCAGGCGTCCATTCTAGAATCCATTCATGTTTACATTTTCCTCATCGATCTTCCTTCTGTCTGTGTCAGTGTGCTAGCATTCATATGTATGATGATGAAACTAACCTCTACTCTACTCTACAGGGGCGTCAATCTTTGAGCTTGAATCATTGGTGCAACTTTTCTTTTATGATTACCAAACTTGGTTTAAATTAAACCAGCTAATGCTGAGTGTCAAAAAGACTCTGTCCTTTGGCTCCAGACAGAAGCTACCTAGCCCCCCTCCATGCCTACTTTCACTATTCTTGATAGCACAACTCTGGAGAATGTCTCTTCCTTTAAGTACATTGGTGTTTGGGTTCCTAGAGATGGTTGCTAGACATCTAGATTTCTCTTAAAACCTCAACACCATCTACAAAAAGCTTTGCCCTAAACTTTGTTCCCGCTGTACAACAAATCATGTGTCTCACTCTTTGTCTGCTGGAAGATTGTTTTCAAAATGATTCTTCTGGTGTTGGACAAAGCTGATGTGGTTTATGGGACTGATCCAAAATCCAACCTAGTCAGGCAGGATCCCCTACTTCCTTCCTTCTGCTGCTTTGCTTCAAGCTCTCCACCACTAACTTATCACTGACTCCTTTACCATTGCCTCTTTTTCTCTGCTCCTGTCATCTAGCACACAATGCCTCATTTCTCTCCAAATTTTGGTTACCTTCCCTTCCCCTACCTCAAATCCCTCTATCCTGTCTCCCATTTTCCAAGTATTCCTTTTTCTCCTCTAACTCTTAAAATTTGAGTTTCTGCTTGCCAGACTGCTACTAGACAAATTGCTTTCTCTATCCAACTTCCCACCATCTGGAACAATCTTACAGCTCAAATTTGCCTCTTCTCCACCTACAGTACCTAGAACTCCAATCTCTCCTGAGAAGCTTTTTAACCCCTCATGCTCATTCAACTAGCCCTTCATCTGTGCTAGTTTACCAAGGCTAGCTGTACCTAGGAAATCAGTATTCATGTTCCTCAGTTTGTTTCACTGAGATTTTGTTTCCTCTTATGAATTGTATTATGTATTTCACATTATTTTATATAACTATATGTATATCATGTAATTAGTGCAATGTGTTATGTGGATGTAATTGTTCTATGTTCTTAGTACTTATTGATATTTTTCAATTGTTATTATGTCCCTTGCACTATTTTTTGTTCCTTTACCTCCTTTTGTCTTTCCCTTCCCTGTGATGCACCGGGAAATAAGCCCACACTCAGTGTGTCTTTTCCAGACACCAATTTTCATATAAAAAAAATAAAATATTGTATAATACTGTAGTTCCAATTCATAACAAAAACATTACAGGTTAAAACCTGCAACCCTTGATCTACTGAATTTATATGACAATAGAAATAAAGCATTGAGTATTCATAAACAATTAGAGAGTATGCACCAGTGGAGTGGTGCTTACATTAACAGGTGGACCACTTCTGACATCTGCATATCTACAGTCCCTTGCTATGTGTTCCTACCCCACCCAATGCTATCCCACTACAGCCCATACACACACACAGACAGGTTGGGGGTAGGTATGGGGGTGGGCATTCATGCACCTGATGCTTAAGAAGTCTTCATGATGTGAAAGCCTGGCAGTGGGGCACAGGATATGTGATCCAAGAAACTGCCATAGCATTACACTCCCCCACACTTCGCTGCAGGATGTTCCTTCAAAATCAGTTAGCCATCCTACATCTAACTCTTTCCCTTTTTGTGGAGACGGGGGGTCTGGGGACATTTGTACACCAGATAGTACAACCAGCAAATACATTGTTGTCCCAAAGGTGGTACAGCAGTCATTGGAGGACACCTGTATCTTACCAGTTCCTTTTCTTTGCGTAGGGCTAGGAATCCAATATACTAACATACTAAAATGCCAGCAGAATTGGCCTAACGGTCTTTCATGTCTGCTCGTTTGGTCAGCCCCCACCCTGGGAGCTGACCTTGCTGCCCCCTTCACTCTCTCTGGCTTCTCCCTTCCCAGTCCTGGATATTCTTGCTACACAGGACTTTGCTTCAAGAACCCTTCCCTTGTACCTGTCCCTCCCCCTCTTGAACACCTCCACCGTCTCTGCCTCCACCAGCCCCCTGGGCAGTGCATTCCATGGCTCCACCACCCTCTCAGTGAAGTAGCACCTCCTCCTTTCTCCCCTGACTCTCCCCCCTCCAGCTTCCACCCATGCCTTCTAGTTGCCCCCTTCCTTTCTTCCGAGCACCCTGACTGCTCCTCCCCTATTTACCCCTTCATGTACCTTAACACCTCTATCATGTACCCCCAGTCCCTTCTCTCTTCCAATGTGTACATAATTAGCTCTTCAAACCTCTCCCCATAGGTCCTGTCCCCCAAGCCCCAGATCATTTTGGTTGCCCTTCTCTGGACCCTCTCCAGGAGTTCGATGTCCCTCTTTAAGTGTGGCCTCTAAAACTGCATGGAGTACTCAAGGTGTGGCCTGTATATACTGTAACACTACCCTAGCCATCCTATTGGATGCCCGGTGTGCAGCACAGCTCTATTCCCATGCCAACTCCTTCTCCCACTTGATGCTCAGCACATGCAAAGGGCCAGGGGCAGGGGCTGTGGATGCTGTCTGGTGAGGACAGGTGTTGGGGTACAGAGTTCTGTTGCAGGGATATGTGCAATTTACATGTATCACAGCTGTTCTGCAGATTTGACTCTAAGAGTGCTCAAGACTTAAATAAATTTGAACTTTTTGAAAAGAAATGCACTTTCTTGATTTGGAAATCTAAAACAGATTTGTATGGAAACATTTGTCTTCTAACAATCTTGGTTATAGAAATTTTTACAACAGAATAAAGGAATTACAGACTAGATGAACCAATGATCTTTTCTGCTGTCAACATCTATGTTTATGTGTTTATAATGCTGTCCTTGTTAGAGGAATAAGTTCAAGTCCCCATCCTGCCAATAAAGGCATCCCACTAGTATAGATGTTTTTGGCTATATTATTTACTTTGTTTATTTATATTTTTGTCATTGCTATTTTTGTCCCCCATTTTCTCTACCAGCTGCCAGGACTTCCTTCCACTTACCAAAACCCTTATACCCACCACAGGAGTCCTTCTGTGGTCCTACCCACCACCATCATTAGCATGACAACCTTCCCCGGATACCCTGACCATAACCCATGGCTTATCTTCCACAGGCAGGGCCCCCATGTTCCCACAAGCCAGGAGGAGATACTTCACTCAATGGTTGGGGCCTGTGTGGAGGAGCTGGTGAGCCATCAGAGGAGTTGAAGTGAAACTGCTGTGGCTTGGTGGTGGGGTGGATTCATCTGCCCAGTGCTGCAGGGGGTATTGTAATCCCTTCTATGCCTTCCCCTTATCCCACCCCAGGGTGTGGTCTTGAAGGGTGACCCAACATCCTCCTATCAGGCTATCAGAAGGATGGGTAAGCCCCTTCCTGCCTTCAGAACTCCCCTGCTGGCCCGCTCTGGGTAGGTGATGCCTCTGTGGTGTTTGCCAGGTGAGTGCCACCATGAGGTCATTCCAGAGTGATCACTTATTCCTTCCTGCATGACACCCCCCCCCTCCCCCTGGGTCACCAAGTGGTGATCTTGCAAAGGAAAGAGATGCCATTTCTCCCCGAGGCAGGACACATCCCGAGCTCGGGACGCGAACTCTGGTCATCTGAATAGCAAGCAGTAACTCTACCACTGTGCTGGCCAGACAGCCTTATTTACTTTGCTTAAACTTACAGATGTGTGTACTGTGCACTGTAGCCTGCATTTATATCCAGGCAACTAGGCCGTATTCTATATGCAGGAGCAAATATGATAGACAGTTTGAAAACATGTCTGCTCTATGATTTTGAAAGAGTACAAGACTGGTTTAGTAACAACAAGCTTTCGAGTAATATAAAAAAAGACCAATGTTTATGATACTTGGTTCCTCTAAAAATAAATAGCAAAGATTAAAGGTAAATAAGAAATGTGGCTGCCAGACAACAAGCTGGTTGAAGAAACAGGTAAATATACTGTAGGTAGTTAGTTACCTGGTTTAATTCTGGGCTAATTAATGAGTTTCATATGCAGTACTCTAAACAATGGCATTAGAAATATCCATAAAATGTCAGGTAAATTATATGATCAAAACCACTGTTTGAATTTGCAAGTCTGGAATCTTTTTGCTTAGCATTCAGTTTATTCTCAGATTGATTGTGGCTACACTGTTTATATGTATAGCCACAAAAGGAGTTTTGGGGGACAACCTGACTATATAAAAAATGTTGACATTTGCAGCAAATGAGAGGAATTTCATGTATGGTTTTACATTATATAATCAGCTATGCTGTATTTGGAAAACCAAAAGGAGTGTCAATGACTACGTGCTTAAGGCCCTTAATAATTAACTTCTCATTTACCAACTTAGAAAACAGACTTGCAACTATACAGATATAATTCATGATTTTCCTATACTTCTTTTTTATATATTCCTTGGTCCGCAATGACATTTGAGGAAAAATGTTTTATCCATGATGCTCCTTCTAAATGGAATCTTTTGTCTGAACATCTGCAGAAAAATGTAAATGTTAATGGGTTTAAAAGTAAGGTCAAAGAATATTTAAAAAGTCCACGTGCTTGCTGCTTTGCATAATTCAGCTTAATCATAGCAGATTGCACAATGGTGCTTAAGTACCTTACTACTTCTCTTTTGATTCTTTATTACAGAATAGAGTCAAACATATCATTGTTTAGAATTGAGAATTTGTATTTTATTATCTGTCCTAGTTTTCTGTATGTATTGAACTGCAGTGCATTACTTAGGTGTGTTTGACTGTGAAGTATATTAAGTAAAACAGGAAGATTTTGCATTATAATTATGCACAACAGCTTAATCTGCCAACTTTACATGGGATGCAATGAAAAAGTAGGCATTATATCTAATAGGGATTAAAATGAAAACAGCAATAACATAAAACATAGCACACGTGAATGCAATATAAAAAGATCTTTGTAGTAAATATTTGCTATATCCCCTTGAGAAAGGCAACTTTGGACTGGTTGGGAAATAGTTGTATTTGGGCTGGTTCCGCTACAATCTGTGATGTCCTGTAAACATGATACACATTATTTTAGCTGCACTAGCACAAGATGGATCAGTTGTGAGTTTTTATACAAACAAAATGAGCAAGTGAATTACTTGCTTTTGAAGAATTATAAGAAGTGATTGCTTTCTGTCTGTACAGCAGAGTAATCGATACTAATCATGTTTTTGGTTGTTTGTCAGAAACTGTGGTCCTATTTCACTGCCAGCATTAGTAATAAAGATGTTGGAGTTATGCTATAAAAGTGGCATTTTGGGAGACAACATTTCATTTGATAAAATAAATAATATAATAAAAATATAAAATGCCCATCTACAATTATTTTGTTAGTTACAGACCTACTGTGGAGCACGCAGGGTACAATACCCAAATACTGAAGATTTCTGCAGAGTTGCTACAGGAAATAGTGCAATTTCAATGGCAGTTAATACCTTTGGTCATGCAGAAATCTGTAACACTGCACAGCAACCTGGCAGATCCCACAGTATGTCAGTATTGCATAACAATGTTCTGGAAACATAATACAATGAAAAATCATTTAGGTTGTTTTACTTGTAGCCCACTCCCTGCTAATCAGTTTGGCCTTAGGCCACAACATCCTACTATCACTGCACTCCTCAAAACAACCAACAACATTGCTATGGTACTTGACTCAAGTCAGCCAATAGGAAACATTTTTATCTTAATATAGCCTTTGATCTCCTAAACCAAGATCTTGTTTAGTAAACTGCTTTTCACAGTCTGCTGAACAAACTCATAATTTAACTAAGAAGTCACCTGATGGGACCCAGACTGTTGTCTGCAGTAAAATGTCATCTGATTCTGACAAGCTAAAACACGGAGTCAATCTTTGGAGCTCTTCTGTTCCTGCTGTTTATGTACAACCTCCCGTAATCAGCTAATACTCCTTAATCCACCCCAATGCAGATGTGTATGTATATATATATATATATATGTATATATATATATATATATATATATATATATGTATATATATATATATATTTATATACAGTAGATTCATTGAAAAAAACTACATTAATGCATCAGTTAGGAATGATATCACAGCGACAAAAGTTTGGAAATTCGATGTTAGCGTTACCACTCCTAGCACCCCACTACCACCACCACCACACCCTACACACACACCAACAGGTATCAACACATGCCATTGGATCATCAGGCCCAGCTCTCACCCCATTCCATGTATAAACAAGCTGACATGCTACAGTAAAGGAGAACTGCAATGAATTTCTCTTCTTTTTGAGAAAGTGTAATTGGTAACCGGTATGTGTTGGTGGTGATGCGGGGCCTTCCTGTTCCTGTGCTCCTTTCTAGCTGCCCAGTTTTGCATAATTATATGTGTATGTGGGAGCACAGGCTCTCTGGGCCCTGCGCTCCTACTTACACATAACTACTGAGCCATACAGCAGCCCTAATTGCTCATTTTCCTAATGTTCATGCTTCAGCCCTGATGCATTAAAAAAGTTTGTTTGCAATGAATGTCCTTACTTTTTGAGAAAGTGCAATCTTACCCTTATATGTTTGTGGGAATGCAGGGCCTTCTGGGCCCTGTGCTTGCATCTGTCTTTAGTGTGTTTTGGTTGTACAGGGACCTCTATCATGTCTATACAGATTGAAATCAACCCTCATCTCCTTGTGGGCCGACTACATTCCCATCACTCCACAATGGCATCAATTTATAGGGCTCTGTGCTCCCATCTATCCATAAGTGTTTAGACATCGTAATCCTCCAGTGACCCTGCACTCCCATTATTGCATAATTGTATCCATATGTGACAGCTCAGGGCCCCCATGCAGCTATAATTGTAGAGATGCAGCACAGGCCTAGAGACATTCCAAATAATCCTGTGATGCAAATGGTGCAATATCTCAGTAACCCTAGGAACATGGGGAAAAAATTCCACTGCAGTTGTAATCATGGACTGGTGACCTGCATGCATGCTTAGTGCACTAAGCTGCATTTAGCAAAAAATCTGTATCTCAAACCATTTTTGAGATATAGGCACTGAAATGTATAGCATCCACAACAATGTTATCCTATGGGAAATTTACAAACTTCAAAATGTTACAATTATGGAAACAATGTAAATGTTATCACCAAACCAGCAAAAGTCATCTCTGTGAGGCAATCCCTTTCTACTTTGGAAATGTCATCCCTTCATTCCAAACCGTTTCTTTGCAGTGAAACAGTAACCTTTAAAAATATATTTTCGCAAGCTGTCAAACTTCCTCTTTGTGAGTTGAATCCCTTTTCGTGAGTTGATCCCTTTTCATGCAGCATGGCCATCTGGTCCTGAAATGATGGAAAGAGATTTTGACAGCTTGTGAAAAGGGATCTGCTCATGAAAAGGGATTTAGACAACTCATGAATAGGGATCTGAAGCAAGTCATGAAATGGGATTAAAAAATTCAAAAATAAATATTATAGGGCCTTATCAAAGTAAACCAAAGGCATAATTCTGCAGATGAGGTCCACATGAACAAAACCCATGCTTAGAATTCTTCAGAAGACATCCCTGAGACAAGTTATAACATTTTGTTTGTTGAGGAAAAATGAAAACAAAATGGCAGCTTGCGAAGAGGGATGTTTTCTCATGAAGAGGGATTTTATAAATTTCTCTTCATGAGGTGTCAACATTCCTTTTCATGAGCCCAAATCCCTCTTTGAACCTGTGCAGCTATCTAAAAAACTGAAATGAGCATGCTCAGAACTCGTAATTTCAAAATTGAATACCTTTGGAAATAATTTTTGCAAATCTGTTGAATGGTTAAAAAGTTGTTAAAGTGCAAAATGTAAGGTTTAACATTAAGCTACCTACTCAACCCACATCTTGTGACATTTACAACATGACAGCACATACCAATCTTTGGGATTATTTGCTTGTAAAATGACAAAGTTATTAAGGTGCAAAAATTGAGATTTAACATTGAAAGGCTGTACCAACCCTAACTATAAGGGCACTATATAATGCCATTATTTAACATGTTTCAGTTTACAGCATCATTCTTTGGACCTTCTGTGCCACTCATGGTTGGAGCTCGGGGATATGTTCCTCCCAGCTCAGGGTTATTTAAACAGGGGATGAACTGGACACTGCAAGTGTCCTCCTTTCTCCCACCTAACCACCTAATCTGCATGTAAAGTAGTTGTTGTACTACATGTAGCTAATAATTTAACTATAGTAAACAGGGCTAGAGGTATACAAACATCATAGTAGAAGGGTGCAGGTATAGGGACAAAGAAGAAATACATGGGACAAGTTGACTAGAAAGGGGCAGAAGTTTAATTTTATGTTTAGTGTGGGATGTGGGACTTGTATTAAGGACATCTGATGAAAAGAAATTCATTTTCACAATGTTGATCATCTGACCTCCATGAATAGGTAGGTAGAGAATACCACAACACTTAGTATGCTATGTGTTGTTAAACTTGTAAGTGAGAAATTGTGATGCATTTTATTTTTGCATGCATCTCAATAGTGGCTGTTTTCTTAGTCCACTACCAAGTCACTGACAATACCGTCACACTCTGTTTAGCTTTCATGGAAGTTATAGTTTGACTGCCTAGTGAACAAAGAATCATACAGTCTATCAGCATCAACTCGATGAACTTTAGGTGAAAATGCAATGGATGCAGGATCCGCTGGTGGCATTAAGGGTTTGAAGATGAAGTTTGAGAATACTGCATTAATGATGTGCTTTATTTGTTTACTCTTATCCAAGTACTGTACCGCTAGTGGGAGTGTGAATGTGTGATGCAAAGCTGAGTAGGGGTTTGTTAAAGTACCAAAATATTATTTTCAATTCAGCTGGGAGCAACCCCCACCCCAAACCACCAGACAATTACTATCACTTTAAAAATTAATAACAAACAAAAAATTTTTTTTTTATTTTTCAAAATAACTTATACATCCAAATGATCTATGATTCTTCATTGCTCCCAACTGTCGCCCCTTGTATCATCATACATCAAGCAATGACCAGTCATCGCCTGCTATTTGACAACCGCACCACAGTTACCCCCAGTGCAGCTTGCTCACTCCCTCAAGTGGCCAAAATTATGAGGAAACAGTCAACATTTTGTGTCACATAAGCCCCATTTGTAAACATAAAGGCACACATTTCTGCAGAGTCCTGAGCTTCTCAATTAAAGAGAGGATGAAGCATACAATATTTTGACTACTTGCACCACATTTTGACTCACAGTGTTCCACATTTGTGGAAGGAATGGTTCAGAGGAATGGGCAGTTATGGCAACTGACAAACAGATGACTCACTCTCTGCATATTTGGCAAAATCGCAGAGGGAGGCAGTGGAGAGATACAGCAGATCTGGAAGAATGTATTTTTCATGTCAATTACAATTGAACATTTTGATCACTGAATCAAAAACAATAAAAGTAATTAGCTTCCATAAGGTTGTATTTATGTTCAAGTCCAACAGCTGCAGACTCTACTAGTTGCATCAGGGATAGGAGAGCGATTTGGGAATACCGCATTAGTAATGAAGCACTTCATTTGTTTAAAAAAAATTACTGCAGGAGTGAGCGTGAATGTGTGGCAATCAGAGGATTTGGGGCAAGGTACATATTATAT
The DNA here is from genome assembly GCA_016271365.2 of Neoceratodus forsteri. NCBI lineage: Eukaryota > Metazoa > Chordata > Ceratodontiformes > Ceratodontidae > Neoceratodus > Neoceratodus forsteri. The sequence continues at coordinate 531,697,469 of CM028133.1, forward strand.
AAACTGTGCTTAGCATCCCACGACTGGACTGCCCCTTCCCTCCTCTACCAAACAGCAATTAACATTGTAAAAAATAAAAAACAAAAAACAAAAGAATGGTTGCAGCATCTATTATTTGTAAGATTTCATTCAGAGTAAACAAAATCTTAGAGAAAAAATCCATTACTACAGCACAAGTAGTGAAAACAAGTCATTAGCAAGACCGGACAGTAGAGAGCAAGTAAAAGACACAGAGACAGAGAGAGAGAGAGAATCACTTGCTGGCATGCTGCCAATGCTTACTACAACAGGGCCACATGCTGAAGTTTCTAAGTGTTTAAATTTTTTTTATTGTCATAACCCTTGATGAAAAGAGTGCAAAAAAATAAAAATACCAAAAAGCCCCCATGTAACCAGAGCATTAGCATTAGCATATCAAGCATTTACAGTACTGTATTCAAACAATCGGGAGATTGCAAATGTAATTGCACATGGTAAAATCATTTGTTCAGTTACCTGCAGGCTTTTTACAAGACACAGACTGTTGTAATTAAAAGGCAGTCCATTTCTGATTTCCAAGCCAAACATACATAGACTGCCACAGATTTGTTTAAATACTCTCGTGCCTACAGTTAGTTGTGGCTGGGAGCTGGTGAGTTACCAAGTGCTCACTATTTTAAATCTGTTTTTTTTATTATTATCTGGGAGAATGACAACAGGATATTCAATGAGATACAAGAGGCTACTGCTACAGCTGTCATCTGTATGTTGATACTTTACATGCATCATTAGCACGAGCTTGACAGCAGCCTTGTGCATGAGCTATTAGGTTAAAGTTCACTCCATGAATGGTGTAGTCAACAGTCAGAAACAACGGGTTATGGAAAAATAAAATTTCAGAAATGGCACTGCCAGCTCTTGTGAAACACATGCCACAACAGTTAATGGCATCATATTAATAAAAAACACACAGACACGTGATTTTTTTTATAGTGAATTTTATTCAACTGCGTGACTATACTGTTTACTGCCCTACGGCATTCATACAAAAAAAAATCAATTACACACTAAAGCGTATACGTTTTCACAGAGATTCCATACACATGTTAATGGCTTATATTAATCAGATGACAGACTTTTTTGCAACTCATTTATCTCAAAATGGTCATTGTCACATATTGTACTCTGGTTGTCATGATATCCAACTAAAGCTGCAAAAGTAGCAAATATCACTTGCAATAGCAGCTGAAAGCAGAAGTCACAGCCAAGTGGTTGTTCTTATTGATAGTTTCACATTAAAAAGGTGTATTTGCAGAATTACAATTCTTTATCTGAGAGCCATATCATGCCAAACCCGAGCTATTTCATAGGATGTTTTTTATGAGCAGAGCACAGTGTGTGAGGTTGACCATTTGAAAGATTTGTTTGGCATTATTCACTGTTAAAACTCCAGCTTTTATTTATTTATTGGAGATTTGAAAATACCTTTGAGTCAAAGACTCCTTTACAAAGGTTCCATGTCACAAATATTACAAACAGAGAAAGACAGGTTACATATCAGTACAGCAGTACATAGTCAGGTAGTTACAGTAGCAGTAGTTACAGAAGCATTTGTGAGGCTCGCAGAGAGAAAACTAGGGCAAGTTAGCACAAACATACAAAGAAGATGGCACATATGTGCAGAGCTAGACTAGTGGAACACAGATAGTGGCAGGGATATGAGGGGGAAACTGGCCACAGTCTATGCCAGTCGGTAAAATGTAAGATAGTTCAGAGGCAATCACAGTGGTTCGAAGACTGTAGGAGGGCTCTGAGGGTGGTTTTGTATGATCCAAGTCTGTTCTCATTTGCAAGTGGAGTGGGCAGACTGTTCATCCAGGATGGGGATCTGTAGCTGAAGGACCTATGGTATAGGGATGTACGGCAATGGGGGACAGAGAGGAGGTGCTTACCATAGCTTGTCAAAATACAGCCTGAATTGTTTAATGAGATCATTTTTATGACCAGAGCACAGTATGTGAGGTTGACTTTTTGAGTGAGCTGTTTAGCATTGTTCTGCTGCAGTGAACAAATGCAGCCTTTATTACATATGATTAGAGGATTTCTTTATTATCTCAGTATTTTGTTGGGTAGGTTGGTTTACAACACTGTGGATACAAACACGTCAAATAAAGAGCTATTCCTGTTGTTAAATATACTCATGTTTGTGCTCTTGAAAATCTGCCATTTTCCCATTTGCTAACAATTTTTTTAACTATTAAAATTCACTTTATTTTGTTAATGTTGGGGAGAATACGTTTTTTCTTTTTCTCTCTTCTGTGTGTGATCATTATTTTCATAAAAGTTGCATTTTCAGTCCTGAAAGAGTGGTTCTGCATCTTTAAACTATTTTTGTGCATACTACACCAGTAATGTAATGCCATGCTCATTCAGCTTTGTCAGTGTTTAGAAAGGTTGTTCCTCTTCTGCCTGTCTTTATAAAGAGACACACAGCTTGATATATGTGCTGTAATCACAAAAAGACAAAAGTTTAGCAGTTAGCTGTGTTATTTCTTATGTTAGTGAATGGAAGAGTTGCTATCAAGTTATGGGATTTCGGCTCTTAGCAGTAGTTCCCCGCCCCACACATACACACGTTTTTCTTCTCTGCTAGTCTCTCACTGTTTTTATTGCAGTACAAATACATATTGAGGAGTAAACAGAACTTTTTATGGTATTGCAGAAAAATGCAGCAGCAGCACATCACAATGAGTTATAGCCCTGTCAGTTGCACGGTGTGATTCAAAGTGATCAAAGCAGGTGATGAGAGATAGAAAGTGCAGCAGGCAGTGTCCTGTATCAGCTGTCAGTGGGGTCTGAAAATAGACTTGAGTTCTGTCTATGCCCATAAACTATGAAACATACCCAATCTCACTTCGTTATCTCTGTCAGCTGCAGTGTGGTAGTCAGAGCATTTGAAGTAGGGTAAGTGACATAGAGAACACAGCAAGCAGTGTTCTGGGTGACTGACCATAAACTTGAATTAAACAGGCTCACATTTGTCAACTAGCACTCCTTTTTTTTGATATGTATTATCTGAGCTGAAGACCTGTTATCAATGACAGGAATTGTTGTATGACTGCAGTAATGTATCATGGACAGCCTGCCATGATCTCTCTCTCTCTCTCTTAATGTAGGAATCATTTTGTGGAGTTGTGATGGACAGTAGGAGAAACACAGATGAAAACAAGCTCTATAGTTCAGAAGTCAGCAGCTTTTACATAACAAAAGGTACAATTCAAAGGTCACTGGATACAGATCATGAACAAAGAACACATCACTCAAAGAACTCGGCACTTCACCAAATGGTAGGTTCCTGGCTGCCCACCTTAGACATGGTGAAAAACATCCAATGCTAGGATACAGTAAAAGCTTATGTTTATTATAAACATTAAAAAAGCAAGACTGGACTGTAGCAACCAACACCCCATGTAAAAATATTAATGTTTCACGTTGCTCTGATGCTTTGTTAAAACAGTCAACAGTCATCCTGTCCTGTTTTTTTTTTTAATGTTTATAAATAAACATAAGCTTTCAGTGTATCCTAGCATTGGATGTGTTCCATTGTGCCTGAGCTGGGAAGCCTTGGGCCTTACACTTGCCACGGACAGTTTTGTAACCTGAAAGCAATTTACTGCAAGATTAATTAACCAGATATGCCATTCAGAAAACACTGTCGTCGAATTTACTGACTTTTATTGTTACATTTTTCATAGGATGATGTCCACTGCCTGAATGGACAACATCCTAGTAAATATGCGAAGATGGGTAGTTTGTTCCTAAACATCAAGCCATTAATGGAAATTATACTGCTAGTTATAAGAGACAAAAGAAATAATATAAACTGTAGAAATCTTTACAGAAACCACAAGCTACAAAATGGATCCACATACATTTACAAATAAATAAAAGCACAACTTCTATTAAAATGTTGTCCAACATCAGTTTGACTCCTGCATTTTCATTTTCTGACTTGGAGCCATTTGTTTAAAGTTGTTTTTATATTTATTTTTGCAGTCTTGTGGCTGGGGGGGAAGGTGAGAGAAGGATGGAGTGAGTAAGGAGGAGGATTAGATGGTTGACAATGAAAAAAAAACTGCCACCATATAGCTCCTATATAAAATTTAGGCTGACTCCTAGAAATCTTACATGGCTCACTCTAGCCCATCGTTTAAAAGAAAAAGCATGCCAAGCCAAGAAATTTAAAGACTTGTCGCACAGTTCTCCTCAGGTACTGCATCTTGAGCCAGAGCTGTAGAAGGCAGTACTGTAGCTAGGATCTTTTTTTTTTTTTCAAACATGGACCAGGAGGCAGAGGAAATTACACTGGGACATTTGCTTGGATTGTTTGTGGGTATTTTATTACGGCTGCATGGGCAGAGCCCTGCAGACATTTTTGCATGTAGAAAAGGGCTGATGTTATGTTTTCCATCCATGGAACTGTTTTTCCTCTGCCTGACCCTCCCCCAAGAAGCAATCCGCCCATGTTGTCCCTATGGACTGCAGCACTGTACTACATCACAGCGGGCGTTTTTTTTTTGTTGTTGTTATGGGTGTTTTTTGTTTGTTATGGGCATTTTTTTTGTACCCTTCAGTTCTCAAGTAAAAAATTGGATGCAGCTCCAGAGAGAGCGGATCTTTTACAGTCCCTATAGGCAGCATTGGCAATAGAAAGGCAGTGGGAAAGTCCAACACCATCTGTAGTCTTTGCAAACTGTTAGTGTTTCAGTTCCAAAACAATTAGGAGAGCATTATAACAATGCATCTGTAATTTAGGAAACTGGAGAGTCCCCAAACTCGAAAGCTGGAGATCTAGGGGGGCTTCCCCTCGGATCCAAGCCAGCCTCCACCTCTTCCTCCTCCCAGGCTCCTGCAGCAAAGCGTGGTGGTCAGTTAACCCCTTGTGATCCCATGCTCTCATCCTTAATTATCTGAAGTATTAGCAATCAGTCCCTTCGTGCTGCAGAGTTAACAATTACCCCTGTGTGAATGCTCCGAGCCCCGGTGCTTGCCTGCCTGACAAGTCACACATTCGCACTGCTGCTCTTACTGGCACTGCACAGTAAAGCCTCTTAATCAGGTCTGAAATTTGACCAGATCAGAGGAAGTGAATGTTCTTCTTTGTCAGTGCTTCAAAGAGGAAATTCCCTTGTCACCGGCAGTCCGGCAAGAACAGTAGTGCAGTCGAAAGAGATTGGTTTTGGGAGGTCTGACCTGATGTGCAGAGCTCGTACAAACCTCCAGCTGTCAGTCCCACATTAAGAGGGACAATCCTTTTTTAAAACATCTTAAAGAGCAGCTATCTAGTACTTTGTTGTCTTTTTATTGCAGCTTTTTACCCTTGTATTTGATGATGTGTCACCGGCTGCTGTTTACTGGAGTATGTCTCTCATCAACCCATGCCTGATTGTCACCACTCTGAGGTCTTATTAGTCTCAGAAGCTCTCATCCATTTAAAAAAAAATATGGCTATTCCCACGTTGAAAGACTGAGCTGAGATGACATCAAAACCAGTATTGTGCTCTGACGTCTATGCACGCTCATGATCTGATGTAATATCTGCTCGTTCTTGGCTGTATTCGTGGATGCACTGTGATGCTGGTGGGAGCAGTGTGAGAGAACTGGTGAAGCTGCTGTCTGTTATAAGTCAGTGACAACACAGTGACCGATCCACATAGTTCAGTGACATTTTTACCCTGTCTGATCAATAAAGTGAGTTCTTCAGTAAGGTGTTGGTCTTGTGGTGTTTTTCTGTAATTTTTAAATACTTGTGGTAAATTGAAATCTTTCTAACAATTTTGGTCGTCATTTTGGCATGTCAGTTCAAATCACATGGAGACTGCCAGTTGTAGCTGTCAGCTGCATAATGATTTAAATGTCTATTTATTGGTTGTCACAGCACTGCATAGTTTTTTTCTGTGATGAGAACAACATCAAATCTTATCTACACTATCCATGTTTTTTTATGAATGGATGCAAGCTGCAGCGAGCTAGATGACACTCGAAAGTCCTCACTGAATGTCATTTCTTAAGGAAAGTAAAATTCATTTGCACTCTTTTGAAATTATACACTTTTGGGATAACAGGATAGTAATGGACTATTGTAATTTCAGTCCTCTATGTTTTACATTCACCTCTCCCCCATTTACCTAATTAGGCTGGTCATAGCATAATGCCATAATGTGTATTTCTTTGTGTTGTAATCCCTGCGATCATCTTGGATCCACAGTGAGATCGCTGGTCATGACAGGTATTTATTTTATTTTTAGACACACAGTGCTACCCAATTTCCATGATGGAATAAAAAATCTACTTCTTTTGATGTAGAGTCAGAGTGTTAGTTGTGCTGACTGACTGAATCCGCTTTTGAATGTCTGCAACCAGAAAAGATATAAAATGGATATCAGACAGGTGCCAGCCTGCGTCTTCCTCGTGTGTGTGTGTGTGTGTGTGTGTGTGTGTGTGTGTGTGTGTGAATAATTAGAACTTGAGCCAAATAACTTGCAGACACCAAAAAAAAAAATTAAAAAATTAAAAAGTCCAGATACAAATTCCCTTTGCAATGCCTGGAATGCGCAACGAGTAAACAAAATAGTGGACCTGCGTGTGCGTGTGTGTGTGGTGATGGTGACGGTGGGGATGAGGTAAGGGACTGAATGAGTGAAAATTGCAGACATTTAAAAGTGGATTTAGTCAGTCAGCACAACTAACATGAATGTAAAACATAGAGGACTGAAATGATGGCTGAGCTGCATCACAGCACATCCACGAATACAGCCAAGAACGAGCAGAGATTACGTCAGATCATGAGCATGCATAGACATCAAAGCACAATACTGGTTTTGATGTCATCTCAGCTCAGTCTTTCAGCTTGGAAATAGCCATATTTTTTTAAAATGGATGAGAGCTTCTGAGATTAATAAGACCTCAGAGTGATGACAATCAGGCATGGGTTGACGAGGGACATGCTCCAGTAAACAGCAGCCAGTGACACATCCTCAAATACAAGGGTAAAAACCTGCAATAAAAATACAACAAATGACATACTAAGAAGCCAACAGATTAGGCCCTATGGTCTATCAAGTCTGCTTGATAATCAGTACCTTCCCAGGGAACTGTTGTTAGCCCTCCCCTCCCTCCCTCCCTGCAAGGTATCTATCTATCTATCTATCTATCTATCTATCTATCTATCTATCTATCTATCTATCTATCTATCTATCTATCTATCTATCTGTTCTATCCATCTTTCTTTCTATCTATCTATCTATCTATCTATCTATCTATCTATCCATCTCTTGTTCTGCACAACTTATAAGGATTCTCTCTCTCTTTTGCTCCCCCCCTTCCTCCCTCTCTCCCGCTTGCTCTCCAAGAGTATACTTTACCTATTCATGCAGTATTGCAGTATTACTGAAGGGTCATGGTTATCCAGGACTGTAGCAACACCCATTTCAATTAAAATGGCATCTGAAAAGTAAGGTTGCAGTGCCAGGGCACTAGCCGACAGTGCACTGGGATTCACATAACAGTTCTATTTATGATTACAGTTTCTAATACTAATATTGCAAATATTGAGTTCATATATATGATTTTAACTCATGAGTGATACTGTTTAGAAACAGAAAACAAAACAGCTTCAGATTTTAAATTTCAGTTTAGCTGTGGGGCATAATTTTCAAAAAGCTGGAGTGAATAAAGTTATTGCCTCTCGCATTAACTGAATTCCAGTAAACTGAGCTATGCCCTAAGGGATTTGGGAGTTGATGTTTGGTTTTTCTTTGTTTGTTTGTTTGTTTTCAATGATAATAATGAATTTTGAACAGTATGTAGTGTAGCTTTATTATTAAGATGCAACGTAATATTGCAATGATTCACTGCAAGAAATGCAGCAGTTGCTAAAACTTAATAAAAATTTCAAGTGTAAAATAGGCAAGAGGATCTGAAATGTTCACAATGTGTGTGCCAGAAATATGTTTCTGGGACTTTGGTTCAATATCAAGTCATAAGTTTGAACAAGTCCCATAGGATTAACATTTTGATGTAAGTGTCATTTTTGAAGCAGAACACGCACAGGGAGGTCTGACCTGATATGTAGAGTTCGTACAAACCTCCAGCTGTTAGTCCCGCATTAAGAGGGACAACCCCTTTTTTAAAACCTCTTAAAATTGCTGTCCTATGTACCCATGGCGCTGCCCACCCAGATAACGTTCCGCTATAAACTAGGACTGTGCAAAAGGACTACTGTTTGTGACAAATACTGCGCTATTTACAAATATCACTCAAATTACAGGGCCGGGTTAAGGCATATACACTAGTCTAGGGCCCCAAGCATTTATTGATTCTGCTAGTACAGGACTTAGTGGTGTGATACTTCTTAGTATCTGAAGTCTAACAGGGGGCACAGCTCAGATTATTACTTTATCATAGGTTATGGCTTCTGCTGGGAATTGAACCTGAAACCGATCAAGATAGGCTGGAGGATTATTTTACAGAGCTGTTTTTTTTTTTAACATTTGGCCAGCACTGTTTCCATTAATGTTATGTAAAACACAATAGCAGTAGACAGGAGGCACACCAACAAATTATTTCTGTATTTTTATCTTAATTTGCTACTGCATGCTACTTAGGACTGCATGCCTTTGTGGGACCGCTATTGTGTAACATAACGCCCGCCCAGCAACCCTTGGTTTCCAGATCAGAATTGAGCTTCTATAAAAAAATATATAGTGTTCTTTCCTCTTGCACCACAGTCTGTATATTTATTTTGATGGGACAAAAACTGAACTGTGGGAACAAGGAGAGTGCAGTGTGGAACTGAATGGTATATATTTTATGTCCCACTCCAAGTAATCACCCACGATCCACTATTTGGGATTTTAAAATTTTTTTTTATTTTTTTTATGAATGGGGCATCATTATTTTAAATGTAACATGTATTATGGCCAAAGTACTAGGAAGAGGGTTAAAAACAACTCAGCATGGTGATAAAAATCAGTCATGGAGGGTATACAGGACCACATGGCTTCCATTCATAAAAACAGTCCAGTAAAGCATATGCCCCAAGTAGTGCCTTTGTGGCTGAAATGTGAAACAGCAGTACTGTACATGGCATCTGGTTAGTCTAGACATTTCATTTTTGTGTGTTTCAACTCTGTGAAGGGAATTACTGTATCTCTACTGATTGTTAACCAATTTGATTTGGACAGCTCTAAGTCCCCTATACTTGCAAGATACCCTGTACTTTATAGCCCAACTTTGTGAGCTTCTTGGCATTTTATTTTAGTTATAATATAATGAACTGTGCACTATGTCAGTATCAATTTTGTCTGGCCTCATTAGCACAGGATTCCCTGGAATGCTCCATGGCCTCTATAAACTGTTCCACAGCCCCGTCACTGCCCTGTTTTACTTCAAACCAACTACAGTATAATCTGACGCCCATTATTTCATGCATCTAGCATGTAAACAGTTTAGAGCTGGATAAAATAGTGCACAGTTTATCGTGTTATAAATGAAACAAATTGATTTGATAATAGCAATAAGGCATTACCAGGGGTTACATTAACAGCCTGCTAGTCACCCACTTGGGGTGTAACATTGCATGAGGTGTGGCCGAGTGCCATATTGCACAAGGGGTTTATTAACTTATGGTAAGTCTAACCCCTGGTCATGCTGTACTGCTATCATTAAAAAAATATTTAAAAATAAACTATTAAAAGTATACTTTTTGAATGTTTTTCTAATTTAGAGGGACAGTGTTATTTAAATATTTCTTCTTCCAACAGTTACGTAATGATGGCTCAAAACCAGAATGCCACATTCCAGAAATTAAACAGTGCTACAAGATGCACTGCTCAGGGAGTTGGTAGAGGTGGAAACTGTGGATGGGTTTAAGAGGGGATGGGACAGGTACGGGGGAGGGTAAATCTGACCAGGCCCAATACAGGTGGAACATCTGGGACTGGGGATGGTATAACCCAAGGGGGAGGTGGGGACACCAAAATCGGCCCTCAGTGCGGGTGTTGAAAATCGAGCAGACTCGAGAGACCATTATATATTGTATGTTAGTATGTAAGATGGAATGTTGACAGGAAGAATATGCCATTGTGATCAGGCTGTATATGACATTGTAATGGGGATTAATGTAAGGCTGCTGGGGGCATAACAGCCAATCATATTGCAGCACTTTGAGATCCTTTTTATAATTACTTTTAAACCATGTCTACAGCATGGTGAGGGTGACAGGTGTGTTGTACTTATTATGAGCTGAATATTTAGCTCTGCAGCACCTGCTATCATAATTTGTTGCTTCACTTGGTTGCCTCAACACTCAGTCATGTAGCCCACCCCACCCCTTCTTGCACCCAAGAAAAGCACAAGACTTCACTGAAATGATCCAGCCAGGGTGCTGTTAGCCCACAGGAGGGCAAGAAAAATGCATTGTTTTGCTGATGTCAGCTGCTCTTTCAGCAAATGCCACAGAAACAAAAATGGGTGTACTACATGGACCACTAGTCACATTCTGCTGCCACCTTTCTATGTTTCAGTTATATGTGTTCCAGCATCATTGCAGTGGTAGTGTATACTTAGTTGTAGGTGGTGGGGGTTGGGAGGTTTCAATCATACAAGACCTTGGTAACTTGTCAAGGGGGGCAGTAAGTGCAGAGAAGGGATTTCATAGCAGTGCTAGTGTTTTCTGGAATAATTGAGCATGATAATTTCTTTTAATGTTTGCCATTGTTCCAGATGCCCAGCTGTGATAACGGCTCCTTAAGATCTTGCACCTAGCAGTACAATGTTAGGGATCACACAATGGACTAAATATGAATCTTTAGCACACCATTCTTTATCCCTAGCTAATCTCCTGGCTTTAAGCAAGTGATGTTAAGTGCCCTTGTTTTGTAACAATATATTTAATTACCTTTAGTCTTGGTGTAATTTAAACAGAATTTACTATAAGAATTGGCAATATGACACAGAAAAGATTGCTCTTGCTGTATCAACATTCCATATTTTACAAAGCAACTGACTACATTATCCTCATAAACATACAATTTGACACTAGATAAGGACCACAGGGGCCATCCTAGTTTGCCCATTTTCTTCACAAACTTCATTATGCAGCCGTAGTGGATCTGACAAGAATTTTTTTTTTTCAGCCAGGACACACACAGCAAGGAACAATAAAAGAAAAAAGTGCACCAAGCCAGGATATTTAAAGGCTCAGTGTTCAGTTCTCATCAAACCCTGCATCAGAAGCCAGAGCTGTAGTGAGGAGTACTCAAGCTAGGATCAAACTGATTTTTTGTTTTCTAACAGGGACCAGGAGGCAGGGGAAATTACACTGGGACACTTGCTGGACTTGTTAGTGGGCACTTGAGTTTTTCAGGCAGGAAGCACTGAAATCAGGGGCACCACATCAGAAGCCAGAGCTATAACACACAGAATGGGGAGGGGGCAGGACATAACTGAGGACACTGGGAGTGGGCTACGCAGTGTCCCACACTGTGTGGTGGGACTGACTGCTGACACAGGGATTGGGGCACCCCAATGTCGGCAAGCACACCGACTATTTACTGTTCAGACAGTAAAGTGCGAATGCTAAATGGCTTTTACCATTCGAACATTTACCATTCTATCAGCAAATGATATTTACCATTCAAACATTTATTGTTCACACAGGAAAGTGCAAATGGTAAATGACATTTACCATTCACACTTTTACTGTTCAAATGGCAAATGTTATCTATCATTCAAGCAGCCTGTCTTGCACCTATTACAAAAATCATTATAATTCAAAACTGGCAATATATTTTTACGCCAAACCATCTAAAGGCACACCCTTGGCACACACCTCATTGTCCCTGAAAATATCAGAGCAAAACATAATTCTGTGTGTGCTGTAGATGACAGCAAAAAATCCCATGCTATGCTATGGGGAAAAAAAGTTCCTTTTTGCATTTTTGACCACTTTATATTTCCGAAACTATAAAAGCTGCCATCATTAAACTTTCCACATCTTGTGACACTGACAACATGACAGCACATACCGATTTGTATGTGTATCTTGTATGTTTACCTGGTGAAATACCTTAAATAAATAACAAAATAAATAGATGTCCTCAAACCATCTAAAAAATACAACTGTTGCCTGCTGCTCTGTATTTAACCAACTATAGCTGACACAGCAGAATTACTATGTGGAATCTATTGTCTGTGGCTAGACTGAATCTTTGACTCTGGCTGAGCCTGTCAATGCAGATTCAAGACTTAGCCTGATGACCAGTACCAAAGCTAATTAATGGCAAGCTGTTAACTTTTTATGTCCTCAACAATAACTTACCATGACCAAGGCTGTTGTTACAAACAAACAAAAACAAGCATTTGTCAATGCTGAATATTGATTGCTTTGCTTTGTTGAGCTCACTCACTCCCCCTCTTTCACTTGCTCACTCTGTTTCTCCAGCTGCTGCAGGCTTCCCTTTTGTACTGGGCCCCTGCCTGCATTGCTACCTTTTTCTGCCCACAAAGAAACCCGCAGCAGTCCCAACAGAGCTCCGTTGAGCTCACTCACTCCCCGTCCCTCACCCGCTCGTTCTGTTTCTCCTGGCGCTGCAGGCTGCCCTTTTGTACTGGGCTCCTGCCTGCATTGGCACCTTTTTCTGCCCATAAATAAATCTGCAGCAGTCCTGACAGAGCTCAGTTGAGCTTGGTCACTCCCCATCTCTCACTCACTCGAACCTAATCTGTCCCAAACACTGATTTCCAAAAGCGAGTGAGGTATTCTGCACAGGAAATGTGAAAACACATTTTGGCCAGGATGTGAAAAATGACAGCTGTACTGTTCATATAGAGGACCAGAAAGATGGCAATGTTGAAAATCTGGAGTGAAAATATTGCAAATTGGTGAAGTTACATGTGTGCTTGGAAACTGCGCAATGCACGCTCGTAACACAGTCATTTTATAGACTTTTGTCATCAAATTTTCAACATAGGCATTTTAGGACCGCTGCTAATGAACAGTGTCACTGTAAGTTTTGTAATGTGTCTCAAACACTGATTTCCCATAGCGACCGTGCTATTCTGCATCGGAAGTGAGAAAACACATTTTGGCCAGGATGTGGAAAATGACAGCTGTACTGTTCATAAGGAGGTGTGGGAAAATGGCAATGTTGAAAATCTGGAGTGAAAATACTGCAAATTTGTGAAGTTATGAGTGTGCATAGCAACTGCCCAATGCACACTCGTAAAATAGTAATTTCTTTGATTTTTTCCACCAAATGTGCAACATAGACTTTTTGAGAGCCCACCTCATGAACACTGGCACTGTCATTTCATTAATTGGTCCTGAAAGGTGATTCCATGCAGTGACTGTGAAATCACCTTTTGGGGCCTAATGACACCATGACAGTGTCTGAATTCATGAGGAGGGGTCCCAAAAACCCCATGTTGAAAATTTGGTGCAAAAATTCTAAAAAATGCCTGAGATATGCATCAAAGTTGAAAAAACCCAACTGATGCCATTATACAGCTTACCGGCATTTCCTCAGTTCATGGTCGACTTTGAAGAGTGCAGACATGTTCCCAGTCCACCGAAGATCATCGTGCTGGGCTCTGGAGGTACGTATGGAGTGAGGGGGTGTGTGGAGGTGGGGTGCGCAGAGGGTGGGAGCAGGTTGGGGAGAGGCTACCAGACTCGACAGGGACCATTTTTTGCTTTACAGGTAAAAAAAAAAACATTGTGAGGTTTTTTTTTTTTTTTTTAACAGGAACATTTATGGACATTTGGCTTGCTGGGGTGGGCTCCCAGTTTGCCAACCTACTGTTGTGTGGGGGGGTGACTGCAGCCGATAGGGGATTGGGCACCCCCATTGGCATATACAGAGGGGCGCAATAGCCGAGGTGGATTGGGCACCCCCCTCGGCACACATCTGTGTTTCATCGTGAGGGGGACATGATGCTGACAGGGAGTGGGCTCCCCTGTCAACAAATCAAATTGGAAGGGGGGGAGATTATGCCAATGGGTAGTGGGCTCCCCTGTCGGCAACCTGAACATGCACAGGGGACTGAAGCCGATGGGGATTGGGGCCCCTGTCTCCATACAACCACTGTTGTGGTGGGGCATATGCTGCTTAGGGGGATTATGCACCTATTGGGCACTGGGAGCTCACTAATAGTGTTTGTGAACATGGCAGCAAGCTGCCGCCATGTTCACAAACAATATCACAGTAGCAAGGTTCCACCCAGCAATGACAGGTTGCTCCCTCATTGCAGCAGAATGGCTTACACTACAATGTTGAGGTGGCCCCTGATTGCAGTGGCTGAAAGCTTACAAGGTTGTGGCAAGCTGGCTGAACCTGTGTCAGCAGCAGCTTGCCACCCCATTGGGAAAGGTGGGCCAAGCCTCAAAAGGCTGTAGGTGCATTGGCCATAACAGTGCCGTGCCTCCACAACCCGATTCTGCAGCAAGATGCTGCAATATGTTTGCACGCATGCATGCAATGAACATAAAAAAGAATGATTGCTCCTGGCTCCAACACCTCTGAGTGAGTCCTTTCCCTGAATAAACATACTTAATATTGATGTGTGCATGGTAGAATGAAATTTAATACCTCTAGCCCACTGAAGTGCCCTATGTTGAATATTCCATCCTTTTGGTATTGATGTCCATTTAGTTAACAAAAAAAAGTGTCTTTCCCTCTTTTTTTTTGGTGGTTTGTACAAATGATAGTCACACACTTAATGAGCTCAGCAGTTACATCTCCATGAAGCCAACCAGGTCAAATTAGACCAACAGAGGGCACGTAAACTTACACACAGCTAGATCATAACATTCCATGCCTGACAGTGTAGTAATATAAAAACAGACTAACTAGCTGATCAAGACAAGTGTCAGTACAGCCAACCGAATGGCCACCCAAACAGTAGCCAACACTTAGATGAGTCTATACTGTAAAAACTCTCATATGCTCAAACTAAAGTTAGCAACACATCTGGTAAAATCGAGCATGCTCATTAAATTACAGGCAGAGTGAGGGATCAATATTGACATTACAAACTAAAGGGAATGCAGATTCATTCTTAGAAAATGATTTTGACTCTTGAGGGTCTTTAAATTCAGTTTCTGTTTAAAAAAATGCCATCTACATGATTATGTGAATAATTTTCTGAATAAACAAAGTAAATGAAGGAAGATAATCACAAATCAATGCATTGACAAGATCTGTCTCCACAAACATGACTTTGGAGTACCATGCATGAATAGATACATGTAGGCAATAAACAAAACTCTTGAAAATGTAAAAAATAGGTTTGCAGGGAATTTATTCAGCAATACTCCCCAAAGTCCCCATCTGCAGCTTCACACCTCATATCCACATAAATATTACTGTTACTTTGCTCTGAATATGCAAACTTCAGCTATGCAAAATATAGGCTCTTCCTCACTATAGCCAGCAAGTACTGCTGCTCCTGAGTGCTGCAAGTCATGGCGTGGCAGCTCAGCACTTAAGAGCTAGATCGTGCTATTGGTCAGTGGGTCATTTGATCACTCTACTCAGTTTTTTTGCTTTGTGAGGGAGGGGTTCTGAAATGTTGATGATTGTGTGACCCAGACTAGTCTGTAACAGACCAACCTACTCCCCCCCAAAAAAAACTCACTGAGGGAGACTGATGTGCAGGAAGAAGTCTAAAAAAATAGCAACACACAAGGCCAGCAGCACAGGACATGTTATTGATAGGCCAGGATGCAATTGACATTTCAGGCACCCCTGGCCAGTTCATCACTACAAAGGAAAATCTCAGTCTTTAATTTTTCCTGAACTGACAACTGTCATGCTAGAGCATATTTTAGTCTTGCTCTGCACTCATTTGAGTTGTGTTCACTGGAATGAGCAAAATATGTGCCATCTTTGTGTGTGCTTCTGTAGCATGTGCAACAATGTCTTGACAGACTTGCCAGCTGAACACAGTTCAGCAAGAAAAAAAAAGACCCTCCTTTTAATAACAACTTTTCAAAATATTAAGAAATCCAGAAAACATATTAAAAAAAGGAAGACACAACCAGTCCATGGTGCAGAGGGAAGAGGAGCTTAACATTGCACCTCTCCCATGCTGGTTGACCCATGTTCAGAAGTGAGCTTTGGCTGCCAGAGATTGACCAGAGGGGAGGGCTGGGAGAGTATCAACAGACTGCCAGGCAGCTGTCCTTCTCTGGATTGAGGAGGAGAGCACAACTGGCCCTTGACTGCCACTGGGTGGAGGCTTGATGGTAGTGTCATGCAGAGGAGGGCTGGCATTAGTCCTGGTGGAAGCATCAGAGTTGCCCAGGCCTTGGGGTGCATGCGTGCCTCCATGTGCATGCATGACTATGTTACCTTGACCTCGTGGACAAAGGGAGAAAATGAAGTTAAAATATTCATGGTGACAAATGATGACCAACACTTCATAAGCCTTGTACCCACCATCCTGTGGCAGAGGACATCAGCAGTAAGATAAGCCCCAGAGAAGCCAGGAGATGATGATGACTGGGGTGGCAGTCAGATGGTGGTCACTACACAGGAGGGGAATAAACAGATGATGAAAAAAGGAAGACACACATTAAAATGTAAGAATGGTGTTTTTTTATGGGCAATGTCCATATCACAAAAGTTACATTTTTATTACTACAATGCACTACTGCTTTAAAAAATATTATACAAAGGCAAGAAAATTTCCTGGACTCTGATTGGTCAGTGTGTCCCTGGCACAGTGAGGTTATCCCAGCACAATCTCACTGTCATTGATGAGCATGATGAGTATGATCTTTTTTTGCTGCTGTCATAGATGAGCTTGAGCTTTTTTTTGCTCTTCTCTTAATAAACAAAGATGCACTGCCTTACTAAAAATCTACTAAAAACATTTAAATTTTTTATTTTTATTTTGTATAACAACAAGCCATTGTATAATAGCAATAATGCACTCCAGGGTGTGGGTTGTGCTGGGATAACCTCACTTCTGGGATGTTGGTCACATTCGGCCTGCGGCCTCGTGCCCAACCACCCAGGTGTGAGGTTATCCCAGCACAACCCACACCCTGTCATGCCTTATTGCTTAAGTAACCCCCCAAGACAGATATAGTAAAAAAAATTCAAGAACTCACACTCCTCTACTGAGTTTTTTGGAAATAACATTCAAAGAAGTGGCTGCTGTTAAGAAATAGTGCATACTGGGGGAGGTTGTTGTGAGATTTACACATGCCTTGGGTGTGGTGTGGCATGAGGCTGCAGGCCAGGTCACACAGATCACTGAAGATTTGTGTAAATCTCACAACGCACACCTTGGAGTGCATTATTGTGATTATAAAATGAATTTAGAAACACAATGTGTTTTTCATTCAGAATGAATCAATATTTTTATTATGATAGTAGACACAGACATGGTCAGATATTTCCAGATATTTAGAGAAATTTCTAAATAGTTTCTCTCTGCTGCCCTTACTATGGAAGCGGAGAAAGCAGGAGATTTCTCTAGAAATATCACAGAAATTCCAGGAAATATCTCACCATGTCTTTGGCTGTAGCTGTAATTTCAAGAAAAACAAGGTTTTGTTCATCCACCTATGTTAAAATAGTTCCATCAATATATCATCAATGGCTAACAAACCAATATAGAAATACAACAATAGGTTAAGATGGTCTGTAGAGCTCACTTTGTTGTGACAAAGCTTTCCCAAAGGGATAACCTATGTATTTCTAGCCAGTTTTTCTAATTCCTTTAATTTTAAAAATGGGTATGCAAATACATTCATGATTATTCATAAGATACTCTTATACTGACATTTTTGAAAATGTGGGACACATAAGAATCTGTTCTTCTTGAAATGTGAAAAGATGAAACCAAAAGACATAGTTATAAACAGTGATGTTGCACAGATCAAGCTTCCCAAAGAAGGATAGCTTGTAGTTTTCACCTGATTTTTCTAATTCCCTTTATTTTAAAAAACAGGTATGACAATCTGTTCATGATTATTCATGAGCTATCCTTACACTGACATATTTGAAAACATGGGGCACACAAGGAACTGTTCTTGCACAATGTGAACAGGTGAAACCAAATATAAATGGTTGTAAACAGTGATGCTGAACAGACCAAGCATCCCAGAGAGGGATAGACTGTAGTTTTCACCCGATTGTTCTAATTCCCATAATTTTAAAAAACAGGTATGCAAAAACGCTCATGATTATTCATGAGCTATGGTTACAGTGACATTTTTGAAAATGTGGGGCACACAAGGAACTGTTCTTCCTGCAATGTGAACAGGCAAAACCAAAAAGAAATTGTTGTAAACAATGATTTTGAACAAACCAAGTTTCTCAAAGAGGGATAGATTGTAGTTGTCACCCAATTTTTCTAATTCCTTTAATTTAAAAAAAAGGGTATACAAATAGGTTTATGATTATTCATGAGATATGAGGTGACTTTCAGCATCTAAGCCACGCCCCTTCATACAGCTATTCTGAAGTGCTTACTGAGCATGCTCAGAACCCAGAATTTTAATATCTAATAACTTCAGAATGGATTAATATTTTTTCACCAAACCAGCAAATGAAACTTTTGTGGGCAAAGCTCTTTCTACCAAATTTGAGACAAAAAATTCCAAACCATCTGGGCACTATGCAATGGCAAAAAACAGCAAAGAAATGTGATTATTTTTATATTTTTCCCCTATCCATATCTCAAAATCCACACATCCAACTGGAATGAAACTTGGAATGCCAAGTGATCTACCCTACAAGACCTGCTCATGGAAATTGTGTGTAACTCCATTGAAAGTTTGCAAAGATACTAAAGTGCAAAAATTTGGCTTTAATATCAAAGTATCTACTCAACCCTAACTATAGTGGTGCTATAATGCCACTATAAGATGTGTGTGTGTGTGCATTCACTGCAAAAAAAAAAACTTCATTAATGCACTAGTTAGGGTTAAAGCAACAAAAATAGGGAAATGTGGCATTAGGGTTTCCAACCCTAACATCCTACCCCCACCCTGCAGGCAGCAACAGACATGGGGTGTGCCTTGGTGTTATTGACCATAACACTCACCCCATTCCATGAGTAAATAAGTTAAGATTGGTACAGTATATGAGAACTCAGTGAGCATTAGGACTGACAAGCCCAAGGCACACCCCATGCCTGTTACTGCTTACAGGGTGGGGGTAGGGTGTTGGCATTGAAAACCCTAATGCCATAGTAACCTACTTTGGTCACTTTAACTCTAACTAGTGTGTTAACAAATTTTTCTGCAATAAATTTCCTTCCTTTTTGAGATGGTATAATCATGTCCTTATTTGCCTGTGGGAGTACATGGCCCTCTGGAACCTGCACTCCCAACCCTCCATAGATACATAGATGTATGTTGCTGTGGAAGCACAGGGCCAGGAGGGTCCTGCACTTCCATTTGTAGGACAACAGCCACCAACTTGTCAGCATAGCCTTCTTATTTCCCCACCTCATGTACTCTGTATAGTAAATTGTGAAATCCCTGCCAAAATGTGATTATACACCACTGCAATGTCAATCCACACCACAGGTGTGAAAACACAGTTTGGGAAGGATTTGAAAAATGACAGCTATCATGTTCATGAGGTTGTCTAAAAAAATGACTATGTTGAAAATTTGGATTAAAAATATTTAAAGTTACCAAAGTTGCAGGCAAGGGCAGCAACATTTCAATTGATATGCATAACATTTTAAATGTTTACATATTTTGAGCCCAAATTTTCAACATAGCCTTCTTATGCTCCTACCTCATGAACAAGGGTGGTGAAAATGTTCAAATCTCACCCAAAAGGTGATTTCACCAAGCAGCCGTGAAAATGCCTTTTGGTCTGGATTTGTCAAATTCCATCATCGTTCATGAGGTGGCATCCCAAAAAGGCAATGTTGAAAGTTTGGGCTTAAAATATACAAAAATGGCAAGATTGTGCAGCAAAGTTGAAAGCCCATTGAATTATATTGAGTTTCTCATATTGCAGCCAGTGGTTCCAGCAGCAAGACGTGTCCTTGATCAGAGACTGGATGTTCACCAAGCTAATTGTTCAGATGAGTGAGGGGGTGTGTGGAGTGTGGGGCATGTGGGGTGGTGGGTACTCAGCGGGAGTTTGGGGTGGGGGTCAAATCCATGAGGAACCATTTTCTTTTTCACCAGAAAAAAAACACAACCAAGGATGGTTTAATTTATTTCAGAAGGATGGGGATTGGGGAGGGGGAATGCAAGTAGACACAAGTGAAAGTATGGTAATTGGAGGGGTGGTGGGTGCAACTTGACAGCACAGAAACACTAGAAAACATGGGGAAGGTGCTAGGAAGGGAGGGTGGTGCCACTAGACACCAGGGAAATATTACAGAATACAGGGACGAGGATGTGGGGGTGCCACTAGATACCAGAGAAAGAGAGCAGACTAAAAGAGATGCTGGAAGGAAGAATACAGATAATCCTGATCAACAATTTAAATGATTTATTTTTGCATTTTGACAAGGCAAGGCACTCAGGGCTGAGGTCTTTTGTTTCCTGGGAGTATCCTGGGGAATAGCCTACATGGACCTGTTTCATTATCAGTAAACCAGTAAAAAGGGAAAAATCCCACACTGTTACAAATGCCATGAAATCTTCAACTTCCTTTGGGATAGCCAACAGAGATGGGCAGAAGTGGCCTCAGTTTAACATCTCATGCGATCTTTGTGCAAAATACAATTTACATGACCCAAAGTAACAAATACATTACATGTAACTATTAAGTAATTTGATGAGAATGAAAGCTCAAAGGAGCCTCCATTTCTCCAAATACCAACACCGCAAAACTGTTAAGAAAACTTAAAAGGTTGCTGCCAGTGGAGTGTAAAAAAATTACAAGCATTCACTGCTGCACATTTGTCAGCAGTCAGTACACACAACTCTGGGAAGTGTCACTGTCAACAATCAGAATTAATAAGTAAGTAAAGTTAAATGACTGTCAGCCTTTCTACGGCTTCAGTACTGTGGAAAGTAACCAGTGGCCATGAGCTGTCACATGCAGATTTATATTAAACAAGCCAAACAGTTCCAGTCCGGGCACTCCAACATTGGGTAATTACACAGAGCAGGTTACCTCTTGATCTGTTCCTCATTCCTCATGTATGCAGCCGAGCAACTGCCTAACGTGTTCTGGTGGAGCACAGGTTTGCTCTCCTGAAGTATTTGGTTCTCTGATCTGACAATTCAGTTAATTCCAGCAGCTGCTCAAAGGGTCAAGAGAGACCATTCATTTAGATTGTTGTTCTGTGCTGCTTATGCAAAGTTCATACTTTGGAGCTCAGTGGGTATTTTTGCTATTTTTTTGCCATCAGCTTGTGGCCACATGATTTGGAATTTTTGTCTGAAATGTTAAGGGGAGAAAAGCCTTGGCACACAAATGTTTAATTTCCTGGTTAGGTGTAAAAATACTAATCCATTCTAAAGTCATTTAGTTTTAAAATTTCAGGTTGTTAGCATGCTCACAGAATATGAAAAACCCAGAAGCGAGTCAAGAAAAAGGATTTAAAAAAACAAAACCCAAAAGTTTAAAACTAAATAACTTTTGAATGGGTTAATACTTTTTTCATCTAACCAGCAAAACAAACATCTGTGGGCCAAGCCTTTGTACCCTGGAAATTCCAAACCATCTGGCTGCAGGTGATGGCAAAAAAACAGCAACAAAACATTGTTAAACATACATTTTTTATATCACAGAATATGAGAAACCCACAAGCGACTCACAAAAAAGGATTAAAACAAATTATTGGGGGTCCGTTTTCCTACAGTTTACTGCAGAATTAATGTAAAGGAGTCTTGATGACCAACATACATGTGTTGGTCTCCCCCTACCATACCAGTTTTTGTGCATTTACATTTTTTGGGGATGAAAATGGAAAACAAAAAACAAGATGGCAGCATATGCAAAA
The DNA here is from genome assembly GCA_016271365.2 of Neoceratodus forsteri. Lineage (NCBI taxonomy): Eukaryota > Metazoa > Chordata > Ceratodontiformes > Ceratodontidae > Neoceratodus > Neoceratodus forsteri. The sequence goes on from CM028133.1 coordinate 531,719,447, forward strand.
ACCTCACGGAAAGGACTCCCCATACAAAAACTCCATACAGCAATTTTTTTAAGCTGACTGAGCATGTTCAGAACCTGACATTTTAAAATTTGAGAACTTTGGAATGTGTCAATATTTTTTTCACCAAACCAGCAAAGGAAAACCTTCCAAGGCAAGTCCTTTCTACCCTGAAAATTTCAGACCAAAATTCCAAACCATCTGGGCACTACGAAATGCAAAAAAACAAACAAAAAAAAAAAAGCACAAAATGGCAATTCTTTGTGTTATTTCACTATCTGCATCTTGGAATCCTCACATCCAACCAGAATGAAACTTGGCATGTCAAGAGACTGACCCCAAAAGACCATGCATGCAGAATTTCATGGAAATCTGTTGAACAGTTGCAAAGTTATTAAAGTGCAAGATTTGGGGTTCAACATAGAAAGCCATGCTCAATTCTACTGCAGTACTACTATAATGTGTGTGTGTGTGTGTGTGTGTGTGTGTGTGTGTGTACATGTTTATATACATTCACACCAGTGCAGACTCCATGACCCACCTGAATGGTAGACTCTAGAGTGAATTCCATAGAGTGCAGCACTAGATGGCCAAGTATATGCTAGTCTTAAATGCAATGAAAACAAACTATTCTCTTCTCCAACAAATATGACATGTTAAAGGGATAGTGATTAAATATCTAACTGATGTAACCACAGAGGATGCAGCCAGATTCAAACACTTTGAAATATCAGATACTCTACCTCATACCTCTCAACTTTTTGTCCACCCAATATAGAACATTGTCTCTCAAAATGTGGAACAAATGAGCAAAATGTGGAACACTTCATCAAATTTTTATTTAAGAAGCTCAGAACACTGTTAAAATGTTTGCATTTGTGTTCAGACAGTCTGTTATTAATTGAATAATATATTTTTTGCATCATTTACTTTAGATTTTTGCTTTAAAATGTTAACACTGAATGTGGGACAAGTCCTCACAATGTGGAACAGGGAGCTTTTGTGAAGTAAAATGAGGAACTTTCCTCTTATTGTGATACAGTTGAGAGGTATGCCCTACTTTGGTCTATTGTTAGACCAATTCTTCTTCCATGAAGCTTTAATTGAATACATGCTTAAAACAACCCCTCAAATACTCATTTCGACTTTACTTGTTCTACTTTACAGAAATATCCACTGCCTAAACTACAATACAAGAGATCTACTGATATGATAAGTTTTAGTGCTTTCATTACTGTCACCAGTCATTTTGATTACTGCAACACCCTTTACTCAGGGCTACCGGGGGTAGATATCTGCCACTTGCAGCTAATGCAGAACGCAATGGCCAGGTTGTTGAATGGAATGTCTAGATCCAGTCATATAACACCTGTGCTGCGTGAACTGCACTAGTTGCCAATACAGTGGTGGATTACCTTCAAGGTCACATTGCTGACCTACAAAGCCCTACATGAGCAGGGACCCCACTACCTGAAAGAATTCCTGTGCCCTTACTGCCCCACCTGCTCACTCCGATCCTGTGGAGAGGGATTGCTGGAGATTCCCAGGGTATCCCTTATAACATCCGGGGGAAGATCTTTTGCCTTTATGGCACTAACCCTGTGGAATTCTCTGCCTCACCAGATACGAGATAGCCTGACCGTAGAAGGTTTTAAAAAGTCATTGAAAACCTATCTGTTGAACCAGGCATTTTCAGGAACTTATTGAAAATGTGTATTGATGTATTTTTTTGGTATGTTTTTAATCATTTTAAGCTGTAATATTGTGTTTTTAAGGAGTATTGTAAAGGTGCCCTGAGCATTGGAAGGGTGCCTTATATAAATAAAGTGATGATGGTGATGATGATGATGCCGATATATACAGGATAACAAATATGACTATATTAAATAAACTAGAAGGCACATTCAATAAAAATAACTTCAGATTTATACTGATACATGAGTAGGCTTTCTGTTTTTTTATTATAACTGAAAAAGCCAGAAAAAACCAATACACTTTTTTTTATTTTTTCCGCTTTCATTTATAACTGAAAATCACCAATAACTCTGATATTTTTTTTAACTGATGCTGCTGCAAGTGAGATTATTAAAAAAAAACTGGTAGTCAAACACAATGAAGCCACTGTAACCTGGAAGACCCATTTGTTTGTGCATCAATTTACATGAAATGCTAATTCCTCATCATATTCTCTCTATACACTCATTAATATGATCCCTAATGGCTAAGTGGAGATATCACTTTCTCAGCTGTTATGCATGAGCTGTTTTATTTAAAAAAAATGGCATCTCCATTTGTTTTGGGCTTGCTGTATCCTCCTTCTTACCACTGTCCTGAACTGTCAGTGTCTAACATATCTATGTACAGACCCTTCATGTGTGTCCTCTGCTAGGGCTGAAATGGGTTAAAAGCTACTCACAAAAAGCCTCTCAATTCCATTCTCTGGTTTTCTTGAATACATGAAAATTCAATAAAAACTTTTAAACAACAATATATATATATTTATATCTTATTGCTGACAAATATTTTCTGCATGCACATGTGGAAGAACAACAAATAAACTTGACTGTCCTGTATGATATCTACCAATCAATTTCTTCCATTTTATACATATTTTTTTAAGTATCTTGATGTAGTCAGTACTTATTCTGATATCCTAAATGGATAATCTCCAGCACCTACCTCCATGTTTCTGCTTCCTTCCTTTTTCCTCTCCATCACTGTGGAACAGATTGCTGTAGCCAAGCATCAGGTTGTTATTGCACCATTTCCCCTTGTGCCACCGACAAGACCCCTGCTGAAGTCAGCCACCCAGCCACACCATCCGCCAGTTCAAGTTCAAGTTCAGTTTTTTTATTATTCAACCATTCAGATCATAACAATTTTTAACAAGAGGAAAACATCTAAGTATGCAGTTAAATCTCTATGCTATAGAACAATATGAGACACCAAGTAAATAACAAATATCAAGCAGCAGTTAGACATGAGCATACTTAATTATTCTATATATATATATATATATATATATATATATATATAAAGTAGTAATTGATTTAAAATAATCTGAAAAAAATAAATTAATTCCCTTATAATTTCAATAGTCTATTTATGCTCCATTAATTATGTATCCATCAGGACCCTGTTTAATACCATAGGTCAATTAATTTCCTGGCAATCAAGCTATGTTCAAGCACATTAATTATTAATCATTTGCTTAAACATACTAGTGCACAATTCTCTATCTAACCTTCATCAGTGGCTACATATTCATTCAGCACTTAAAGAAACATTTTTATATATTCTATAGTCATTGCATCTCCTATTGGTACAAAACTCCAACTTTTTTGTACATTCTATTAGCAGTGACCATATTTTTCACTATAAGGTAAATACTTAAACTGCAGGAAGTTTAAGCACTGGTATTTCTAAATTTATCAAACCTGCTGCCATTTTAAACCCCTTAATAGACCCCACAGTTGTTCAACAGTTAGTGCAGTAGCAGCATATAAAAAAACACCATGAACCCCACAACAAACATATACATAAATCTTAAAATATATAAAAATAAAGTCATATAGTACTTCAAAAAAGTTAGGACTTATAAATTTCCTTCTGGAAGCTCAAGTCTGCTGTTGCAAGTCATTTATGAAACTAGCTCAGTATCAGTTTTAGCATTTAAGTGAATAAATTAGGATGGGAACATCCTGCAATGATAATCAAGAATAAATCAAAAACACTTGTGGCACTGGTGACACGGGTTCGGGAATGGACCCGGATCATCAGAGGGCCAGCTGGGAGGAGAAGGACTGAGCATCCTATGGACAACTCTTCTTCTCTGGGGGGGAGGGTGCAGGATGTCGCCAGTGCATGAGGGACCCCCTAGTAGAGGCCACGGGCTCCACAGTGACTGGTGCCAACAAGGTCTCCGGAGGATGGGACAGACACTGGCATCACTGCACATTCCTGCCCCCTGCCTATAGGGGAAAACTCATGCTGGATCCACTGCCTACATGAAGCCCACCCCTCAGCTGTATATCAGCTCACCAGGCCGGTTCCCACCCTATCCCACGTTCATGGCACCTTAGGGCCAGGTGCCATGACCCCACCCTGGGGGGTAATCCAGGGGGTACCAGAAGAGTAGATCATGTGGGGGACACCACAGCCAAGGGGTCCATGACCAGGCAGATGGCCCAGCAGGTGGTGCTAAGGCAGCAAAAAGATTAAATAAAAGAAAAAAAAGAATAAATAAAAAACACATTGTCCTCTCCCAATTCATCTCTTTTCTATCTGACACTTCCTTTTTCACCCCTTTCAAGTCTGGTTTCAGGAAAAACACTCAACCACCACCTCTCTCCTACATCTCACAGACTCCATCCTAACCAGGATGGACAATAGGCAAATTACCTCTGTCATTTTTGTCGACCTGGCCAAGGCCTTCGACACCATCTCTCACTCCCTTCTCCTCAACTCACTCACAGCAGCTGGCCTATCTCCCTCCACCACAAACTTGTTCAAGGCCTACCTTATTGATAGTACCCAATCAGTTAAGATCTTGGATGCCACTTCCCCTCCCCTTCCCTCCTGATTAGCACTGGAGTCCTCCAGTGCTCGGTATTAGGGCCCCTCCTATTCTCCATCTTCTTAAATGACCTTCCTTCTGTTTGTTCCCCATCCTCCACTATACGTATGTATGCTGATAATACAGTTCTGTATGCATCAGGCTCCTGTCCTGTTGTGGTTACAACCAACTTACAACTAGACTTTGACAAGGTTCCGCTCTGGTTTGCTAACCATAAACTTTTCCTCAATGTCAAAAAGACTGTCCCCATGATCTTTGGCACAAGGCAGAGACTCTGTAGGCTTCCCTCCCTACACACTTTTGACACCCTTGAGGGGACTTCTTGAGGACACATCCTCCTTCAGGTATTTAGGTGTTTGGTTGGACTAACACCTAAATTTCTCTGGTCATATTGACGCCTTCCAGAAAAAACTGCACTCCAAGTTTAGTACCTTGTTCAGGAACCATAGTTACATCCCTCCTATGGCTAGGCGTGAACTTGTTCAGAAGATGATACTGCCCATTTACGGCTACTGTGACGTGGTCTATGGTGCTGCATCTAAGTCCTCCATGGCCAGACTGGACACCATCTTCAATTCCTTCTGCTGCTTTGTCCTGGATGCCCCCCCTTGCACTCATCATTCTGATCTTTATCGTGTCCTATCCTTCCCCTCTCTTACAAATAGTTGACTCTCCCACTGTGCTAAATTCACCTCCAAGCACTGGTTGGGTGAGTTCCCTTTTTACCTCACCTCCTCTTTTATAACACCCCCCACCCTCTCATTCCCTTAGATCAACCAACTCCCGTACCCTCGTTGTCCCCCACAGATCCACCCAAATCAGACAATCTAGTTACTCCCACTGCCTCCCAAAAATTTGGAATTCCCTCCCCTCCAAAATCCAGCACTCATCCTCCACCTACTCCATCAGCTCTGAACTCAATAATTACCTTGCACCTAGCTGCTTCTGCCATGTCCCTCTCCAATTCCCTCCTTTATGCCTTGTACAAACCCTACCCTCTACCCTCACCTTCATTTTACCCTGTGCATAACCTCCCAAATCTCTAGCCCTTCTCCTCTTCACCCTAATTGCTCCCCCTTACTGGCCACCCTTGATCTCTCATAGAATATAAAGGACCCTGAATGCTCTCCATGGGGCCTTCTCCTTACCCCCAAGGGGCTTGTATCTCTCATCTACTGCATTCCTCCACCATCTTAAAAGGGTCTCTATGGGATACTGCCTTATCCCCTTTTCTCTGGTCCCCCCAGTCCCCTTACAGGGTTCCTCACATCCTGAAGGGGTCTCCAGGGGCATGACTCTTCCCCCTCCCCCACCTCACCTCTCCCTCCCCTTTCGCCCTTTTCTTTCATGTAAGCACTTGTTTACTTATTAACCAGGCACTTATTATTGTCAAGCACAAAAAAACTTCTTGAAAAAGTGATGGTTTGGTAGTAAAACATTGATGCCAGGGGGGTGATATGGAATTTTTTATGGTGTGCTGTGTACCTGTTATGGATTAAGTATAAAAGTTTTTTTTTTACTTCTCCATTTATCGTGTCCAAACGAAGTGGTCTTTTTGCTAAAACCTGAAGGGGAAGCCATTTTATTGTGTTTGCTGTGTTTTCACTGATTTTGGCTCCTTCTAATATGCTCTGAGCCAGTGTAGCTTGTTCTGTGTTTCATGACTTATTATTGCCCAATCTTTCTGCATGTTATGCACAACACTGTTGTAACACTGTTTGTAACACCTGCCTTGCAACTGTATGTTAATGTTGATCTTGTAACTTGAATGTTCAATGTCTCATTCCAGTTGCACCCCTTCCCCCCAGATTGCACTGGGAGATGAGCGACTTATTACTTAGTGTGCCTTCCTGGTGAAACATTTCAATAAATGAAATCAGTTAATACCTCCAGTTACAGCGTGCAATGAAGTGAACAGTATAATACTACAGTCTAAAAATAAAGCAGTGAGCATATGAAGAACAATTAACAAACTAAGCACTTTGTAAAAGTGTCTTTTGAAGTGCTCCCAGGTATATGAATTAAAATAACTCCCATGCTCACTCCTTTTCCATCAGGGAGAAAATCTCAGCAAAACAACAGCTGAATGCTGTATTTAGACACTGGAGTCCACCAGTTAATATAAATATATGGCTTAAAGCAGTCCAGTGAACAACACTTTTAACACAGACCACAAAAGAGAAATACAGGCATTTATATACTGTATAAATATAAATATTTAATTGTTGCATGTTTGTTGCAAGACTAATTCAGGGCTAGTTGAGTGTATTAGAGTGTACTCCCACAAGTTCACTTGTTCGATGATTGGTAATTAAATATATAAAAAGGTTTACTACTCCTTATAACTTGCCAAGTTTAGATCAAAATAACTCATGTGACATCCCAATGTCAAATTTACCAGATTAAGGGAAGCCGGTAATTTTTCCACTTGGCCACAGAGGACACAGACAATTGGTTTGATGGTTTGCCTTTTACAAATGGCTCATTCCAGGTCATTTAAGCATCACAACACTAGGTCTAGGAGTCCAACCAACAACAATAGTTATCTTTGGTTTTAATTCCTGATTCATTGTCTAAGCAAGAGAGGCTATGGAATATCATAAAACAATATGGTCTTTTTACCAGTTCTCCCCATTGTTTAAAACTGCATGGTAGGCAGTATATTAAAATATATTGAAGGCAGTTTGCCTACCTGATACATCTCCTAAGTCAAACTGGATACTGTTTTCCTTCACCAGTATTAACAAGGAATTTAGTAGCTTACCCTTGTGCAAATATTTGTCCCTTTCAGAGACATTTGTAAAGATTATGAAAACAAGTGTGAAGAGCTATGTAATCTCCTTAGGGTCTCTGCAATATACAATCTCTTCACTCCAGGAGTTCTCAATATATTTTTAATGGCTCCACACAGACCTGGGGTGTTATCTCCATCAATCTTCCTTCTCATACTCTAGAAGCAGCAACACCTGCAAAATTAAACAAAGAAAAATACTCCACTGAGTGTAATAACTTTGGGGTTATCAGACTAAGGAAACATTAGTAACACAACCCCTGAGTCAATGTTGGCATACCTTTAATAGGACAAAATGAGCCTTACAACACTAAAAGTGCTATCACAGTCCCAGTCACCCTCCTTTCCTCTTGGGGGTACCAGAACCACTTTAATCATAGAACACTTTGGAAAATCCATAGGGGCAGTTACATAAAAGGCACACCTGGTTTGTCAATCCCACCACTCTAAATGACATTTACCTCAAGAGAATCAACAAAGTCCAAGGGGGTAGCATCTTTCAGAAAAAGAGATGTGCAAGAACAAGGGGGCCCAATTGGAAGATAGAGGGGGGATGGCTCAGAGGTAATGTGAGGAAGAATTTTTACATGAAGAGGGTTCATACATGGTGGATACATGGAACTGCCTTCCTGAGGAGGTGGTGGAGTCAAAAACAGTTGGAGAATTCAAGAATGCATGGGACAGACTTGAGGCAATTCTAGTGGGGGTAGGAGGAAGTAAGCTGTTGGTTAACTAGGATCTATAGCTTATCCATTAAGTAGGGAAGTCGGCAGACTAGGTGGGCCAAGCGGTCCTCATCTGCTGTCAAATTCTATGTTTCAGGTACTGAGAACTCCGAAGTCTTGGCACTTTCATAGAGATAACAATAAAACCAGCCACACTATGAGGCATTTAAAAAGCCAGTACTCAGACAATACAAAAATTGTGTTTTACACCTGCTTATCTTTACAGGCACCTCAAGCAATCCACAATTTGAGAAATTTAGAATGATGCAACAGTTAGCGAGGTTCCCAGAAAAGCTCCTTATCGATGTAAAAAATAGGTTCAGTGCTTAAAACTTAAGATCAACAGGCTGTAGCAAAAAAAAAATAGATAGTATAATAACAGCAGTCGCCAAACTAACACCTAAGCAGACAGCACCATGCAGGGAGCAGAGCGGCACTGTAGCCATCTTGCTTCTCTGCCACCCCCATCATCTCCATTTCAGGAACTTACCTTGTAGCTTTGGAACCCCTCCACAGATCACCCCATGATGTGGATAGAAGGGGAAGAGACATCCATCCCCAACTATTAGCCAGTTTGGAAGTCCATCTCCCCATCATTGCTGCAGAGCATTTAAAAAGTGATAATTTCATCCTACCCTGCTAGCATTTGATGAGTGGAGCAACTTGTCTCACCAGACAGGAGACTGATTCCGGACAAGCTGAGAGCTGTCCACATTCCCAATGCTGGCGTACATAAGTGACCAAAGTCCTTCCCAAACCCAGGTTGCTGCCATGGTACTGTTACATATACCCTCCTTACAAAGTCACTTTAGACTCCACCAAAAATCTGCAATTCCTTCCCCCCAACACAGCTGATCAGTATTTTTGTTACTCGTGCTAATCAATTTCCAATTTTTGTCTACAGGTTCAATGGGACACTGAAAACATTGCAACAGGATGTCAACCATATTGTTTTATGTTTAGAGTACCTTGTTTTTCCCAGTTAGTAACTGAAGAACTGCATATACTTTGTGACTCCATTGCTGTTCTTATTTTACAGTTATGACTGGATGTTCCTTAATGCAATCCAACCCCAATTCCAGAATCCCCAGAACCCAGGTAAGAAATCCTTATTATTAGTATGCTAGCTATTCTAAGATGGTATAGTGTAATGGTACAACTACAAGTATAAAGACACAGTTGTCTTTTATTTGTTAGTTGGTTGGTGGAACAGGGATAGAATTAACTCCACTGTTTTGTTTATTTCACTTGACCTGGGAAAATGAGAATATGATTCTACGATAACAAAAAGAAGGAAAACTGATTGCAAAAAGCGTTGTTAATGCAGAGATTAGGGTTAAAGATTGCAAAGCGCAAAAACAGAGAATTGGGAAAACATTAGGGTTTTGAGTATAAAGAGTCATGATGAATCATTGGTAGGGTGTTCCTTGATGTTGCAGACCATGATGCCCACCCTCTCCCCTGAGTAAGCAAGGCCGGATGTTTTCTCATTGATTCTGCTGGCAATATGTGGTTAGCTATACTTCTGTACTTCTGCTGAGCATATTGTTATGAGGCACTGGCTTGGAACTGTACCTTGTGCCTCAGATGGGAGGCTGCAGACTGGGGGTTGGGGTGGGCATTAGGGTTGACAACCCCAAGGAGTGCCCCATAACGTGATTCACCAAAACTCTGGAGAATTGAAACCCAATATTTTTTTTTTTTTATTTTCCTGCTTTGTTTCTTGTTGTCCTTCCTTCCTTCCTTCCTTCCTTCCTTCCTTCCTTCCTTCATTTTCTATGGATTATGGTAATCAAATGTTCTGCTCCAGTGTTTGGGTATTTTTGGCTAAAATTCATCAATGCAGGATAAGTTTGTATATAGAGCCACTTGAAACAGTTTTTCTTATACAGTGTTGTTTAAACAAGCATGAATGATTATAGCCCTAATTATGGGAATTTTTACATCCTGTATTTTAAGTATGATGTGTGCACATTACAGTGCCTGTTTACATACTTTCTCATTATATTGGATATTATGAACATGCATTCATTCATGGGAATGGCATATATACATATGTGTCAATTTATTAACTGGAATTTGGATAATTTGTTTATGTGCTGTGTTCTCATGAATTTTGGACATTTTAATCCAATCTTTGTATTTTTTTAACTATTGTAAAAAGGTGATTTTCAGGACTAGAAATAATAGTTTGATTAACATTCTGGGATTTGTCCACATTGTGTCATACTCCCCTTTTTTCAATGATCACCTTTAACTGTGATTGAAATCTTTTCCATATTTGGATATCTGGTTTATTGCATATCGTAAAGTGACATACTGTTTTTTGTAATAACAGTACAAGATTTCCCCTTCCTTTTTGGCAATCACTAATATTTATAAAATAAAAATTATTACAAACAGAGATGAGATAGAAGTAACTGCCTCAGCTGGGACTTGAACCCAGGCCACCCAGAATACTGTTCCGATTGCGCTAACCAGCTGTGCCACTGAGACAACTGGAACCCGGGCTGTCCCTGAGCACATTACTCTTTCTCAAATGCACAACCCAATGGCAACACAAATATTTACTTGTTACAATCACATAGGAGTGTGGAGTGGTGTGCATATTTATTGAACACATGCAAACAGAGGTGAGAAAGAAGTAAGTGCCTCAGCTGGGACTTGAACCCAGGCCACCTGAAATACTGTTCTGATTGCACTAACCAGCTGCACCATTGAGATAGCTGGAACCTGGGCTATCCCTGAGCACATTACTCTTTCTCAAATGTACAACCCAATGGCAACACACACATTTACTCGTTACAATTACAGAGGCGTGTGGTGTGCACATTTATGGAACACATACAAACAGAGGTGAGAAAGAAATAACTGCCTCAGCTGGGATTTCTGTTTTATCCCTACTCCTGGATATATAGTACTCCAAATTTACACCGTTAATTATTATCACTACATGGCTGTTATCAAACCAAAGCATGTTAGCGTGAGGTGATTATCACTCAAACAAAGCACCTATAAAATTAAGGGTGGTCAAAAGGGTTAGAGACCCGGGACATATATAAAGTACCCAGGTGGGGTGTTTAATGGTTTTTTATGACAGTGCTTGAATGATTTTACTACTGTATCATCGTGTTTGTTTTTTTATGAATTTTGCTGTGTGATTATTTTATTATTTGTTAAACCTGTATTCTTAAACAGCAATGATATTTAAGCACTTCACATTGTTAAGCACTTCATCTTCTTGTCAAAGTGCACAAGTGCAAAACGTTGGAGCTTTTATTGGTGGGGCACTGCCAATTACTGGGCATTGATTGGGTAGCAAGTGAATAAGGTGAAGTTTAAATGGCAAAAACAGGAACGGCAAAGGCATAATGGCAAGAGCAACAACGGCAACCTTTAACAATCAACAAGTAGTTAATGGCAACTCCAGGGTGCTAACCTATGCCAGTGTTGAGGTGTATCTTGGAATTAGAATCCTAGTGATAGCAGGGGGTCCAGTGGGTGCAGCCCCCCATGGGGTGTGTGAAAGAAAAGAAAAGGCACTGAAAGAAAAGGCCGCCAGGTGAGCAGGTGCAAATCTATGCCTGTATGGATGGCAAAGAACCTGGTGATCCAGAATCCATTGCTGTATCATGCCAGTTATGTCCACCACCGGGATAGGGTATATGCCATTGAAATTCACCTGAAAATACATGTCGCTGTTGTTTAGATGCACCATTTTTGCATGTGCTATTTCGGATTCACTATTTTTTTTTCATCATAATTTACATGGAGCAGATTGGGTAGCACGTGAATAAGGTGAAGTTTTAAATGGTGAAAACAAGAACAGCAAAGGCATGATGGTGAGAGCAACAACAGTGACCTTTAACAATCGGTGACAAGTAGTTAATGGCAACTCCAAGGTACTAACCTACCCCAGTGTCAATGTGCACCTTGGAGTTAGAATCAAAGAGATAGCAGGAGGTCCAGTGGGTGCAGCACCCCCTTGGGGGTGTGGGGGTGGAGCCCTCCACTGAAAGAAAAGGCCACCAGGTGTGCAGGTGCAAATCTATGCCTGTAAGGATGGCAATGAACCTGGTGAGCCAGAACCCATTGCCATATCATGTCAGTTATTTCCACCACTGGGATAAGGTGTATGCCATTGAAATTCACCCCAAAATACTTGTTGCCATTGTTTAGATACACCATTTTTGTATACGTTATTTCCAATTCACCATTATGACATGCACAGTGTTTTTTTTCACTGTAGTCACATGGAGCCCATTGATTGTATTATTAAAGTATGTGTTCACTGGCAACTTTCACTCCTGACTGCAGTTTTCTTATATTACATGGTCATTTATTTGTTTTTGAAATGACATACCTTTGCTGTTGAAGCTGCCCTGTATTTTTTCAAGAAAGCAAGATTGTAGCATAAAATAGAGGACAGATAAATTAGCATACAAATCACCTGTGCAATTGGCATTTACAGATATATATATATATATATATATATATATATATCTATATATATAATATATTTCACACTGATTGTGGGGAACAATACCAGTACAACAACCACCAAATATGGATGAAGGAACAGATGGTATAGATGAAAGTAGGGGTAACAGGAATACATTTGCAAGTCAGTAAATGACAGGTACAAAACTGAGTATTTATATAGGAGAAAAAAAAAACAGTAAACAATAAAAACATATAAATGCATTGACTAAGTAGTTAGGATAACCCCTGTGAGAACCCTGAATAGTCTGGAGGGCTCAAATCTTGAATGAAATAGAGTTCCATAACCAGGGTACAGAACTCACAAATGCAGGATCCCCCTTGGTGTGACCTTAAGGCATAAACTGTAATGTACGCAAATTACATCTTAATGAATAGTTACTATGTGCTGGCAGAAGAAGGGAGGCCAGGCACACAGGCTATTGGTTTTATAGTGTATTCTAAATTATGCCACCAAGGGTGTAGTCATGGAGGTATAGGGAAGAAAGCCAGCATAGTCTAGAATACAATGAGCAGTGATGGATATAACCAATTAAGGCCAGTAAAAAATTACATATATTATTATAAATCACATTCCTTTTTCATAATCTGGATTTGGCTGAATTTGGCAAAAAACTGATATGCCGCACATATGTTTGGGGAGTAAGATACCAAAGACAATACTGTGCATACTTTGTGACCCTGAGCAAGTCACTTAACTTTCCTGTGCTCCCAGGCTGCACCTGTAAACAAGCTTTTGGCTTAGTGTGTCTCTCCTGGTTAAACAATTGGGAACAAAAAGACAATGAGGCTGCTTTAGGGGTGAGATTATATATCTAGGGGTGAAAGGATAGAAGAGAAAATGTAGCCATCAATACAAGAACCATAAAGAGGAGCTTGATAGTTTATTAGCTAAGGGGGTGAGCCAAAAATCATTGCCTGGGTTTTGGTAATATGAAGGATTAGCTTATTAAGATTTACCAATTGCTGAATGGCATGATGCGCAGAGGACATATGCCTATTATGATTATATACATTACTGAAGCAGTGGAAAAGAACTAAGTAATCAGCAAAGAGAGCTGGCATACCACAGTACAGACATTAATGGAGATTATTAATGTGACAGGAAAAGGGGAGTGACCCAAGAATTGATCCTTGAGAGAAGCGGATGGAGGTGGGGCCAGATCTGAGAAAGAGGACCCAAACTTGGCACTCTGATAATTTTATTTCTTTAGTTTTGTTAACTGGGTAAGGTATTCTAGACAAATAAATGTCTGTTTTCAGGTATGACCTGGAAGAGTACACAGGGTACAATAACACAAGAAGAATACATGATATGGATAACAGGCAGGGTACAATTTACAAAACATAAACAATGACATTATGTATGGATCAGAATGCAGAGCATACAGCAAGCAAATACATATATGGATGTAGGCCTCCATAGGTGTGAAACATACAATTGCACATGGCAAGAAGTAGAAACAATTCATAATATATGAGTCCAATCAAGGTGCCTTAACATGGAACAGAAAACCTGGGGTCTAAACTGTGCAACTACAGGCTGATGAGCTCACCAGATGGCTGTGTAAGGCACTTTTGAAAAGCCCATGTAAGGGGATACTGAAGTTCAAAAGGAAAAGAGTTCCAGTATTGGAGCAAAGACAGGCAAGGCCTGTTCCCCCATTCTAGAGTTGCATTTTGGAACATGTAGAAGGGCTGAAACCACAGATCTAAGGGAATAAACTTATCATAATGCAGGTGGAAGGGGAATGGGTGCAGCAGGAGTTCTTAATATGATTGGGCCACTGAGGGGGAGAGCAAACCCAGAGAGGCTTACAGGAAGCAATGGTATGTGTGTGGCATGAGGAGGACAGCGGTAAGTGACAGATGTTACTGAAGGACACCTCACACTTGCTAAGAGCTGTTTTGGGGACATGGGAATAAATAATCTGACCATACGATTGCAGGTGAGGGAGGAAAAAGCACTGGGCAATTGCAAGCCTGGCCTTGGATATGAGGGGGTGTCTGGCCTGGTAAGCGAGTCCAGACCTGTAGCTGACATATTTACAGGTCTGATAGATACAGTATGGAGGGAGAAGTACAGATCTGAGTCAAGGTTACCCCACAGATATTTAAAGTCTGTCACCATGACAAGGGGGGACCCATACTTGCATATGATGGAAAGGGGAACTGAGCAGGATCAAATTCTCACCAGGGATCCAAATAGCCTGGCTTGGGCCTTTGAGGAACTGAGGGTTAATTTTATTTGAACATTGCATGATTGTACCAAGCAGAATTCCTCCTATAGTTGTAAATTATATGGAGGGTGAGCTACCGTAATGTACAGAACAGTATCATCCACATACATAATTGAGGAGCAACAAGACAGAACAGGGGAAAGGTCATTTATAAAAATTGGGAGGAGCAGGGGACCAAGTATCGACCACTGAGGGACACCCACCTTCATCGTGGCAAAGGAAAAGACTACATTGTTGAACTGGACAAGTTGCTGCCTGCCCAAGAGATAGCTCCCAAATCAAGAGGCTGCATGGGGGGGGGGGCCCAAGGCAAGTACTTTGGAGTGGAATAGCATATAATCAACAGTATCAAAAGCCTTGGAGAGGTCAATAAAAATGGTCCCAGTTAGGGACCTTGTATCCATGACACTTTAAATGTCATTAGTTACACTTACCAGGGCAGTAGTGGTTCTGTGTTCCTTCCTAAACCCGTGATGCTTTGATGAAAAAAGGTTACGTGACTGGAGAAATTCAGTCAAATGGAAGGCAACAACCCTTTCAAGCAATTTACTAAGAATAGGGAGTAATGCAGTTGGTCAGTAGTTGCTTAAAACCTTGATGTCACCTTTTTTTTAACAATGGCATAATTCTGGCAACTTTCCAAGCAGCAAGGACAATGCCAGAGGAAAGTGACAAGTTGAAGCTATGTGTGATAAGGAGTGCTAAGATTGGAGCCCCAGGTACAATAACTTGGGTACAATCCCATGAGGTCCCATGCTGCCACAAGTCATTAGGAACCTTAAGAGTTTGAGGACTTTTCCAGGGGACAAGAGCTTTAGATGAAAGGATGGAATAGGAGATGCAGTGGGTAAAGGAGGTTGGGACTGGTTGTCAGCCATAGCAAATGAAAGATTTACGAAGTGGTAACTGAAGACATTGGCATATGTATCAGGGTTATTGCAGTGGATCCCATTAATTAGCAAGTCATTAGATCTACATTTGGACAGACACAAAAGTAGGCCTTTTATATGACCTGGGAAACTCCTCGGATTCTCAGGGGTGGCAAGTAACTGCCCCGAGCCGAAAAGGCTCTTGGCATGGTGCGAGGCTCTTTAAATAGATTTTGTAAGTGCCTGTAGGGAAGCTAGTCCATAGGACTGGTTGAGGCCTTAAAATTACTCCATCATTTGTCCCTGGACTAAAATAGGGCAAGGAGGTCTTGGTGCATCTATTTGGTGGAGATCCCTTTAACTCTTCTGTTAGTGAGAGAAGCAAGTTTATCTTGGGCTTCGGTCAACAAGAACTGGAGGATACTGAGGGCAGAGATGACCTCAATTGAATAGAGGATAGGGTTCCCATCAATGAGAGACAGTTCCTGGAGAAGGAAAGTGGAGTTAAGATTAGACAACCCCAGTGGGGGCACTGCAGAGCAGCCTGATAGGAAGCAACATTTAGCTCGAGCTCCCAGGAGAAAATAAGTTTTAAAACTAAAATATTACCTATTTTGCATACAAATCTTGCCTGAAATGCTTAGCTGAATAGTGCTTTGCCGAGAGTCACCAAGATGGGTTAAAATAAAGGAACAGCTACTGCAATGGACGATTTTTTCACTCCCAAATGACAGAGTAAAGAGGATAGGCCTTCGGAACATGGTGCAACATCGGATTGTGTTCCTGGGCCAACTGAGAAAGCATCGCTTATATCTATCTAGTCCACCCTACACCAATTGGTAAAAATTGTGCAGGACTTAGACAAAAAATTTGACACCCTAACTCCTAGGATGTCAGCACTGGAAACTAGGATGGATCAATGTGAGGCTACAGTCCTGAGAATGGACGTCTCAGTGCTTAAATCGGTGGATGCTACAGCTAAGCTGGCGAAGGAGAATATATTTCTCCATCAATGTTTGGAGATGGTGGAAAATCAAACCAGAGAATGAAACTTACGAGTACTCGGCCTGGTGGAGGGTGCTGAGGGAGATGACCCTTTATCATTTGCCAGATCTATGCTTCCAGCTATCTTGGGCCTTGAGAAAACAGATCCCCCACTGTCTCTCGAGAAGGCCTTCTGGATCACACCCTGACATGCTTCAGCCGATCCTACAACTGCTCGGACCTTTCTTTTAGTTTGCATTGGCACCAGAGACTGAGATAGAGTTTTGAGGGTTGCACGCTGCTTCAGAGCCCTCAGATATGGAGAAGACTCACTTCTACTATTTCCAGACCTATCTTACAGCACATGCCAATGGTGAAAAGCTTTTGACAGTCTCTGAGGCTGGCTTCACTTGATGAAAATGCCCCACCAACTGCTGTTACTGGCCAAGCTCCGGATAGTGGGGAGAAACCAACAGTATTTGTTTAACGAAGCTCAGGAGGCAGAGAAGTTGATTGCCCACATGGAATCAGACCTGGTTGAGGGCTATGAAGGTTCCTCTTTGGACAGAGACTAAAAATGGCTTGAGGGGTTGGTAATGTACTTCGGTCTTTTGAAGGGCCTAGAAGAACATGTTTCCTCCCCAATTATTTGTGGGACTTGAGTTTTTGGGGATTCAAACATACATATATAAACATAGTCCCTCTTCTTTTTTGGGTCCATTTAGTTATATTTCCTGTGGTCATAACTTGACACTAAAATCATTTAAATGATGTGCTGCCTACCCAGGTGGTGGACTCAGGAACTGCTGTTTAAGACCTCTCTGGACTCTACAAAACTGTTCTGATGCTCTCCTTTAAAATATACAAATACGTCTGGTTATTAATCTTAATACCATTTTGGTAGACACTGGTTTAGGATACATAATTAATCCCTTTTTTCTTTTATTATTTCTGTCAGATAAAGCTGTCATTATTTTTCTTCCTGGGAGCATGGGAACATATAATTCTTTTTTAATAGATACTAGGAACATTGGGGGAATTGTTTAGATGTAAGTCACTAATGATAATAAGGCATACAGTGTGACGCAATTCTTTGTTTGATTCCCCGTTGGCCTCCCTTGGCTGTAGGCTCAGTTATAGCTAACTAAAAGGAGAAAGTTTCGTCAATTCCCTCCCATGCTGTAACACAAGAGGGGGTGTCTTTCAGTAGTCCTTTATAAGAGAATATTTGTGTATATTGTTGAATAATGCTATCCTCCCACATAAAATTGTTATGTAAGTTTTGCTTACAAAATCAATAAAGAAAAAGTAAAAAAAAAAAAAAAAGATGAGACAATCCCCAGATATTCCTAGGATTCCCGGAGTTGGCAATTAAGTGCCCCCAGCAGAAAAGACTCTTAGCATGGCATGAGGCCCTTTAAACACGTTGCCTAACTGTCTGTAGGCAAGCCAGATTGCAGAGTTGGATGAGGTCTTTTAATTACCCCAGCATTTGTTCATGGACTTAAACATGGTGAGGAGGTCCTGGTGTAGCCATCTGGTGGGGATCCCTTTAACTCTTCTCTTAGTGAGAGGAGTAAGTTTATCTGGACTTACTGTAGGTCACCAGGGATTGGAGGAGACTGCAGGCAGAGATGACCTGAAGGGAATAGAGAATAGGGTCCCATTCAAGGAGAGACAGTTCCTGGAGAAGGGAGGTGGAGTCAAGATTAGACTACTCATACATTGTGAGCATTCTGAGAGGGGGTTTGGGAGCCCTACCTTCTCAGATGCAGGAGGCGGGAAAGTGGTCACACAAGGCATCTGGTAGGGTATCCCGACAACAGAGCAGAGGGCTTAAGGCAAAGAGATGTGAGTCCAGGAAGGAGGGTGAATTATATCAGTGCAGTACAGAGTTTGGAGCGAGAGGTGTTACTGTCATGTGGCTCCTTCTTTTAGTCTCACTGCCTTACACATACCCTATAGGATGTCTGCCCTCCTCCACTATTTGTGGCGCCAGGAGTTGTTAATATATAATTAAGGAGGTGGGGGGTGGGGGTGTGTTGGTGCAGAGCCCAGACAGTTTGGGAATTTTGTTCTGAAATTTTCAGGATGGAAGGGGCTTGTCCTAGAATGGTGACTTTTGGTGGTTTGGTGAAAAAAAATATTAATCCATTCACAAGTTATAAGGATTTTAAATTTTGGTTTTGAGCATACTGAATAATCTTGTGGACGGATGTTTGATATCCTACTGATCATGCTTAGAACGAAAATTTCAGATCCCTATAACTTGGGAACTGATTAATGTTTTTTCACCAAACCAATGAATGGCACCATTCTGGGACAAACCTTTTCAATCCTGAACATTTCAGACTAAAATTCCATACCATCTAAGTTCTAGGTGATGACAAAAAATAAAAAAAAATACTTTTTCCTAAAAATCCACTGTCTGGATCCTGGAATCTGCACATCCAACTGGAACAAAACTTGGCAAATCATGATACCTTGCCCCCCCCCCCAGACTGCACATGCAAAATTTCTTACAATTCCATTGAACAGTGGAGAAGTTATTAATGTATTTATTATTGGGATGCTGTCATGCCCCTATAGTTAGTTCATTCTTCACATCTATGTTAAATTCAAAATTTTGCACTTCAATAACTTTGCAGCCGTTCAAACGATTCACATGAAATTTTGCATGTACCATCAGGGACCAAAGATCTATTGATGTGATATGTTTAGTTTCAGTTGGCTGTGTGGGTGCAGAGATACGGAGTGTCAAAAGCATTTAAATTCCCCTTTTTGGTCAAATTATTTGTCATGGCGCTGAACAAAAACAGTGTGAAGTTTTGGTCTGACATTTTCATGGTAGAAAGGTCTTGGGCCACAAATGTGATTTTTGATGACTTGGTAAAAAAATATTAATCTGTGGAAAAGTTATTACATTTTTAAACTTCCCATTATTTTCAATGAGAAAAATTAAATGTCCACCTTGAAAAAGTATTCTGTGTCACAAATAAGTAATCCTTTGTCTCAAATGGGAAATCTATTTTTTTGTGCTGTTTACACTTTAATAACATCTCAAGTGTTAAACCAAGTTGCATGATATTTTGCATGCACCATTAGGAACTGAAGGTCACATGATGTGCCAAGTTTCATTCTGGTTGAATGTGTGGATGCAGAGAAACAGAGTGTTATTATCGGGGCGCAGTTGCACACCTGTAGTTAGGACTGTCATTTCTGTGTCAAACTGGATATTTTGCACTTTAATAACTTTGCAACCATTCAGGGGATTCACATGAAATTGCATGCTCCATCAGGGACGAAGGATCTCTTGAAATGGCATGTTTTGCATCAGTTGGATGTGTGACTATGGAGACACAGAGTGTCAAAAACATACAAATTAGTGTTTTTGGTCAAATTATTTGTCACACCACTGCACAAAACAATGTGATATTTTGGTCTGCAATTTTCAGAGCAGAGAGGTCTTGGGGCACAGATGTGCATTTTTAAAATTTGGTGAAAAAATATTTATCTGTTCAAAAGTTATTACATTTTAAAATTTCCCATTATTTTCAATGCGAAAAGTTAGATGTTTACCTCGAAAAATGATTCTGTGCTGCAAATGACCAATCCTTTGTCGCAAATGGGGAATCTTTTTCCATGCTGCTGCCATTTCGTTTTTTTCTTAGCGAGGCAAACAAATACAAGAAATTGAAAGAAATTATATTTTATGAAGTAACCAACATGTGTTTTGCTTTGCTAATCGGGACAAGTTTCTGCTGATCTTGGTGTTAGTTTTTTGGAAAATGTCCTGTAAATTTGTTTTTTCAACATGTTGAAATCCAGTTCCATGTCTTTTTTCTTGCTAGGGAATCCTTTTTCACAAATTGCGAAAAAGGAAACACAAAAAAGGATCCTGTGTTGTAATTTGCAAAAGAAGAAATTTCTTTTTCATAAATTGCAAAAAAAAGAAAACATGGAACAGGATTTCAAAATGTTTGAACTACACAATCCGGTAAAACAGCCCCAGATTAGCAGAACACATGTGTTGCTTTAACCCCCTTCACCCTAGTGATGCAGTGGTCCCTCCCCCTTCCCCTGGTCACCGTCCCTGTATTACATACATGATTACCTGGTAGTTTGGTGGTCCCTTCCCCTTCCCCAATGTCCAATCCCCGTCCCCATATGAAGAAAATATTTTCCCTGGTAGTCCAGTGGTCCCTCCCCCTACCCCATTGTCTGTTTTCCCTCCCTGTATGATTCCTTGGTAGTCCAGTGGTTCCTCCTCCATCTCCGTTCTCCAATCACCATCCCCATATTACATATATCATTCTCTGGTAGTCTGGTGGTCGCTTCCCTCCTTGATGTGCGATCACCATCCCTGTATTAAGAAAGCATTTTCTCTGCTAGTCTTGTGGTCCCTCACCCTTCCTTGATGTCTGATCACCATCCTATATAAAAAATATAAAAAAAATATTTTCCTTGCTAGTCTAGTAGTCCTGTCCCCTTCCCGCAATGTCTGATCACCGTTTGCATATAAATAAAATATTGTCCCTGGTAATCCAGTGGTTCCTCCCCCTACTCCTGTCTCTGATCACCTTCTCTGTATTACATATATGATTCCCTGGTAGTCTAGTGGTCCCTGCCCCTTCCCTGATGTTTGATTGCCATCCCTGTATAAAGAAAATATTTTCCCTGGTAGTCAAGTGGTCTTTCCCCCACCTCATTCTCCAGTCGCCATCCCTGTATGATTCCCTAGTAGTCCAGTAGTCCCTCTCCCCTTCCCTGATGTCCAGTCCCCATCCCCATATAAAAACTTTTTTTTCCTGGTAGCCACATCGTTCCCTCTCTCTTGATGTACAATCATGTCCCATAAAGAAAATATTTTCCCTGGTAGTCCAGTGGTCTCTGCCCCCTCCCACATTCTCTAAATACCATCCCTGTATTACATATATGATCCCCTGGTAGTCTAATGGTCCCCCCCCAATGTCTGATCACTGTCCCCTTAAAAAGTAAATATTTTCCCTTGTAACCTAGTGGTCCATCCCCCTACCCCGATATCTGATCGCCATTCCCATATAAAGAAAATATTGGTCCCTTGCCTCTCCCCCTTCCCCATTCTCTGGTTGCCATTCCAGTGTTTCCTTTATATATCCCTGGTGTCTAGTGGCACCCCCTTTGCTGTCTCTGGCTGAAATAAAGAACTGTCCCTCAATGTTTTTTTTAACTCTGCAAAAAAAAGGTCCTTTGACAATCAGCCCCCCAACCCTGACCTTCCACTCAGCAACCACCACCCCACAACCCCAATACACCCCCACACACCCTCACCAATCTGAACAGGCCCAGTATGAAGATCCACTCTCTGATCAAATACATGTCTTGCTGCTGGAACCAAGAATTGCAATATGAGAAACTAAGGTAGATGTGATTCAAGGTGTTTCAATGGGGTTTTCAGCTCTGATGCATAACTCAGTCTTTTTTGGACATTAACACACCAAATATTCAACATGGCCTTTTGCCCCCCCCCCCCATGAACAATATCACTGACATTATGCAATTCTCACTCTAAAGGTATTTTTGCTGATGATGCACAACATCACCTTCCAGGCATTATTTGAAATGTTTCACTGCCTTTGTTCATGAGGTGGGGTCACAAGAATGGTATGTTGAAAATTTGGGGTCAGAATTTTTAAAAATGGTGAAGTTATGTGCACTCATTTAAATTTAACTACACTCCCTCTTAACTTCGACAATTTTCAACATTTTCACCCCAAATTTTCAACATAGCCATTTTTTACTTCACCTCATGAATGTGACAACTGTCAATTTTCCAATCCTGGCCAAAATCTATTTTCCCACCTGTGGTGTGGAATGCCTTTGTGGTGGTGCAGAATGATGTTTTGGTGCAGATTTGAAAACTCTCAGCCCACTGTGTTTATGAGGTGGGCTTGTAACAAGGCTACACTGACAATTTGGTTACTGTTTTGGCTGCAGAGCTTCCACAGCAACATACATGTATGCATCTATGGAGAGCCTTGCACTCTTACATGCAAATAAGGATAATTTTTGAAATAGTATAATCGTATCCTTATTTCCCTGTCCCATGAATCCATAATCATATCATAGAAACATCAAATCTGATGGCAGATAAGGAATGTTAGGTCCACCAGTCTGCCCTTTTTCTGTACCTGTACCAGCGGCCACTGATCCTACTTGGTTACTAACTGCAGTGCTTGTTTGAAACTCCCACTTTTGCATCATGCTTTAGCACAGGATCAATATAGCACCATTATTGTGTTGATTCTTGTGGGAGGGTCAGACTGATCTTTTATCTAATGTGGCTGACTGGGTCTTTAACAATGAGTTATACTGGGATTTACTCATGGATAAATTACGCAGTCAGCCAATCAGGTTTCTAGATTTTAAAGTGCCATTGTATGATTACTATTAAACCCCTAATATGCACCTTAATAGCTTTGCCCCCATTTGATGGAATTGCACAAAATTGTACATGCGCATTCTTGGGGGGGAGGCAAGGTTTCTTGATTTCTGAAGTTTTGTTCTAGTCGGATATGCAGATTCCAAGATGTGGATAGTGTATTTTTAGGAAAAATAACATTTTTTGCAGTTTTTTATCACCTATAGCCCAGGTGATTTGGAATTTTAGTCTGAAATTTCAGGGTAGAAAAGGCTTGCTCCAGAATGTTGCCTTTCATTTGTTTGGTGAAAAAATATTAATCATTTCCCAAGTTATAAGGATTTGAAATTTCCGTTCTGAGCAAACAACATCTCACATGATCTCCTTTTGTCATGAAGTGCCCTGTGGGCACTGGGTGAAGAAAGCTATAACAAACTGTGTTGGCAACACATGGTGAGACATACTTCTCTATCTTTGAAGAGTGTATCACTATGAGGCAATGGCTTGGAGCTGTACCTTGTGCTTTGGACTGGAGGCTATGAGCTGGGTGGGTGAGCATTAGGGTTAACAACCCCAAGGAAGACCCTACCACTGATTTGCCAAGACTCTGGAGACTCCAAACCCTAACATTTCTTCCTTTTGCTGCTTGGAGCGGTGGGGATGTGGAGTTAGGGTTGAAAATCCTAATGCCACATTTCCCTACATTTGTGACATTAAGTTACCCTAACTGGTGTATTAACAAAGTTTTTTTGCAAAGAATATATATGTACTATACATATATATATATATATATATATATATATGTATATATATATATATGTATAGTGGTGCGGTTACGCCACTATAGTTAGAGTTCAGTGGGCACTTACATACTAAAGTCAAAAGTTTGGGCATTAATAACTTTGAACCTGTTCAATAGATTTGTTTGAAGTTTGGTACATGTGGTGGGGCATGATAGATCTCTTGATTTGCCAAATTGCGTTTTCGTCGGACTTATGGTCTTTGCATACAAAAGCATTGAAAAATGCAAAATTATCCATTTTTGGAGGCAGCTTTTGGGATTTTGGATGTGGCCCTGTATGGCTGTTATGTGGTGTGCCACTCTACGAGATGGCTTGTTTGAAAGAGCTTTGGTGGCCAAACATGTCACTTTTCATTTGGTGAAACAATATTAAGGCATTCAAAAGTTATGCCACTTTTAAGTTCCCATTATAAGACAAAGGGGAACATTTATATGTCTATTTTGCTAACAAAGAATGGTGTTTTGGCCATCTGGTCCCACCTGGCGATCAAAGAATTTGCAGCCTCACAGTTCAAGAATCTTTGTTCCTGAGGATTTTCAAAATTCTTTGTTCATGAGGTCTGCCATCTTGTTTTGAAATTTCCGATCGGAAAAACACAAATATCTCAGCTCAGGGGTCTCTTCTGAAGTAAAACTTGGATGTGTTTTACTCAGAAGACCCTGATCTATTGAGCCATGCCTTTGGTTGCATCCAAATTGGTAAAAAAATAGAGTTATGAGCTTTAAAAATCTTTATTCGCGGCTCGGTAATGATCTTTGATCGCGAGCCTGCAAATTCTTTGATCGCGAGATTCTTTGATAGCGACCGTGCATTGCGAGTGAGAGACGAGATGGCCTGATTTTAAAACACATTTTTGTAGCCCAGGGGTGCCCTACAAAGTTATATATGAGTGGGTTTTGCTCAGGGGGCTTCATCTGCCCCATCTGAATAAAAAAAAAAACATTACTTTTCAATATTCCTGGTAGTCTAGCAGCCCCCTCCCCATCATGATAATGTACATAATGATCCCTGAATTCCTGGTAGTCTAGTGCCCCCCACAATCAGCATTTTATTAATATGTCTTTTTTTATCCCTGGTAGTCTAGTGCCCCCCGATCTGTATTTCATTATTATTATTATTCATATCCCTGGTAGTCTAGCGGTTCCCCCCCCATCATAATGAAATAAAAATAAATAAGCATTTGCAATGTCCTGGTAGTCTAGTGGTCCCCACCCCCCCACCCAGCCATGCCAGCCACCCAGCACCCCCACCCTACCCAGCCAGTGACTGGCACAGCCACCTCTCACCTCCATGGCCAGCCGCCCATTTGTGTGTGTATTGCAGCACTAATTCCAAACAGGTGCTCTGAAATTATTTCTGAGTGCCTGTTGAATAGCACTAATACACACAATCAGTGGCTGACGTGTTAAGTGAACTGTGCCAGTCACTAACTGAGAAGTGTGGGTGCTGAGTCTGATTGAGATGAGAGGCCATGAAGATCAAGACATTATGAACATGGAAAATGCTAATTTATTTTATTATGATGAGGGGGACCGCTAGACTACCAGGGATATGAATAATAATAATAATGAAATACAGATTGGGGGGGGCCCACTAGACCACCAGGGATATGAATAATACCAATAATAATGAAATACAGATTGGGGGGGCCACTAGACTACCAGGGATATGAAAAAGAAATATAAATAAATACACATGAGGAAGCCACTAGGCTAACAGGGATAAAAAAAGACATATTAATAAAATACTCATTGGGGGAGCCACTGGACCACCAGGGATACAGGGATTGTTATGTACATTATCATGATGGGGGGGCACCAGACTACCAGGAATATTGAAAAGTTATGTTTTTTTATTCAGATAGGGCAGAACGAAGCACCCTGAGCAAAATCCATCCTTATATAACTTTATGGGGCACCCCTGGGTTACAAAAATCTGTTTTGAAATCTGGCCATCTCGTCCCTCACTCTTTGTTCATGAGCAAACAATTTCTTTGATCGCAAGCCAGAAAATTCTTTGATCGCAAGATTCTTTGATCATGATTGTGCATCATGAGGGTAGGACAAGATGACCAGATTAAAAAATCAATTTTCTCAGCCCAGGGGTGCCCTAGGAGGTCAAATGAGGGTGGGTTTTGCTCAAGGGGCTTTGTTCTGTCGAACTATGGTGATGGTTTTCTGCAATTCTTTCAATTTTGTAAATTACAAAAGTTTTTATTCTTTGTTCATGTGCTTGCAAATTCTTTGATCACCAGCCTGCAAATTCTTTGATCTTGAGATTCTTTGATCGACATCTTTGATCGTGAGGGCAGGACAAGATGACCAGATTGCAAGTATCTTACAGGGAGGAAAAGGTGCAGGAATACACTATTTTTAAGCAAAAAAGATGTTCCAGGACTAGAGGGCATGGGATGAAGTTGGAGGGAGGATGATTCAGAGGAAATGTGAGGAAGAATTTCTTCACAGAACGGGTGGTGGACAAGTGGAACACCCTGCCAGAGGAAGTGGTGGGGGCTGAAACAATCATAGGATTTAAGAATGCATGGGATAGACATAAAGGAATTCTGGAGGTCAGGGGTAAGGGGCAACAGACTTCTAGGAAAACATAAACTGAACTTACAAGCTCAAATGGGCAGACTGGGTGGGCCATACACCCTTATCTGCCGACACTGTCAATGTATCTATGTATCTATGATTGTTTATAATGGAATAGATAGAGAAATTTTACCAAACTTTAAGATTGAATATCTCGGAAACGGTTTGGTCTTTTTACTTGAAATTTGGAGGGTGTTTACGGCATGTCCTGTGCAAGTAAATGACTGTGATTATATGTCAGGAAAAAATTTTTTGCCGGAGATATGGTGTGGCACAGTTTACATTCTGTGGACAGTGTTTTGCTTGTGGTGGTGCCTTGAAATTGATAGGATACCTAGCCTTAGTGCCATGGATGTAGTTTCCAGTTGTTGTGTGTGTTAAAAGTCAACAGGTGTGGAACTGTGCCAGTCTGATGAATGAAAATTTCAAACTGTTACTTGTTATATCTCGGAGACGGTTTGGTTTTTTCACTTGAAATTTGGAGAGTGTTTACGGGATGTCCTGTATATGTGAATTGCAGTGTTTACGTCTCGGACAATTTATTTTTTGTGGCGCACTTAATGTTTTGCGGACAGCATTTTCCATTGTTCTACTACATTCATATTTGTTTAGTGGCTGGTTGTGCTGTTGTTACTATACTTTTTAGTCATCAGCTGTGTAATGAGGTGCAACACTTACAAGTTGGTGTGAGTGGTCCCACCAACTTGTGCAACTTTCTACTTTTTATTCTTTCTTAAAAAGTAAGGAAATTATATGTTAAAAACATCATTAGTGCATCAGTTAGGGTTATTCTACAGTGAAACAAAAGAGGAAATTTGACATTAGAATTCCCATCCTTTGCACTCACTCCCACCTTGGCCTCACCAACAGGCATTGGGCTGTGCGTTGAGGTCATCAGCCCTAACTCTAACCCCATTCTCCTACACTGCACCCCCTCAGCTTGTTCACATATGGGATGGGTTGAGAGCTAGGGTCGACAACCCCAACGCACAGTCCAATGCCTGTTGGTGAGGCCAGGGTGGGGGTGAGGTGCAAGGGGTGGGAACCCTAATGTCAAATTTCCTCTTTTTATCACTGTAGAATAACCCTAACTGATGCATTAACAAAGTTTTTTGCATAGAATATATATATATATATATATATATATATTCTTTACAAAAACTTCATTAACATCAGTTAGGGATGTTTCTGCACCAACAAAAGTGTGGAAATTCCATGTTGGGGTTACCACCCAACCCCATGCCCCCTCCTCAAAACCCTAACTCTGCATCCCTCCCACATACACCCCCCACACACACACATGCAAGAAAGGGAAGGACCAAAGCAAGACAAGCAACCTGGGACAAGCAGGATCAGATAACAGAATTGACATACAACTCTGTAAATGTTCCACAAGACATGGGTATCATTACAGTCCACCAAGTGTATGAGTTCTGCAGCCATCATAGTGGCTTGTGGTATACACACATGCTGGGCAATCATGGCACAGATGCCCATATTTCAATAGGTAACAGCTGATGAAACACACAGTATGTTATCAACACACAGTGTATTAGAAATGACAGTATCTGTGAGCCTAGCAACAGTAATTGGATATTTGCATTTTGTTTTGTGATACTGTGAGTCAGTCCTAACAGCAATCAGTGGTAGTAATAAAAGTAATGTCTTGTAGCGTAGTTTACAATGAAGATGTAAAAGCACCAGTTGTGGCATGCAAAGGTAACCATAACATACTATTAAGGAGTATTTTGGGGTAATGCAGCAGGATTGCAACATGTGTTGGTGGTAGTTTACCATTGGAACAGTATCTCCAAAGTATTGTGTAAGTGTCAGGTGTATGTGTCCTGCTACTACATGCCTATGTGGTAGCGATGATACTTGCAGTGACACAATTGTTGCATTATGACACATATAAATAAATATCTCGAAAATGTGTACAGACTAAGTGTCATTGTATTAGGAATATATGCCAGCAATAATGTGTCATCATACTGTGCTGGCAGTATAAAGTCACTTATACTGTATTTGTTTTTTCATTACATAATGTTATGTGAAATTAATACAGTTTTGTGATTATTGTGCTTACAGATGTGCCGGAGTGGTATAGTGTTGTACAATGTTCCATGTGTCTTACATACATCTGTGTGTGTGTGTGTGTGGGGGGGGTGATGGGGTTGGGGAAATATGGAGTTAGGATTTTGAGGAGGGAGGTGTTGGAGTGGGATGGTGGGGTGGTAACCCTAACGTGGAATTTCCACACTTTTGTCAGTGTGGAAACAACCCTAACTGATGCATTAACATAGTTTTTGCAAACAATTTCCTTTCTTTTTTAAAAGTGTAATGTAAGTAGTAAATGGAATGTGTTGATGGGAGCGCAGGGCCCTTTGGGCCGCACTCTCCCACCAAGCTGCCTAGTTGTGCATAATAACATGTGTCTGTGGGAGTGTGGGCCCTCCAGGTACTGTGCTCTCACTAACATGTAAGTATGGAGCCATACAGCAGCCCTATAAGGCAAGGATCCCTTTTAACAATAATGTGCCCATAACTTCAGGAACCGTAGCAGCTAGATAAAAAATTCAAGTGTCGTAATCATGAGAGTGAGTAATTCTCATAACATAAGTTGATCAAATCCATATCTTTCATTGATTCCAAGATATGGGCACTGAAATGTGCTTTGAGTGCTAACTCTGAGGGCATAATAGTGGCCTACACAAATGAAAATGAGCAATTAGAACACTAATTCGCAAATATCTCAGGAACCGTACAAGCTAGAAAAAAAATTCTAATTTCATGGCTTTCTAATCTACTTCTGTAAAAAATTTGCAATGAAAAGTCTGTATCTTGAACTGTTTTCCAGATATGGGCCCCGAAAGGCTTGATGGGTGCCACAATGTTATCCTATGGGAAAATGTATGAACTTCACAATGCTATAACTATGGGCCTGTTAAATGGTTCCATACCAAACCATGAAAAGGCACACCTCTGGGACTAGGGCTTTCCACCCTGAAAAGTTCAGGCCAATAGTGCAATCTACATTGCCACAATGAAGGGACAAAGAAAACAACCACTGCAGTGTTATCCTAAGGGGAAATTTCTGAACTTTGGAATGGTGTAATTATGGGCCTCTTGAATCTTTCCACACCAAACCAGTGAATGGCACATCCATGGCACTAGGGCTTCCTAATCTGAAATTTCAGGCCAATAGCACAATCCACCTTGCCACAATCAAGTGACAAAAAAAAAGCAACACATAGCAAAATTTTCCTGTCTCTATAATGTGAATGTTAGTGAGCACAAAAAAATGTTATCGCGGTCATATTTAGAGTTTGCATGATTGTTTGAGCAACCAAAAAATGGAAACATTTTAAAAAAACATATTTTAGAGCTAGCTGGCAAAAAATGAATACATGGGGCATGTGGTTAGTGTGTTCTAAAATGCAGTATTTTTTGAATTACAACATTTTTTCTCCCTTGCTAACTGAAAACAAGATGACAGCAGCACAGCAACATTTTTGGGCAAGCTCGATCAAAAAATGTGATCACGATTGTTTCTGTAGTGCACATATAAATTTTCCCATAGGCTAGAGTGGGACAGAAAAAAATGCAGTAACTTTTGAACGGAACAATATTTTTTTACCAGATTTTCAAAAGGCACCAGTGCAAGCCAGGACACATGTAGACAATCCAACTTGAACCCACTCAAATGCATTCTTCAGTGCATTATGGGTGGACAAAGAATTTGCAACATTGGGAAAAAGTCACTTTTTGAGTGCACTACGGTTCCGCACCCGTACATCCGACCTACACAATATTTCCAGATCCAGAGATGTATGACAAATCTTTGTACATTCCAAATTTCAGGCAAATCAGACAAATGGTTCAAAAGTTATTAAAGTGCAAAATTTGATGTTTAACATAGAAATGGCTTTGCAAGCCTAACTATAGTGGCATTACTGTGCCACTATAAAAAAAAGATATAGATATAGATATAGATATAGATATAGATATAGATATAGATCTAGATATAAATATTATAGGGACACGATAGCGCCCCTATACTTAGGATTGAGTAGGCACTTCAATGTTAAATTCATAATTTTGCACTTTAATAACTTCACAACCATTAAAAGGATTTGCATGAAATTTGTTATGCACCTTTCTGAGGGGTAGATCTCTTGACCTGGCAGGTTTCGTTCTGGTCAAATGTGCAGTCTCCAAGATACAGAGAGGTGAAAACACATGTTTTTACCCATTGACTGCTTGGATTTTTCTTTGAACTTGCCTACAGCCCAGAGGGTTTGTTTGTTTAGTATAAAATTTTCAAAACAGAAAGGGACTACCCCACAGATGTGCCTTTTGCTAGTCTGGTGAAAAAATAAGCCATTTTTAAGTTATTGCAATTAAAAAATTGTTCCTGAGCATCCTCAGTAGGCACTTCAATCTAGCTGTATGATATGAAAGAGGACTCCTGCATTGTATGAGAAAATTCCTCTTTTATATGACTGCCATCTTGTTTTCAGTTTTGCCTGAAAAATTCAGAGTTGGAAACCTCCCAAAATGATATTCTGGGGAGGAACCAACACGTATCTTGCTTATTGGGCCCCCCTAGGTGCATTCTGTACGTTACTGATCGGAAAATACCCTTAGAATGTGTTTTATTCAACATTTAAATTCTTTTTTCATATTGGCATCATACAAAGTAGGGTCTTAGGTCATGTGATGAGATACGAACTAGGATCCTACTTCATGAGTCATATGAAGTAGGATCTTGGTTCATATCTCGTCATACAAACTAAGATCCTACTTTGTATGACTCTGATATAAACAAAGAATTTAAATGTAGATATCTCAGCCATTTTTGGGGTATTTTCTGACCAGATTTTCAACATAGGCATTTTGGGACCCCATCTCATGAACACTGGCACTATCATTTTGTTACTCTGTGCCCAAAAGGTGATTTTGCAGTCACTGCGTGGAATCACCTTTTAGGACTGATTAATGAAATGGCAGTCCCAGTGTTCATGATGGGAGGTCCCAAAAAACCCATGTTGAAAATTTGGTACAAAAAAATCCAAAAAATGGCCATGTTACAACCGTGCGTTGTGCAGTTTCTACGCACACTTGTAACTTCACCAGTTTTTAATATTTTCACTCTAGAGTTTCAACATTGCCATTTTTTCACTCCTCATGAATAGTACAGCTGTCATTTCTTACATTCTGCCCAAAATGTGTTTTTGCACCTGTGATGCAGAATGGCACGATAGCTGTGTGTAATCACCTTTCAGAATGGAATAACAAAATCATAGTGCTAGTGTTCATGAGGGGATTTCCCAAAAAGCCCATGCTGAAAATTTAGTTAAAAAATTCCCATAAATGACCATGTTACAAGTGTGTGGTGTGCAGTTTCTATGTGCGCTCGTAACTTCACCAATTTTTCATATTTTTCCTCCTGATTTTCAACATTACCCTTTTCCACACCTCCTGAAGAGCAGTATAGAGTACAGCTGTCATTTTCACATCCTGCCTAAAACATGATTTTGCACCTGTCGCGCAGAATGGCTCCTTCACTGAGCAAACTCAACTTTTGGGACAGATTAATGAAATGACAGTGAAATTGTTCATGAGGTGGGGTCTCCAAAATGCCATGTTTAAAACTGGGTGAAAAAAATCCTGAAAATGCCTGAGTTACGTGTGTCTGTTGAATTGTGGTGCCCACAGTGCCTTTTGGCACCCATATCTTGAAAATGATTTGAGATACAATTTTTCGCTCTCCACAACTTAGTCCACTTTTAGGTAGACTAAGCACCCATAAAGGTTTCAAAGTCATGATTACAACTGCAGTGGAATATTTTCCACAGTTGCTACAGTTACTGAGATATTGCCAAATAGTGTTACAATGGTTACTTTTCATGACTATAGTGCTGCGGTATGTCCATACTTAACTGTAAGTGGGAATGCGGGCCCAGAGGGCCTGCATTCCAATTTATGCATATCATTATGCAATAATGGGTAATGTGAGGGGAGCACAGGGCCCAGAGGGCTCATGCTCCCACAACCACATACCAGTTACATTACACTTTCTCAAAAAGAAGGGGAATTCATTCTAAAAAACTACATCAATGCATCATTTAAGGTTTTTATTAAAGTGTAAAAAGCTGGGAAATTCAACGCTAGGGTTATCAATGCTACCACCTCACCCACCCCACCCTCTACACACCAATTCTCACCCCATTCTCCTATACTGTACCATCTCATCTTGTTTACACATGGAATGGGGTGAGAAACATAGAAACATAGAAGTTGACGGCAGATAAGGACTGCAAGACCCATCCAGTCTGCCCATTTATTTTTCTGCCTTATAAATGTGCCATCGGCCTTTGCTCTGTCAGTGGCCTATCTATTCATAGTCATTTCTATTGCTCCCTTATGCCTATCCTATGCCTGTTTGAAGCCCTGCACTGTATTCATAGCCACCACTTCTTGTGGTAAGCCATTCCATGCATCCACCACCCTTTCTGTGAAAAAGAATTTCCTCACATTCCCCCTTAATCAGCCCCCCTCTAATCTCATGCTGTGTCCTCTTGTCCTGCCATTTTTCTTATATTTAAACATGTTAGACTCTTTCACCTTGTTAATGCCCTTAAGGTGTTTGAATGCCTCGATCATATCACCTCTCTCCCTCCTTTGCTCTAGGGTATACATATTGAGCTCTGTTAATCTGTCCTCATATGTCTTCTGATATAGTCCCTGCACCATTTTGGTTACCCTTCTCTGGACTGCCACAATTTGGTTAATGTCCTTGTGAAGGTGTGGCCTCCAATACTGCACGCAGTACTCCAGATGGGGCCTAACCAGTGTCTTGTAAAGAAGGATTATTACCTCCCTCTTACGACTTGTGATACCCCTACTAATACACCCTAACACCCCCCTAGCCTTACCTACTGCTTTAGAGGTCTGCTTGGATGATTTTAGGTCATCAGTGATGATGATGCCCAAGTGTCTTTCTTCCTTTGTGACTGCTAGCAACTCCTCCAAGCCTATAGGTGGCTTGGGGTTTCTCTTCCCTATGTGCATGATTTTGCACTTCTTTGCATTAAATCCTAGTTGCCACTCTTCTGACCATTTTGCCAGTTTATCCAGATCTCTTCTCATTCTGCCCACCCCATCTGGATCATCTACTCTGTTGCAGATCTTGGTGTCATCTGCAAACAAACAAGCCTTACCCTCTAGTCCATCTGCAAGGTCACTAATAGAAGACGTTGAAGAGGACTGGCCCCAGAGACTGATCCCTGAGGTACCCACTTGTGACTTCATCTCTTCTGACTGTATACCATTTACCACCACTCTCTGTTTTCTGCCCGTCAACCAGTTTGCCACCCAGTTGACCAACTTCTGACCCACCCCGAGCCTACCCAGCTTATTTATCAATCGTCTATGTGGAACAGTGTCAAAAGCTTTGCTGAAGTCAAGGTAGGTGACATCAACTGCTCCCCTTGGTCCACCACTCTGGTTACCCAGTCAAAGAAATCTGTGAGATTAGTTTGACAGGACCTTCCTTTTGTAAACCCATGCTGTCTTGGATCCTGTGCCCCTATGGATTCCAGGTGTTGCACTATCCTTTCCTTAAGGAGTGCCTCCATAATCTTGCCCACTACTGAGGTAAGACTGACTGGTCTGTAGTTCCCGCCTCCTCCCTGCTACCACTCTTGTAGGCGGGATCACATAAACCCTTCTCCAGTCTTCTGGGACCTCTCCTGTGCTCAGAGACTCACTAAACAGTTCTGCTAATGGCTCTGCTAGTTCCACCTTTAAGCTCCTTAAGTACCCTGGGATGTATGCCATCAGGTCCCATTGCCTTATCCACCCTGAGCTTAGCAAGCTCTTGTAGGACCCTTTCTTTTGTGAAGGGAGTAGTGCTCACCTCCCTACCCTCTGTGTCCATGATGCTGAGCTGTGGGCCCTGCCCTACCTTCTCTTCAGTAAATAGTGAGCAAAAGTATCTATTTAGGATAGATGCCTTTACAGGGTCCTCCTCCTCACATGCTTCCTTTTCTCCATTAAGCTTAACAATACCCCCTCTGGACTTTCTCCTTTCACTAATGTATCTATAGAAAGTCTTGTCACCTTCTTTTACTGTTCATGCTAGTGTTTCCTCAGTTTGGGACTTTGCCTGCCTTACTGCCTTCCTTGCTTCCCTTAGGGCAGTTTGGCATGCCTCCCTATCTTCATCCCGCTGTGTTCCCTTATATTTCCTGAAGGCCAGCCTTTGGCTCTGACCTTTCTGATACTGTATTTGAGAACCAAGTGGTTTCCTTCTTCTTTTGCACTTCCTTTTCTGTCTAACACAATGGGATGTTGCTTCAAGTATTGCATCCTTAATGCTTGCCCACTTTGCCTGTACCCCCTCACCTGTGTTTCTTTTTGCCAGGGCTAGCTTAACTCTGTTGGCCATCTTATCAAATTCAGCTCCTCTGAAGTCCCATACTTTTGCCTTGGAATGGGATGATTTAGATGTAGTAGCCAAATTGAACCATACCATGTGATGGTCACTGGCCCCCAGGTGAGACCTTCTACCTGGAGATCTGTGATCCCTTCCCTGTTAGTCAGTACTAGATCTAGGATAGCCCTGTCTCTTGTGGGTTGCTGTACCAGTTGTAAGGGTTTATGACTTCAAGGCACACCCCAATGCCTTTTGGTATGTGGAGGGTGGAAGGATGGGGCAGTAGGGTTTGTGACCCCAACACCAAATTTCCCAGCTTTTTACACTTTAATAAAAACCCTAACTTATGCATTAAAGTAATTTTTTGCAATTATATATATTGGCTATGTGGGGGTTGGCAACTGTGTGATATAGCTTTTATCTTGTATAGTTGCTATTGACCTCAATTAACCTTACCAGTAGTGGAGCCACTAGTGATGATTACGAGAGGCAATGGCAAGAACACAAGATACATGCTGATGCTGTATCACACAGTTACCCTCTTCCCTAGCATATTTTATTTATGCATAAGGGGAAGACCTTGTATGATAGTTCTAGTGTTATACACTATGTGTAGTTTTCTCTCTTTTTTTCCTTTTTGCAATGTGTAAGGATTTTTAGTGGCATAGTTCCTTTCCACTTCTTGGTTGCTATGGGACATGTGAAGGAGGCATGTTTGAGCACACAATTGTTATGACAGCATGCCTGCTGATTGGTGGAGCTAGTGGGATTTCAAAAAAGTGAAGGAAACATGTCAATTCCACTTAGCGAGTGCAACCACTTCCAAGAGCTGCTATAGTATATTGAGAGCGGGAGAAAGTTTTGTTCAACTAGTATCAGGCATTTTTTTAAAGATTGGAATTTGTTTCCAGGTGTTTGCTTTGATGTTGGGGGAGGCATAAAAGAAGTGGAGAGAAGTGGCCATTTCTCAAAGCAATGAAAGCAGAGTGACAGTGAGAGACTAGAGTGGAAAAGAAATACAGAAATGAAACAAATCTACTGTAAGGTACATCAAGATTTTGTGATCAAAGTTTTTGGGTTAGATGTTTTGGCTACAATTGTAGCTGACAAGCTGGGAGGTGGGCAAGCAGGGGTGGGAATAGTGCTATAGAACCAGGAAGGGAAATAAACAGTACTTTTTGTGTTTGATAGGAAGAGGAGAAGTGCTGCCGGCAGATGGTGGGGGGCAGACTCGTGACATAGAAACTGTTTAGATAAATGGCCTGTGACATAAGAATTGTTTACATAACAGGAGTGTGACATAGTAAATTTGTGTATAAACATTTTTACATACATTTACTAAGATAAATGGATTTATTACACTCTGTCTATGTTCACCCATTGCATAAACAAGAAAAACTGCAATAATGCAACATTTAGGATTCAGCCTTTGGGGGCAAAAGGAGGGAAATGTGATTTTAGGGTTTCTAACCCTAAAATACCACCCTCGAACCTGAAGCAAATCAGGGGTGCAGTCCTCCTTGTGGTTGTCAACCCTAAAGCTCACCCCACTGTGCTAGCAAGAAAGTGCAGAAGTGATGGACACAGGTGTGTATGTTTCAGGAGTTTATAGACAGTTGTGAGCTTTAAGGTTCTAATTTCTTCATTAACATTTTCAGAGTCCTTTCATTCATAGACATCTATACTGAGAACATCAAACACTTGTATAGCCAAGTTACCAAAAATGTGAGAAAAAAGGAGTACTGTCAGAAGCTTCATAGATTTGTTAAATAAAGCCTTGAAGACAGTGACTGCTGAACAGAACACATCTCTAAAGGCTGGCTGCACTGATATACCTCAGTATGACCACTAGAACAGAAGCTCTTTACAGTTAAGAGGAAAAAAGACAAAAGTGAGTGGAGAGGGAAAACGTGATAAATTATTCCTAAGGTACTATCAAAATAGTAACTGTCACCATGATTCTTGCAAAATGGAAAAAGGAAATAGTTTGGGGGGTTGGGATATGATGAATTATTCTTATAACGGTGTTTAAACATGTGAACAGTCTTAATGTTAAGTAACTTGGCAAGCTATTCACTTATGTATTTAAATTTCCAAATATAAAAAGGAGGAAAAAGAGCACAGTCACAAAGTTTCATAAATATGTTAATTAAATCCACAAAAAGAGAGACTGCTTATGATATTTACTAGATGGAGAAAATTTGGGGCAAGAAAGGCAAAAAGATGAAATGATAGTATAGATTTGGCAGCATTTAAAAAAAAATAGATGCTAGTCTTTGAAATTATTTATGACAGTGAACCAAAAAATAAAAGTATGGATTTCATTAGTTTATGGGGTTGGACTTTTTCACCATGATGAGATCAGTAAATATGCAAGCATGTGCCTGGATTGAAGTAAACTGATGTTTGTAATACAATTGCTTTTACATGGTTCTTAAGAGTACTAGAGATTTATAATATCATAAGTACTGCTTTTTTATTCTTATGTTTATGACTAGTCAGGTGTTAGTGTAACCTTCCTCTTAACAAACTGTTCAAAAGCAAACAGCACTGGTGCTCATCCATGACTGATTTTAAATTGATGTGGCTTTTAAAATAACTACCTCCCTGAAATGGGTCTTCTGATTGGAGGGGCATTTATGATGTTCACTTGTCCCTATTATAAATGTTGGGCATGTTTGATATGGAGTTTGGATCACTGTGAGGAAGACTAGCAGTCGGCTAAGTGAAACATCAGTTTATCAGCAGCTTTGCTGTATCATCTTTATGCTGAAATCACATTGTGTGTGCATTTTGCACTGCCTTTATTAAAAGGACTTTGATAATATTTATGGATTGAGTTCTTGTGGTCTGTACTGCAGCAGGTGCTGATTTAACTGTTTGTGGATCAGAGAACTAACAGGAACATATTACAATAAATATCACAACATGTTTGAAGCCAGTACTAAAATACAATAATGGAAATGTGGACACAGTATTTACAATCTGAAATCCAATGGTACCGGATGATCCTAGGTTCCTGATTCCATGGAACCTTATATCACCAATGCTCTATAGGTCACATAATCTCATGTGATCTAAAATGAAACAGAAAGGAAGAGCTAAAATTCCTAACTTAACAATCTAACACCATTATAAATTGTTATATAAAGCAGAGAAATAAGCAAATATTATTTGTTCTGTACTTTTTCTATGCATCAAACAAACTCTTTTATAAAAATGAAACAAATGGGTTGGTAGGAGTTTAGAATCATAATCCATCTATGCTCCTTTCGTAGGAGAGTAAGGGTTCTAGCACCCTCTCTTTTCCAATATGGAACATGTTCAAGTGCCATAAATTTAAAGACTGCTACTTCAGCTTTTTGGAAATGAGCAAAATGGACTCCCAGGACATTTGTTTTGTCTCTATTTATTATTTCCCTAATGATCTGATCGGTAACCAAGAAGGACCCATGATAAATTTCTCTGATTTTACAAACTGACAATGTTTTTTGATCCCCAATACTTTTGTCTTCCTAAAGGTAATCCTACTTTTAGGGGCAATTAAACCACTTAATATGTTTTCTGGTAGGTAGGTAGATAGACAGACAGACACAGAGATAAACAAAATAGAATTGCAAATATTCACTGCATTTCTATTTTCTCTTTATTCACACAGTGACCTCGTCCCACGAAAATGAAAGTACAGTAAGTATTGTTCCCCATTTGATTCCTTTACATACTTCTGCCCCATCCCATCATAGTTTTACAAGCAAGTTACAGAAAGCATACTTCCAGATGTGAAAGCATATTAAAATGAAAACTTAAGTTTATTTAGTAAAGAAAGTTGATTTTCATGGACGTGCCTCCTGACCCCACCCTCAAGCTACAGCACTCTGACAGCCATCTCACTCTTATCTAGTCTGGCAATGGCAGAGTCTCCTTCTTCAGAAAGCATTGTACTAGATAATAAACTAAAACTAGGAAAACAGTCACAGCACACCCTCAGCTAATGGGGTCAAGGTCAGCACCATTAGAAAACCAGACCATGTATGGCCAAAGTATTAATCAAAATAGCTTAATTTACATGCAATAGTAATAGTATAGAAGGCTTACCCACCTTAGTGGAACTTCTCAGAAGGCATGAACAATTTAAACAACTATGAGGTTAACATCTGTTGTAAGCTTCAAGTTATATTCCACAAGTGCTGAGGCACTAATAAAAGAAGAGATGCTAAAACAAAACAAGATGCCTCAAAGTGACTCAGACAATCATGCAGGAAGCAAAGCTAGGAGAGCACAGTACATGCTATGTCATCAACAACAACAATAAATCAAACCATGGCAAAATAAAATGATGGCTGCTGACTTCATCTGAATGCTGAAAACGCATGACATCAGTGAGGGTGAGTTAGACTGGGGTCATCATTGTATGTGGACTGGAATACAATCAAATACAACCAATTTAAAAGTTGATGCAATTCATATAGCCACAAGAATTACTGTACAATTCATGGATTCAAACCACTTGCTGTACAAACATATGAGAAGTAAGAGAGTAAATAAACCACTGAACTACTGAAATTGCAGAGACAGTCTGAAAGCCATCTGACAGCTGCCTTATAGTCATTTAGTTAGTCAGTACTTTAATTCAACTACTGCTGTCTTTGTTCCTTTTTTTATCCTTTCCAAGTCCAGATGCAGCATGCCTGAGGGAAGAAGTAGTGGGGGTGGGATAGACAGTATGCGAGGAACAAGGGACAAAGGATAGCAAACACTGCTGCTTGTGGTCAGCAGACAGCATCAGCTTGGGTCTGACACAGTGAAATTAAAATTGCACTATGAAGTCTCAAGAGCCCAGCCCATGAAATATATGTGCCAAAAAAAATGTCCTTTTCTGCAATAGTTAGATAGATAGATAGATAGATAGATAGATAGATAGATAGATAGATACTGTGCAATATCAAATACAATATCAGCCAATATCAGATATGATTTTAGATACTGGAAACAGAGAACTGTTTTGGAGAACTGTTACAGATGTCTGAAATCGTATTTGACATTGTATCAGATATCCAAACTACATATGGCATGACATTTACAATATCTTGGATACATATATAGTTATAATGTATAAAGCAGTCAGTACAACAGTAAGTAGCCAAACATTCTCCATATACCAATGCTTGCTTTCACTGTCAACATTGTTTTGCATGCCCATATTTGCTGTCCCTGATCTCAAACATCTGTCAACCAGTTCAGAAATCAATGAACTGCCTTCCAAACATATGACATTGCCACTTGCTGTCCATCTGGCTGGTAGATACTAAGTTAAAAAAACAATCAGACATAGGGGGTTGCCCTATTTTAAGGGCAGCCTAGATTGTAACTGACCCCCTGGAATCATCAAGGGGCTAGGTAGGGATAGACAGGGAAAGGAGCCAGGTGGGAGAGAGGACAGCAGAGGAAGAGACAGGTTAAGCAGCAAGGGGAAGGGGAGGAGGCACGGAGGAGGATGGGAAGTGAAGTCACAGGAGGAGTGATGTCATAAAAAGAGCAGAGCAAAGGGGGAATGAGGTGGCAGTGGGACATTGGATAGGGCTTGAATAGTGGAGGAGCAAAGATGGGGTAGATAAGGTGCAGTAGAGGAGGGAAGCTCTCTCTTTTCTGCAGCAGTTTTTCAGGAAATAACAAATGCCTACACACCCATATAGAAAACAATATGTAGAAGCAAGAACAGAGGAAAGGGGTTTTCTAGTGATGAAAGAAATGGGTTGCTGAGTGAGGGTAACGAGGAGCTTCACAAAAATTGGGGTTTCTGGAATGAGAGCAACAGGCATGCGAAGTTTGTGAGATGGACGGCAGACTGGGAGGGCCAGTCAGAGATGAAGAAGGAAAAAAATATAAAAAGAGAGGGGTCCAGCTGGAATAAGGCATGGCTGGGCAAGGGAGTGCTCCCCATGGGGCAGCCACCAGGGGAGCAGTGCTAGGGAGCAGGTGGGACACCTGAACCCAGACAGAAGATACCAAAGAGGAGGTACCAGGTCATTACACCCGGGCCGAGAAAAATACAGATGTAAATTAATGTTGTGTGTGAATAAAGGGGGATTACCCCATTGGGTGGTGGTGGAAACAAAATGTAAACAAACTGTGGTGATGGGTTGAAAATTATTATGTCAAGGATGTATATATTGAAATGTGAAATGAAATGTGATGATCATACAAAGTCTACCCAATAAAAGCTAGTTGGTGAACCGATGAAGACTGATGTGGGTGTTAACTGATTTTGGGGGGTCCACAGGGACAATGAGCAGAAGCACTTGGTGACTTGTGCTAACAATGATAGCCACATGACAGAGCAGGCAAATATAGCAAAGCACATTACTGGCTGCAATACAAGAATAGTTTTGCTGATACAGCATTACATGGGTCCTGTGTTAGCCAGCCACTCTGCATAGAGGACAGCACTCCCCTAATGCAGGGGGGGAGTACATGTGTACTATATAATCTGCAAGATGCTCCATCATAGTGTATGCAGAGTTGCATAAATATGTAGTTGATTAAAAGCAATATTGTTAGCATAAGGCAGGATCATCCTATGAGTTACTGAAAGGTGCTCTTCACTAGGAATGCCTATAGGGCATGGAGTCAACAAAAATTATGTTGAACCATACACATTCATGTAATGCAAACATAAGTGAAAGGCATGATAAAAACACAAAGGAGATGTAGTAGAGATAACCAGCAGGGGCAAAAAATATCAATTTCTGCAGATGTTTCTGAAAATGATTAGCTACTTTGTGTTTACAGGTTTGACAGTTCATTCTTTGATGTAGAGATAGATAGATAGATAGATAGATAGATAGATAGATAGATAGATAGATAGAGAGATACTGTGCAATATCAGATACAAAATCAGCCAATATCAGATACAATTTCAGATATTGGAAACAGAGAACTATTTCTGAGAACTGTTACAGATGTCTGAAATCATATCTGACATTGTATCTGATATCCAAACTACATATGGCATGACATTTACAATATCTTGGATAAATATATAGTTTTAATGTATAAAGCAGTCAGCACAACAATATGTATCCAAACATTCTCCATAAACTAATACTTGTTTTCACTGTCAGCATTGTTCCACATGCCCATATTCACAGTCCCTATCTCAGTCATCTGTCAACCAGTTCAGAAATCAATGAACTGCCTTCCAAATATATGACATTGCCACTTGCAGTCCATCTGGCTGATAGATACTGAGTTAAACAAACAATCAGAAATAGGGGGTTGCCCTATTTTAAGGGCAGCCTAGGTTGTAACTGGCCCCCTGGAATCAGCAAGGGGCTAGGTAGGGATAGACAGGGAAAGAAGCCAGGTGGAGGAGGAGAGGGGAGAGGAAGAGACAGGTTAAGCAGCACGGAGGGGGGGAAGAGGCATGGAGGAGGATGGGAAGAGAAGTCATAGGAGGAGTGATGTCATAAAGAGGCAGAGCAAAGGGGGAATGAGGTGGCAGTGGGACATTGGATAGGGCTTGAACAGTGGAGGAGCAAAGATGGGGTAGATAAGGTGCAGTAGAGGAGGGAAGCTCTCTTTTCTGCAGCAGTTTTTCAGGAAATAACAAATGCCTACACACCCATATAGAAAACAATATGTAGAAGCAAGAACAGAGGAAAGGAGATTTCTGGTGGTGAAAGAAATTGGGGGGCTGAGTGGGGCAACAGGGGCTTCACAAAATGGGGTTGCTGGAATGAGGGCAACAGGCATGCAAAGTTGTTGAGATGGATGGTAGACTGGGAGGCCAGTCAGAGATGGAGAATGAAAAAAATATAAAAAGGGAGGGGCTCAACCAGAATAAGGTGTGGCTGGGCAAGGGAGGGCTCCCCATGGAGCAGTCACCGGGGGGGGGGGTCAGGACTAGGGAGCAGGTGGGACACCTGAACCCAGACAGAAGGTACCAAAGAGGAGGTACCAGGTCATTACACCCGGGCTGAGAGAAATACAGATGTAGATTAATGTTGTGTGTGAATAAAGGAGGATTACTCAATTTGGTGGTGGTGGAAACAAAATGTAAAGGAACTGTGGTGATGAGTTGAAAATTATAATGTCAAGGATGTATATACTGAAATGTGAAATGAAATGTGATGATCATACAAAGTCTACCCAATAAAAACTAGTTGGTGAACTAATGAAGACTGGTGTGGGTGCGAAATGATTTTGGAGGGGTCCACAGGGACAATGAGCAGATGCGCTTGGTGACTTGTGTTAACAATCATAGCTACATGACATAGCAGGCAAATATAGCAAAGCACATTACTGGCTGCAATACAAGAATAGTTTTATTGATACAGCATTCAATGGGTCCTTTGTTAACCAGCCACTCTGCATAGAGGACAGCACTCCCCTAATGCAGGGGGTGAGTACATGTGTACTATATAATCTGCAAGGTGCTGCCTCATAGTGTATGAAGAGTTGCATAAATCTGTAATTGATTAAAAGCAATATTGTTAGCATAAGGCAGGATCATCCTATAAGTTAATGAAGAAGGTGCTCTTCACTAGGAATGCCTATAGGGCATGCAGTTATGACAAAAATAATGTTGAACCATATACATTCATGTACTGCAAACATAAGTGAAAGACATGATTAAAACACAAAGGAGATGTAGTAGAGATAACCAACT
Organism: Neoceratodus forsteri; assembly: GCA_016271365.2. Lineage (NCBI taxonomy): Eukaryota > Metazoa > Chordata > Ceratodontiformes > Ceratodontidae > Neoceratodus > Neoceratodus forsteri. The sequence continues at coordinate 531,763,034 of CM028133.1, forward strand.
GGGGCAAAAAAATACCAATTTCTGCAGATGTTTCTGAAAATGATTAGCTACTTTGTACTTATAGGTCTGACAGTTCATTCTTTTATGTAGAGATAGATTGATAGCTAGCTAGCTAGATAGATACATAGATAGATAGACAGATATTAGATACGATTTCAGACATCAGGAATGATTCTCAAAAACAATTCTCTGTAATATACATAAAACTATTTCCGAGAACTCTTCCAGATGTCTGAAATCATATCTGATATTGTACTTGTTATCCAAATTAAATATAGAATAACAATTTTATATCTTGGATAAATGTATAGTTACAATGTATAAAAGCAGTACCCAGTTCAACAGTATGTAGGCAACGATTCTCCATAAACTAATGCTTGTTTTCACTGCCATCAGTCTTCCACATGCCCATTATTCAGACTCCCTGATCTCAGTCATCTGTCAACCAGGTTGGAAATCAATGGATTGCCCTACAAACATATGATATTGCCACTTATTGTCTATCTGGCTGACAGATATTGAGTTAAACCATGATCAGAAATTAGGCTGATGTAACTGGCATCTTGCACTGACGTGATGATAGTGACAAGACAGAGCAGGCACATACTGTATAGCAAAGCACATTACTGACCGCAAAACAAGAATAGTTTTAGTCATACAATGTGGCATGGATCTAGCAGTAATCAGCCTCTATACATAGAGGATATCAGTCCCATAAGTGCACAGTGATATACTTTTTTTGTGGGGGAAGTAGTATATCAGATACGATATAAACCGATATCAGATACGATTTCAGGCATAGTACACAGTTCTTGGAAACATTTCTTGGTAATATACAGAGAATTATTTCTGGGAACTGTTACAGATGTCTGAAATGGTATCTGATATCACATCTTATATCCAAATTACATGTGACATGACATTTACTATATCTTGGGTAAATATATAGTTATAACGTATAAAACTGTCAGTACAACAGTATGTAGCCAAACATTCTCCATAAACTAATGTTTGTTTTCACTGTCAGCATTGTTCCACATGCCCATTATTCACCATCCCTGATCTCAATCATCTGTCAACCAGGTTGGAAATCACTGACCTGCCTTCCAAACATATGACATTGCCATTTGTAGTCCATCTGTCTGATAGATTCAGAGTTAAAAAAACAATCAGAAATTAGGCAGATGCACTTGGTAAATTGTGTTAATATAGTGATAGCCACAAGACAGAGTAGTCAAATATAGCAAAGCACATTACTCCCTGCAAAACAAAAATAGTTTTAGTCATACAGCATGATATGGGTCAAGTAGTAACCAGCCTGTCTGCATAGATGATAGCACTCCCCTAATTGTGTGTGTGTGTGTGGGGGGGGGGGTACTTATGCACTATATAATCAGTAAGATGCTCCATGCAGAGTATATGCAGAGTTAAATAAGTTAGTAACTGATTAAAAGTAATATTGTTAGCATAAGGCAGAATTGTTCTAGGAGCTACTGAACAGGTGCTCTTCACTGGGAATGCCTATACAGGTCAAGTAACATTAAACTGTTCCTGTAACTGGCTGAACTAGCATTTTGCAGCTTTATGTTTAAAAGCTGCATTCTTTATTGCAATGAATTATTAAACATTTCATTGTGGATTGCTAGCAGCTTGTATCTGGTTATAGTTTATTTAGCAATGCATTTCAAAAATGCTGCAGAAGAGTATCAAGCTGCAAAGCACTGTCAGCTTTTATCTGAAATTACTGTACAGTAAAGTACTGTGAGTGCACGTCTTCAGTAATCCTGTTGGCATAAAAAACACAACAGTAGAAAGACATCAATGCCATAGGAGGTAAATTCTGTAATGTACAGTAATTTATCTAATGTTTGATGTATTGTGCTAATATTTCTTCTTAGTAATCTGCCTTGATAGAAGACCACCGATGCTCCTGTCCATTCATCAGCACCAGACTGTAACGAGCTGTGGGTAACATTTTCCCTCTGATTATGCAGTGAACATGACTCCTGATAGTGTGGACGCTACTAAAGAATTTAAAGTAAATTTCATCTTAAAAGAGGAGCTCTAAAATGTTGCAATCTGTGATTCTAAGTTGAAGCCGTGGCTCTTGGCATGGGCATTAGCAGTGAAGCTAATGCACATGCCTACTGTACAGCCACAGCTTCAACATTCAAGCATGGATTTCAACATGTTAGAGCTCCTCTTTTAAGATGAAATTCATTTTAATTCTTTAATAGTGTCCGCACTCTCAGGAATTGTGTTTACTGCATAGTCAGACAAAAGTTTTACACGTGGCATGGCACAATCTACAGTAGTGCTGGTGGATGGATGGGGAGCATCAGTGGTTATGTACTGTATCAAGGCAGACTGCTAAAAATTGAATGTCAGCTCAAAACATCAAAAATGAGGTAAACTATTTACATCTTGTGGTACTGATGTGTTTATTTTGGACAGAATCACTTTTCTACTGTCGTGGACAGTATAATACTGTGCAGTACTGTACAGTTCAGCACTGCAGTTCATATGCATTAGCTAAACATTGGGAGGAAAGCTGCATGTGCACATCATGAGAGCTGCACAAGAGTTGGAAACCAGTTGTCAGTTAAAACTGTTAGGACAGCTACTGCATTTACAGCACTAAAAAAACTGCAAAAGCTGTGAGCTGAAGGAGCAGTTTAATATGACTTGTACTGTAGGGCATGCAGCTATGACAAAAAATAATGTGGAACCATGCACATTCGTGTACAGTACTGCAAACATAAGTGAAAGGCATGATAAAAACACAAAGGAGATGTGGTACAGATAACCAAATGGGGCAAGAAATATCAATTTCTGCAGATGTTTGGGCTCCCTGACCTTAATCATCTGTCAGCCAGGTAAGAAATCAATGAATGCTTTCCAAACATATAATACTGCAATTTTTTGTCCATCTGGCTGACAGAGGCACCTGGCAACTTGCACATAATGGTAGCAACATGACAGCACTGACAAATACAACAAAGCACATTACCGCCTGCAGCACAAGAATAGTTTTAGTCATACAACATGACATGGGTCAAGCAGTATCCAGCCTCTCTGCATAGAGGACAGCACTCCCATAATTGCAGAGATACCCACTTCTGTGACCCTACTAAATTCACTAGACTTTTCTGTGATTCTCTGCACAAGCTGTGAAATCATCTAAGCTTGGAACCACATTGAAAACGAGATGATGCAAACATAATTGGTATTCCAATTCAACTTTACAATAAATTCAGCAAACTGACATAAAAAAATGATCTCTTGTTTAAATTATGATACTAGTAGAAATTTTAAAAAGTAATCAATTTCTGTAAAGAAATAGAGGTGACTGTGATACAATCATTGTTTCTCAGTTGCTCTGACAGGGGTTTGAACTGCCTGAACACTGACTGAGCTGGGCATCACCTTTGGTGCAGTTTCCAGCCATGGCAATTGACATCACAACCTGAGTGATGTCAGGGCTCATGGCATCAGCTGTTGAGACTGACCAGTATCGCTGGTGTAAAAGTGAGACTTAAAAAGAGATCAACACATTTAAAAACTGGATGACTAGTTAAAAAAACACACCACCACTTGGACTTTAATGTTTGTAAAATACAAACATTCAAGATGTAAAATGATGACATCAGTGCATCGAAATTTAATGATTGTTCTAAATCCAAACAGTACTCTTAGCGCTTTGATAGCATAAGTGGTACCAGCATTGCACTACTGTTATCTGCATATGTATTATACTGCATAGGTACATACTTGCCTGATTTTTTTCCCTCATAGGTTTTATTTTGCATAGTTTAGTGTTTTTTTATGATACTCTCTGTGCTAGATCAAGTGGTGCCTGCATGTAAATTCAGACCCAACATTTCTAGATGACTGCTTTGAGATGGAGATATTATTGCATACATGATCACCCCCAAAAAACATTCCAACAGCAGAAAGAATTTGTTTTGTTCTTTTTTTTTTTTTTTACCAGTCTGCAGTGCAGAGACATTTACAAAATTGTGGCAGCTTGCCCTTTGTGCACACATGCAATTTTCTAAATGTCAATGTGCTGCAGACTGGAAAAAATAAATACAAAATAAAAAATAAAAAATACAACTAGAAGCAGTGCTTTTTTGGAAAAGCACACATGTAAACACAGCTGCAATATATACAGTAGAATAATCTTACTAAACCAGACAGAATACCGTGAAAATTCCTACTACTATTGGAATATGAGGAGATGTGATATTATTGTATGCGGTAGACTTCAACATCGGGCAACAGTAAGACCAAGCAGTTTATAGTTCGCATAAAGAGCCACACAAACAGGGACTTCTATTGTCCTATATGTGAAAAACCTAATAGTGTATTATCTTCTTGTGAAATCTTTTCATAAAACACATATTTCCAAAGGAGTCTGCTTGCTCTGGCTGCCAGTATCTATCAGGTTATTACTCTATTGCAATTCAGCTGTGTTCATGCTGGCTGAGATGCCGGTTCATGTGGCAACCATAATGTCCAGTTTTGTTAACTCCTGCTCTGTGTTTCTGCTGCAGTGTTCAGCAGCTTCTCCTACACTGATAATGATGGAATGGTATTATATTTTTTACCAATAATGAGCGTATTGTATTGCATTTTTTTTACCGATAATGATCACATGGTACTGTAGTCTTTCTTACGAGCATTATTGGTAACTGAAAAGCTGCCAAACACAGAAGCAAGTCTGCTCATAAACACTTTAGGCTTCACTGTATAAAATGGTTCTATGTGATAATAGTGATCGCACAAAGGCGATAGCTATTATCCCTACCTGCAATATCGCCGAAAACCATTTTGGCGATATGCACAATAAGGCTACCGGGATTTGTGCACACAAGGGGGGCTGCACCCCCCCACTCCCCCCTAAATAAAGATTCTCAACTCCAGGGGGGGTGCATGTTGGGGAGGGGGGCAAATCCTGGCTGCAAAAAAATTCTAAGTCCCACAGCTACAGGAATCGCAAAAATTACACACCCGCCCCAGTCCCTAACCCAGGACCTACTCTGTCAGAGCCATGTACCCTACCCACCACACCACGTGGCTGGCTCAGTGGAAGCAGGTTTCCCATGGGTCACATCCCTGTCCCCCATCCCTCCACATCCTGTCACCCCACCCTCTCTTCCCATCACCTATTCTACTGTCACCATGTAGGCAGTCACCATCCCCCTGTGGTCGCCCACAAGGAAAGCACAGTTATATGGGTTGCCGTTATGATGGTCACCCATCCGGTCGCCTTCCTCATGTGCTACCTATAAAATATTAAAGATCAGGAGGTAACAAAACCAAGCTTTTACTCCAAACCCCTGTAGGAATTCCTTCCTGACCAAAATACTCACCCACACCGAGTTTCAAAATGTTAACTTTTATAGTTCTTTTTCTATAGGGGAGCAATCATTGACAATGTAAAAATGTCTCCATTCATCATCAGTGAAAGCCATCTGCCATATGTTAACTGAGACCTGTCTGCTTACAGCAAAATACCCAATTTTTGAATGTAAATATCATAAAAAATACAAAACTCTCAAACATAACCCCTCCTCCAGGAAATCCTTCCCCACCAGCCTATACAACCACACAAAATTTTACTTTTTGAAGATTTACAGTTTGCTCCCTAGAGAAGAGCAAAATTTTGGAAAAGGGCCATTGTGTGAAACTTCTGAAATGCCTGTCCTGACATTTGCTTTCCTGATCCTGTTCAACTGCATTGAAAGTGTTCTGTGCATGTGGTAAGTTATCTCAGAGCCCAATTGTGAGCAGACAGGGGAATGGTAAAAACACAATTTTTTCAATTTAAATAGCTTAAAAATTATAAAACTCCCAAACATCAACCACCCTTCTCAAGGAAATCCTTCCATATCAACCTACAGAATCCTGCAAAATTTAAAAGTTTAAGAATGTTTCATTTTTTATGTAGATGAGAACCAAAAATTAGAAAAAAAACACCACCATTGAAGTCAAAGGGAAAAATATATATTTTTTCATACTTTAATTTCTCAAAAAATACTAAACTGATTTTAATGAGTCTTTCAGGAATTGTGGATTCTTACATATACAACAAACTTTGAAAGTTTCATGTACATCTGTAAAACTGTCTTTCTGTAAGAAACAAACAAATAATTTAGTTTAACATAGAACTCACTAGCCTCCGTAATTAAAAGGGTGCTATTGCACCCCTATAATATAAATGGCTAATAAAAATGCCTTTTCCTCAACATTACAGCAAGAGTGTTGGTAGCTCTCTATTTCATAGTGATGAGTCTGATATGCAATAATCAAAGACAGAGACAAAAGCAATAAGACACAACAGGGTGTGGGTTGTTGATTGGTAAGAGCATGCCCCCAGGTGCATTGTTAGGCATGAGGAGCTTGTGCACAATGACTACAGCAGCTGGGTAGTACCCTTATCAATCAACAACCCACACCCTGAAGTGTCTTATCACTCTTATAAAATGGTTAACAACAATTAAACAAAACTCTGGACACATTATTAAAGATTTAATAATAGTATGTTATTTTATTTAAATATGGTGAAAAATAGTCTCCAGACTTGGGTACAGGAGAGGTAAAATTGATTGAATAGCAATTCACTGAAAAATGCTAAACCAGTGAGTTGGAGGGACAGCAATGTAACATTTGTGCAGTTTGGGTCTGCCTCTACCTATGTAACGGTATTTCCCACCTTTTCTTTTTGCTTATAAGTAATACTGTGTTGCCTACTTTCCTCATCCAGTTTTTTTTCTGTTTTTCCCCTCATTCAATGCATAGTATGTTTATCATGGAATGTTTACCATGGAATGCAGGGATTCATAATTATGCTCAGTTCTGCTGGTAGAATGTTACTCTCAACATACTGTACACACAGACAACAAAGGCCTATTTTAGAGCCAATGACTCAATTATTTCACTGTCAGGGCAAGCAGAAGAGATTTCCCTGATGAGCAGGTAAAGACAGAAGGGGGATTTTTTGCTGTTAGTAAAGAAACCTTTGTAATGAAAACTATAAACAATACTTAATGTTTCTAATTTGTTGATGTGTCTAAGGAGAGAGTGATGATCAAGGAAACAATGTTTAATTAATTTGTTTTATTTTTTATTTAAGGTAGTTTTATTTTTAGGGCCCAGTTGAAGGTTTTTACAAGGTAAAGGTAGCAGCCATGTTTGTGATGGAAGATCAGATCTGGTTGCGAAAGGACTGATGGAAGATAGTTCTGGATGCAGGAGGACTGATTTGCTCATTGTGTAATGTGGTTTAGGACTAGGAAGACTGTGTGTATATAGAGATTTAATGTACAGTCAGCTATGTCTCTTGGCTAATGAGATTTCTAGTTTTTTTCTTGCCATTTTATAACAGCATATAAGCTATCATTGAAGATTTCTCTGACGTTATGGCCTCAAATCTCTTCTCAGACAGTTAAGCAAAGTTTCCAGCCACAATTTTCTTAATTACTTTCTCATATACTGTATGTGCTCAGATCAATACATTTTCTTTTTCCCAAATGTTATGTCACCTTTCAAAGCTGACTGCATGTTTGTTTGCTGCACTGTTTCCATTTAATGTCGATTACTGTAGCATAGCACTGCTTACCAATGTCAGATGCAGAAAGTCATGTAAATAAAAGCAAAGTTTGCCCTGTCTTAGTAAAATTCAAATTTGTGCAATTTGCATGGGCATGATTTTGAACTAATTATTCTGGTGAAATAGAAAGCCCAAAGGTGACACTATTGTTTTACTTTTCCTGCTCTGAGTGTTTCTTAGTGCAAAGGTGGGGTGACTGGATTCACCCATTTAGGGCACTGGTGGCAGTGTGCCCAGTCATTAGGGCACCATATTTTGAGGTTGCTGGCACCTCTTTTGCAGGATCCTGTACCCCCATGCCCCCCCTTTCTATATATACTAGCTCTGAGGGTAGGGCAAACCTCAGGGAGGTGGCGATGAACTCCTGAAGTTGGCACCCTAGTGATGGGTGGACTATTGCAGGCACACAGATGGCCGGAAGGGGGGGGGTGACTTGCTTCACTACAAAGCCCACTCTGAGAAGGCCTATGCCAATGGATGGACTGCTTAGCTTTATAGCTATCTTGCTCAAGCACATGCAAGCCCTTGGTAGAGCTAGTATTAGATTGTTGATGACTCTCTCACAGTGGGTTTTACTGTTTGGTGGAGAGGGGGATTGCAATTACTCTTAAGACCAATCAGAATGAGGTCTTGACCAGGACAAGCTTCATTAATGTTTTTGTATCCCATTGGCAGCAGGTGAAAGCCCAAGAGTGGTTTGTATCTTTTACTTTTCCTACTGTCATGCAGTATCGCTTAAAAACTCACTTTGCAAGCAGTTGCATTTCTGCATTCACAGCCACAGCCACAGCTTTTGATTATTGTATTACGTGCAAACATGGATTGGGAACGTGTAATTCATTATGCAAATAAAAAAATATTACTACTCCAATACTAGGATTGTGCAAAGATGATCAGTCTATACATATCAGCAGCTGAATATATAGTAGATGCTTTTTGGTAGGCTGTGTCACTTTTAACCACACTGTGCTATAACAGCAATCACTTTAAATGTCAGCCTCATACAAACAGTTTGTAAATGCAGCATATAGACCACTTATAATTGCAGCTCTGACTCACTTTTTAACTGCAATGAAGTATATGTAACTAGGGTATATACATCCTGACTGTTCAAATGAGAATAAATACTTGCTGAGCAAAGTGATTAAACCTGCACCGTAGGAAAATGCTGCTGGCTGCTGTGACAGAGCATAGTAAAAGGGCTACAATATCAGATAAAGAGATTAGCCAAAGTAAAGTCTGATGTGACAGCCAACTGAGGGTAGCTTCTTGCACCACTGGTTGTGTTGCAAATCGAGAATACTACAATTGCAGTTTTCTTTTTCAAATGAAAACATAAATGAAACTACAAGCATTGGTTGATTCTTACTACCAGCATATCAAATGTATTAATTCACTAATTTTTGCTAGGAAATTCATCAATACTGAACAATGTTGAACACAAAACAATAAATGAGGAAAGACATTGCCAGACTAAAATGAGATAACAGTAAACCATTCCTTCACTGTATACTTCTTTAAACAATTGCATTGAACAGTTTTTAACTCTGTCTGCCTTACATATCTGACAGGAAATAACAGTACAGTATCTAACATATGACCTCTGAATCAAATGTAGTCTGTGGTTTGACAACAGTTAAAATGGTATATTGGAATGTAAATTAAAAACAGAGATAATTTATTTTTGTCTACAGTGAGTGGATGCTTTTTAATTCTACCTGTGCTGTTGTATCACTTAGGGTAAAACAGAAAACCTGTCCCTTGAACTTATGCCCTAGTTTACTACATTATGTTTCTGTTTTGAAAATGAAATTGTAATAAATTGTGTGCAATCATAAAGGATTGTAAACTATAGCAAATTTTTTTAAGGCATTGTATTTTTTTCATTTTGCTTACAGACTTCCGGTATATGCACAGAACGAACCAAGAATCATGTACATCTCAACATAGTGCACCATATGTGCTTATGTTATCTTCAACTATGTCCATTCTGATTTCATTCAGTGCATTTACCAAAAGTATGTAAGCAAAATAAAAGAAGTGTTTCTTTACCCTGTATATTACAGGGGCACAGTAGCACCCCTATAGTTAGGGTTGTACCGGTACTTCTAAGTTAAACCCAAACTTTTTCACCATAATAACTTTGGAAGTTTTGCTGAAATAGCCCAACATTTAGCAAGTGTTGTCATTCTGCCAGTGTCCCAAGATGTGGAATGTTTTGTGACAGCATATTGTATGTTTTTTTTTAGATATGGAGTGGTCACAGAAAAAAAAAACTCTTTTCTCATTGGTTAACATGGGATTTTTTGCCCTCATCTACAGCCCAGATGGAATGAAATTTTATTTCTGAAATTTTCTGGAATGATGGGGTCTGTGCCAAGGGTGTGCTTTTGGATAGTGTGGTGACAAGATATTTCACCATTCCTGAATTATAATGGTTTTTGTGATAGCCATTAGAAGGGTAAATGAAAACCATTCAAACTGTTAATTGTTATGGATTTACTGTTCATGCTCAGAGAAATACTGCTTGTGATGTCCACCATCTTGTTTTTTTCCTAGCTTTAACCATGTTTTGTTCTACATGATTACTGCCTGGTAATTAATGAAAAAAATCTGTTATTAGGTCTCCATCACATACTTGGTTGGATTCTTTTATTACTACTTTAAAATTACCATTGCACATTTCTGTTAGTGTGTCAAGAATAATTTCACTGGTCACTCACTTAGGTAATGATTGTTCAATAGAAAAAAAGCACTCGCAGTTATTTACAGTTCAAACATAACTGTTCAAACTGAAAACACTACAAACAGTGAAGGTCCATGACAGTTCAAATTGGCATAGCTCTCTGGTGTCCAGTGGCACCCCCTACCTGCTAATTTCCATTCCCTGAATAAAATAATATATTTGCTGGTAGTCAAGTGGTCCTTCTCCTCTCTCTCCTGTTCTCCGATCATCCATCACATGTAAAAAAAAATGTATTCCCTGGCAGTCCAGTGGTCCCTCTCACATTCTTCAATCACCATCCTGTGTGAAAGAATGGATTCCTTCATAGACCAGTGGTTCCTCCCCCCCTCCCTCATTCTCCGATCACTGTCCTCTTAAAAATAAATGAATTTCCTGGTAGTCCAGTGGTCCCTCCCCTCCCCATTCTTTGATCACCATCCCCATAAAAATAAAGTAATTCCCTGGTAGTCCAGTGGTCCCTCCATCTATCTCCCAATCTCCAATCTCTTTCCCCATAAAAATAAATGAATTCCCTAGTAGTTCAGTGGACCATCCCCTCCCCAGTTCTCTGATAACCATCCCCATAGAAATAAAATGAATTCCCTTGTAGTCCAGTGGTCCCTCCCCATTCTTCAACTGCCATCCCTGTGCTGCCATTGTGTGTCACTGGTGTCTAGTGGTACCCCCCCATTGGTGTCCATCATCTCTCAATGTTTTTTTAACCCTGTAAAAAAGAAAAAGGTCCCTTGCCAATCAGTCCCCCCAATGCCACCTCCCACTCAGCACCCACCACCTCACACCCCTCGGTACACCCGCACACACCCTCATTCACTCACTTGAACTGGTCCCAGGTTCAAGATCCACTCTCCAATCAAAGACACATCTTGCTGCTGGAACTGGAGATTGTAATATGAGAAACTAAGGTAAATGCAGTTCAATGTATTTCAATGGGGTTTTCAATACTAATGCATAACTCAGCCATTTTTTGGCATTTTGATACCAAATTGTCAACATGGCCTTTTGGGGACCCCACCTCATGAACAATATCAGTGACATTAGGCAATTCCCACCTGAAGGGTAATTTTATGGTTGCTTGGTGAATTCACCTTTTGGGTGGGATTTGAAAACCTTTCTTAACCTTGATCATGAGGTGGGTTCATAAGAAGGCTATGTTGAAAATTTAGGGACAAAATATATTAAAAATGGCAAACTTATGCCCATTCATTGCAATTTTGCCGCGCACACTTGTAACTTTGGAAATGTTAAATATTTTGACCCCACATTTTCAACATAGCCTTCTTGTTATCCCACATCATGTATGTGACAGTTGTCATTTTTCAAATCCTGTCCAAAATGTGTTTTTGCACCTGTTGCACAGAATGGTGTTGCAGTTGCACGGAATTATGTTTTGATGGGGATTCAAAAATGTTCTGTACTGGGTATATACGGTCGGGTAATAAGATGGCTATGCTGACAATTTGGTCACTGTTGCCCTATAAATGGAAGTGCAGGGCTCTTCCACAGCTACATACATTAAAATTCATGTATGGAGGGATGGGAGCTCAGGGACCTCCAGGCCCTGTGCTCCCACAGGCAAATAAGGCAATGATTACATTATCTCAAAAGTAAGGAAATTCTTTGCAAAAAACTATGTCAAAACATCAGTTAGGGTGCAGGATAAGAAGCATATGAGGGGTGGAGTCTACCTTGGAATTATCAACCCTAATGCTCACCCCATTGTATGCACCCATGAAATATACACACATGTGCCCCTCACATCTTAGATTTTCTGTTTCTTCTATGGGGTGATCATTAGGGTTGACAACCCCAAGGAAGACTCCAGCCATCATTCGCTACAGGAGTGTGGCTGATTTTAGGATTGGAACCCCTATGCCATATTTCCCTACATTTGTCACTTTATCCTGAACCTAATTGAGGCATTTACGTAGTTTTACAAAGAATATATATATATATATATATATATATATATATATATATATATATATATATATATATATATATATAAAATATATATTTTTGGTGGTGGGGGGGCTGAATGCCACCAAACAGTGCAAGTGAAATTAGAGCTACAACAAACAACAGAATCAGCACTCACCCCTTCATAGCTGTGAAGAGTGTACTGGTTTAAAATGAAAATGAAAGTTTGCATGTCAATTCAGATATAAGGGATGATTTGCAAAGTCCCTCTTTTGGCTACCAATGAAGGCTGAAGATGGTATAAATTCTTGTAGCAGCAGGAACATTTAATGCACCAGCTATGTAGGGGTGAGTGCTGATATCGTTCTTATCTGTATATAAGTCCAAGTCATTTTCTGTATGATAGAATCCATTTTCGTATGAATGAAAAAGGCTATGCTAAACAAGCAGAAGTGAGTCATGAAAGAGGATATGAAAAAATATTGGGTCAGTTTTACAAATATTAAATGGAGAATCCACCTAACAGAGTCCCAATGAGCAAGATAAATGTGTTGATCTCTCTGTAGAATGTCATTTTTGTGGGATTTGAATTGATTTTTGTTTTAGCAAAAAATGAAAAACAAGATGGCAGCAAACAAAAAGGTTTTTTCTTCATGAAAAGAGAATGAACCCATACAAAAAAGGGTTCTTTTTTTCAATTCATACGGCTATTTTGAAGTGCTTACTGAGCAGGCTCAGAACCCAACATTTTAAAATGTAATAACTTTTGGAACAGATTAATATGTTTTTACCAAACCAGCAAAAGATATATCTGTGCACCAGCCATTTTGTACCCTGAAAATGTCAGACAAAATTCCAAACTGTCTGGGTGTTACAGGTGTCACCAAACAACAGCAAATAAACCCCCCAAAATTAACTTTTTCCACTATCCATACCTCAGAATTCACACATCTGATAAGAACAAAACTTAGCATTTCTGGACATCTACCCTATGAGACCACACATGCATAATTTTATGCAAATCTATTGAACAGTTGCAAATTTATTAAAGTGCAAAATTGTGGTTTAAAATTAAACACACTATTCAACCATAAATATAGTGATGTATATATGTATACATATAATGGCTGAGTGTGGTATATAATGGAATAATACCATCAAGGGAGCAAATGATATTATAAAGGCCTGTTACTAGTCTGAAGATCAAGTTACTTTATAATGTCATTTGCCCCCTTAATTGCATTACTTCTGAGTAAGCATATTTAGCCTTTTTTATTGTCTATAATACATTGGGTTTTTTTTGTTTTGTCTGAAACACAGAAACTTATGAACAAAGAATGTGATGGCAGATAACGGCTGCTTGGTCCACCTGGTCTGTCCAAATTATCATTTTTTTTCCCTTCATTTTCTACTGTAGACCTCACTTGATCAACAGCTCCAGGTGCCAGGTGGTCTGACTGCAATTGTGATCATTTCTGAGTTTTGCATTAGGTTTTTGGTCCTAATGTTTTTTCCATAGTGTTGTGTTGTGGTTTGTGTGTGTGTATCCAGGTAGCTGTTGAATTATTCACTACTCCTATATAAGGAGTTGTGGTTGCAGTAGTCGGTCCTGTGGAATATCATGTTGGTGGTGAAAGTGGTGCATAAGTGGTGTGTTTTCAGTGGTCTGGTGCAGCCGGAGTGTGTGGCCAGAAGCAGTGAGGTTTTGGTCATCTGGAGCAGCTGGAGAATGTGACTAAATGCGGTATGGGGGTGGTGAGTAGTAAGTGGAGTCTGCAGTTGGGAACAGCATGTTAGTGGCATGGTTTCAGCAGTTAGTAGCACTGGAAGTAAGGAGGAGCTGCAGCAGCATGGATGGACTGGATTAAAAATGCTGGCTGTCATGTCAAGGTACTGTACATAGCTGCTTGGGGGGAGATGGGAAGTCAGTTTTAGGCTGTAGTTGATTATAGTGTTTTTTTTTTGCTTTAGTCTTGAAAGGTTTCTTAAGTGTAATAGGCTTTTGAGTGTGCTCTGTGGAATTTAGAATTAGACTGTTTACATATATACTATCCAGCAGCCATGTTTGTTATTTTGACCTTGTCTTCAGCTGATCGGAACTCAAGGGGTCCTAGTTTGGGTCCTTCTTCTGTGGCTGCTGGGAGAAATAAGGAACTGAATCATTGATGCCCTTTTGGCCCAGCCAGGATGCCAGAACTGTGAATGACAGCATCCTATACCAATTGGATTACAGTATTGTTTCCTTCAGTTAAGGGAGAAAGCCTGAACTCAACAGTTCTCAGAGGGCTTCCAGAAAGGAAGGAGGCTCTGTATTTGGCTCTGAGGGGAAAGTGAGGAGGACTGCTAACCTCTCCACCATCTAACAGCCCAAAGTGGTTTGTTTTCGAACTGCTAAATCTGCAGTCAGATCCTGCAAGCTCCCAGGCTGAAACATGTGAGTGTGTTTTGTCAGAATTGCTGTTTCTGCCTGAAATGTATCAGAGCCTGTGGAAAATAACCCAGCTAAACTGCTGTAGAGTAAGAATCCTACCTCAGAGCCTACTGCTTAAAGTTGTCTTCTGCCTAACTGCTTTATGAGGAGACTTAAAGACAAGTGTTCAGCTTACTTGCCAAAGACTTCAGACTACAAATTGGGTAAGCTGTGTACTGCATTTGAAGCTGCATCAGAGACTAAATTACCTGTGCAGAGCCGTTTACTGAGATGCCTAAGAGACTATTGCTGCAACTTAGATGTGAACTATTTCCAAGGTAGATCAGGGAGTCAGCTACCGTTGCAATGTCCAGCATGGGTTTGCGGCCACCTCAAGGGATAGGCATTGATGCAGGGATGAATCTTGTTAACCCTGGTCCCTGTATGCTGATCCTGTTCCAGAAGGACGAAAGATCACCACTTGCAGCCAGGAGCCAGAGGATCGAATCTGGCTCCAGGAAAAATCAGCCTGACTGCACCATCTATACAAGAGGTCATGGTACCATGAGTAATTTCAGGGCCTGTCCTAGCAACCAATGTTAAAGTTGCTTAACCAAGCTGGTTTTGTTCTTCAATGACCAGTCTGCTGTTCAACTGTTGTGCTGGCCATTGGATCTGAGGATTACAAATTGCTTGTGGTTTAAAAGTTTGCTTTTAATTCTAAAAAAGTGTTAAAGTATTAAACTAACATTTATTTGTTTAAGGGCTCCAATGCTGGTCAACCAGTAGCAATTCACCAGGCCTGCAACTGCTAGATTCTGGGTACCTTGTTACTTTAACTGGACTGTCCAAGGGGAAATAATATCTTATTTGAATGTTCTGTCAAACCAAAAGTGTGCCTTTAAATCTGTTTCTGATTTACATCCCCTACCCCTTTGTTCAAAATCCCCAGATAAATGAGGTTTATTATTAATGTTAACACTGTCAATGAGCATATTATTATGGAGTGCCAGGTTACTGTGTCTAACTGTAAAATGCACTGTTATTGTTGCTAACTATTCCTTTCAGGTACCCACGGTGTATAGCAGAGGTCAGAACCCTGGTGGTAAGTGTTGTCACTGTGTGCGTATTATTAGCACTCACCACTAAATGTACTACTGAATGCAAGGTAAACTGTTTTATGGGAATATATGTGTAGGACCACTGGTGGGAGCAGTGGGTAGGTACAACATCACTGAGGGTTGTACTAGCTTGTCATCAGACCCACTGAAAAGCTACTCTGGGTGGAGGCACCACTCAAATAGTTCTACTGTTGGTTCTGAGCCCCTTTTTGACATCCAAACCAGATCCTAGGCCCCTCAACCTGTATTTTGGCTGGAGGCAGGGGTAGTAGCCCATTGGGACACAGCACCAGGGCTACATCTTTGGAGGCACTGTTGGGATTTCCTGTGTAACAGTTGGTCCCCACATGGAATCTGCCACCAGTATGGACAGTGTTACCAGTACTAGTTTTGAATTTCCTGCTGATAAGATGGCTGTGTATCATTTGCTTGGTTGATGTGAGGCAGAAGAGGTTGTCCCCCAAAAGGCCTTGTTGCTCCTGGATATACCCCTGGGCAATGATAAGGTTACTATCAAGGAGGCTCTCACAAAAGCAAAATGCCTTAGTTGAGCTGTTATAAAGGGCCACATTGCTGATTTGATTGCACAAACATTAATGGCCCTAGTGGACTGTAGTAACCCAGTGGATAGTGCAAGAGTGCCTAGTGCCATTATCTCTGATGAGTCTGCAGTGGTGTGGAAAGTTGTAACCATGTATAGTGAGACATCTAAACCTTAGGGGTCCCCTGAACCTCAAGGATTTAGTTAAAAGCTTCATAAACTGTTACAGGCTGTGGGTCAAACCCTCAAGGACTTGAAAAAATTGCTTGAGATGCCTGGAGGTACTCCTCCCTCAGTGCTGCACCTGCACCAACCCCTGTGCCTGTACCAGTACCAGCACCCATGCCAATACTTGTGCCTGTGCATTCACTCAATTATGACTCTTACCTTAGATTGTGAGTGTTCTCTGGCACCCTTCCTGATCCTAATGGGGAGGATGACCTGAAGACATGGATGGACTATGCCTCACTTCTTATGCAAGAATGGCAGTGTAGCAAGGCTGAGAAAAGAAAGAGAATTATGGAGCGCCTCCAAAGACCCGCATTGGATACCATCCAAGCGCTGAGGTCCACCAACCCTGATGCTCCCATGTAAGAGTACTTAGCTGCACTGGAAACTGTATTTGTTAGCCCAGAGATGAGTGAGGACCTTATGTGGGGGATTAAAGCCACTGGACAACAGAAAGAGGAGTTATCGTTAGCTTATTTGACTTGATTAGAGAAAGCACTGCAGAGAGTGTTTAGGAGAGGAGGTGTGGCCTCATGTGAGTTTGATGGAGCCAGGTTGGACCAGATACTAAAGTCTGCCAGTTACCCCAGCTTCCTATTGCTCAAGTTGAGATTAAAACACTGTAAAGCTAATCCCCCCCTTACAGTCCCTTGATGCAGGAAGTATGAGAAGCAGATAAGGAGAAGGAATTGTTGGATCTTTGGGTTGGAGCAGTGACCACAACTCCTATCCCTGAGAGAGGGCTTGCTACTAATGTTCCTGAACTCCAAGAGATACTTAAAGAAATTAGAGAGCTTAAAACTGGTGTGACCACTAAGACCACTTCAGGTAAAGGTCAAGATATCCATCAGAAGCCATCTGCCATAGGAGTGGGAATGCACGTCCAGGTGCCACCTGTGCATGGAGGGTTAGAGTCCTGAATCAATGAGTTGTCTGACCTGGTATAAGAATTGATGGTGCATAATGTGCAGCCCCAGGTTTTTCAAGGAGGGAGGGAGACTGGAAAAGAACTCACTGCTGCCAGTGCCCCTGCCCATGTTTTAAATACGTATTCTTCACAACCCCCTAGTCATGAATGGAGGCCCACTCCTGATGCATCCTCATAGCCTAAGTGAACTAGAAAAGGTGTGTTCTGTTACAAGTGCTGGAAGGATGGTTATGTTAAGAGGGAGTCCTGATCATGACAGGACCGGGCCTGAGTGAGAAACAGACTGCTTGCAGTCTAGCACCAGAAGCAAGGAAATTCCATCAGGAATCTGACTCAGTCCACCTCAAACTTGTTTGTAGCAAAGTCAACTGTTCAAGTTCCTGCAAATACTTCTCTGGACTGGGCAGAATTAGTAGGCCCATCCATGGAAAGTACTGTACATATAGAAGGAATTCCTGCTAGAGCAGTGCTAGACAGTGGTTCGCAAGTAACTATGATTTTCAAGGACTGGTATGATCAGAATTTGTTTCACTACCTTTTGCAGCCTCTTGATGGCCTGCATGTGTGGAGACTGTGTGACAAGGCTTATCCTTATCTCAGCTTTCTTAAAGTGTGTCTTTTATTTCTGTCTTCTGTTGCTGGTGTTGGAGACCCATTAAAGACTCTAGCTCTGGTGTGCCCTCCCTCTGGAATGTATGACAGCATACCAGTGTTGATTGGCTCCATTGTCCACATGTTCAGCTGTTTGGCCCAACTGTATCAAGAAAGACAACACAAAAGAATGGCAAAAGAAATGGCAGAGCATTACATATTCATGCCCTGGTGAAAAAAGTCTGTGAGATCTGGATGCAGGCTAAGGAAGAGTATAAAGATGAACTTGTAGGAGTTGTATGGAAAATAGAACCTTCTACTATTGTTCTTCCTCCAGATGCAGAAGGTAGCATCAGTGGAACATTTTGGCTAAAGAAAGATGTGACTAACCAGATACTAATGCTTGATGTTAATGATGAGGGTAAACTGCTAGAAGGGCTATTGGTCAAGCCTAGTGTGCTCTCTGTACACGTTCCTGCTTATGCTTATGCCTAGCAAGTGGTTGTTCAAGTACAGAATGTTACTGACAGAGACATTAAAGTCCTTAGAGGATGTACCCTGGCATGGTTTATTGTGCAGACACTGCTGTGCAGCCTTTTTGAAAGAAGAAAGGAGAAGATGGTGAAGAATCTGCACATATGTTTGATTTTGGGGATTCACCCATTGCAGATGGTTGGAGAGCCTGAATCAGTCAGAAGCTGGCTCAAAGAATTAATGTTTTCTCCCTTAAAGAATGGTATGTAGGATGTGTTACTGGCTCTGAACATCACATTTGACTGCACAATGAGTGCCCATACCACAAACAGTCCAGAAGACTAGAGCCTGCCAACATAGACAATGTGAAGTGTCATCTGCAAGCAATGCTGGCTGCAGGAATAATTCAAGAGTCTTGAAGCACTTATGCTTCCCCAATTATGGTTATAAGGAAGAAAAATGGAGCAGTGCAGATGCATGTCGACTACAGAACACTAAATAAAAGAACCATCCCAGACCAGTACACTATGCCTCACATACAAGATACACTGGACTGCTTGAATGGCAGCAATTGGGTTTCTGTCCTAGACTTACAAAGTGGGCATTGCCAAATTTCAATGGCCCCTAAAGATAGGGAAAACATTGCTTTTATTTGCTGATTGGGGTTTTATGAGTTTCTCTGCATGCCACAAGGAATTTCAGGAGCTCCTGCAACCTTCCAAAGACTTAAGGAATGAGCAGTTGGAGACATCAATCTCCTTGAATGTCTTTGTTTACCTTGACAACATCATTGTCTTTGGCAAAACACTTGAGAAGCATGAAGCCTGCCTCTTTAAAGTGCCTGACCACCTGGAAGAATTTGGCCTTAAGCTGTCAATAGACAAATGTCAATTCTTCAAAGTTCTGTGAAGAACGTGTGTCATATTGTATCTTCACAAGGCATCCAGACTGACCCTAGCAAAGTAGAAGCCTTAACCGACTGGCCCAAGCCCAGTAATCTTAAAGAACTATCGAGGTTTCTGGGATTTTGTGGCTACTACTGCAGATATACTGTTTTAAACATTATACTAAAGTAGTGTGCCCTCTTTTGAACCTGACTCAAGGGTATCCTCCCACTCACAAAAGGTTTAAGAAAAGCTGTGATAAAGAGACTGGTAACATTTATTTCAGGCCTCACAAGCCTTTAGGCCAAAGATGGAATGCTGAATGTGATGCTGTCTTTCAAGAGATTATCTATCAGCTGACCCATGCTCCTGTTTTGGCATATGCTGACCCATCTAAACCGTATGTGCTTTACACAGACACCAGCCTAAGTGGCTTAGGGGCAGTACTGTATTAAGAATATCCTGAGGGGATGTGCCTAGTTGCTTTTGACAGCAGAAGTTTGTCTTCCTCAGAAAAGAAATACCCTCAGCACATATACTTGAATTCTTAGCACATAAGTGGGCAATAGTAGATCAATTTCATGAATACTTGTATGGAGCCAAGATGCTTGTTAAAACTGACAATAACCCATTAATATATGTCCAGACTTCAGCTAGATGCCACAGGAAACAGATGGCTTTCAGCTTTGTCTACTTATCACTATGCAGTAGAATATTGCCCAGGTCTGAACCATACTGATGCAGACACCCATTCCCATCGACCTGTCTCTGATCCAAAGTGGGTGTATATCCCTGAACAAACAGTGAAAGCTTTGTGCCAAAAGTTTGATGGAGTCCTCACCTGTAGAGAACACCTGTTGCCTGGTGCACTGCTTTGGACTGCCTGATACCTGTGTGCCAACAGCTTATTGCAATCTAGCTGCCTTAGATCTGAGTTCTTTGCCTCAACTGACCAAAGCAGATTTATGGAAAGAACAAAGTATTGATCCTTTATTAAAACAAGTCATTGTAGTCTTAAAGAAAGAAGGTAATGCCTCTCAGTTGTAACCCACCAACTCTACTGCTAGCCTACTACTTGCAGCATAGCCTAGACTTAAGTTGCATAAACAATTGCTATACCGAGAGATAACTGATAGCCTGGGAGGGCATGTCTAGCGACAACTGATATTGCCAGCTAAATTCAAAACAGTCATACAATAAGCCTTACACAATGACATGGGACATTTAGGCACTGAAAGAACCCTAGATTTAGTCTGGTCATGCTTTTATTGGCCTAGGATGACAAAACACATTGAACAATGCTGTAAGTCGTGCAGCCGATGTATACAAAGAAGGGCCCAGCCTCAAAAAGCAGCTCCCTTAGTCAACATTGTAAAAAGTGAACCCATGAAACTTGTTTTTATTGACTTTTTAAGCCTAGAGCCAGATTCTAAGAACATTTCAAGTATTTCAGTATTGACTGATCATTTTACCTGATACACTCAGGCCTATCCCACCAAGGACCAGAAGGCACAGTTGCAAAAGTGTTGGTGGAAAAGTTCTTTGTGCATTATGGGGCACCTAAACACATTCACTCAGATTGAGGCTGTGATTTTGAAAGCAGACTAATAAAGAAAATGTCGCCTCCTTGGGGTGTCAGAAAATAAAGAACTATCCCATAGCACCTGCAAGGTGACCCACAACTGGAGAGATTTAACCTCACATTGTTGGATATGTTGGGCACACTTGATCCCAAAGATAAGAGTAGGTGGAGCCAACAGTTCAGCACTTTGGTCCAAGCTTATACAAAGAACGACTCTACTGGTTTTTCTCCATATAATCTCATGTTTGGAAGAGAAGCCCGTCTACCTGATGATATATGTTTTGGTGTTTCGCCTGATGGCACCAGGTCTGAAAGCTACCTGCAGTACGTAAAGAAACTAAAAGAACAGTTGAATTATACTTACCAAATTGCAACAACAATGGTTGCTAAAAGGAATCAAATGTAAGAGGCCCACCACAATAAACAAATTAAGGCTTAAGACCTTCAACCTGGAGACAGCTTACTAATGCACAATCTCGGGCTCCAAGGCAAACATAAAATCACTGATCAATGGGGCCATATCCCTTATGTGGTGATAGCTAAACTTGATGGTCTACCAGTGTACAAAGTGTGACCAGAGGAGGACACTCATGCTGTAAAGACTAATTATAGAAATCACTTATTACCAATTGTTCAAATGGTGTTAAATGAGGTTTAAGATACTGAAACTCCTCGGTGCCCTGAGACCAGGTCTGTTGCCAGAAATAAGGCACAGAATCAACAAGTCCCTGCTACTCATTCCCCTCTCTCTGTGAGTAATGCTGGCAATTCTAATGAGATTAAGTCTAAAGGTGATGATGAAGAGTCCTGTGCTGTGCATTACCGAACTCCTGAACTTGTGAGGTTGTTTCAGGGGTTTTCCCCCCTCTCCTCAGTGCAATACTCCTGAAAATTCCATGTGCAATAATGGCATTAATATATCTGTTGTGCCTGAACCACCAAATAGTGATGCAGCCAGCCTAAGTTCTGAAATCAGTGAACCCCTTTGCCTATAGAGGTAAATGAATCAAGTGTTGAACCAAGTATTGCACCCAGTGTTGACTCAAGTGAGCCAGGTAGTGGAAGTGAACTAGATGAGCTAAACAAATTGTTTCACTCAAGTGACAGCATTGGTAATCTTGAACTTCAAAGATGTGTAGTGGATGACTTGGTATTTGTTGATATACACCTTAATTAAGAGGATGAGCTTTAAGAGCTTGAAAGTGGCAGTGATAATCAAAAGAAAGAGCTAGCAAGTCTTAGTGAAAATTAAGAAAGTGCACAGGCACCCACTCCTACAGAAGCTGTTTCATTGCTGGACAATGAACTGGGACTGATCACCCCAAATGCAGAAGAAGTGCAAGTGCCTGTGCCAGAATTTCCATGTTGCTATGAAAGAACCATAAAGTTCCTGTTAAGGCTCATGTATGAGTAATCCTGTTGATCTCCCTATGAATGTTGTGCACAAAGAAGTATGTGTTACACCCAAGACTTGTTTTCACTTCCATAAGTAAAAGAAAATCCTCCACCCAGAATAAAAGGTGCTGTACATGAAGGAAAAAGTGAGATAATATGAAAAGAGTCAGTAACCTGTTCTAACTACTTTTATCTAAATATGACTAAAAAGTGTATTTGCATTGTCTAACCTTCCTTTGTGGGGAAAGATATTGAGAAGGTGATGGATGCTCAACTGGAGATCCATTTAACACCACACAACATCTATGAGCCTCTCCAGTCTGGTTTCAGGAAAAGGCATATCACTGAGACTGCCCTAGACTGGGTGCTTAATGATCTCCTGGTGGTGAGAGACTGAAGGAGACATTCCATCCTTGTTCTCCTCAAGCTCTCAGCGGCATTTGACACTGTGAACAATGGAGTGCTATTGGAGCATCTGTGGGTATGCTGTGGGCTAGTGAGAACAGTCCACAGATGGTTTAAATCTTACCTCACAGGTAGATCGCAATGTTTGGTTTCTGGGATATATTCCTCAGCCCCCATGCCTCTGCCTTGTGGGGTCCCGCAGGGATCCATTTTGTCCCCCATGTTGTTCATGGTGTATATGCTGCCACTAAGGGACATTATAAGACAGTATAGGCTGAGTTTTCACTGCTATGCAGATGACACTCAGCTCTACATGTCCTTTGCATCCTAGCAGTAAGGGTCGGTTTCGTTGCTTGACAACTGCCTGGATGAAATTCAGAACTAGATGATGGTGAACTGATTGAAGTTGAACCCAGATAAGTCAGAGGTCATAATGCTGGAATCTGGTCACTGAGGGATGGGAGAGCAATCTGGTTGAGTCTCAGGGTTAAAGCTCGGGGACTCCCAGTTGTTTACCTCTGATCAGGTGAGGAACCTTGGAGTGGTTCTTGATTGTATGCTAATGCTGAAATCTCAGGTGTCGGCCATGGTCAAGACTTCTTTCTACCACCTTAGAAACATTGCCTGGGTGAAACACCCAATTCCCCCAGCAGATCTGCCTGCATTGATTCACACCTTTGTGACCTCACATTTGGACTACTGTAATGCCCTATACCTAGGGCTGGTGGGGGTGGCTCTGCGCTGCTTTCATCTGGTGCAGAATGCTGCAGACAGGCTGTTGACCAGTCTATCAAGATCATGTCACATTATGCCTGTGCTGTGCTCCCTGCACTGGCTGCTTGTTAGGTGGTGGATCGCCTTCAAGGTCAGGTTGCTGACCTAAAAGCCCTGCACGGCCAGGGGCCCAGTTACCTGCAAGACCTCCTGATTCCTTACCGCCCCATTCGCCCCCTTCGCTCCAGTGATGAGGGCTTATTGGAGGTCCCCAAAATTGTTTAAAATCTTTAGGGGCACAAGCCTTTTCATTTGTAGCCCCAGTTTTTTGGAACTACCTCCCTCATTCACTGTGTGGTAGTGTACCTATCAAAATCTTTAAAAGGGGGATGATGTCTTTTTTATTTGACTGAGCTTTTATAGTTTCTTCATTGAAATTGCTTATGTGAAGCTGTACTGCTTGTTTTTATTTATATCAAAATGCTGTTTTACTGTAAAGCTCACTGAATCAAAATGAGAAGTGTGCTATAACAAATAAAATTTGATTGATTGATTGAGTGATCTGAATGTCATGACAATCGCTATTGAAGCATGAAATGTCTTTCTAATGGAATTCTATAATAGAAAATCAATCTAGCATGCATGCTTTCTAGTTTGACTACCAATGTGTAGATAGTTGTTTAATGTCTATCTATACTTTGTACATATGTAAAGTATTATTGTCTATAACTGCCAGTTTATTATGGACTTGGTGCGCACGCCATGTTTTCCTAGGCAAGGGAGAGTGTAACTACCCCCCCAAATGGTGGGGCTTACCGTAAGTTCTTTCCCCAGGCTCTCCTTTCACCTTCTCCCTGTCCACATTCCAGCCCTGTTTTCTGCCTTTGAACCTGGGCTAATATCCAGCAATGTGAATGTAAATCCTTGTAGAGTATTGCTGTGTCCATAGCTCCAGCACGAATGTGCGAATCAGTGCTGTCACGCTGTAGCTTTAAGAAGCTCAGGCCCTGTATGTACTGTGCATAACCTGTACTGGATCTGAGAATCCAAAGCTCATGATCAGCCAGGCAGCGCTCTTTCGGGTTCCACTCTGCAGGCGGTACTTCTTCTATGACTGTTGGGAGAAATAAGGAACTGAATCCGTGGCACCTTTTTTTGGCCAATCCGGATGCCAGAACTGTGATTGACAGCATCCTACACAAATCGGATTACAGTATTGTGTTTCCTTCAGTTAAGAAAGGACACCTGAACTGGGCTGTTCTCAGACAGTTTCCAGAAAGGAAGGATGCTCTGTGTTTGGTTCTAATGAAAAAGTGGTGAGGCCTGCTAACCATACCACCACCTAACAGCCCAAAGCAGGTTGTTTTGAACTGATAAATCTGCAGACAGATCTTGCAAGCTCCCAGGCTGAAACAAGTGAGTGTGTTTTGTCAGAATGCTGTTTCTGCCTGAAATGTACTAGAACCTGTGGAAAATAGCTGGGCGGAATTGATACAGAGTAGGAATCCTACCTCAGAGACTACTGCTTAAAGTTAAAGCCTGTGGATACAGCATTTGTCTCCTGCCGGTTTCATGAGAGACTTAAAGACAAGTTTTCAGCTTACTTGCCAGTGACTGCAGACTACAAATTGGGTCAGCTGTGTACTGCATTTGAAGCTGCATCAGAGACTGAATTACCTATGCAGAGCCCATTTACTGAGATGCCTAAGAGACTATTGCTGCAAGTTAAATGTGAACCGTTTCCAAGCTAGATCAGAGAGTCAGCTACTACTGCAAAGTCCAGCATGGGTTTGTGGCCACCTCAAGGGATAGACATTGATGTGAGAGTGGGTCTTGTTAGCCCTGGTCCTTGTATGCTGGTCCTGTTCCAGAAGGATGAAAGATTGTCACCTGCAGCCAAGAGCCAGGGGATCGAATCTGACTCCAGGACAAATAAACCTGAATGCACCATCTATTCAAGAGGTCACAGTACTGTGAGTAATTTCATGGCCTGTCCCTGCAACCAATGTTAAAGTTGTTTTGGCAAGCTTGTTTTGCTTTTCAATGACCAGACTGCTGCTTAACTGTTGTGCAGGCCATGGGGCCTGGGAATTACAAATTGCTTGTAGTTTAAAAGTTTGTTTTTAATTTTGCAAAAAGGTTAAATAATTAAACTAACATGTATTTGTTAAAGGGACCCACTGCCGGCCAACCAGCAGCAACCTGCCAGGCCTGCAACTGCTAGATTTTGGCCACCCAGTGACTTTAACTGGACTGTCCAGGGGGACTTTATCTGTTATTTGAATGCATTGCCAAGCCAAAAGTGTGCTTTTAAATCTGTTTGTGATTTACATCCCCTACCCCTTCATTCAAGATCTCCAAATAAATTTGGTTTATAGTTAATGTTAACACTGTCCATGAGCATATTATTACAGAGTGCCAGTTACTGTGTCTAACAGTAAAATGCAGTTATTGTTATTGTTATTGTTATTGTTATTGTTATTATTGCTAACTATTCCTTGCAGATACCAGGAAGAATATCAGAGGTCAGAACCCTGGTGGTTAGTGTGGTCACTGTGAGCATATTATTTGCACTCATCACTAATTGTACTACTGAATGCAAGGTAAACTATCTTATGGGAATCCATGTGTGGAACCACTGGTGGGGGCAGTGGGTAGGTACAGCATCCCAGAAGGTTGTACTAGCTTGTCATCAGACCCACTTAAAAGCTATACTGGGTAGAGGCACCTCACAAATAGTTCTGCTGGTTGTACTGAGCCCCTTTTTAACATCCAACCCAGAACCTAGGTCCCTCAACCTGTGTTGTGGCCACAGGCAGGTGTAGTAGCCCATTGGAACATGGTACCAGGGATACATTTATATAGAAATTGAACCTCTGAGTGAGTTCCTTCTAAAATATCAGGTATAGTCATGCTCAGCCTTTTACTCAGTGTGATTGAGTCAATGTTGTTGCCTCACATCATGGGGGGTGCTAAATAGCATAAGATGTTGCTATGGTAACCAGTCTCTCCAGACAGTGTGAGCACATGCACGCTTGTTTTTTTACCTTAGCTGTCACTGAGCTACTTTGCCAGCTTTTACACTGAGACGTCATGTCAGATGAAAGTGAGGTATGTGAATATATTTTGGTACAAAAGGGTATTTTACTATAGTTTTTTGAACCTTTACCTCGGATCATTTTTCTGATTCAGGTTCATCTAGTGAAACGAGCAGCAAGGAGGATGAATCTGATAATCTTTCTGGACACAGAAACAAGATTGGCACTAATGAGCTTATTAAGTTATTTATTAATTTTGTTGTAATTTTCATTTGTTTGTAGCTTTGCTGGTTAATGCATGGAAACATAGATTCTGATAAGAGAAATGAGCCTCCTCTCCCACCCAGTCTGCTCATTTTCCCTACCTGCGACTCGCCACAGACCCTGCTTGATCTACAGCTCTTTCTCCTTCTCCCCCTTTCTTTCCACTATGATTCCCGTATACTGAGGTTCATACAAAGGTAGAGTGAGGAGTGGGAGACAAATGCCCATTTAAAACTCCTATCTCATATTACATAGTACTGCAAAAAGGCATTTGCCAGAATCATGTTGTATTTGTTTTTGTTTTTTTGCTCTTGCTAATAATTATTTAAATTCCCTCATCCCTATCCCATGCATTCTTGAACCATTCCACTGTTTCCACCCCAAATACCTCTGCTGAAAGGCTGCTCCTGGAATCCACCACTCTTTCTGTGAAGAAGTACTTCCTCACACCTCTCCAGAAAATACCACCCTTCCAGCATCATTTTGTGTCCCCTTGTTCTTGAGCACCTTTTTTCTGAAAAGTACTTCCCTCCAGTACCTGATTTATTTTGTGAGATGTTTCAAAGTCTCTATCATATCTTCCCTCTCCCTCCTCTCCCTCCTCTCCTCCAGCATGCACATATTGATATCCTTTAATCTTTTCTGTTAGAGCTTTTGATGCAAGACCCAGCACCAATTTGGTTGCTCTCGTCAGGACCGCCTCCATTCTATGTCCTTCTGAAGATGTGTCAAGGTGGGTTCTTACCAGCGATCTATACAAGGGTAACACCACCTCCCTCTTTTTGCTGGTGATACCCTTTCCTATGCACCCTAGCATCCCACAATCCCTCCCAACTGCCTTGTCACACTGTCTGGCCACCATTGGATCATCTGATATGATTACCCCTAGGTCTCATTCCTGCTTGGTTGTAGTCCATACCACTCCACCCATTTTTTACTCTGCAACTGGATTTCTTTATCTCAATTGCATTATTTTGTACTTTTTTACACTGAAACCCAGCTGTCATACCCTTAACCACTCCTCAAGTTTTCCCAGGTCTCTTTTCATCCTTTCCACCCCCTCCCCCACACTGGAGAGTCCACCCTGTTGTAGATCTTGGTCTCGTCCATTAAGAGGAAAAGCTTCCTTTCCAGCTCCTCTGCAATGTCAGTTAAAAAGACATTAAAGAGGACCAGACCCAGCACTGATCCGTGAGGTACCCAGCTGGTCACCCTCCCTTTCATCAGGGTGAACTTCATTTACAGTCACCCTCTGTTGCCTATCCCCTAACCAATTTCTTACCCAGTTTTTGACTTTTTACCCACACCTAAGCTACCTAGCTTTCTCACTAGTGTCCTGTGTGGAACTGTGTTGAATGTCTTACACAAATCCAGACAGGCCACATCCACCACTCCTCCCTGATCTAATTTCTTTGTATGACATGACCCCACCCTGTGAATCCATGCTGCCTTGGCTCCTATAACCCGTTATGTTCAAGGTGTTCCGCAATCCTTTCTTTCAGCATGTTTCCATTAACTTTCCCACCACCAATGTCATGTTGACTGGCCCATAATTTCCAGCCTCATCCCTGCTACCACATTTATTAAGTGGGACTACATCTGTCCTTCTTCAGTCCTCTGGAACCACTCTATGTAGAGTGATCTGTTAAACAGGACTGTCAGAGGTGCAGTCAGTACCTCCCTGCGCTCCCTCAACACCCCTGGATTCATACCATCAGGCCTTATTGCTTTGCCCAGTTTCAGATTAGCAAGTGATTTCAGGAGTCTCATCTGAAAAAAGACTACTGTCCACCTCCCTCCCTTCAAGTCTCCCATTACTTTTTTGTGGTCCCTCCTCTTTCCCTTTTTTGGTGAACACTGAGTAGACCCCAGAGTCAGTTGAAAAACCAATTATGACTGACTTACCACACATTATGACTGATTTTTCCAACTAGTTTGAAATTAGTGATTTCAACTAACAAAAGAAAATACAACCAATTTTTTTCAACTTTCACCATCATTGCATTTTATTATGTAGTAGTTTGCCACTTTTTTAACTTCATATCTCATGCCACTAGGGAGTAATTAGCAGACAGTTAATCACTAGTCATGCCTCATTGCTTAATAAATCACACTTTGGTTTACATCCAGTTCTGTACACACATCACAATCATTCACAGGGGTCAACCTTAATCTTATTTTTCACTAGCCAGCAGGGCAAGGTGATTCAAAATTGCAGTAGCCCACAAATGACTGCAGTAGCCCACAATTAAAATGGCAAATTTTGATCAGTTATGCAGAAAACAATTCAAGCTAAGAAATACTCTGATTATTGTACATTTGTCATGTTTCCCTATTCCTTCCAGCCACATCTGCAATGCAAAAAAAATAAAATAAAAAGGCTGCAATGCCATCACTTACAGTGAACCCCACATTGTTTTGTACCATGGCCTTCTATCTTCCATGGATATCACAGCAGCAAATGTTCAGTCAAGCAGCAATACCTAAACACACACACACACACACACACACACTCACACACACACAACAGCTGACATCATCATGAACCTCACCACACTCTCACCACCATACACAGGGCAATGAACAGAGATTGGCAGAGAAAGACAAGCCTCTCAGCCCCCACCCTGTAGTCAGCTGGAGATATGCACTTCTGGAAGTTTTTGTACAGTGAGCCAGGAGCACATCTAAGATTTCTTTGGGTGGGGGCTTCACAAACCTAAGGGGTTTGAGAATAGTAATCAGTGGCATTTTTATATTTAAAGCATAGCTTTTACTGTGCTCTGCCCCAACAAAAGTAATTTTTTTTTTTTAACAGTGTCCTTTCATCTTTTATCCGTCCACAGGAAATAGTGCACAGGCATGATGCTATACTACCTCTATTTCTATATAGAATGAACTATGCACCTCAGGAATGTCCATTTTAACCTTTCAAACTATGTATTTTATTAAGGTTTTTGGGGGGACCAAACATGATCTAAAGCTTTGTTTAGCTAGGTGGGTTAAGGGTGGGAATGTAGGGTGGGACTGTATTGATGGTGTCAACATACTAATATTCTAAGAAGCTAGCAGAGTAGGCCCTATGGTCTATCAGGTCTGCTTGGGGATCAGTGCCTGTTTAGGGAAAGGAAAGTTATGGTGAGACTGTGATAAAACCCACCACCTGCAGTTGACTAGGTACCCACAATGGGACTACAGTTGTGACAAGGTCTAGGGCACCACCTCACATCAGACAAGCACCACTCTTTGTTCTCAGGGCTATGGGAGCAAACTGTTTTGCTGTGTTACAAACAATAAAACACAACAAATTGCTATCAAGAATTTAATTCACAGATTAAAACCAGTGCCACCATCACTAATCATTAATTGTGCTTCCTGCATCCAATAATATCTCATACAGCATGGTATCCTATTAAAGTCACATATTAGCATTTCCCCTACAACATGTAACTCAGGACATAGAGGCAGTGGTATCATTTAGGTATTATGTACAGTATGTGCATATATCATTTTTAACAACTCCACCTACACTTACATTGAACTGTTGTAAGGAGAAGAAAAATAATCATTTATATAGCGCTTTTCATACACAGTGTATCCCAAAAGCACTTTACAAGCAAATGCTAGACTGGTAGTGAAGTGACTGAATGTGCAGTCACAAACATTTAAAATACACTTTGTTTCAGTTCTCTTTTTTGCATTTCACTGGTCACCAAATAAAGCGCTAAATGCAATTTTATATTCTAATATGAAATATACGATGTACCTTACCAGTTTCCAAACATAGGCTATGTTCTCCGATATCATATCAGGCTTTAACAAAGTTCAAATAAAACTTGCACTAAAAGTACACATCATGACTGGCATTATCATGCAATACAGTTCTATGCTGAAAAAAAAAAACTTGTGTCTAATATCCCTATAACCATTGATCTGTATCACTGTTCACATGTTCCCTTACAAGGCTGGAATGTCCCATCCCTCTGTTCATTTTAGGTTAATTCTACCATTCTGCTAAATAAAATAATCTAAAAGAATACCAAAGTTTATTTGACCTCAGTATTACAATATAGTGAGTTCCTGTATGTGAGAGTTTTACTCACTTGAATGTCTCAGGGGAAATCACTCCCTCGGAATAATAGGAGCAGTCAGGGCAACAGACGGGCGTGGTATTTATACCACATTACAGAGGAGGGGATGATCTATGAAATTAACAGAGAGATGAAGCTAGGCAGAAAAGTTTTTTGTTGTTGTTTTCAGCATAGAAATGTTTTATGTAACAGAGTCAGTAATAATGTATAGTTTTTTAATACAGATTTTATTTGAACTTTGTTTAAGCCTAATATGATATTGAAGAACATAGCCAAACTTTATAAACTGGTACACAGTGGATGAAATAAAGAAAAAGTGGAAGTTACTTTTGCAAATACCTGACTTGTTCATTTCACTTCAGACTGATGCAGACGACAGAAGGTGGCAATCCGGTCACGACTGTTAAACGAATACCTTTCTCTTGACGAAGTGTTGTTCCCCCAGCCTCAATATACATCATGCCCTGTGCCCCTCGCATTGCACCCTGCACCCCTCGCATTGCGTCCCTGTCCTGACTCCGGAGTGGACTATGCTTCGGTGCCTCCATGCGTAAGTGTTTCCAGTTTGTCCCCTCGCTCCAGGTGCTTCAGTTGCAGACTTGCAGTCAGTGTCTGCTTTTCTCTCCTGACTCCTATGATAAGTCCCAACTCCTAGGCTCACTCCAGTCCCAGCAGATTGAGCGGTCAGTGCGGTGCACTACTCTATGTTGTTGCAAGGTGCAAAACACTACCACATCCAGACTACAATCAAAATTTCTTCTTCCTTCAGAGAGGCAGGCTTGCTCAGCTATGGCTCCACTTGGTAGCTGCTTTGTTGGTTGTTTGGGTCACTGGGTGATGGATCTTTTCAGCTCTCAATCTTGGCTCTGTATAACTCCTCTGGCTTGCTAAGATTTGGAAACTAAGTACTAGGCTGCAGGCTGCTCTTAACAAAAATTTAAACATGCCGCCGCGGAGTCTTGGCCACACCCTCTACCTGATGCTGTAGCCAACTTGAGCCAATGATCTCTAAATGTCTGCTGTGGGCTGCAGTTTCCCCCTTCCCCTGCTGGCCAAAACAAAGACAAAGCCCCCAAAAGCCATACAAAAAAGTTTATTGTTGTGATGCCAGGAGCCACACTGGCTGGCTTGTTTGCTATGCTCCGGTATGTCTATGTTATCAGTGGCTATGCCCTTGGGAAGGGAGTTTCAGGGTGTGCAGTAGCCACTTGCTCAGCTGGGGGAGAATAAGATGTG
Source organism: Neoceratodus forsteri (assembly GCA_016271365.2). NCBI lineage: Eukaryota > Metazoa > Chordata > Ceratodontiformes > Ceratodontidae > Neoceratodus > Neoceratodus forsteri. Next base: position 531,795,211 of record CM028133.1, read on the forward strand.
AGGAATCCCAAAGCTAATTCTACTACAGGAGTCATTGATTTAAAAACAATTACAACTCCACTCAATTACGGCTGCAACTCAGGGCAATTCCAGCTAATTGCAACTAACCTGAATTGTGGTCCATGATTCCGACAGCTGACGGCAGCTCCGGGGTGTAACACCAAGCAGAAGTATTTGTTTAAGATGTCTGCCTTTTCCTGGTACACCTCTGTATAATCCCCCCCCCCTTTCTTTTATAACCTTACAATCCCTTCTTTGGTCTTCCTCCTCTCGCTTACGTATCTAAAAAGTGTTTTGTCCTCTTCTGATACCGCCTGGGCTATATTCTCTTTGGTTAGTGCCTTTGCTTCCTTACTGCTTTCCCTGCTTCCCTCTGCTTCCACTGATGCAACTTTCTATCCTCTTCCTTCTGTGTCTCCTTGAATCTTCTGAATGCAACCCTTTTGACCTTTGTTTTTTCCATCACCTCTTTTGTGAACCATTGTGGCCTCTTTTTCCTCTTGTTTTTGCACACTTGCTTGGTGTAGAGGTTTGCTGCTTTCACTGTGCCCCTTTTTAGCTTGTACCACTGTTTCTACACAACCCTAGGTCACCCCTCCGCCAGGTCATCCATGAGATATTCACCTATCTTTATAAAATCTGCACTTCAGAAGTCCAAGACCCTTACCAGTGTATGGCATGATTCTGCTGCAATCCTTATATTGAACCACACTGTACGGTGATCACTGTTCCCCAGATGGCCTTCCACTTTGATATCTTCAACACTGTCCCTGTTAATGAGTAGTAAGTTCATTATTGCCCTATCACAAGTGGGCTTACCGAGTAGTTGCTGAAGGACTGCCCTCCAGCAGGGAGTCCAGGAGGTATTGTTTCTAACTGAAGCCACAGATGGGATGCTCCAGTCTAGATGCAGGAGATTGAAGTCCCTCACCTGCAGTACCTCTCCCTTTTCTGTCATTTTGTCAGTGGCTTCCAACAGTACCTTATCTAACTCCTCCCTCTGAGCTGGAGGACTAAAGATCATGCTGTTGTGAATAGTGGGTCCATTTCCTGACTTAATGGTGACCAACAGCATATCCGCCCCACTTGAATTCCCATGTCTCAGTCATTTTTATGCTTTCCTTAACATTAAGCACCACCACCTTTACTTCCCACCCTGTCCTTCCTGAACTGAGTTTAGCCTGGTATGGCCATGCCCTAGTAATGGTTTTTAATGCACCTTGCCTTGCTAATGGCCAGTATATCCAAGTCAGCATCTGCAATGATGGCCTTTAGGTCTGGAATCTAACTTCTTAAACTTCTAGTATTCACACACATGGTTTTCCAGATTTTGTTTGCACTCTGCTTGTTACCCCTGCCCTTTTTTCATTGTGCCCCCATCTTCCTCCCTGTCTTTTTAGCGTTTCTGTTCCACTTCCTCTCCATTACTATCACCCTACTTCCTTTATTACCTTGTATCCTGGGGGGAGGTTCTCTCCCCTCGCAATCTCCTTCCTGTCCACTTCAGCTTGTGGGGGCAGTTTCTGCTTTCCCGATTCCATCTGCTGACCTCCGTGGCTAATTTAAAGATCAAATGCACACATATTTCATAAAAAAATTGAATTCACTTGAATTCACATCCCTGTGTCATGACTAGTGTTTCCTGAAAATATCATGCTGTTTGGTTTTGTGGTTTTCTTAAAATCAGCATCTGTTAATATGCTCTGCAGTAAATAAAACAGTGAAGAAACAGTGAAGATATTTCTGTCCCTGTCCATGAGCAATGACATCATACCTGTCCTGCCTGCTGCTTCTGCAATTAAGTCCCTGATTGCTAAATAAGTTGTTGCAGTCCCTAGTTAAAGCAGTCTGTAGAGCTAATTTTTTTCAATCAGAGTTTGTTACTAACCCATATGGTTTGTGTTTAGAAAGATATGCTTAAAATCTTTCTTTTCTCATAAAACGTTGATCATGTGGGGGTTCAGTGCTGAACTGAAGTGGTATGAATGAATCTGTGAAAAACAACATTTTCTGTATCACAGCTCTCAGTTCTCTGTCATCACAGCTCTGCATTCTATTCTGGCTATATAACACAGGGTTGTTTAATGGATATAAAATAAACTACATTCCATTAATTCATAGAAGCAGCATATATTTAATGTAGCCTCAATAAATATGTTCATGTTCATGTGATAAAGTTTGTTTCCATGTCAGATTGACAAACTTGTGTCTGCCACACTCTGCTATTTCAGGAACATGTACTGTATGAACTCATAAAATTTAGTTGTGTGGAAATACATCATGTATATGTATAACTATAAATATTATATGGCATCCTGATGCCCCTGTCTTCTGCCTCTCAGTTGAGACTGCTGCTCCCTGCTTCCCTCTGTCCCCCACCTCCACAGTCAGGACCAATGCACTTTGTTGCCTCCTTTTCCTGTCTCCACAGACAGGGCTGATCTCCTCTGCTAAGCCCTAGAGTCCCAGGGCCTCTGCCTTCACAGTTTGGGCTGCTGCACCATGCTGTCCCAGGCCACCAAAGTTGGGGCTTTTGCTGCACCCTGATACCCACTTCCATTGCCCCAAATGGGCCCAGCCACTGCACCACATGCACCACAGCACACAGTCAGAGCTGCTGTACCCTGATGCCCCACAGTGTCCTACACCACAGTCAAGGCTCCTGCATCATGCTGTACTCTGTCCCCTGACACCACTGTGCTCTGCTGCACCATAAAGCCTCTTGCCTCCACAGTTAGAGTTGTTGCACCATGCTGCTCCCTGCCACTAGACTCAGAGCCTTTGGCACACTGCCGAAACTACTTAAAAGAAAAAGCAAAATATACTTTCATCTTGTATTATAGGGTGGGGGAAAGAGGGTAGCAGGGTGCAGCAGCCTCAACTGTTTGTGCAGGAGGCAGCAGGGTGCAACAGCCCTAACTACTGTATGTGGAGAAGACAGTGGGCAGCCGGTTGCAGCAGCCTCAAATGAGGGCAGGAGACAGAGGGCTTTTGGGGCAGGGGAAAGGGGAAGCAGATAGCTGCTGCTTAAACTGTCAGGCAGGAGACAGGGGCATCAGGATGCCATATAGTATTTCTAGTTATACGCATACTTAATGTATTTTCACACAGAAACCCTCTAAGAACTGAATTTTATGAGTCTGTACAGTACATGTTCCTGAAATAGTAGAGTGTGGCAGACACACATTTATCAATCTGACATTAAAACATAATTACCACATGAACATATCTACTGAGGCTACATTAAATACATGCTGCTTCTATGAATTAATGGAATGTAGTTTATTTTATATCCATTACACAGCCAGAATAGAATGCAGACCTTTTATTGCAGATAACTGAGAGCTGTGATACAGAAACTGTTACTTCTAACAGATTCATTCATACCACTTCAATTCAGCACTGAACCCCAAGTGATCAACTTTTTATGACAGCAGAAAGATAGATTTAAGCATATCTCTCTAAACACAAACCACATGAGTTATAACAAACTCTGAGTTACAGCAATTAGCTCTACAGAGTGCTGTACCTAAGAGCTGCAACAGCTTATTTAGTCAATTAGGGACTTAATTGCAAAAGCAGCAGGCAGGACAGGTATGATGTCATTGCTCACTGACAGGGACAGAAACATCTTCACTGTTTCTTCATTGTTTTCAATTACTGCAGAGCACATTAACAGATGCTGATTTAAAAAATAACACAAAACCAAACTGCATTATATTTTCAGGAAACACTTATCATGACACAGGGATGTGTATTCAAGGGAATTCAAGCTTTTTATGGAATATGTGCATTTGATCTTTAAATGTTCTTTAAAGTAACATTTAAATTGTCCACTGAGAACTGCAGTTCCCTTCCTGGATGAATGTAGGCCATCATCCCTGTATTATCCCCTCATCCTGCCAGGTGGGTCCCCAATCCCCAATGTAGCCGAACCCCTTCCCTCCTCTCTTCACAGTTCCTTCAGCCATGAGTTGAAGGCCCTGGTGTGTAGAACCCTCTACTCCACCTGTCTTAGACAGGCAGCTCCTCAACGAAAGTTACTGAGTCTGCCACTTAAAGCCACTCCACAGTTATGTAACCTTCCACTGCGCTATCCCATCCTTAGCCAGGTCACTTGTCCTCATGTGTGGCAATGGCATCCAGGTCCCCCTACCTAACTGCTGCCCTAGTGATCCCTAGTATACATTTTCCCATACCTCTCTACCGTAGCACCACATAGGCACCTGACCTCCCTCTCTGCCCCTTCCTATTCCCAAAACAGTCCCCCTGACAATGGAGTCCTCCACCAGAAGTTGCTTCCTTCTCCTCTGGGGTTCTCTCCCACCCTATTTGGGTTTTCCACTATGGAGGGCCCCCACTTCTTCCCTGCCCACTGCAACAGGTGCCTCATCCTGGCAGTCCCACTCCACCAGAGTGCAAAATATTTTTTTTTAGTGGTACTGGTTGAGGGGATATGCTATGTTCAGCCAGAATGCATTGGCCCAAGTATCGCAATCCCAACCCCAGGTGCCCGAAACACAGTTGCCCAATATCAGGATTTCACGTTCAACAAGTGTTTCAGTGGGCTTTGCCCCCCACACCCCTTGTACTTAAGGATCCTAACTCTGGGAGGGGTGAAATCCCGATATCAGGCAACCATGTTGTGGGCACCCGGGGTTGGGATTGCAAAACTTGGGCTGATGCATTTCAGCCAAACAAATGCATCCTGGTTGGGGAATATGCCTCAGACCCACACACCAGCCTTCCAGAGCCCACCACCCCCAGCCTTCCTGATCCCACCATAGTCCAGCCAATCCTCCTCCCTGGCATCCTCTCAGGTAACAGTGTAAGACCTTGTGACCCCTGGATTGGGGAGAAGATCTCCCAAATCCTAGCCAGCTCAGCCTGGAGTCTATCAACCACTGCTCTCAACCCAGAGAGGTGCATGCAAAAGGGCAACACTACAGTCTCCAGTAGGTCTCTCTGAAACCTGCCACCTCACAGCCAATGCACCACTTCTGGTATTCCCAGTTCCTGCTCTCCCTGTGAAACTTAGAAATATCTCCCCCTTATGTTGTTTGTTGAGCCCCCTTGTACATTTGACCTAGAAAGTGTTGTTCATATTTCACTTTTTGCCTATTACCTGTTACCTCAAAATCTGTTCCCTTATTTTGTTTGTTATACCCCTTCATATACCTACACCAGATATTACCTCCTATTTCACTTTTTGCCTATCCCTTTTCTGTCAGTCATGCCCTTTTTCCCTTTACCCCAGATATGGTGTTATTAGTTTTACTCCCTTATGTTTTATGTTAAACCACTTTCTACACCTACTCTAGGTAGGGTGCTACTCCTACTCCCAGATTAATCCCGTTTTATTTATTTATTTATTTAGTTAAACATCAGTTTAGAAACCTTTGAGCCAGAGGCTTATTTACAAAGGTACCTCGCCACAAAGAGGACATCAGAACAGTAGTACAAGGGACACAGTACTTACAAACAAAAAAGTTACAGTTCAATTACAATTTTGTTTCAATAGAATACAATCTCCAACGAAGCAAAAGATAACAAAAGGTGCAAAACTTATGGTCGGGGGAGAGCTGGTGGGAGTAGAAGGAGGAGATAGGGGAGGAGGAATTAGTAGGGAAAGTGGGGGGAGCCAGTGAGCATTGTCAAACAGAGTATATATATATATATATATATATATATATATATATTTTTTTTTACACTAGGCTAGCTGGCAGTTGCATTTAGAGAGCTAAGCAGGAAATTCTGAGCTTGGGCTTAAAGCAAGCTAAGGTTAGTGAGTTTGAGACACTGGCAGGGAGGGATTTATACCAGTGGGGCGCACGGTAGGGGAATGCCCTCTGACCTTGAGAGGTCCTGGCTCTCTGAATAACTAGGGTAGCTCTTGACGAGCTGCGTGTGATCAGGATCGGTGCAGTATGGCGAATGGAGTTGGATAGGCCTATGGGGGATAGGCCATGCAGGGCTTTAAAGGTGAGCTGGCATGTCTGATACATGAGTCGCTCTTCCAGGTTGAGTAGGGTAGCCAGGGTGTACAGCTCACATGTGTGAGTGAGTCTGGGAGCACCAGTAATAAGTCTGCAGGCCTTATTAACTGTGAGGCGAACCTTGTTGAGGGCAGTCTGATCTGCTGAGCCATAGACCGGCAGGCCATAGTGAATGAGAGACATGACAGAGGAGGTGACAGCCAGGCAGAGGGCATCAGGAAGAAGGCATTTCTTGTGCCGGTAAAGAATGCCTAGCCGTGAGTTGGCGACAGAATTTAGGGCAGATATATGTCCATGGAATGAAAGTGCAGGGTCAAAGGTTATACCAAGATATTTATAGGACTGCACCTGGTCAATGACGAGATTGGGTGTGGAGTGGACAGCTAAGGGAAACTTGCTGTACTTGTTTTGGGGGTGGGAGAAGAGCATCGTTTTTGTTTTCTTAAGGTTTTATTTTACCTTTTGCCCTTCCCAGCAGTGAATGCGACAATAGAAGTGAACTGGTGACTTACCTTAGTTCAATGTGTGGTACATAGCTCAGTGCTTGTGATATGTAAGAGCTGGATGAGATATGGTTGGTGCTTTGATATGTTAGAGCTGGATTGGTACATAAGTCAATGCCTGTAGTATGTATGAACTGGATGAGATATGGTTAGTGCTTAGATACATTTGAGCTGATGAGATATGGTTGGCATAAGAAACTTGATCTTTGGCCTTTCTTTATATCCCACCTTTGGTGAGATGCTGGTTGTGTGTAGGACTGAAGGCCCAGTGCAAGGTGAGATACGAGTGCTGGAGAAGGAGGAGGAGGCAGTGGTGGATGGATGGTGAGTCTGACTTGCTCAAAACATTGGAAGCAGAAGCTGAAAGTGTTAAGTAGAGGATGGGGGAGTAGCTATGTTCCCCCCATTGAACCACAGGCAAAACCTTCCAATTCAATGTGTGGTACATATCTCAGTGCTTGTGATACATAAGAGCTGGATGAGATATGGTTGGTGCTTAGATACATTAGAGCTAGACTGGTACATAAGTCAGTGCTTGTAGTACACATGAACTGGACGAGATATGGTTGATGCTTAGATACGTTTGAGCTGGATGAGGAATGGTTGGTATAAGAAACTTGATCTTTGGCCTTTTTTCTGTATTCCACCTTTGACGGGATTCTGGATGTGTGTAGGATTGAAGGCTCAAAAAGAAAAGAATTGCCATTGTGATTACCTCCTCCAACTCGGGAGAGTGTGGCCAGTAGCATGCAGGAGAGGAAAAACCCCTTGGGGGGAAACCTTTGAGGACCCGTGGCTACTGACCTGCCCATCCTCTGGGCATACTTAAAGGAGAGTAATCCTATTTAGACTAAAGTGCTAATTGGTTATCTTAGGACTAGATCTGTGTTACTGATAGTACAGCATCTCCTTGATTTTGATAGTGAGCAGAATAATCCTGAAGGACAAGGCAAAGGCAAATGAAGGTCCAACATAGAAATGATGACATACAAGGCTGGGTAATGCAAGTCCATAAATATCTATGGCAGAAGGTGAGGAAGCATAGGATCCAACAGAGAAGGCGAGACCCCCATGAGAGTAGGCCAATGTGATGATGGTATGCAGTTGAGCCAGCAGCTAGCTCTCATGCAGACATAGCAGGATGATGGTGGGACCCCATGTGGTCCATCATGCATAGATTCCTGTAGAGAAGATGAGACCTCCATGTAGGTCAGCTGAGGTGAGGTGGAATGTAGTTAAGCAGGCAACCAGGTCCCCTTTGTGCGGTGAAGCAGGGGACATGGTGGACCCATGTGTTCAGCCATGCATAGGTTCTAGTAGAGACAATGAGAACCCACATGGGTTGGCCGAGATGAGATGGAATGTGGATAAGCAAGCAGCCAGGCCCTATGCAGGCGAGGCCAGATGTATGATGGGACCACTAAGTCCGCTAGTACATAGGTACAGTAAGAAGGTGAGACCCCCGCATAGGTCAGCCAAGGTAAGAAGGAAGTCATAGAGCAAGCTCCAGGTCCCCATGTGGGTTGAAACACTAATCAGAATAAGTTTTCCACGAACAATGCTGAGACCATAGGCCGATAGCAGTAGCCATCTAGGGGAAGACCCTTATGGAGACGGATGTCATCCAGTGGCATAGCAGGAAGGAAGTGGAGGTAGGATCAATAAATGGTTTCCTTGACTGGGAGCAGAGTTAGGTGCAGTCTGGCAAGAAGATGAGGGCAGCTGTCAATGCACAGTAAATGTAGAATGCAGGAGAAGACTAGATGACACTGATAGAATTCCAAGTCCTGTTATTTGAGGTCGATGATAAGCAATAGTCAACAGTGAAGATGAAGGTTCTGACAGATGTAGATCCAGATAGGAATGATGTCTGGATGAGGGACAGTGATTTATCCATGACCAGGGTAGCAGTAAGTGAAGCAGTTGTAAAGTGTACATGTACAGACAGCATGGTTGGGGAATGAGTGCCAACACAGTAAATAATTATAGGATGTAGAAGTCATAGGGGACAAAAGTAGTTGGAAACATTGCCCAGCAAGGAACGATGGTAAAGTAGGGCTCTAAGTGATTGGGAGGCTTGCATGGAGCTGAAAATCCAGTGAAATGGTAGGTTACGATAGAGTACCTTGTCAGACAGGAGAATTGTCTCAGGATGTCCAAAAATTGAGGTATCCTCTACGGAGATGTCAAGTGTAGAAACTTGGTTTGTACTGGACCAAAAGATGGATGATAGCTGATAGAAGCATAAATGAAATATGCAGCAGGGTAGGCCCGGACAAGGGCTAGCTGGAACATGGACCCCATGCAGGTCCGGGGTATGTAGTGGTCAAATGTTCAAGCAATCTTGCAGGTCTCAGGTGTTGGTCTAAGGAAGACGATACCTCGATGTGGATCTGCTGTAGTGAAGAATGAAATACATTCCAAGGAGGAGTAATGCTTCTCAAGGGGACAAAGGATTTGGAATGGCAAGACCTCCACATGGGTTTGCCATCACTACTGTATGAAGTGCTCAGAGGAAAGGGGGAAACCCCAACGTGAGTCTGCTTGTCTTAACCTGAAGTGTGATTGAGCTACGAGTAGGGCCCCCATATGGGGCATGTAGTGTTGAGATGGTAGGACCCCATATGGTCTGCCTTGGTGATAGAATTGCGCTATCTGAGGTGAGGATGGTAGGACCCCAATGGTCTGTCATTGTGGTAGAAGCACTCCGTCCAATGTAAGGAGGACAGGACCCGAGGAAGTCCACCTGTAACATGGATTACGTTGTGAGTGATAAATAGATTTCTTCTTGTGGGCACAGTTGGATGGGAGGCAGAGACTCAGGGTTTCATGGTGGAGCAAGAAGTGTAGATGACAGAAACAGTTCAAGGTTTCCATGAAGGCTGAGCTGAACTGGAGAATCCTGTGCAGGAGACTAGGTATTCAGAGGGGAGTGCCAGGAGGCCATGAATAGAGACATGTGCAGTCAGCTGCCAAAGCCGGTAGCTCGGGTAGTGGCTGTTCACTGAATCATATCTTGGAGGATCATGAATGTAGAACCAGTCAATGGTTGATCCTTGAGTGTGATGAAGGAGGAAGTCCATTCTGGAAGACGTGAAGGATTACTGTGAGCAAGCAGTCAGGCCGCCTTGTGGGGAAAAAGCAGGAATACATTGAACAGGTAGCCAGGCCCCCTTAAGGGGTGAAGCAAGAATGGGTTGAGCAAGCAGCTAGGATCCTTGCAGGGTAAAGCAGGAATGTGTTGAGCAGGCAGCCAGGCCCCCTTGCGAGGTGAAGCAGAAATAAACCTCCAGGCCCCTTTTTACAGGCCAAACCAGGAATGCATTCAGCAGGTAGTCAGGCCCCTTGTGGGGCAAAGCAGGAAAGCACTGAGCAGGCAGCCAGACCCCCTTATGGGGTGAAGCAGATAAACCTCCAGGACCACTCACGGGGTGAAGCAGGAATGCATTGAACAGGTAGCCAGGCCCCCTTGCAGGTGAAGCAGAGATAAACCTCCAGGCCCCCTTTTACAGGGTGAAGCAGGAATGCATTGAGCGGGCAGCCAGGCCCCCTTGCTGGGCAAAGTGGTTAAATCTCAAGGCCCCCATATGGGGCAAAGCAGGAATGTGCTGAACAAGCACCCATGCCCCCTTGTGGGGCAAAGCTGAGATAAATCTCCAGGCCCCCTTTACGGAGTGAAGCAGGATTGCATTGAGCAGGTAGCCAGGCCCCCTTGTGGAGTGAAGCAGGAAACCATTGAGCAGGCAGCCAGGTTCCCTTGCAGGGCAGTGGATAAACAGCCAGGCCCATGGCAGGGCAAAACAGGAATGGACCCTTGGCAATCTGACAAATTGGTAGAGCTGAAGCCCGGAAGGGCAGGTCCAGTAACCATGAAGCAGATAAGATATCCTTAGTGTAATCTGAGTGGCAGTAAAGTGAAAGTTGAGCTAGACTGTGTGGAGGATAGCTAGACAGGCAGGCTCCCCCATGTAGGTCTGCCTGAAGAGCAGAATCATATCCAGGATGACAGCATGTCCCCAGAGTGTTCCACATAACTAGAACAAACCGTAGTAGTCTCAAATTGCCCTGTTCCTCCATAGTCCTGCATGGAATGCACAGCGTATTTAATAATGCCCAAAAGCAAGCAGCATGATGAAATGTGTTGGACAGGAAGTGAAAATGCACAGAGGAAGAAAGCAGAAATACCATGATGAGCTGTACTGGTCTCATCAGAGAAGAGGATGCAGCCCTGTTAATGAGAGGCAGTGGGTTGCAGGTTCTACTGCTGAGTCAAGCTGTCTGAGTAGAAATCCCTGAAAGGAAGTAGAGAGGGATAAACGTCCAAGGTAGATGTCTTGGGATGATGAATATCCATGCAGGACACTGAGTTGGGTAGAAATGGAATGTGCAGTAGATGTACCCAACAGGAAGGAACACTATGGTCTGGGAAGCCATGGATGTCAAGCGGTGAAATGATAGGGTACTTAACACCGGCCCAGTGCAGCAGAGCAGTACAGCATCCTGGCTGGTACAGCCATGTAGAGCATGGAAGGCCAATGCAGAAGCCAGAGCAGCAGCAGCATGCCACAAGCAAGAACAAGTGGAGTACTGATGGAGAAGTGAAACAATGAAGCCAACAGAGACACTGAGGTATGACTGGTGGGAGGAGGAAAAAAAAGCCCAAAACAGAAGAACGAGGAGAAGAGAGCCAGGTATGGGAGTAAAGGGGAAAGAGCAAAGCCCACCAAGCTGGGGGTGGGGAACAACAAGAAAAGCAATGCCAGAAGGCAAAAGACAAGGGCAGAGCAGCACAAACAACAAGCAGGCTCAAAGGAAGGGGGGGAGAGAGAGCACGACCAGCTGCGCTGTCGAGGAGTGACTCCAACCCCCTCAAAACAGAAGGAGCTGAAGCTGAAAGTGTTAAGTACAGGATTGGGGAGGAGCTACGTCTCCCCCATCGAACCACAGGCAAAGCCTTCCAATTGACTGGCAGAGTCTCCCTCTTCTTACTGCTGAAGCCTGCCAACACATAAGACTCCAGCCTTTCACCTGTTCCATTCCTTTGCTATCCACTCACTTGCTGGGACACAAATGTGTGGGACACATTAGGAGGAAGTCCATTTATAATATCCCTGCTGCTTCCTAGCTGCTCCTGGTTGGTCAATGTGATCAGGTGACCAATTCCCCACTCAGCTGCTGCTGCTGGCAACCTCCGCTCCCATGGCCTCCCAAGCCCCATGCCAGAAAAACTGAACCCAAAGGTCAGGGTCAAGAAAATCAAATATAAAACAACATTGTGTTTCTACCGAGGTTCTACCTGACTCAATGCTGGTGTTGTGCTGCAAAGTGAAAACGCACACCACAAAACTATAGTGTCAGTCGTTTAAATCCCCTGCTGCTTCCAGGTTGCTCCCAGTTGGTCTGTGTGATCACATGAGCAGTTCCCCACTAAGCTGCTGCTGCCACCAACCTGTGCTCCTATGGCCTCCCAGCCCCCATGCCAAGAAAACTGAAACTGATGGGCAGGTTAGTGAAAATCAAAAGTACTGCAGTATTGGGTTTCTGCAAAGGTTCTCCCTCTCCTGATGCTGGTGCTGTGTTCAAATACTCTAATTATCTGCTGCAATATATGAATTATGACTAATAATCACAACCTAATTTATTTAAATGGGGCTAGTACTTAAGGGACACCACTGAATGCTCTCATGAGTGCTTATTTCTAAAACATGTCATTTTGTTTAGCTGACATACAACTGACTTGTTGCACATATCTAGTGCATGTGAATATGAGTCATAGGACCAGCATGAAGTTTTCAAACATTAATAAAGATTCACAGCATCGTTCTAACAATAAAAGTCTGTGCAGTTTTTCTGGGGGGAGGGGGGCCTTTTCTACCAGGTCATGTCTCTGTCACAATCTGCATTTCTTGTTGTGCACCCATAATGTAATATTACAGTACTTGTAGAATAAATGCATCACTATAGTTTTAATGTATACTGCACAAAAAATACTTGTAAAAAGTATCTCAAAGTCAGGACAGAGCATGGATTCATAGACAGTTAAAATGATGAAGTCAGAAGAACTACACAGTTCCAGTAGCTGACCAAGACAAGAACAATAAATAGAAACATAGAAACAAAGAATTTGACAGCAGATAAGGACTGCTTGGCCCACCCAGTCTTCCCATTTCCCTACCTAATGGATAAGCTGCAGATTCTAGTTAACCAGCAGCCTACTTCTTCCTACCCCCACCCCCTAGAATTGCCTTATGACTGTCCCATGCGTGCTTGAATTCCACCACTGTTTTTGACTCCGCAACCTCCTCCGGAAGGCCATTCCATGCATCCACAACTGTCTCTGTGAAAAAATACTTCCTTAAATTACCTCTGAGCTGACCCCCTCTATCTTCAAATTGTGCCCCCTTGTTCTTGCACACCTCTTGTTTTGAAAGATGCTACCCTCTTGGATTTTGTTGATTCCCTTGAGGTACTTGAAAGTTTCTATCATGTCCCCTCTCCCTCCTTTCCTCGAGGCTATACATATTAAGCTCCTTAAGTCTCTCTTCATATGTCTTCCGTGCAGACCCTGCACCATTTTAGTTGCCCTCCTCTGGACAGCTTCCATCCTGTCTATGTCTTTGCGGAGATTGGGTCTCCAGAACTGCACGCATTACTCCAGATGGGGTCTGACCAGCTGTCTGTACAGAGGGATAATAACTTCCTGTTTTCTACTGGTGATGCCTCTCCCTATGCATCCCAGTATCCCCCCAGCCCTCCTTGCTACCCTCTCACATTGCTTGCCCACCTTTAGGTCATCTGATATGACTACCCCCAGGTCCCCTTTCCATTTTTGTTGTTGTTAGTATCTCACCCCCCCATTGTGCACTCTTCTCCTGGGTTTTTGTTTCCCAGGTGCATTACCTTGCACTTCTTAGCATTGAATCTAAGCTGCCATACATTTGACCATTCCTCTAACCTTGCCAAGTCCCTTCTCATCCTTTCCACCCCACCTTGTGCATCAACTCTGTTGCAGATCTTTGTGCATTAAAAGTGCCTGTACTGTTTGATATTAGCAGATCATTTATAACCTGAATCAAACACTTAACCCCTGAAAGCCACTAGTGTCAATAGTTATCCAAACCATAAAACTGCAGTACAAATAGTCAGAAATTACTCAATCAAAATGAAAAAACAGAAAAGAAATAACTAAAAGCCCCCATGTTTCAGTGTCACTGACCCTACGAGTAAGTTCCTCCAGAGCAGGATATATAGTGTGCATCTCATCTGTGGGGTATATTATAGAATGCCTTAGGGGAATTATTTCTTGAAGAAACACCTCAACTGTTGAAAGGGTAGCAGTCTCCGTAGTAGGGCTGCTGAATCCAGTGCAGCCTTCTGCCATTTCAGAACTCTCTCCAGCGATGTAGGAGGTGAGTGATGCTCCACAGTAGTTTCTTCAGTAACCTCCATTTTTGTCTCCATCCTGTGCAACAAACAAGAGCACAAACTATTAAGAAAAAGTTTAATAAGCCATTCAATAGCAAAATAGAACTACAAACTAAAGTGTTGATAAAATAAAAGAACTGAAGGAGTGGAGCAACACTCAGAAGCTGGTCATCAGTCGAGGAGCATCACGTGACTCTGGGAAGTTGAGTTTTAAGGTTGCAATCTCCCATGGGCATGGGAAAATGAGTCTTGAGGTTGAACACATTTTGAGACACAGAAACATTCCATCCACCCCAGCAATTTAGTTTTTGGTTGCAGTTTCCTGTGCATACAGGAAATGGAGTTTTGTGGTAGGACACATTCTATGACACCCAAATGTTCCATGTACATGGAAAATTGAGTTTTGTGGTTACAATTTCTCATATGCATGGGAAAAGGAATTTTGGGGTCAGACACATTCTGAGACACTAAAAAGTTACATGCGTACATTAAGTTGAGTTATGGGTCACACCCAATTTTCCATGTGCACAGAAATTGAGTTTTTGGGTCGCTATTTCCAGTGCACGCAGGAAATAGAGTTTTGGGGTTGGATTCATTTTTGTGCACAGGAAAATGAGTTTTCAGGTCATGACTGCTGTGCACACAGGTAAAGGAGATTTGGAGAAGGACACATTCTAAGATGCCAACATTTTTCATGTGCATGGAAAATGTAGTTTTGAGGGAACAATTTTCCATGTACACAGGAAATTGAGTTTTGAGGACACAATTTCCTATGCACGTGGGAAATGGAGTTTTAGGGACACACTCTGGGACACCCATATTTTCTGTGAGCATAGCAAATTGAGTTTTCAGGTCACTATTTCCTGTGCACATGGGAAAAGGAGTTTTGATATTGCACACATTCTGAGACACCCAAATTTGCCATGCACATAAAAAATTAAGTTTTCAGGTCACAAGTTCCAGTGTGCACAAGAAATGGAGTTTTGGCTTTGGACACAATTGAAAACTCTCAAATTTTCCATGTGCAAGACAAATTGAGTTTTTGTGTCACAGTTTCCCATACACATGGGAAATGGAGTTCTGGGTTTGGACACATTCTGAGACACCCAATTTTTATGTGCGCATGGGAAACTGAGTTTTCAGGTCTCAATCTTGGTGAGCATGGGAAAACTAGTTTTGGGGTCAAACACAACAAAACTTTCCATGCATATGAGAAATTGAGTTTTCTGGTTGCAATCTCCAGTGCACACAGGAAAAGGGGTTTTGGGGTCAGACGCAATGTGAGACCCACAATTTCCATGTGTGTGGTACATTGAGTTACAGGTCACACACACATTTTCCATTCATATGGAAAATTGACTTCTCATGTCCCAATTTCCCATGTGCATGGACAATCGAGTTTTGGGATCAGACACATTCTGAGACATCCACATTTTCCATGCATATATGAAACTGAGTTTTTGTGTCGCAAATGCCTGTGCACAAAAGAAGAGGCGTTTTAGGGTCACACACATTCGGGGACTGACAAACTTTCCATGCCCACAGGAAACTGAGTTTTTGGGTTGCAATATCCTGTGTGCATTCATAAATGGAGTTTTTGGGTCACTCACATTTTGAGACATCAGCATTTTCCATGAGCATGGGAAGCTGAGTTTTCAGGTTGCAACCAAATGTCTGAGTTTTTGGTTTCACCAAAATGTTCCATGCACATGAGAAATTGAGATTTCAGGTCATACTCAAACTTTCTGAGATATTTTTTCACTATGCTTCTAAGTCATTGTTTCTAAAGACTAGGATCTGCCCATTATCTACATCATCCTCTTTATCCAGATGCCTCATTCTCAGCCCTACTGCATGCCTGTGAATGTGATCTAACAAGATGCAACAAGACAGTGTTTGCATGACTGGCAATGTCCAGTTTAGTGTTTATAGAGAATTGCCAATGTTTCCTGAAACCTACAGTCATGTGACACCCCCGTCCCAGTTCATCTGCTGTGTCCACAGGATCAGCATCCAGTTCCAACCCTACAATGCCAGGAACATGACAGACTGTAGTCTCAAAAAAAATAAATCTGGTTGAGTAAGTGCAATGTGCTCTGAGCCAATTGAAAAAGTAATAAGTTAATGATTATTTTCACTAATTATAATGTGTTTAATCATATAAGCTATTTCAAAAATGTCCATACCACGTCTCATATTATGTAGATTACTAAGATCATTGGCACGTTTTTGATTTAAACAAGAAAAGAAGAATGCAGTCCTTTATCAGTCTCTGCTTCCCCAACCCCACATGACCCCTCACTCAGCAGGCTCTATGTGATAACTGTGAGGCAATAACAGTGAGGCCAATAAAGGCAAACAGAAAACAGCACGGCCGCATAGCGCAACTGGCACATCATGATGATCGCCAAAATGGCGACAAGTGCCACAGTAGCTTTCTTTGGGAGGGTTTTGGCTCCTGCACCCCCTTACTAAAAGTAACCAACTCTAGGGGATGCAACTCAGTGAGGGGGAAAAAGTCATAGGTCATCATTTCAGCGATCGCCATTTTGTGCCAGTTGCCCTATGTGGCCACGCTGTTTTTGTTCGCCATTTTTGTTCTTGCCCTTTTTGGAATTGCCCAGTTCATGGGATACCACTCAACACTTACCACCCCACATTCACCCACTCACACATTCACACTCACCTGAACATTGTCTCACAGCATAGATTTACTTCCTTGTCCAATAAATTTATTTCAATGCATTTTGAACTTTTACTCATACCTTTGTCAGTTTTAAATATTTTTACATCAAATTTTCATTATGGCATTTTTGGGAACCCATATGCACAGAAAGTTGAATTTTAAGGTCACAATCTCCCATGGGCATGGGAAAATGAGTTTTGGGGTCACACATATTCTGAGACATTGAAACTTGACATGTGCACCAGCAATTTAGTTTTCAGGTTGCAGTTTCCTGTGTACACGGGAAATGGAGTTTTGTGGTTGAACACATTCTGAGACACCCAAATTTTCTGTGCACATAGCAAATTCAGTTCTGTGGTTATAATTTCTTGTATCTGGGAAAAGGAATTTTGTGGTCAGACACATTTTGAGACACCCAAATTTTCCATGCAGACAGTAAATTGAGTTATGGGTCACAACTACAGTTTTCATGTACACAGGAAATTGAGTATTTGAGTTGTTTCCAGTGCATGCAAGAAACAGAGTTTTGGGATTGGATTCATCTGTGTACATGGGAAAATTAGTTTTCAGGTCATAATTTGCTGTGCACACACAAAAATGAGTTTTGGGGATGGACACATTCTCAGATGTCAACATTTTGTGTGTGCATGTAAAATGTAGTTTTGATGGCAGTTTTCTGTGCACACAGGAAATTGAGTTTTGAGGCAGCACTTTCCTGTGCACAAGAAAAATGGAGTTTAGGGGCATATTCTGAGACATCCAAATTTTCCATGTGCATAACAAATAGAGTTTTCAGGTCACAATTTCCTGTGCACATGGGAAAAGGAGTTTTGGGGTTGAACACATTCTGAGACACCCAAATTTACCGTACATATGGAAAAATGAGTTTTCATCACAAGTTCTGGTGTACACAAGAAATAGAGTTTTGGCATTTGACACATTTGGAGACACTCAGATCTTCCATGTGCACATGAAACTATGGTTTCAGGTTGCACCTAAAGTTTCTTTACACATGGGGAATTGAGTTATTGAGTTGCATTAAAATTTGCCATGCAGACAGAAAATTTAGTTTTTGAGTTGCAAGTACCAGTTCACACAAGAAATAGAGTTTTGGCAACTGACACATTTTCAGACACTCAAAATTTCTGTGCACATGGGAAATTGAGTTTTCAGGTTACACCCAAATTTTCCCTGCACATGGGAAGACCAGTTTCCTGGCCACAATTTCCTAAAGGCACTGAAAATGGAGTTTGGGGGTTGGTCACATTCTGTGACCCACACAATTTTCATAGACGTGAGAAATTGATTTTTCAGGCCACATTTTCCTATGCACATTGAAAATGGAGTTCTGGGGTTGCACAAATTTTAAGAAACTCAGATTTTCAGTGGGTATGGGAAACTGAGTATCTGGGTCACACCCAAATGTTCTGTGCACATAGGAAATAGAGTTTTAGGATCACACCCAAATTTTCTGAGATCATTGTTCTATATAGAAGCATAAAAACATAGACTCTGATAGCAGATAAGGACTGCTTGGCCCACCTAGTCTGTCCATTTTCCCTACTTACTGCAATATCACAGATCCTACTTGATCTCTGACCTTTACCCCCTCTTTCCTATTGCTATAGTTCCCTTGTGCCTATCCCATGTATTCTTGAATTCCCCTACCATTTTTGCAACCATCACCTCTGCAGAGGGGCTGCTCCATGTATCCACCACCCTTTCTGTGAAAAAAATACTTCCTCACATTAGGAACATAGAATCATAGACTCTGTAGGCAGATAAGGTCTGCTTGGCCCACCCAGTCTGCTCATTTCCCTACCCATTGGATAAGCTACAGATCCTTGTTAACCAGCAACCTACTTCCTCCTACCCTCCACAAGGATTATGTTATGTCTGTCCCATGCATTCTTAAATTCTCCCACAGTTTTTGACACCACAATCTCCTCAGGAAGGCCATTTGATGCATCCACTACCCTCTCTGTGAAAAAATACTTCCTTACATTGCCCCTGAGTCGTCTCCCCTCTATCGTCAAATAGTGCCCCCTTGTTCTTGCACGTCTTTTTCTGAAAGATGCTACCCTCTTGGACTTTATTGATTCCCTTGTGGTACTTAAATGTTTCTGTCATGTCCCCCCCTCTCCCTCCTTACCTTGAGGGTATACATATTAAGCTCCTTTGTTCTCTCTTCATATGGCTTCTGGTGCAGACCCTGCACCATTTTAGTTGCCCTCCTCTGGACTGCCTCCATCCTGTCTGTGTCCTTGTGGAGATGAGGTCTCCAGAACTGGATGCAGTATTCCAGATTGAGTCTTGCCAAATGTCTGTAAAAAGGGATAACAACTTCCTGTTTTCTACTGGTGATGCCTCTCCTTATGCATCCCAGTATCCCCCCAGCCCTCCTTACTGCCTTCTCACATTGCTTGCCTACCTTTAAGTCATCTGATAAGACTACCTCAAGGTCCCTTTCCATTTTTGTTGTTGTTAGTACCTACCCCCACATTGTGTACTCTTCCCCTGGTTTTTTATGTCCCGGGTGCATTACTTTGCACTTCTTTGCATTGAATCTAAGCTGTTATACTTTTGACCATTCATCCAACCTTGCCAAGTCCCTTCTTATCCTTTCCACCCCTCTTGTGTATCAACCCTGTTGCAGATCTTTGTGTCATCTGCAAAGAGGCATACTTTCCCTTCTGGTCCCACTGCAATGTCACCTATAAAGATGTTAAAGAGGACATGTCCCAGTACTAAACTCTGCAGTACCCCACTAGTAACCCCCCTTTCTTCAGAGTGGACTCCATTTACTATTACCCTCTGCATCCAGTTATCTAACCAATATTTTACCCAGGCTACAACCTTGGGACCCACTGCAAGGCCCACAAAAGTACTGGACTTTAGGAGGGCTGACTTTGCCAAAATGGGTGAGTGCCTAAGGAATGCACTAGCAAATGGGAAGGAAGGAGGGGTGGAAGAACAATGGGGAATAATAAAAACTGCCATCACAGAGGTAAAGAGCCTTTGTGTGAAGCAAATAAACAAAACAAAACGATGTAAGAAACCACTATATTTCTCAAAGAAAGTGGCAGTGAAGGTTCAAGAGAAAAAGAAAGCATTCAGGAAGTACAAGGAATCGCAGAAGGAGCAGGACAGAGAACTGTATCAGTTAAAGCAAAAGGAGGCTGGGAAGGCAGTCAGAACAGCAAAGGCCCAAACCGAGGAAAAGATAGCCAACTCAGTTAAGAAGGGGGATAAACCTTTATAGGTACATCAGGAGTGAAGGAAGACCAAGGGAGGGATAGTGAGGCTTAATAAAAGGGAGGGAGGTGGTAGAGGGAGACTGTGAAAAGGCAGAGATACTAAACAAATATTTTTGCTCAGTATTTACAAATGAAGAGGGGGAGGTACATAAAACAAACAGTAGAAACACTCTGGATACAGAAGTTGATACCAGCCCATTTACAGAAGAAAGGGGTCTGAAAAACTCTTAAAACTGAAGGTGGACAAAGCAATGGGGCTTGATGGGATTCATCCCAGAATTCTAAAAGAACTACGGGTAGAACTACTGACACCACTGACTACCCTTTTAACAAATCATGGAGGATGGGGAAAATCGAGGACTGGAGGAGGGCAGATGTGATTCTCTCACAAAAGTGGGAGCAAGGCAGAAGAGAAAACTACAGACCTATTAGTTTAACCTCAGTGATAGGAAAATGATAGAATCACTTCTGAAGGAAAGAATTGTCGAGTATCTAGAGGCCAGAGGGGCACAGGACCCTAGGCAGCATGGATTCACAGTGGAAGGTCATGCCAGATGAATCTGATAGATTTCTTTGACTGGGTGACCAAAGTAGTAGATCAGGGAGGGGCTGTGGACATGGCCTACCTAGACTTTAGCAAGGCATTTGACACAGTCCCACACAAAAGATTAATACACAAGTTAGCCAACCTGGGAGTGGGTCCCAAGATGACAGCCTGGGTAAAGAATTGGCTGGAAAATAGGACACAGAGAGTAATAGTAAATGGAGTCCACTCAGAAGAAAGGAGGGTTACTAGTGGGGTACCACAGGGTTCAGTATTAGGACTGGTCCTCTTCAATGTCTTTATAAGCGACATTGCAGAAGGACTGGAAGGAAAAGTATGTCTCTTTGCAGATGACACAAAGATCTGCAACAGAGTTGATGTGCAGGGTGGGGTGGAAAGGATGAGAAGGGACTTGGCAAGGTTAGAGGAATGGTAGAATGTATGACAGCTTAGATTCAATGCTAAGAAGTGCAAGGTAATGCACCTGGGAAACAAAAACCCAGGGGAAGGGTACACAATGAGGGGTGAGATACTAACAACAACAAAAATGGAAAGGGACCTGGGGGTAGTCATATTAGATGACCTAAAGGTGGGCAAGCAATGTGAGAGGGCAGCAAGGAGGGCTGGGGGGATACTGGGATGCATAGGGAGAGGCATCACCAGTAGAAAACAGGAAGTTATTATCCCTCTGTACAGACAGCTGGTGAGACCCCATCTGGAGTACTGTGTGCAGTTCTGGAGACCCAGTCTCCGCAAAGACATAGACAGGATGGAAGCTGTCCAGAGGAGGGCAACTAAAATGGTGCAGGGTCTGCACCAGAAGACATATGAAGAGAGACAAATGGAAATTAATATGTATAGCCTCGAGGAAAGGAGGGAAAGGGAGGACATGATAGAAACATTCAAGTACCTCAAGGGAATCAACAAAGTCCAAGAGGGTAGCATCTTTCAAAAAAAGAGGTGTGCAAGAACATAAGGGGAAAATTTGAAGATGGGGGGGGTTGCCAGAGGTAATTTAAGGAAGTATTTTTTCACAGAGAGGGTTGTGGATGCATGGAATGGCCTTCCGGAGGAGGTTGTGGAGTCAAAATCAGTGGTGGAATTCAAGCATGCGTGGGACAGTCATAAGGCAATTCTAGGGGGGTGGAGGTAGGAAGAAGTAGGCTGCTGGTTAACTAGGATCTGCAGCTTATCCAGTAGGTAGGGAAATGGACAGACTGGGTGGGCCAAGTGGTCCTTATCTGCTGTCAAATTCCATGTTTCTGTGTTTCTATGTTAAGGCTGACTAGCTTGTTTATTAATCTTTTGTGTCGGACTGTGTCAAATGCCTTGCTAAAGTCTAAGTAGGCCATGTCCACAGCCCCTCCCTGGTCTACTATTTTGGTCACCCAGTAAAAGAAATTGATTAGATTCATCTGACATGACCTTCCTGCTTTGTATCCATGCTGTCTTGGGTCCTGTGCCCTACTGGCCTCTAGGAACTCAACAATTCTTTCTTCAGAAGTGATTCCATCATTTTCCCTACCACTGAGATCAAACTAACAGGTCTGTAGTTTTCTGCTTCTGTCTTGCTCCCACTTTTGTGAAGGGGAATCACATCCACCCTCTTCCAGTCCTCAGGTACCACACCATCCTCCCATCATTTGTTAAAAAATGTAGTCAGTGGTGCCACTAGTTCTCCCCTTAATTCTTTTAGAATTCTAAGGTGAATCCCATCAGGTCCCATTGCTTTGTCCACATTCAGTTTTAGGACTTCTTTCAGGACCCTTTCTTCTGTGAATGGACTGGTATCGACCCCCTAGCCAGAGTGGTTCTATTCTTTGGTTTAGGCACCTCCCCCTCCTCTTCTTTTGTGAATACTGTCAGAAGTATTCATTCAGCATCCCTGCTTTTTCACTGTCACCTTCTGCCCACCCTATCTTGCCTTTATTAAGCCTCATTATCCATCCCTTGGTCTTTCTTCACTCCCTAGTTTACCTATAAAAGGTTTTATCCTCCTTCTTAAATGAGTTGGCTATCTTTTCCTCAGTTTGGGCCCTTGCAATTTTGATTGCCTTTCTCAGTTCCTTCTGCTTTAACTGGTACAGTTCTCTGTCCTGCTTCTTCCGTGTTTCCTTATACTTCCCAAATGCTACCTTTTTCTCCTTAACCTTCCCAGCTACCTCTTTTGAGAACTATGGTGGTTTTTTCCTTCATTTTGTTTTGTTGATTTGCTTCACACAAAGGCTTGTTGCCTCTGTGATGGCTGTTTTGGTTTTTTCCCATTGTTCCTCCTCCCCTCCTTCTTGTCCATTTGCTAGTGCTTTTCTGAGGCACTCTCCCATTTTCCCAAAGTCAGCCCTCCTAAAGTCCAATACTCTTGCTTTTGTATGGCTTGATGGTATGGCTGTGTTTATCGTGAACCACACTGTTTGGTAGTCGCTTGTTCCCAGATGGCTACCAACTTCTAAATCTGAGATCCTTTCTCCGTTCACATTTGACAATACAAGGTCTAAGATTGCTCCCTCCTGAGTGGGTTCTAACAATAGCTGTCTGAGGAATGTCCCCTGTAGGGCATCTAAAATGACCCTGCTCTAGAATGTGGCTGCAGCAAAGGTGCTCCAGTTAACATCTAGCATATTCTGGTCCCCCATCAACAATATCTCCCCTTTTTCTGCCATTCTAAGGAAGCCTTATATCATTTCCTTGTCCATTTCCTCCCCCTGACATGGAGGTCTGTATACAACCCGTGTGAAGATTGTGGTGCCATTTCTTGTCTCCAGGGTGACCCCACAGTGCCTCCTCTACTCCCTGTTTACCCTTTAGTTCCATTGCTTTGATTCCTTCCATTACAAAGAGAGCTACTCCTCCTCCTCTTGTACCCTTCCTGTCCCTTCTGTAGCTCGTGTATCCTGGTATGTTGACATCCCAGTCATGGTTCTCTGTGTACCATGTTTCTGTGACTGCCACGATATCCAGGTGTTCTTCTTCCATCAAGGCTACTAGTTCAGGGAGCTTGTTACACAGACTATGGGCATTGGTACTCATCACCCTCCATTTTTTATGGCCTTACCCATTTTAGCCCCATCTGTGTCCTTACTGCCTTTGCCTTTTTCTTCATTTACCCCTGTCCTGCTCCCTTTTGATTTCTCTGTCTTGGTGTTTAACTCACTAACTACCATGTTTTGGGGGGAGGCTAGGATTTCCCTGCTCCTTTTCAGTGCCTCCCCCTTGACTAGTTTAAATGCTTGCCAATGAAGCAATTAACCCTATCACCTAGAATCCTGGTTCCCCTCCTGGACAGATGCAGGCCATCATGCCAGTATAGGTCTGTATTCCTCCAGGTAGACCCCCAGTCCCCAATGAAGCCAAAACCCTGAGCTCTGCTCCAGTTTTTCAACCATTCATTGAATCCCATGGTGTGGAGTACCCTAGCATCACACTTGCATAGACAGGCAGCATCTCTGAGAAGGTTACCGTACATGTCACTTGTCTAAGGCACTTCTCCAACTCTTCAAACTCCTCTTGCACTGCTCTGATCCCATTCATAGCCAGGTCATTTATCCCTAGGTGGACAATGGCATTCAGCTCCTTCCCTCATGCAGCTGTTCCTGTGATCCTGAGGATTTGCTTCCTGTCCCTCCAAGCCATGGTGCCAGGCAGGCACCTTACCTCCCTCTCCCCTTCCTCTCCCAGTTCTACCCACCTATTGATTGAGTCCCCCACCAGGAGTTATTTCCTTCCCCTTTGGGGTCCCATACCACCCTCCTGTGGGTCTCCTTTGTGGAGATTCCCAGCATCCTCCTTGGTCTCCACTGTTGGTGCCTCCATAGAGGATCCACTCTCCACCAGAACAGCATATGAACTGTGAAGAGGTACAACTGGAGGGATGTGCCTCTGTTCCCTCCACCCTCTCCCTCCCTGAGCCAACCTTGGTCCAATCACTCCTCTTTCTTGACAACCTCTGAGGTAGCGGCTGTGGCCCTGGTGGTCCCTGGGTGTGGGAGGAGGTTTCACAAATCCTAATGAGGTCAGCCTGGAGATGGGCAACTGCCTCCCTCAGACCAGAGAGGTGCCTGCAAGTAGGGCAGCATTGCAGCCTCCAGAATATTTCCTGGAAGACTGACACCCCACAGCCATTGCACTGCACCACTCCCATCATGTCTTATTTTGTGGCCCCTCTTCTATTGCATTGTATGCTTACTCTCTCCTCCCTCTATTTATTTTTACACCTACTTTCCTACTGCCTATGTGCCCTTACAGCTCTCGGCCTTTCTGTTCTGGGACAGGAACTTCCTATATTCTTAGGTAGTCTCCTTCTTCCTTGCTCAGAGGCAGACCTTCAGCAGCTGGGGGGGGGAGGGAGAGCTACTCTTTTTCTTCAAAGATGAGGGAACATATGTTTCTCAGTGATCCTTCCCTTCCTACTGCCAAACAGGAGGTTCCTGTTGTCAGTCAAATCCAGTGCCTATAAAAGTAGAACTGGCTACAAGTGAGAGGGTGGAGGGGAAGGAAGGAGGGCAATTAGTAATTAAAGTTCTAGCTTTTTAGTCAGCTGCTCCTTGCTCTGAAAGCAAGATTCATGTCTGCCAAAAGATAGCAGTAGGGAACTGCAATTGGAGACACCTGGTTTTCTCCTGCCTAAGCCACACCTCCAATTAACTTCTCTCCTCCCCTCTCCTCCTGTCTTAGCAAACTGGGAAGTTAATACAGTCTCCTTTCCCCAGCATGGAAAAACACACTGACTTTCTCTTTTTTTTAACCTAAATGAGACCCCCCACTTCTAATAAAGTATCTGTTTGCTTAATCCCAACAGGCACTGACTCCTGCTGAGAAAGAAGTGTTCTATTAGTAAGAAGTGTTCTAGCTTTTTAGTCAGCTGCTACTTGCTCTGAAAGCATGATTCCTGTCTGCCAAAAGCTAGCAGTAGGGAACTGCATTTACCCCTGATTCTACTCCCCTCCAGCCTCGTATCATGATCCTTTTTTCTTGAACATCTTTTTTTCTGAAAGATGCTACCCACTTGTACCTTATTTATGCCCTTGAGGTATTTTAAGGTCTCTATCATATCCCCCCTGTCTCTCTCCTCTCTTCCAGGGTACACATATTGAGGTATTCTAGTCTCTCCCTATATGACATTTGGTGCAGACCCTGCACCATTTTTGTTACCCTTCTCTGAATTGCCTCTACTCTATGTCCTTCCGGAGATGCAGCCTCCAGAACTGGACACAATACTCCAGATGGGGTCTCACCAATGATTTGTACAGTGGTATCACCACCTCCTTTTTTTCTGCTGGTAATACCTCTCCCTATGCACCCCATCATCCCACAGGCACTCCCACAGCCTTTTTTTCAATGCTTGTTCACCTTTAGATCATTAGATATGATTACCCCCATGTCCCTTTTCTGTTTGGTGGTTATCAGTACTCCTCGATCATGTAGTCCTGCCCTGGGATTTCTGTGCCCAAAAGACATGATTTTACACTTCTTTGCATTGAATCTTAGCTGCCATATTCTTGACCACTTCTCAACCCTGCTTTGGTCCCTCCTTATCCCCCCCCCCCGGAGTGTCAACTTGGTTGCAGATCTTAGTGTCATCTGCAAAAAGGCATACTTTCCCTTCCAGTCCCTTTGCAATGTCACTTAAGAAGACATTAAAGAAGACTGGTCCCAGAACTGATCCTTGTAGCACCCTGCTGGTCACCCTCTGCTCCGCAGAATGCATTTTGTTTACCACCACCCTTTGTGTTCTACCCCTTAACCCATTTTTTTACCCAGTTTACCACATTTGGACCCACTCCCAGGCTGCCCAGTTTGTTTACAAGCCTCCTATTGGAATGGTGTTGAAGGTCTTGCTGTAATCCAGGTAGGCCACACCCACCGCCCCTCCCTGATCTAATTCCCTGGTCACCCAGTTGAAGAAATTTATCAGATTTGTTTGACATGACCTTCCCACTGTGAATCCATGCTGCCTAGGATACTGTGATCTGCTGGATTTAAGATATGTCACAATCCTTTCCTTTAGCAGTGATTCTGTTAATTTTCCCACCATTGAGGTCCGGCTGACTGGCCTGTAATTGCCAGCCTCCTCCCTGGTCCCATTTTTTTGGAGAGGGACTACATCTGACCTCCTCCAGTCCTCCAGAACCACTACCATTTCCAGCATTTTGTTGAACAGGGCTCTCAGTGGTGCTGCAAGCACATTTCAAAGCTCCTTTAATATTCTTGGATATATCCCATCCAGCCCCATTGCCTTCTCCAGTCTCAGTTTTACAATTTAATTTAGAACTCTCTCCTCCATAAATGGACTAAAATCTACCTCTCTTTCATCAATGCTCCTGTCACTTAACTGAGGTCCCACACCTTCCTCTTCTTCTGTATTTACTATTCAGAACTGCTGCTTTCTCTGCTTCAAATACACTCTGCTTCTATAGGCTAGGATCTGCCTGTTACCTATGTCATCCTCTTTATCTAGATGCCTCAGTCCCAAGCCTGATGGATGCCTGTGAATGCAATCTAATAAAGTGCAAAAAGGCAGTGTTGCACAAGACTGGCAATATCCAATTTAGTGCTTACAGAGAATGACCAATGTTTCCTGAAGCCTAAACTCATGCAAAATACCCCCTCCGTCCAGTTCCTACACAGTTTGTGCTGGATCAGCATCCAGTTCCAGCCCAGCAATGCCAGCTAAAGTATAGGCTCCAATCTTGAGTAAGTGTAATGTACCCTTATCCAGCTGAAAGAGTAATAAGTTAATGCTTATTTCCACTAATTACAACGTGTTTAAGCATATAATCTAATTCAAAACTGCTCATACCACATGTCCCATATTATTTGGATTGCTAAAATTATTGCCACTTTTTTATTTTAAACAAGAAAAGAAGAAAACAGTCCTTTGTCAGTCTCTGCTTCCCCCTACCCCACCTAACACCCCCATTCAGCACCTACCACCCTCACACCCCACTCACACACACTTACTCACCTAAACATGGTCCCACAGTGGAGATCCACTCACTGATCAGAAAAAAACATCCTCCTGCTGGAACCACGACCACGACCGTGATATGGGAAAATGTGATAATCCAGTTAATTTATTTTGGTGCATTTTTAACTCTTACTCATAACTTTGTCATTTTTAAATATTTTTAGAACACATTTTTATCATGGCACTTTTGGGATGCCATCTAATGACCAAAATAGGAGAAATGTTTCAAATCTGTCCAGAAAGTTGATTTTACCCGCACTCCACTAAATCAACTTTTGGATAGGATGTGAAAACTTTTACCTACTGTGTTCATGAAGTGGACTGTCAGAAGATTATTTTGAAAATGTGGTGGAAAATACAGTTAAAGGACCAAGTTATGAGTGGATATTGAAACTTTTCATTTCTGTCTGCAGCCAGCAATGAGTGTGTATGTCTTGCAGTGTGCATGCAGCAGATACAAATCCACAAAGGTAACACATCAGTTCTACTGCATTTGTGTTATCTGGAAACAGAAGTTTGTTATTTGTTTTACCTGACGATGGCTGTGTTTGTGGTTGCTTGTGTGGTCTTGTCCTTTTGCTGCTTGGGGGGGGGGGTTAGTACGGGTAGTTTGGGTTGGAAACCCGAACACATTTCTCTACTTTTGTGACATTAAATAGAACCTGAGCTGGCGCATTAACACATTTTTTTGCAATGAATATACATATTTGCAATACCTGTGAATACATTTTTAGCACCTATCTGTGACATTTTTGCTCACTCAAGAGTTAGAATGAAAATATCCATATGCTGTTTGAACAGCGACAATTCGAGATTGAACAATATTACAGCAGCAATTCAATGTTGCTGCTGTAATGTATCCACGGGACCCTGGCACTGCTTTTTTTGGATCTTGCACACCTCCCCAAATCAACTCTGACTTGGAGTTGATAATCCTTAAGTACGTTGGGTGAGAAGGGCAGAACCCTCCACATGGGAGTTTCAGGGGGCAAAGCCCCCCAGTAAAAAAAAAGTTTCTCTGACGGATTTATGTCGACTGTAATTTGCGGTTGACATAAATCCCTCGCTGCAGGGTTGCGTTGAAAAGATGTCGATGTGGCCTTGTAGATCCAAAATATTAAAAATATTCTCACTCTAGGTCCCCATGAGCAAAAATATTCTCACTGTAGGACCTGACCGGTTGGAGCTGGCAGCATGGGCAGCTACCTTTCACTTGCTAAGCCCCCAGATGACACACACACCAATTCCAACAATACCCCTTTTAGTGTGAAACCCTCACCTACTCTGAAAGGTTCTCTCATGGATTTTCAAACAATGCAAGCCTTTATTCACTTCTTTTATTATAAAAGTACATGCTGTAAATTGCCCATGTCAAGTACTCATCCCCCCACCTTACAAGCATCAGCTTTTTTCCACCAACTGGAGTTTTCCATCTGTGCCCAACCAGCTCCCTCACATCATGGCACTCCCTCAGAAAAGTGGCTCACCTCCCAAACACACCTCCAGCCTCTGCCTGGCACCCCAGCATGCTGCATCAATCCTCCAGCTGAGACCAGAACAAAAACTACTCCCAAACATGCTGGTGCAATGATGCATCACATAAAAGCATCATTTGCATTATCATGTGGGCTTGCCCAATCACTACCTAAATAAGTGCTCAGTCAACCGAAAATAAACTGTAAACTGAATTTACACTAAAAAAAATAAATATGAAAAAAACAACTAAAAGTGGCACATAAAAGGTAAACATGTTGCATGAGTGGAATATGCCATGTCTCACACAGAAATATCTGCTCCTCCACTAGTGATGTCATGAGGTCAAACTACACATGGGAGTAATATCATAGATATTTTACTGCGGGGCATGGCATATGGAAGATAGATAGATAGATAGATAGATAGATAGATAGATAGATAGATAGATAGATAGACAGACAGACAGACAGACAGATACATACATACATACATACACATATATATTTCATAGCCATTAGCCTGCCAAATATAGCACCTGGTTCTTCCTTAGCCCTCATATGACCATACAAACATACGAAGAAGCTAGCAGAAGAAGGTCATTTGGTCTATCAAGTCTGCTCGTATTGCAGGGTCCACAACTTGAGCTAATGTCCTTGCCCGCTTTCCCCACTCCTCCCATCCTCTCTACCCATGATCCTTTCTTTCCCCATGCCTATCCAAGGCTCTCATAAAGCTACCCACTGTCTTCAATGAGATGACCTCTTCCAGCAGTGCACTCCAAGTGTCCATCACCCTCTCTGTGAAGAAGTACTTCCTGACCTCCCTCCTAAACCTCCCACCCTCCAGCTTAAGACTGTGCCCCCTAGTACCATGGTTGCCATTCAGCTTAAAGAGACTGTCCTTATCAACATTATGTATCCCTTTCAAGTACATGAAGGTCACAATCATGTCCCCTCTCTCTGTCTCCTGTCTTCCAGGGAGTACATGTTCAGTGCCCTCATCCTCTCCTCATATGCCTTATCCTGCTGACCCACTATCATCTTTGTAGCCCTCCTCTGGACCTTCTCCAGCAGGTTAATGTCCTTTTTGAGGTGTGTGCACCAGTACTGAACTCCATACTCTAGATGTGGCCTTACCAGTGACCTGTACAAGGACAGTATAACCTCCTCTCTCCTACTACTGATCCCCTAGATATACATCCCAGCATCTTGTATGCCTTTGCTGCTGCTTTCTTGCATTGCATGGAGTGCTTCAGGTCACTAGTGATCATCAGTCCCAGGTCCTTCTCCTCCTCCTCCTCCTCTGATGCAGATACTTGGACTCTACCCAGGTAGTACTCTGTCCTTGGATTCTCAGCTCCAATATGCATAACTTTGCATTTCTTGGCAGTGAAGCTAAGCTGCCAGATCCTGAATCATCTTCCCAACTTTTCCAGATCTTTCTGTAGGTCCTGTATCCCTTCAGCTGTGTCCACTCTCCCGCAGAGCTTAATGTCATCCATGAATAGGCACATTTTGCCTTTAATGTCATCCCCAATGTCATTGATGAAGACATTGAACAACACCAGCTCCAGCACCTAGCCCTGTGGGACCCCACTGGTTACATTTTTTGTACCAGATAACTCTCCCCGAACAACCACCCTCTGGTTTCTGTCTCTCAGCCAGTTTTCCACCCATCTGGCCATCTTTTCCCCAACCCCAAGATTCACCAACTTCTTGATCAACCTTTTGTGGGGCACAGAGTCAAAGGCCTTGCTGAAATCACGATAGAGGATGTCTACCACTTGAACCCTGTCTACTGTCTTAGTGACAGTCAAAGAAGTCAATCAGATTCATTTGACACAATCTCTCCCCCCATAAACCCATGCTGCCTCACATCCTGGAGACCATGCTCTTTTAGATATTCCATCAACCTTTCCTTTAGTATGGTCTCCATGAGCTTGCCCACAATGGAGGTCAGACTGACTGTTCTGTAATTCCCTGGGTCATCCTTAGGGCCACTTTTGTGATGGGGCACTACATGTGCTGTTTTCCAGTCCTGCAGTACCATGTCTGACTCTAGTGAACTATTAAATAGGTCTGCCAGTGGCCCTGCCATCTCCTCAGCCAGTTCCTTTAGTGCCCTTGGATGTACTCTGACTGGGCCTGGTGATTTGTCCACCTTCAATGCCAGCAGCCCCTCCCTCATTCTATCCTTCTCTATCACTACATCTGTGTTTCCCTCCCTCCCTGCTCCTCTGTTCCTTCCTGAAGGCACTGGTACATCTTTTTCCCTGGTGAAGAAAGAACAGAAGTATTCATTTAGTATCGCTGCTTTTCCCTCCATTATCCTCCACCCACTCCACCCCTTTCTTAAGCCTAACAATCCCTTCCTTCTTGTCCCTTTTCTCACTTATATAGTGTATAGCCTTCTCCCCCTTCTTAATTCCTTCAGCTATTTGCAGCTCCTTCTGTGCCTTTGCTTGCCGGACTTCCTTACTTGCCTCACTAGCCAACCTTCAGTAATTTCCCCTATCCACCTCTCTTTTGGTCTTCGAGAATTTTCTATAGGCCAACCTCTTTTCCCTTTCTGCCTGGGTAACTCCAGAACTGAACCAGCTGGGTGCTTTGGCCTTTGTGTTCCTATCCCTGTGCCTAACGCACTTATCTGTGGCAACCAGTATTCCTTCCTTAATGATGGACCACCTTTGGTCCACCCCCATATCTGCTTTGATGTCCACCAGATGGCTTCTTAGCATTTCACCCATTTTTCTGAAATCCGCCCACCTGAAATCCATGATTTTGGTCATAGTTGGGATGCTTTCCCTGCCCATATCCAACTGGAACCATACTGTGCAATGGTCACTTCCATCCAGTGGCTCCCTGACCATTATTTCCTGTACAAGCTCCCCATTTGTGACCACCCAATCAAGAACTGCCTCAGCTCTTGTTGGTTCAGTGACCCTCTGAGTCAGGAACCCACTCTGTAGACCTTCCAGGATCACCTGACTCCTAGCACATGTTGCGGAGGGTATGCTCCAGTCCACCTTGGGCAGGTTGAAGTCCCCCACAATTACCACCTCTCCTTTTCCCACAGCTTCCAATATTTATGAGCTCAGTTCCCTGTCTCTCTCCTCAACCAGATTGGGTGGTCTGTAAACCACCCCAAACCTCACCTTTCTCCCTCTATTGGACCTTAACTGAACCCATAATGCCTCCATCTCCCCTTCCTCTGACTCCTCCCTTGTGCAAGTTATTCCCTCCCTGATATAAACTGTCACCCCTTCCCCCTTCCCCTCCTGTATAGTTTATATCCAGGGATTGCAAGGTCCCAGTCACGGTGTGATGTTGCCCAAGTCTCGGTTACTGCAGTTATGTCCACCCTCCTGTCTGCTAACTGTGCCTGCAGGTCATCCATCTTGTTTCCAAGACTCCATGCATTCAAAGACACAACCCTCCATCTAGAATCTGACCTTCCTTCCTTCTTCTCTTCTCTTCTCTTCTCTTCTCTTCTCTTCTCTTCTCTTCTCTTCATTCTTATATTCACATTTATTCCCTCTGTGTGCACCCTTCCACGTACCCTTGTTATGTGTTCCTTACCCCTCCACCCTTTGCTGACTGTGTTCTTGCCCCTTCCATCTCCTCCCTCCAGACCTCTTCCATCACTTTGGGGGGGAGGTTCACTGACCTCCTCATCTCGGAGTCTGTGGGCCTGCATGACCGCTGCCCCCCCCAGTAGTTCAAATTAAGTGTAGTGGTTATGTAATCCCCCAGTTTGTCCCTGAGTACCCTCAAACCCTCCCTACTAAGGTGTAGTCTGTCTGGTGAAAAGAGTGCTTTGTTTGACCATGTCTCCTCCCAGTTCCCAATACAGATAAACATCTCCTCCCTGCATCATTTCCTCAGAGAGTCATTAAAATCATCTATTCTTCTTCTCCTGGCTGTGCTGGCCCTTGGTACTGGTATCACCTCTGAGAAGACCAGTGAACTTACTTCCTTCCTGCAGATCTTCCCTAACTCTCTGAACCTACTTTGCACTACCTCAACCTTCTCCCCAGCTAGGTTGTTGGTTCCCAAATGTATAACTAAATTAGGTTTTCCTCCAACCTGTCTTACTATTTCCCTTATTCTTGGGCCCACCTTCCCTGCTGTCATCCCTGGCATACAAACCACCCTCCTGCTTGCATTTGGGTCCCCTTTCCATCCTTCCCCAGTGAATACCCATAATTATGGAGTCCCCTATGATTGCTACCCTTCCATCCCCTGCACCCATGCTCCCTGTCCTTCCTTTCTTACCTTCGGTACTAGCTGCTTCCCCATCTAACTGCTCCCTCTGCACCCTGGTGAACTTATCTCCACATCCACAACTTATCCCCTTAACTGTTTTTCCATCTCCCACTCTACCCCTTCCCTTCTGACTATCTGCATCTGCTTTCAGTTTTCCCTTCCCTATTCCTTTCCTTTTCTCTCCCTCCCATCCTCCCCACTCTGTTTTTCCTACCTCCTCTTCCCTGCCCAACTTGATTAGTTCCCTCTCCCTTCCCCTGTACTCCTACTCTCAGCCCTGGCTCAACCTGACCTCCTACCTCACCTACTGCTGCCCCTCCCTCCTTCCAGAAAGTGGTGCAAATCTATTCAATAAAGGCACCCCTTTAGAATTCCCCACCCCTGATGCTACTCTCACATTCCCACCCCTTCCCCTTACCACTTGCCATGTCCTTTACCCTGGGCCCCCATGTCCTCTGAGGAAGAGATATACCTGTATACTGGGTGCTCCTCCCCACTCCCATCCCCTGCCTGATGCCCTCACTATCTTGGGCATCACCTCTCTGCCTTTCCCTCCACTGCTCTGCTCTTCTGACTTCCCACACCATGCTCCCCAGCTCCCATCTGAGCAGCTTTATTTCAGCCCTTAGCAGCTCCAGGCTCTTACACACAGGACATCCCCCTTTACCCCACAACACCCCCAGAAAGACTGCTGCCCCACAGTGTTTGCAGTTTACCACTCTCCTGCTTCCCATACATGTACCCATCCCCCCATATCCTCCCAGCCCAGCTTCTCCTAGCCTCCAGTTATACATAACTATACATTTCAAAAATATATAGATTTCTATCTCACTTTACCATCAAAATGTAACAACAGTCTCAATAATCTAGAACCCAGTAGGCTGTTACTTCAAGTGTTCTATCAAAACTAGAACACTATGCCAAGGAAGCTGTTTCTTAGCAACCACCTGATTCTAGCTCAACAAATATTTTTAATAAATGCCTTTTAAATCATCAGCCCAGAAATCACATAAAACAGTGACAGACAAAGTCAAAGTATTACCTAAACAACATGCCACCATCTAGCAACAAGTCAGATAATCATGGTGACAAGGAAAACCCAAAAAAAATCTCAAACAAACCGCCTATCTACTCTATATAAATAAAATGTAACCTACATGAGATATGATTCACCACAGAACAAACATGCTAACTATACTGTTCCCAACTAACATAAAACACACACTTCACACACCTTCCTGCAGGCAACAATACCCTCCTTCTCAGTCCACAAACTGTACACAAAAAATATTAAAAACTAGAAATAAATATAGAAAATGTACACTTATCTATGGGAGCTCCACATAGACACAACCACTCTGCTGCCAGCATTCTAGAACACTCATGTTTGCTGAGGGGGTATTACTCTTTTTGGGGTGACTACTTTCCCTCAGGTTGGGTAGGTTATCCCTGCCAGTGACAATGCACATTTTCTTTTGTTCCTTTCATTTTTTTATAGGTTTTTTAGGACACCTTCAAATTGTCACTGGTTTCCTGTAGAGTCTGTTCCAAGTTCTTGTTTCATTTCATTAAAGGTTTGGCACCTAGGATCTAGATGGTCTATGTGTTGTTTTCTAGTTGCTACCTCATCATCTAACCTTTTGTGGATTTTGTTTCATTGGTCAGAAATAGAGCTGGGGGGAAGTTGTGAATTCCATTTTTGTGGAACATTCATTAAATTTTCTGAACTTCCACCTTTGGTGAAATCAGATACTGACTAAAACAAAATTGACTCATTTGCACAAGGAGAGTAATAAATATAAGACGAGGGCCTGGATATTTTATGAAGTTATTACTAAGGGAAAGTAGTATTTCTAAAGTGTAAGCAGTACTTGAATCGGTGACTGACAGTTTTTACCAAAAATATATAATCTTAAACATTACATTCATTTGCACTTGGAGCGTACCCTCATAAAGGTAAAGCAGCATTTTAAGACAGGCTAATTAGTTTTAAACAACTAGTGTAACGTTGACAAGTGGCACTGTGTCCTTCACTATATAGTAACTGGTAACTTGTAAATGTATTCATTTTGATAATTTTAAAACTTAAAATGATTGTTAAGGGTTTAATCTGGATATGTTTCTGCCTTATTATTAGTTGGGATGTGGGAAAGTGTTACTGAGGGAGAGAAATAATAAAACATAGACTTACTGGACCCACATGAGATGGGATGTGCTACTGACTTCTTTTGTTAAAATGAATGAAGGCTGGGGGGGAGATTATATAACCTGGTTTACTTGAGCATAAGTCTGAAAACAAATTCTAGAAATCTGCTCCTTTCTTATTAATTGCAAGAAGTTACTTAATTCAATTGAAACATTTTTCAAAAATAATGGGCAACATAAACACAAAGGCCCAGATATTCAGAAATGTGCCAAAGGCCGGTTCAAGTCCGGTGCAGTGCAAATATGCTGTGCTGTGGCGCAACAGGAGCCATATTCAGAGGTTGCACTGGCCGCACTGCGCCAGTGCAACCTGGATGAATATGGCACAGTTGTGCCATTGTGCAACCAGAGGTACACCATGGTGCAAACACAGGTGCATCATGGGCCAAACAGAGAGGCCCCAGTGCAACTGTGGGAGCAGAACAACAGAGCAACAAAGGGGGGCATGGCACAGGGAGGTGATCCAGGGACAGATCCAGGGAAGCACAGTGAAAGGCCACAGGAGGCCACCACCAGCCAGGCCCAGCAGGGTGCACACAGGCACCCAGACTCCCACCCCAGAACACAACAGTGGCATAGACAGTAGGCAACAGGAGGTGCAAATGGTGAATGGAGGGCCACCAAGGGGGCCCCCCACAGGCTGTAGGCCATGCCCTCCTATGCACCCTGACCAGAGCAGGTCACACCCAGGACCATGCAGCCAAGCATACACACGCCAGCCACACACCCCTGACAGCCACCCCATGGGCACCCCAAGGCACAGCTACTGACTGAGGGGAGGGATACCATAACAATGGGACACACCTCAGCACACAGCAGTGATCCACAGAAGCACAATATGCCCCGACACATACAAACCACACGGACAGGCACTGGGCCACTGCAGCATGGCTCCTCACACCACCTGCAAAGCAGACAGAGACACAGGCAGGTATGTCAAAAGATATATATATATATATATATATATATTGAACAACGTAACTATGTACAATAGAAGAGTGTGGGGGAGGGTAGGAAAGTGAGGGAAGGAGATAGGGAACAGGGACTGTACAGTGGGAAGGGGGACTGGAGGGGGAGGTACAGCTGGGGAAATAGGGAATTCAGGGGATGACTAGCGGCAGCCACGGCCTGCCACCCCTCACAGTCTTTGCTGCCTCCTGTCCACCAGCAGCATCCTGCAGACCTGCAGCACTGCCTCCATGGTTGTTGAGGTGATCAATATGAGTTGGCGGAGCAGCCAGCAGTAGAGGGGCCTCCTGTGCCACCGCTGGACACCTAGGACAAGGTACAGGACAGGTGATCAGTGCAATGTCCCAAGGAACCATGCTCATTCACAGTGCACAATGGGCAGTGGGATCACACACCCCCCCTGGAGGGACCATACAGGCCACCCGCATAGGGGTGGGCCAACACCGGCCAGCAACGTGGCACACCACGACAGTGCACAGTGGTGGTCCACACTGCACAGTGGCCACCCAACTGCTGTATGGCAGTCACAAGGCATAGTGCTCCAGCAGCACCACAGCAACATCATTGGCGCCGGATGCACACCCATGCCATCAACAGCTGGCACACGTGTCCAATGGATGCACCATAGTGGTGGGCACCATGCACAGTGTGAGACACACAGCTGCCATGGCACCTGGCACAGGAAGCCATGCCTGCACCCATGTCCCCACCACCCCCCATGCATGGTGCTAAGGACTATGTCAGCACCTACCTGCTCTCTGTGGCCCCATTGGTGCCGGAGCCGCTCCTCCACCACCACCACCCTGGCCCACTGTGGCCTGCCATCCTGTTGCCACTGCTGTTACACTCTTCCTGTTTTCAGGCCCTGGGAATGGAACAGAGACAGGTACACATCAGTAACCAACCACAGCAGCTGCCCACCACCCCCACCTCTGTGCACAGGGTGAGCCCCTGGCTGACACATCCCACACAGTGGCATCACAAAGGCAAGTGGCAGTGGGTGATGCCACCCCACGATGCACACAATGGTAGTGCACCACCCTGCAGGGCATGCCAGGCAGTCTAGCCAACACCACAGTACAACACCAGGGCACACATGCATTATGGGCCTACTCACCTGGCTGTGGCACAGCCCCATGCCTGACACATGTCTCCAGCCTCCTAAGGTACTCTGACTCCCTCTGTGCCAGGTCACCATAGCCGTGGTGACACTGCTTCCCCATCCTGGCCACTCCTGTGCACTGCTGCAGTGTGGCAGCAATGCCCTGCCACACCGCTACCCCGGGCTGTTTCAGTGGCACCTGGCCAAATAGTTGGGGTGTGTGAGGCTGGACGCAGGTGACCAGGTTGACCAGTTCAACCTGCATCCAGTTAGCCACCCATGGTGCTCTCTGCTGCACCATACTGCAAGTGTCAGCCGGTGAGCAAAATGGCGTTGGTAAGTGCACATGGCCACAGCATGCACCAGATGTGCGGGACAAGGGGACATGCACTGTTTCTGTCCATCATGCAGTCTCAGAGATGCACGGCATGGGTGTGGCTAGGTGGGGTCATAGGTGCAGGGGTTACCCAGGGGCAGAGGTCACAGCAGGGGTCAAGGTTTGGCTGCCACACAGTGCGCATGTGCACAATAGCAGGCCTAGCTCACCATGCGCCATGGCCCCCATTGTGCAGTCAGCACACAGTGTGCAATTGGTGACATTAAACCATCTGGCGCATGTACACTGTGGTCCTGTGCACTGTGCACGCTTGCATATTGCGCCACTACTTGCTCCATAGCAAACTCATTGCACTATGGAGCAAAATCACAATATTCAGTCGCCACACGCAAATGAGCTCATCAGCCAATGCGTGGTGCACTGGGGGAATTAGTATGTGATTACCGATGCTCCAAAGCTCATTTGCATGTGATGCGCTATAAAAGTGCCATGTATCAGCACAGGCCATAGACCGGTATTGCATCCTTTTGAGGTAAGTTGCACATGCTGCTGTAGCACACAGGGTGCAGCCAGCACAGCTGGGGGGAAGGAAAAGGGTACTGCTGCCACTGACACACTGTGCTGTCCATGTCCACAGGAAGCGACAAGTCAGAACGTGAGGAGGGTGAGAAGCGTGGGCCTGCTCTCAAGCACAGGCCCAATTTCACTAAGGTGCAGACATATGCCCTGTTTGAGGCCTACCTTGACAGGGAGTCCCTGTTGATTGGTGCCACGGGCATACCACAGGCTAGGTCTGGGGCCTGGGTGGAGGTGGCGGCATGTGTGAACCAGCAGGGCAGCTACCAGTGCTCAGTGCAGGAGTGCAGGAGGAAGGTGGGCATGGACAAGAGGCACATCAAGGAGATGATGGTGGTGGCCATCTGTGCCTCCCAGAATGCCACTGGAGGGGGGTCTGCAGCTGTGCTACTGCTCATGGTGCAGGAGGAGTTGGGGCAGCCACCATACATCGCAGCATGGTGGAGGGTGTGCCTGGCAGCCAATTCCAGATGGGTGGCAGCCCATCACTGCATGGTAAGTATGTCAGCCACGCACAACTGGGGGCATGGAGGGTGCGGACATGGCTGTGCTTATGTTCATGCTGCTGGCATGCCTGTCATGTGCATGTGTGTGCACCCATGTGCATGCCATGCTGCAGGACACAGGCAGTGGCAGTGGGGGGGCATATGTGGGAATGCATCACTAACACACCTCTCTTTCTCTTGCAGCACCAGCACACCTCCGTGCAGATGATGGGGTGCTGGCAGCGGCAACAGCCGTGGCCACTGGACCAGCCCCGGAGGACCAGCCTTCCACCTCCATGTGAATCCAGGTGCCAGACAGGCTGCAGCTCACCACAGCTGTGCAGGCAGATGTCCTGGACCTGGGGTCGGACAAAGCAGGATGCCAGTCTTGGGGTCCTGTGTGCAGAGACACAGATCAGGGTGGGGTCTGACACTGATGATGACATAACACTCATCCTGGACAGCATGGCCACCGTTGTGGGGGAGACATCCCTGCTGGCCACTGACACAGGTAGCAAGCCCAGTGGCTTGCCGGCAGTGGAACAATGCCGGCCACCACTGTGGGCGTAGTGGTATGTGCTGCCCATGCTGTGCCCTGCAGTGGAGGTGGTGCTGCCACACAGTTGCTGGGTGGCATACAGCAGCTGGACTGGCAGCAGCAGTGGGTGTCACCAGGCAGCTGGATGCAGGGACCACTGACAGTGTGCCTGCCATACGCAATCCCCCTGCAGGCCCCACTGTGCAGTGTCCAGAAGATGGGGGGGCTGTGCAGCATGACAAGTCACCACATGGAGATCAGCATCCAGCCCTGGGGCCAAAGGACACTGAGCCACTGGCTGAGCACACCCATTTGCTGTGGGAGGCCATTCAGCAACAGGTGCTGCTTGCCACTGGGGTGTGCGCACTGTGCACAGAGGTGAACCAGTTAGCCGAGCAGCAGGAGGGGTGCACTGTGCAGATTCTGGCAGGGATTCAGCGCATGTAGGAGGCCATGACTGCCTCCCTGGATAGCATTACCACCGCAATCTCAGATGGCTTTGTGCTCCTTGTTGCCACAAGGCATAGCCAGGCACAGATGACCCCCAGCAGTGTGCTTTCCACCCTGTGTACCCGGTGTCAGGTGACCCCTGTGTAGTCGATGCCAGGCTCAGATGTTGGCATCCCAGGGGCTGGAGTGTTTGGGCTCCTCGACACACCCACGCAGACATGATCGTGGTTCCATGGTTCCAGGCCTGGGGGGCTGTTTCACACCCCCCAATGGCTGATGTGCAGCCTGTGGCTGCCAATCAGCCCAGTCACGGCCACCCCCATGGCCATGGTGGCCATGGTCCTTTGCAACAGCCTTGATGTGTGAACCACCCTGCAAGCAGTCCGCAGCTGCTGCCCAGTGCATGCATGGGTGGTGTGTGTGTGTGCCTGCTGGAGGTGTGGTGCCTGTGTGTCATGCCACACAATTCCTGTGTGCATGCTTGCCTGGCCGCTGGGCTGTGTGGCATGGGCATGATGACAGCTGTCCTGCACCAGTTGTGCCTGTGCACTAGTGCGATGCATCTGATCCATGCCACATACTCATGCCTGTGTGTGTGGGTGCATGTGTGTGTGGGGGGATACTGCGGGGTGCTGTGTGTGGTTGTGTGTGGGAGTGTACCCCTGTCACCCTTACCCCTTCTTCCCACCTCAGTGTGTGCATGTCCATTGCCATGCATGGCCCTGCATGTACCTGTTTGTGTGGCCTAGTGTTTTCTACCACCTACTTGTATGCACCAAAGTGCCCCCACGCTATGGTGTTCCTGTGCCGTGTTGCCTGCTGGATCAGCCGAGGATCCCTCTGCCCAGGGAGTGGCTGTCCACCTCCTTCCAGCCCATTGCCTCCATCGTCTCCACTACTGTCACCCTCATCAGCCTCAACAGCTATCCCATGGTCAATGGCCATGTTGTGCAGTATGCAGCAGGCCAGGAATAGGCTACAGGCTTTCGAGGGGCTGTACTGTAGAGCACTGCCTGACCTGCCTAGGCAACACAACCTTGCTTTCAGCATGCCAAAGATTCTCTAGATGATGCTGCACATGCTGGTGTGTGCCTCATTGCAGCGTTCCTCTGCTTGGGATGACAAGCACTGGTAGGGAGTAAACAGCCATGGCCGCAGTGGATAGGTGCTCCCCCCTGTGTGGATAATGACATGGTTAGCCTTCTGCTAAGCTGGGCTGTGCCCCTTGCCTGTCCCCGCAGCCCATGCTAACATGCACACCCTGCTCTCCCCATCGTATGCTCTGCCCATCGCCCCTTGCCCATGCCATACTCACCCACTAAGTGGCCCGTGGGGATATCCCCACATTTGAACCTGTGGCACTGCACAGAGCTGTGCCAGATGAATTCATCATGTGCACTCCCAGGGTGAGTGTCACAGACATTGGTTATGTGCCCCATGGCATTGCACACCACCTGACAGTTGACACTCAGGTTCCGCTTCCTATTGATGTAAGCCACACCCTCAGGGCCAGGTGGCATGCAGATGCTGACATGGGTGCAGTCAATAGCCTCAATCATGCCAGGCATATGTGCTACCCTGTGGAAGACCTACAAGGTTGCTGTACGCTCTGCCTGTGTGCTGGGGAAATGGATGTATTCTGATATACGTGGCAGCAGAACGTTGAGGAACTGTGGGAGGTGGCGGGACATGGCTGACTGGGTTATGCCTGTGGTGTCCCCTGTTGGTCTCTGGAAGGTGCCCGTGGTGAGCTAGCACATGACGGCTGTCATCTTTGTCTCCACAGACATGGTGTGGCTCCATCTGGTGGGTGCCTGCATCTCCTCACTGCACAGCTTACAGAGCTACCTCAGAATGGCCCTGTTCAGGAGGTACCAGCCCACAATCTCCATGTCACTGTACTGCTTGAAGGTGATGTGGGTGTGTTACCACCTGTGTCGGGCATACCGTTGATGGGCCCTTCCATGGCCACATCACTGTTCCTGCTGCCCCCTCACACCCCTCATTATGGCCTCCATCATGAAGGGTGCACTATCCATGGCCCTTGCTGTCCTCTAGCCCCCTAGGTGGTTGGCTGCTGCTGGCTGTGTGCCATCCTGTTGCACTTCCTGGCAGTGTGTCTGCCTGTCTGTCACATTCTCTTTGCTCCTGTCTCCCTCTCCACTGCCTCCTCTGTCCCTCTTCCTCTGTGTCTGACTTGGTCTGTCTGTCTGTTTGTCTGTCTGTCTGTCTCCCACTCTCTCTTTCTCACTCACACTCCCTCTTGCCTGGTGCAAGTGCTTTCTGTGTGCTTGCACCCTATATTTTTAGGAACAAGTCTGCTCGGCGCATCTCTGATTTGCTCCACACTTGTGCCATGGTTCCACGGATGAATATCGCAATGCACTAGATATTCAAGGGCATGCCCCCTGCACTTGCACCTGCATTCATTATAGTTGTGCATTGGTGCAATGAGATTTACACTGCTCACTGGCTCCTGCTGAATATCGCTCCTTGGCGCAAGTCTGGACTTGTGCCGGTACAACTCAGTTGCACCATGCGTAACTGCTTTGAATATCTGGGCCAAAGGTTATAACAAAGAAAGGACATATAGGTGCCAGAAAGGTAATAAAAATACTGTTTGTACTCTTTCTGAGAATATGTGAAGATATTCATCCAAATCTGGGTCCAGTACCGCAGGACTCTTGTGTTCATTCCAGCAGGGAGATTTATTCAGATAGTATTATGGGCCAATGCTTCAGCAATCTTCACTTCAATTCTAGAAGCATACTTAATAAAATAGACCTGATTAGAGAATGGATTCTTGGACTCAAGCCTGGTGTGGTGATTATAACAGAGACTTGACTGAGCCCAAGAACTGAGGATCTACAAATTAATGTACCTAGTTATCAAATATGGCGTAGATATTGAAGCAAAAAAGAGGGAGGAATTCTGGCATATGGGAAAGATGGCTTATTCCTGCTAGAGGTCAGCATGAAC
Organism: Neoceratodus forsteri; assembly: GCA_016271365.2. NCBI lineage: Eukaryota > Metazoa > Chordata > Ceratodontiformes > Ceratodontidae > Neoceratodus > Neoceratodus forsteri. The sequence goes on from CM028133.1 coordinate 531,837,968, forward strand.
CAGGATTTAGATGGATTAGAAATGCTGATGTTAGAATTGAAGTTAAGATTCACTGAACAAATATTGATAGGAGGCATCTATCGCCCACCTAAAGTTAAAGAGAGTATTTGACATATTTCAGGATAAGTTGAGAATATACAGAGACTCCCAGGAAATAATGGTATTCAGGGATTTTAATACGAACTGGTGCACAGTAAAGGATGGTCATCCATTGGTGGATCTGCAGATACATTTGGGTTTCAGTCAACTAATTCAGGAACCCACAAGAATTAATATAAAGGAACCATCATTTTCAACTGTTACAGATTTAACTTTTATGAATTTCTCATCTATTTATAAACTGTGAAGTATTCCCAGATTCATTTTCAGATCACCAAATGACTTACAGTATTTGAAGCAAGACAAAAAGACTGAGCAACGATAACTTGTTATAAGATGTTTGACTATGTACAATTTATGCTAGATCTGGAAAATATATCATGGGAAAGAATAGATTTTATACCAACATTAAATGAGGCCTGGACTTACTTTACTAGTGAATTTTTGAAAGTGGTTGATAAACATGTTCCAATAAAAAATTAAAAAATTAAGAAAAACTAATGCACCATGATATACTCAAGATCTGAAATTGGTTAAATATAAAGGGACTTAATTTGGTATAAGTTTAAAAAGCACAATGCTAGGTTGGATTGGATTAAGTATAAACAATGGAGAAACCAGTATGTAAAAGAAATTAAGTTATCAAAGCAAAAGTATTATATACAAAATCTTAATGATAATCACTCCAGTAACCCAAGAGAATTTTGGAAATTAATGTTGAATCTTTTAATTGGTAAAAGTTTAAACATTACTAGTAGTTTTAATATAGATGGTGAGATAGTACCTCTTTCTCAAGAGGTAGTTAATAGATTTAATAATCACTTTATTAAAATGGTTACTGAAGCCTCGGGAAGGGTAAAACATAATATAAGGATAGAACAATGGGCTATCGCTCTAGTAAATCAGTTTTTCTTTACAAAGTTTACAGTTCAGGAAGTGAGAAGAGAACTTTTAAATTTAGATGCAACTAAAGTTATAGGACTGGACGGCATCCCATCAAGACTTTTAAAATATGCCACTCCACTGGCCTGGTGGTGCTGAGGGCTGAGGCATTGGATGACTCACCTCGCCCTATGCTGGCAACCCAGGTTCGGGAATGACCTCGGGTCATTGTGGAGCTGGCATGGGGGGGAGGAGGGTTGGAGCAGGATAGAGCACTGCCTCTTCTTTCCTGGGAGGGAGGGTCACCCATCTGTAGTCCCATCACCACCCGATGGAGGTCCAGTGGCAGGTGCATGTGGAGGGGTTGTGGGATAGCAGATGTACCAGACACCGACGTCAAGTTCAACACACAATCTCTGTGTGATGAGTATTCAAAGTATAAGAAATAACCTTCTGCAAAGGCATATTTCTTCTTCAGTACATCAGTTTGCAGCAACAGACTATGACTGTCCTTTATCTGTACTTTGCCAGCACCTACCAATACTGATCTCTGATCTAACCACTTTTCAGTGAAAACCCTTTATCCCTATGTGGGCCCCGTTTGCTTGTGTAGTGAGGATTCAAAAAGAAAACAAACAAAGCAAGCTATAGACAAAGAACCTCAATGCAGAATCACCGAAAAAAGGGTTACCCCAAAGGGCATTGACAAGAAATCAACTTTCAAAGAAATATATCATACATACTTTCATAATGCAAAGCATCATGGGATACATGCAAATCACCATGGAATTTCAGACTTGTTCAGTTTACAGCAATTTACATTCATTTTAAATAGCACAACTAACTTAATTTTTATAATAGTCACCTAGTACTTTTTACCTTTATCAAAAACACCTAGTGCCATGGTATTTTCGACATTTACAGGTTTCATAAACATAAGGCATATACATCAAGGTATTTTATGACATAGTGCTATTACATACTAAATCCAACAATGATAAACACAACCTGTTTTACATATGCTTGGAGGTAACAACAATGACCTCCCAGTACTAGGACCTGAAAGGGGAAAAGGAAAATTAAAGAGGACACTATAGCATAGTCAAGAAAGGGAAGGTGGTGCCAATAGGTGGCCAACCTTATGGACTAGAAATTGTAAAGGATAGATTAGGCTAAGAAATAGAAGAACTGTTGCAACAGATTTCAAAAGGTCGGTCCTCAAGAGTGGCAGGAGCTCCTTGTCAAAGTACAGTCATTAAATGGAGCAATTGGCAGGGTGGGGGCATCCCATAGTGCATGACGTGCATGTGCCTCCACATGCGCATGCTATGTTGGGATGCAGTGGGATTGGGGAGAAAATGGAAAAAAGCCGACAAACTACATGTAGAAACAATATATATGCTGCACCAGTGGTGGCATTTCCACTAGCAGAAATAGTCAATCTTTCATTCAGATTAGGTGAGTTCCCCAAAGCATGGAAACACTTTAAAGTGGTTCCAATATATAAGACAGGGCCAAAAGCTGATTTGGGAAATTACAGGCCAATTTCTCTCCTTCCCCAAATATCAAACATTTTTGAAAAACTAGTCTCAGCCCAACTCAAGGGCTTTTTGGAAACACACAATAGAATAAATCTTTTTCAGTCTGGCTTTAGACAGAAGCATAGTCCTGTCACTGCCTTGGTTAAGGTAGTTACCAAAATCCAGCTCACCCTGGACAGAAGGACATCAGTGGGTGACGTCTTTGTTGATTTATCCAAGGCTTTTGATAACTTGGACCATAATGTCCTCCTGTACAGCATGACTTTGACTGGCATTCCAGGAGACAGTACCAAATGGTTTGCATCCTACCTAAAACATAGGAACAGTTGGTAGCAATTGGTAATTATACATCTAAACTTTCACCTATTTTCTCTGGAGACCCACAGGGCTCAATGTTGGGCCCATTGCTTTAACATTTATGTGAACAGCTTGAAATTTACAGATCTCTCAATATAATTTCATTTATATATATGCCTCAGATATTTCGATCAAAAACATTCAACAAAGGTTGCAGATTGCATTTGATGAATGGCAGACATTTTTTTTTAATGATCATAAACTAGTTTTAAATGGACACTGTCAACCTTGTTTGCATCATGTTATTTCTAGTTAAAAACATACATTTTATAGTTGCTTACCTTTCATAAAATTCATCCATGTTACTGGTTGTATTATTTGCCTCCTTGCTTAGCAGAACTGAAATGCATGCTAATGTATAGTTACATAGAAACATAAAAATATAGAGTTGACAGCTGATAAGGACCGCAAGGCCCATCTAGTCTGCCCATTTTTTTCTACCTTATGAATGAATGTGCCATAGGCCTTTACTCTGTCAATGGCCTATCTATTCATACTCATCTGTATTGCTCCCTTATGCCTATCCCATGCCTGTTTGAGGCCCAGAACTGTATTCATATCCACCATTTCCTGAGGTAGGCCGTTCCATGCATCCACCACCCTTTTTGTGAAAAAGAACTTCCTCACATTACCCCTTAATCGGCCTCCCTCTAATCTCATGCTGTGTCCTCTTGTCCTGATATTTATCTTATATTGAAACATGTTAGACTCTTTCACCTTGTTAATGCCCTTAAGATGTTTGAATATTTCAATCATATCGCCTCTCTCTCTCCTTTGCTCTAGGGTATACATATTGAGCTCCGTTAATCTGTCCTCATATGTTTTCTGATGCAGTCCCTGCACCATTTTGGGTGCCCTTTTCTGGACTGCCTCCATTTTGTTAATGTCCTTGTGCAGGTGTGGCCTCCAGTACTGCACGTGGTACTCCAGATGGGGCCTAATTAGCATCTTGTAAAGAGGGATTATTACCTCCCTCTTACAACTTGTGATACCCTTACTAATACACTCTAACATCCCCCTAGCCTTATCTACTGCTTTAGTTGTCTGCTTGGATGATTTCAGGTCATCTGTGATGACGATGCCCAAGTCTCTTTCTTCCTTTGTGTTTGCCAGCAACTCCCCTCTTAACCTATAGGTGGCTTCAGGGTTTCTCTTTCCCATGTGCATGATCTTGTACTTCTTTGTGTTAAACCCCAGTTGCCACTCTTCTGACCATTTTGCCAGTTTATCCAGATCTCTTCTCATTCTGCCCACCCCATCTGGATCATCTACTCTGTTGCAGATCTTGGTGTCATCAGCAAACAGACAAACCTTACCCTCCAGTACATCTGCAATGTCACTGATAAAGATATTAAAGAGGATTAGAACCAGGACTGATCCCTGAGGTACCCCACTTGTGACTTGCATCTCTTCAGACTGTATGCCGTTTACCACCACTCTATGTGTTCTGATCACCAACCAGTTTGCCACCCAGTTGACCAACTTCTGACCCACCCCAAGCCTACCCACCCTATTAAACAATCTTCTATGTGGAACAGTATTGAAATCTTTGCTGAAATCAAGGTAGGCGACAACAACTGCACCCCCTTGGTCCACCAATCTGGTTACCAAGTCAAAGAAATCTTTGAGATAAGTTTGACAGAGCCTTCCTGTTGAAAACCCGCGCTGTCTTGGATCCTGTGCTCCTAATGATTCCAGGTGTTGCACTATCTTTTCCTTAAGGAGTGCCTCCATAATCTTGCTCACTACTGAGGTAAGACTGACTGGTCTGTAATTCCCTGCCTCCTCCCTGCTACCACTCTTGTGGAGCAGGATCACATGAGCCCTTCACCAGTCTTCTGGGACCTCTCCTATGCTCAGTGACTCACTAACCAGTTCTGATAATGGCTCTGCTATTTCCAACCTTAGCTCCTTTAGTACCCTGGGATGTATGCCATCTGATCCCATTGTCTCATCCACCCTAAACTTAGTGAGCTCTTGTAGGACCCTTTCTTTCATGAAGTGACTTATGCATGCCTCCATCCCCCTGTGTCCATGGTGTTGAGCTGTGGGCCTTGCCCTACCTTCTCCTCAGTAAATACTGAGCAGAACTATCTATTTAGGATAGATGCTTTTCCTTGGTCCTCCTCCACACACTCCCCCTTAACCCCTTTGATCTTAGCAATACCCCCTCTGGACTTTCTTCTTTCACTAATGTATCTATAGAAATTCTTGTCCCCTTCTTTTACTGTTTGTGCTAGTGTTTCCTCAGTTTGGGCCTTTGCCTGCCTGTCTGCCTTTCCTGCTTCTGTTAGGGAAGTTTGATATGAGTCCCTATCTTCGTCCCGCTGTGTTCCCTTATATTTTCTAAAGGCCAACCTTTTGCTCTGACCTTTTCTGCTACTGTTTCTAAGAATCAAAGTGGTTTCCTCCTTCTTTTGCTCTTACTTTTCCCCCTAACACAATGGGATGTTGTTATAAGTATTGCATCTTTAATGCTTGCCCACTTTGCCTGTACCCCCTGACCTGTATTTCTTCTTGCCGGGGCTAACTTAACTCTGTTGACCATCTTATCAAAGTCAGCTCCTCTGAAGTCCCACATTTTTGCCTTGGAATGGGATGAATTAGTTCTAGTGGCCAAATTGAACCATACCATGTGATGGTCACTGGCCCCCAAGTGACCTTCTACCTGGAGATCTGTGATCCTTTCCCCGTTAGTCAGTACTAGATCTAGGCTAGCCCTGTCTCCTGTGGGTTGTTGTACCAGTTGTTTGAAGCCTTCCCCCCTGCAGGGAATCCATATGTGTCTAGTTCTGGCATCTAGTTACACTCAACCTTCTTTTGTTATTGATCCTTGATCTACTTATTGTTACAGATAATTGTTATTCTTACAGATACTTAAGCTTTACTTCATGAACTTAAAAAACACCCCACAACAGTGCAGTCACTCATGATGCAGTAGTCTTCTCTACTCACACTGCTTTACAAGTGGTAGACTGTATCGGGAGTGTTCCTAAGTGCAGGAAAGATGCATTGTTAGTGGATCAAGGAATGTAAACAAACATGTTTTGGTGTGGTAACACCAATATTGTGGGTAGTCTGTTTTTCACTTTTTTAAAGAAAAAAAGAATTCAATTCAAACTACCAGCTGCATCAGCAGTATCTACATATTGTGAACAATCATAAAATGTGTTTTTAAACAAGAGACATTTTGAGGCCTATGGGGGTTGACAGTGTCCCTTTAAATCCCCCACAAAAAACAGTGCTGTTTAATAGAGGTAATAAAAAACACACCGAAGAGTTATTAAACATAAAAACAGATGAAGGGGAGATGATTGAACAAATACACTCATATAGGTATTTGGGCGGGCCCGGTGGTGCTGAGGTGCTGGACGCCACACCTTGTGCCATGCCAGCGACCTGTGTTTGGGAATGAGCATGGGCTGCTGGGGATCAGCAGGGAAGAGAGAAGACTGAGCATCCAGAGGACAGCTCTCCTCTCTCAGAAGGGATCCAGGGCTTGCCCAGCACAGCAGCAGCCTCCGGTGGAAGCAAGAGGCACTGCTCATGCTTAGGGCTGCAGTAGAGGGTGTAGAGCTGCGGCGGATGTCAGAAAGACATCATTGCTTGTCTGAGCTCAGAGAGAGTGAGAGGGGAGAGGCAACAACCAAGCACAGGAGAAATCCCCTCTCTCGGGGATAAGTGAAGGCTCCTCCAGGGCTGAAGACCACACTCCCATGGTTGGGCTCCTTATCCAGGGTTCCCACTGACCACAACTGGTGGGTTACATTCTAGATAGAGCACCAGTGTGATGGCGGACCCTCTTTGGCAGGTTCAGAGCTGGTGGATTTGCTAGTCAGGGCGAGAGGCTTAAGACAGGGAGATAGAGTCAATGGCAAGTAGGGTAGCCAGAGAGAGTTCTCCAAGTACTGGTGCATAAAAAAGAATTGGAAAAAAAATACAGGTATTTGGGGATATGGATAGATAGCAACTTAAAATGGAAGGTACACATTGAACAATTGTTAAAGAACATAGGCAAAAGAATAGGTGCCCTTTACAGGGCTAAAATGTGCTTATCCCTGGAGACCAGGAGGAGGGTGGTGAACACAATGATGCTACCCATATTCAACTATGGGGATATCTCGTATGCCTCTGCTGCTAAGGGAGAGCTGGAAAGACTTGATGTTTACTATCATTTGCTAGCTCAATAGATAACTGGAGCCCCTAGAATGACACATAGCTGTCAGCTGTATAGAAAGCTAGGCTGGCAGAGGTTAGGAGAGAGGAGAAACAGCCATGTCCTTGCATTCATGAACACAGCCATTAGAGGACAATTTCCAGGATATATATCCTCAGAAATACTTACTAGACAAAAACAATCTTGTCTGAGGTCAGCTATAGCTGTGGACATGAATGTTCCTAAATGTAACGTGGAAGTTGGAAGATCTTTGGTATATTACCAAGGAGCACGGGCATGAAATAACATCCCCATAACATTAAGAACTCAAACAGGGAAAAACACATGGAAAGAGATTAAGTGGTTTGCCCCACTAAAAGGGTAGACCCCATTGCCAACAGGCCCAGACCAATGTGAGGGGGAGTCTCAGTTTTCAGATGCAGGGAAGAAGGAAGAGGGTGGGGGAGTGAGGCAGGGCTATGTGAGGTCACAAGAAGGGGAGGGGCTATGATGTCACTGACTATGAGGTGGTGTGGGGTAATTGGGTGGGAAGAGAGAGAGAGAGAGAGAGAGAGAGAAGGTTGAGCTAGAGGGGTACTTAAGGGCTGGTAAGAGAGGGAGATCTCACAAATTTTGTTCCTTAGAGACGTTCCCACCTGCCTAACAAAAAGGAGAGATATGAGAAGATGAGTGGTGCACTGTGGTTGGTGGAATGCAGTACCTCTGGGCTGCTGAAGGTGGATGGCATGGGGGGAAGGAACCAAAATAAAAGCAGATAAGTGGATAAAAGAAAGGAAGGGGAGGATAGGATGGGGGAATAAAAGAAACAATAAAGAAAGACCCTGGACATCCCAAGAAGATGGGGGGTACAAGTGTACACCCAGACCTCGGCAGAGATTGGAAGAGAAAAGCAGTCCCCAGATGTAAATCTGGAGTGAGAAGAAGAAGAAGAAAGGTTAATAGACATAAAAAGTGAACGATGATATAATTTAAATAGAATGAGAGTGTTGAATATGTATGTGTTGTATATGGTTATCAGTATGTAAATATTGGCAATCTGGATTGAACTGTGGAAAAGAGTTTAAGTAAAATAACTGCCAAACTGGGCATCCACATATCTTTGTCTGAGTCTTCATTGGGTGGGATCTGGGGAAAAAGACATGGTTAGACAGTAAAATTGGTGAAATTCATGACTGCTGCCAGACTAAATGATACTTTTCTACTGTGAATCCCAATTAATCTTTTTTATGGTAATTGTGTGAGTAAGATGGCTTTTAAACCGAACAGTGACATTTTGTATTTAGTAACTGATTGTGCTATATGTATTAACTGTATGTGTATTGCCAACTATTTATGGATTTGTAATATTGCTGCTTTCACTATGGACCTCATTGTAAATGAGCCTAGGCTCAATTGAGCTTATCCTTTGTTCATATAAATTATGAATACAAATCTTACTACTATATTTCAAATGTGTTTGGTGAATTTTCATCCTCGTATGCAGAATTTGCTGCCCGAATTGTGGAATAATACACATGAACTGCATAATAACAGTTCTGAGGAATTCCATTCCACAGTTTAATACATTAATCTGTACTACATATAACTATTCCACAATTCAGTGATCAGTTCTGTGGAATTTATTTCTGCAGTTTATTAATTAATCCACAGTTCATACAGTACATTTATACTGTACTTCAGTGACCCACTGAACTGCAGAAAGAATGTAGGACTTGCAGATCAATGTATTAAACTGTGAAATTAATTTATGAATTTGAAATTAATGTTTTAAACTGCAGAAATAAATTCTACAGAACTAACCACTGAGAGTGATCAGTTCTGCAGAATTTCTTTCTGTATCTTAATACATTAATCCACAAGTCATACATTCATTCTGCCATTCTAAGTCAGAATTTCCATGAAAGTTGACAAAATGCTTTCCAAAATTTCACGAAAGCAAAACTCCTACTTTTGCCATAATTCCACCTGTGGACTTTTAATTTCACACTGCTCAAGTCAGAAATGGTAGCTTTTACTGTGAGCAACTTTTTCACATGATCATGTCTTCATTTAGATGGACTGCCATAGTGTTTTTTTTTTTTTTTGGTAATAACATTTTTTGCCTGTTCTTCAGTCTTATCCAATTGATCTACTAAACCAGTTTCCTTTATGAGGGTATTCTTTGCCTGTGATCACAATTTAGATATCTGGGCAGAGCTGATGAAGGACAGGGTAGTACATCCTACAACAACACAATAGAAAGTAAATTCTGTATAAGAAGGACTGTCAAGCACAGAGGCTGACTATCCTTCCATCACAGCAGTGTAACTGTCCAAGGCAATCAGCAACTTTCATATTACACAATACAAATGTAATGTTTCCATAGCTTACAAGGTGGCAGTATTAATACAGATAATTTTTTTTTCTCACCACTGGTATGCGAGGGAGAGGTGACTTTCTCTCCTTTTCAACTCTTTAAAGAGGAAAAAGAAAATCACAATTGTTACTTTTTTATGGTAAATTGAACATTCTAGATCTTGTAGCTTTGGTACTTATTTTAACCAAGTTCAAGTTTTATGCATCAGTCATTTGATAAATACTGTATAATTCTGCTATAGTTCTCAAAATGTGTCAAAATACAAAAATTAAGATTTTTGAAAAATTGTTTGAAATTTCAAAATTAATGCCAATTGATATTAATTTTAGTAATATCAGACTGTAACAAAGCATCCCAATTATGTCAGAACTCTGGTCTGGAACCTTCAATCAAAATATTTTCATTTGATTTGGAAGAAAATTATTATGGCTTGTACACATTAAAGAAGCTGCAAGGCATCACAGCAACTGGCCATTTGTCTGGGACATTCTCTCCCTGGACCTGGAAGGAATGTATGGGACCTCCCATGGGATAAGATGATGTCATGGCAATGCTATGAGGGTAGGTCCCACAAGCCTGCCCAGAGGTGGTGGAATTCAGTGGAGGGTGGAGAAAGAGGGGTCAAGAGAGCCATGGGCCAGCAGCTCTCCCTTCTTTCTCCTCTGAGTTTACCAGTTTTCCCATTAAACAGGGTTTTTCTGGGTTTTTAATCTCTTCTAAAGGGTTGTAAAATTTAGTGAGTGAATAATTAAGTGATCATTACAGCAATAAGTTATTAAAAAGAAAGATAGATGTTACAGTACGGGATCAATTCAAACTTGATGGTGAAGCATGATGCAACTATCGCAGCCAGGTGTGGCGGCTCAGGAGGATCGCAGACCAAGTGTACAAGGGAAAAAAGGAGGAGACAAGCCTAATTCTTCTGAAGAGCTCATCACTTCCAGTCAGCATTAGGCTGGGGACTACTGGTGGGCAAAGTGGCCCCAATTCGCTTCACAGAGCGATTAGCAGAGTGAAGGTGGATTTGCAAAGTCTCTGCAGCTCAAAGCGGAGTACTTCACATTATAAGAGGCAATGCAAAGTCCATTGAAAACAATGACTTTGTGTTACTCCACCTTCCCCAAACCACTACTCCATAAATTTTAAAGCAAAGTACATGAAAACAATGTACTTTGCCTCACTTTGCCTTGTTTTAAGCTCCAAAGGTGAATTTTGCAGTGATTCATGGGATTTCAGGTCACATGGGCTCTAAATTGTTCTGCACAGCCTCAGTTCATGGTAATGTGTGTAAGAAGCTGTTGGAGACAGTCTGCTCTGAGAGCTCTCTGTGATTCAAACCATGTAAAAGCTGTTAAAAAAGCCTTTTTGAGTCATTTTTTTTCTGAAACTTTAGTTCATCAATTGTAGGAAATCCTCCTGTGCTCATATCATTGAGCATTTATTGTTTGTGTGTGGATTTTGAATGTTAATGTACAACATTCAGTCTGTGTATTAAGAGACAGTAGAAGTATGCTTTGGGGGAGGGGTGTATCTGTGATGTACATAGACTTGAGTAGGAGAAATAGAGAGTTCTTTGTTTTTTGGTTATAATTTTCTTGTATAACTGACTGTCTTAATGTACTTACAGTAATATTTTCAGTAATTGTTGACATTTATTTGCTGATTGTATGTGTTGTGGTCTGGACCTGGTACAGCAGTGCATAATTTCAGGTTGTTTAATATACATTGTATATTACTGAAGTTTTCAATTTGCTACGCAATACTTGTAGACAAATTGTGTGAGTGTGTGTGCGGTGTATGACATCAAATAATACATCTTTTATTGTGCCACCATGTAATTGCAGGTGCAGCAGTGTGAACCTGCTGTCCACTGCACCTGCATGGTTTTGTACTGCCATTGTGGTATCTTTTCTTGGTTTTGCACTGCTGTAATCTGCAGTCAGTGCCCCACTCCCACTGGCAAAAGGTATTCTTTTCCAGATTGGATTGTTTGTGACTTGAGAGCACCACTGGCTAGTTAAGGCATTGTTGAACTTGCTGTGACTTTGCATATATCTGTTGTTGAAGCCACAGTTGTTTTTTTGGCTTCACATCCAGTGTCCCCCTCCCCCCGACCCCCACCAAGAGTCAACGTTCAGAAATCAAAATTTGTTTAGAATATTCTGATTGATCCCCCAAAATACCCGCAAAGAGACATGCAAGCAAAGCTGTTTCTTGCCGTGGCACTGCTGCCAGTGGTAAGATTGTCTGTGGGCATGGTAGTACACAGTCGCAGAAGTGCATTGCTGATGTGAGGAAAGGTATTTCTCCTTCAATGTTTTTTACAGTGCAATCAGTAGCTTCACTCATAGTTGGAGGAGATGATGTTGTCCCAGCTGGTGGTGTTACTGCAGTTGCTGGTGGTGGTATGAGTATTGCTGCCTCAAGTTCCACTTCTGACCAGTTTACTGTGTCCAAAAATATAGTGGAGTGTGAAGCAGTGCCAGTGAGTGACAGTGTAGATGATGTCATACTCCCCAGTAACATCCCCAGTAACTGAACATGATGATTCTGATCATCATGTCAACGATAGCACAAAATGTGATATTTCTTCCACCATGGTTCAGGTCATGCATTTGCCGTTCAGTGATTCACAGTGTGGTGAAAAAATTTTGGGTGATGGTGGTGCTGATAATGATGATGTTGCTGTGGTTGCAACATGCAGTCCATATGCCAGCATCCAAGCAGAAGATGTGGATGAAGTTGACAAATATGATGATGATGATGTCAGTGATCCCTGTTGGGAACTGGAGAAAAAGAAATGCAAGGTGGCTGTGTTTGGGTCTGTTTGCATCCCCCCATATAAAGTTGTGATTTACCAGTTTCAGTTGATGATGATGACCCAGTAATAATGATAGGTAGTCATGGTGGTCAGTTGCAGCCCAAGTATGTCCTGCCTGAAAAATCATGTTGCACACCCCACACTTCATGGCTTAAAAAAACAGAGTCCAATAAGCAGCATTTGGGGGACATGTTAAAACTAGATCATCACAATCCCTTGTTTGGGATTCTTTTGTGCAAGACGCAAATGATGTGTCAGTTGCAATCTGCCAGGTTTGCCAGGTGCATGTGAGTCGAGGTAAAAATGGGAGCCATCTGGACACAGGGGGACAGCATATACATCTTAAGAACAGGCATATGGCACTGTGGACCCAGCACAACATGGCAGCTAATACCTGTACCACAGTGGGGTATTCACCTTCGTCATCAACCATAATAAGCATTTTATCCCCTTCCATGACTATAACATCAAGTAGAAACTTAAATGTGTACAGTAGTGATGAAATAACAGCAAAGGATTGCTATAGGCATGATGAGGTGGAGGAGCAGAAGGATTTTGAAATCTTGTCCAGTGGTGGTGACAGTAGCAGTTTTGGTGGTGGTGGTGGTCAATGCAGTATATATAGTGCAAGTGGTACATCAACCCCTGTTGGTAAATCTGGGAAAATAACTGCATTTCTGGATTTGTCATCACCTGTGCAACCGTCTTCATCCCAAGTCCACACTTCACCCTCTGCGATTCACAGAGCAGAACCATGTGTCATCACACCCCATGTAAAACGTTTAAGTCAGCCCACGTTACAAAGTGTTTCGCGCATAAGCTGAAGTACCCACCCAATCATACAGTGTCACATGAACTTAATGCTGCTATAGCTGAAATGCTGGCAATTGATTTTTTGCCCTTCTCCTTTGTGGAGAATTCTGGGTTCCTGCGGTTTGCTGCATGTGCCTGTCCAAAATGGAAAGTCCCATCTAGGACAAACTTTTCAACCCATGCTGTCCCCGAGTTGTACTGTACTGTGTCCAACTCAGTAAGGCATGCCCTTCAACATTCCTCCTCTCCTTTCATCCATTTAAGTATTGATATATGGACAAGTGGCAAAACAGCAGGGAGTTCATATTTGTGTATAACTGCACACTGGGCACAGGTGCTGCAGGTTGTTTGTGCTGCTGGTTATGTGAATAATCAGTGTAGTAAGGTGGAGTGTCATGGCAGCAATCTTCCAGGAATTCAACAGCATGGAACGATTGCTATGTGCAATGTGACCTGTTCACTCACTGGTGAAAACATTTTGGACCTGGTACTGACTGAAACTGACAAGTGGCTGAACCTGCTGTCTCTGAGAGCTGGGTTCATAGCAAGTGACAATGGGTCAAATGTGGTGAGCTGCAATCACGAATAGTGTTTTTTTTTGGGTTCCATGCATGGCCCACTGTTTAAATCTTGTGGTGCAGGAGTTTTTGCAGCACCCTGATATAAATGAAATGCTGACAGTTGCACGCCATATCTGTTCTCACTTTTCACGCTCTGCAAAGGCCCATGACCAACTTCAGCAGTTGCAGATCCAAAACAGCCTCTCGCAGCACCACTTGAAGCTGGAAGTTGTTATCTGGTGGAACTCCACTTTATACATGGCAGAGAGGTTGTATGAACAGTAGAAAGCCACCTTAAAATATCTTGTCATGCACAATAGCCGTGACAGTTCTGGGGCCTCCATGTCTATGATGACTGAACAGTGGCACCTCATGGACTCCGTAGTAACAATCTTGAGGCCTTTTGAACGTGCCACACAGGCAGTGAGTGGCGAGTATGCCTCCATTAGCCAATCAATTCCACTGCCGTGGGTGCTGAGGCAGACACTGGTGAATGTACAGCATAGCTTTGATTATGCTGGAGACAGTGCTTACAGTGTGTTACCGAAACACATGCTGACAGTATTCAACCAGAATTGTCACATCTTGAGCATTCAGCGTAGTGACAACTTTGCAATAGCAACAATGCTGGACCCACGATACAAACGTGGATTTACCTCAATACTGGAGGGTGGGCCTGAACAGGTAAAAACTGTCAGTGGGCAACTGGTGTGCTTGGTTCATGGGGCACAGAAGTCATGTGCCAAGGTCAGCAAACCTCAACAGCACAATCAGGCTGAAGGTAAACCTGGAGGAGTAGTATCAAGCATGTCCTGTAAGGGGAAGGGGACTGCAGTTCGAGGTGGTCTGTCATCAAAAGCAGCTGGTGTTAACCCACTTTTGGAGGCTTTGTCCCAAGTGGGGATTCATGACATAAATGGTTCCAGAGAAGTGGATGATGCATCAACCACTGGACTCAGACCAGCATAATGAATGGTTGAGTCATATGTGTCTGAAAACAGGCATCTGTCAATCACTGATGATCCCCTTTTATACTGGAGTGGAAAGGTGAGTGAATGGCTAGAGCAGACTGCTGTGGCACTGAAGTACCTGACATGCCCACCCTCCAGTGTGTGTGTCGAGAGAGTATTCAGCTCAGCAGGTGCAATAGCTCGGGATCATTGTACAAACCTCTGTCCTACAAATGTCAGTTTGCTGACATTCATAAAAATGAATGAGAGGAAAATAGCAGCCCAGACTGCAACCTCAATATTCGTACCCCAGCATACTCATGGTTTTGCTGATGTTGTAGAAAGGGACCATCCTGGTGGCAGTGGCAGCATGAAACAGCCTACCACTGACATAGATGATAACACAATGGAGAAAGAATTTCCCAGTGGTCAGAATTAAGACATAGAAGACTGCGAGGGCAGCTTTCTTTATGAGGATGATGATGAATGATGATGAGTTTAATGTTGGCAGGTTTTAGCTTAAGTGGTTAAAAGGCTGTCACATTTCTTGTATGATATATGTTTTCTTTTTCATAAAGTTAAATCAGTGTCCCACTCACAGTGACTCAAATTTCATACGTCCCGTCACATTTATAACAGAGAGCACAGTAGCACAGTATATTCTGACCCCTGAACTACGACCACCATAAGGCCACTATTACCTGTTTGCCACTGCCACCATAGGGAACGTGACCGTGTGTCCCCCTGGACTACCACCACCATAAGACTGCTGTTAGCCACTGCCACCGCCACCAGATGCAGGAAGATGTGAGAGGGAATGTCATCATGTGCCTCAGCTATGACCACCACCCACCACCACCATTGTGACAATGTTTTCCATTACATGTCTTGACCATGCCAAGACAGAGGGAGTTGAACAGGAGGTCACATGCATCAGCCACAGGCACAAGGCTTCTTACTATTTTTTTAAACTTTATTTAAAAGATTTCAGCAGGTTCAAAAAGTTGAACAAGTCCATTCTTGCTGTCACATATATACAGTAGCAAATTCCATAAAAAATATGATTGTGACTTTATGTGCAAATACATCACTTTTCCTTTTAGAATACATGTCACTAACTTAATCATCAATGCATATGGCTACACATGCCTTTCCATTGCTCGAATGGGTCTGAAGTGGAAAATGAAAGCCAAGAGAAGAGAAGAGAGGTTTGATAACCTTGTTTACAGGTTGTGCATTGTTCACACTGTAGGTAGTAACTCAAAACAGAAATTTCCAAGTTCAGGGTTACTTCACACCTTACTGGATCCCTGTCTGTGTTCGTGGAGTCATATGAGAGGAAACCAGGGCTCCAGTAATGCCTTTTCAAGAAGACCCCATATTTTTTGGAATAACTCTTCCCTACCTGATGTCATGTATTGCATGTGTTCAATTTTCATACAGTGTAGGAGCCTGGTTGACCATTCCCCACTGAGGGTGGAGAGTCCCCTCCACCCATGACAAGACAGGGTCTGTTTTCCCACTGCAATGGCAAAATGCCACAGGGGATGATCAGTTTTTTGTCCCCGTCTTGACTGGCCAGGCAGGTCTAGTATAATTTCACTCAGGCCCACATTATTATCTATTCCCAGGGTTGAGCTCATTATTTCTGTGATGCCTTTACAAAAGGGCAAGACTTTTGGACATGACCATAACATGTGTATAAAAGATTCTGGGGAGCATCTACACTTTGGGCATACATCTGGTTGCATAGGGTCTATTTTATGGGTGAGTGCTGGTGTAAAAGACGATCTGTGCAGAATGTGAAAATGTATAACCCTAATGCGATTATTGACTGAGCATTGCATGCCATTCTTCAAAATTGCCTTTCAATCACCCTCCATGAGAGGCTCCCCACCCAGATCCTCCTCCTATCTAACCCTGAGTGAGTCCAAACCTGAAGTCAGAGTCCCCAGCAGCACTCTATAACACCCTGTTATAGATCTGCCCCCCCATCCCCAGAGAGACCCACAGAACCTCCTTGAAAGGAGTCCTGCAGGAGTTTTGAATTTTCATCCATAGGTCATGGTCTTTTGGCAATCTGTTTTTTAACAACACATAGACAAAGAAGTGGGAAGGGTCAAGGTTATATTTTTTAGAAAGGGACTGGAAAGAGATAAACCTGCCCAGGTCCAATAATTGGGCTACACTGTCCAATCCTGAATCGCTCCATTGTCTTAGGGTCTGTTGTACCCTGGGTGGTTCCCTGCCCTATTCCCATGCCAGGTGTAACACAGATGTATCTGGTGACATCTCATTCCCCACTTCCTCCAAGGCATGAGCTGCCAACCAGGCCCTCATAGTGGTCCTGGTAAATGGATTTTTCAGATGTTTTACACATTTTTTGCTAATCGCTAGAGTAAAGAATGGGTATGCTCTTGGGTACTGTTTACTGTAAATTTCCAGCTCTGTCCAGGTTTTCCATTCTTTCATTCCTGGGAGGAGATTTACCACATGTGAGATCTGGGATGCCAGATAGTGAAAAAACAGGTTGGGCAAACCCAGTCCCCCCTCTTTTAATGGACGCCAGAGGGTCTCCTATTTAATCTTTGGCCTCCACCCTTCCAAAGGGGTGTTAGAATTGCTCCCCCAAGTGTTCTAAAGCAGTTTTTGGGGACCCAGACTGGAAGAGTCTGGAACAGGTATAGACACTGCGGAAGAATACACATATTCACCAAATTTACTCATCCAATCAGGGACAATGGGAGGTTCTTCTATCTCTCGCAACATCCCTGTATTTTTTTGGTCAGGGGGAGATAGTTTATTTTATAGAGGTGGGAGAGATTTCTAGGCAGTAGGATTCCCAAATATTTTAAAGAGGTAGTTGGTTGAACTACCGAACCTTGTATCTCCAGGGTAGCAGCCTTACCAAACTGGAGCCACTCACACTTGAACCAATTGATTTTGTGTCTGGACACTGGGCCATATATGTTAAATAGTGGCGTTATGGCTAGTATAGAGACTTTAGGGTTACTCAGGAACAGCAAGATGTCATCCCCCCCCATGAAACCTCCATTCAGGGGATGGTTTCTGATGGCTGTTGCTAACACTTCAATTGTCAAAACATAAAGAAGGGAGGATAAAGGGCAACCCTGTCTGGTGCCCCTGGTGAGGTTAAAAGGGATTGACGGATTATTATCTGTAAGCACTTGTGCTTTAGGGGCAGCATAAAGCATGCTGACCCAAGAACAAAAACCCAGCTCTAGGCTGCATCTGGACAGGGTATTGAACATGAAACTCCCTTCGACCCTGTTGAATGCCTTTTCAGCATCCAAGGCCAGTAAGCCCTTTTCTCCCCGGAACCCTTCTCTCGACCAGTTGTACATTATATTAAGGGTTTTACGTATGTTGTGTTTGGCTTGTGCTTTAATAAAATCATACTGATCCTGGTGGATTAGGTCAAGGAGCAATCCCACCAGTCTGGTTGCCAACACCTTAGCTTTTATTTTATAGTCGGCATTAAGTAAGGCTATCGGTCTATAAGATCCGCATTTAGTGGGGTCTTTATTAGGCTTGGGTAGGACAGTTATGGTCACCAGTTGCATGGGGGGGGAAGACTGCCCTTTTCCAGCAATTCCCTGACCATAAGTAAAAGGAGCTGGTTAATGTCTTCCCAGAAAATCTTATAAAATTCTATTGGCAGTCCATCCACAGGGACTGCCCTGTGTTGGAGTCCCAGTCTGTCTGTCTCAGCTCTGCTTTGGAAATCTGTGTATCCATCTCATTCTGCCTGTCTGGACTCATGGTAGGGAGTGCTATGGTGTCCAGGAAACTGTCTGGGTTGATATTATGTGGGGCTTCAGATGTATAGAGGATTTCATGGAAAACCCTAAAGTGGTTATTAATTTCCATGGGGTCTGTAGTGGACTTTCCTCTCCCCATCTTCTATCTCTAATGTTATCCTTTTCACAGCTTTTTGCTTAATCCTCCATGCTAGCCACTTTCCAGCTCTATCCCCTTGAAGTAGTTTATTGTACCCATTTTCCAGAGATTTCTCGCTATTCTCCTGTTGGCCAAACTGTTTAGCTTTCCTTTCTTACTATTTAGTTCTGCCTCTTTTGTCGGTAGAGCCCCTCTTCCCTCCATAACATGTTCTTCTAGTTCCTTTATCTCACCCTCTAATGGGGTTTCCTCAAGTTTTTCTTTTCTATTCACATGAGATGCAGAAGCGATAGTTAGTCCCCTAACATAGGCCTTTAGTGTTTCCCAGACTGTGCTGGCTGAGGTATCTGTTGTCTTATTATGGGATATCAATTCTTGAATGCTTTTAGAGATATAGGCTCTGACTTCTAAAAAGGACAACAGGGAGGTTTTGAGCTTCCATCGTCTAATAGGCAAGGGTCTGGCTGTCACCTGGACTTCCATTTCCAGGGGGACATGGTCTGAAATATAAATTGGACCATACCTAGCTAACTGTACCTGCCTGAGGATGCTTGGAGAGGTCAGGAAGAGATCAATTCTCATAAAAATCTTATGAGCCTGGGAGTAGTAGGAATAGTCCCGCACCTTTGAATTGTAGTGCCTCCAGACCTCCTCCAGGTCTCACTCCCCGGCCAAAGACCTCAATGCTATGGAGCTTTTCAGGAGGGGCCTGGAAGATGCCCCCAAGTGATCAAGGACTCTGTCCCAATAAGTGTTGTAGTCCCCCCACCACCATATTTTCAGGAAGGGAGCCAATATTAATGCCAGGCAATGGAAAAAACCAGGGTCACCGGTGTTGGGGCCATAAATGGATAATAATATGTATTTTTCCTCCTCTACAGTCACATCACATTTAATATACCTACCCAAAGGGTCTGCAATATAATGATGAATTTTAATTTGAAGCCCCAGTTTAAACCAGATAGCCACCCCTCTGGCACTTGAGGTGAAGGGGGCCGACAGAAAACTGCCTCCCCAATCAGAAGTGACCTCCCCCACTTCGGTTTTTGTTAAGTGCAGCTACTGCAAAAAGCATATGTCCCCCTTATGTCTTGACAAATAGGTCCAAACCTTTCTTTTCCTTAGAGCTGTCCTAAGTCCCCTCACATTCCAGGTAATGAATCTTAATGTATTCATCCCTCATCATTATATACAATGGACACAACATGGAACTTTATTAGAGAAGCCGTACAATGCTTTTTGCTATGCGAACACTGCTGACATTTTCTTTTTTTACCCCCCATAAACACCTGCAACTTGAGAACTTTATTTCAACATATCCCCTCACAAAACTCAGACCTTTTAACCCAACTAGTCCAAATAGTAGTGCCCCCATAAGCAAATAACAACTTTTGCAAAACAACTACTCCTCCTTGCCCCGTATCTGAAGACTACATCACCTGCAGCCTTTCAACCCCTAAATTAGTTTTCCCCCTCTTATCCATCCCCCCACACCACAGAGATTTCACTCCACCCAAGTCCCTCTAACTCTTTGGGCTGAGTACCCACCACCATCATTAATGATCGGATTGTTTTTGGTGTGGGCGTCAGGGCACCCCAGCCACAGGATACCCTTCCCATCTTCCCTGTTCTATCCTATGGGGAGCAGGAGGCATCCAAAGAATTTTCCTCACCGAGGAAAAGGCAAGGAACAGTCTGTTAGTACCCATGTAATAAACTGGAGCATTTAACCCCCAAACATCCTGATTGGAGAGTCGCCCCCCCCCAGAA
Organism: Neoceratodus forsteri; assembly: GCA_016271365.2. Classification (NCBI taxonomy): domain Eukaryota; kingdom Metazoa; phylum Chordata; order Ceratodontiformes; family Ceratodontidae; genus Neoceratodus; species Neoceratodus forsteri. Next base: position 531,858,215 of record CM028133.1, read on the forward strand.
TGAGGTGGAGGTGTCGCAAACAATGAAGCTCCCAGAGTGGAGCATTGTGAGCAGTCTCCTTTCCCTCCCCTTATGCTTTCCACAGATTAGCTATTCACTGCTCTTATGACCACATCTGGAGGATGGTTTTCCATGCCCCCCCTCCACATCCAAGTCCTCTGTTCCCAGTGCCCCCTTTTTTTATTAGTTTGTTTATGTATTTATTTATTGTTATTGTTTTTATTATTATTATTATTAAGAACCCCCCCAAATATGGCAAGTGTACCTGCACCATCCTTATTCTTCTCTCCCACACGATCTCTTAAGATTACAACATTTGGCCGCCAACTGGCAATACAGCAAACATTACTAAATATTAAATTGAACAACAAGAACCACACACACACAAAAAAAATGAACAGCTCTTTTTTGGTCTTTTTCTTTTTTCTTTCTCTTTCCTTCTTCTATGAGACTGTTAATGTATGACCACAAGGACCATCTCTGGATCTGAGATGATCACAGCCATGTGGAAAGAGTTTATTTCTGGGCTCTGGATGACAGTAAGACAGTACATTCTACTAGTAGACTGCTTTGTACAATCGTTCTACTCTCAAGGCTTTCAGTGAACACATGTTCTCATGGTGCACAAAGCCACTCATCTCTCGCTACTGAGCTGACTGAGAGAGGAAGGGGCTCACCTGGCACAACCACTATGGGTTGGTTAAGTAAACCATTTCAGGGCATGCACAAACTCAAGCCCCCCCTTCCCCGCTGGCCATACAACTACAGTACCTTAGGGCTCTGTGCTTATGAGTCTTCTTGAGAGCTTGCTCCATTCCGATGTTGTTGTCCCCGCAGCTGCTCCATGAATACTATGGCAGAAGCCGGATCTGTAAAAGACTTGGGCTCTTGATTCTTCGGACGGATCATCAATCAGGCTGGATACAGCATTCTGAATGGACATTCCATGGTGTGAAGGGATTTCTAGATGTCGGTAAATGCCTACCTCTCTAGCTGCAGCTTTCTCAAAAAGTCGGGGAATATGCTGATGTGTTAACTGCTCTCCAGGATTGTGCTTTTTCACCATGCCACCTCCAATACCAGCTGCCAGTCCTGAAACCATAGAAACTTGATGATAATGTGCCTTGAATGTTCATCGAGACCTGTCTTTCAACCCGGGGACCTGTGTACTCTCTGGATCTCCAGGTTAATGGTTTCTTTCAGCACTAGCATGTTACCCAGCCAGGTCTGCATAAATGAGACACAATTCAAGCTTTCCAGCCCCTCCAGGAGCCCAGCTACCTGGACATTGCACTGCCCCTTCCTGTTCTCATGGTCATCAAGGGTATTTTTTAATTCCTCTATTTCTCTCAATGCCCTTTACAAGGTGGAGTCCATCCTTGAAGAATTATCTTCTTGGGCAATGATTCTATTTTCAGCTTCATTGAGGCACCCAGTATGCAACTCTACCGTATCACTTAGTGAGTTCAATGTTTGTTGAAGGTGCGTTAGCTGGGCTCCAATGTTTTCAAAACCTGATCTCATTTGATGAGTGAGATCGAATTTCAGCATTTGTATTAGCGACTCTGTATTATTTGAAGATGGGGTCACTTGGTCTGATGTACTGGAGGTTTGCATCCTAGGTTCCATGTTGCTGGGTGGTATAGGCCGCTCCACTGTACTTGGCCCAGGCCTCGCTACTTCCATTGTCCTTTGAAAGGGTAGATGCATTTGCTTTTTCCTTGATTTTTTGGCAGAGGCCATAAATATTTGTTGTTCTCTGTTGAAGTAGTTGTAAATTCAGCAA